>OX465429.1:21822911-22543764 GCA_950005045.1 Agrotis exclamationis | reverse complement strand
GACAAAATAAACAGTAAATTTTAGAATCAGGCGTTACTTTGCGGAAACCTATGATATTAATGCACATTCAGGAAAGGACGTACCTTATTTGGGAGCATAGTATCCGAAAAAAATTCGGATATTATGCTCCCAAATGTGCCATTGCCTACAATCTCGATGATCTGAAGTTCTGAACAAGACCTCCGCCGCTGCTATAAAAGTGGCCACTAACTAAATAAATAAAAAAAAAATGTCCGGCTGGAAGCGGCTTGCATCCCCAGCGTGATCTTGTGGTCTTCTTGGGGCATCTGTCCAACTTAGGAATGGATAGATGCCCCAAACAGTATAACAGTTTAAATGTATCAACGAAGAAGAATCTTATCATCAATTTTAACATTTAGTACTCACCATTAAACAACAACAAATCATTGGCGAGAAACTTGGGCACATTGACATCCCGCAGCGCCCGCAGTACAATCTGCCGTTCATCACCGTCCGGCATTTGCCGGATCAGGTTACCGGCGACGGTGATGACCGTCTTCACGGCACGCATGCCGAAGTCGTAGTGGTCCTAAGGAGAGTTCAGAAGACAGTGTGAAGGATATAGTTCGGCAGTTGTCTCCCAGTCGACGAGGAAGCGACTAACTATCGGCTATTTTCTTGCCCAAGATACGAACAATAGTTTTTTTTTTTCATTCCGTTTTTTTCCGTCCGTTTTGATCATTCCGTGTAAACGAACAAATAAAAGATGCATAAATTAATAGTTGATTGTTGTTTACGCTGCCGGCTAGGTTTGACTCCTCTAGTTTATCACTGAGCAACATAAGGAAAGGCAACAGGCTGATATAGAAAAATACGGCAACATTTGTTTTTTTTTTCTTTTTTAAAACATTAGGGTAATATTTAAAAAAAAAGAAAAATAAAGGGTGTTTGGCACTAGGAATCTCTCCTGTATTTTGGGCGCGGATACAAACATGTATTTTAGCTCCCAGAATTAAATAACGACCAGTATAGACTCCACTGACCTGAGCGGACAGCTGTTCCGAGCTGAGCCTGAAAGTGGTGGTGATCTTGCCTGCCAAGATCTTGGCCTCGGAGAAGCCGAAGGAGAACAGAGAGATCTCAGCGATGAGCGCGTAGTCAGGGACCATCATAGCAATGGGACGGAATAGCGCCTTGAGGTTGTCTGGCAGTTCCGTGCGACCTGTAGATAACCACCATAGCAACAGTTTATTCATGTACTAGCTTTTGCCCGCGACTTCGTCCGCGTGGAATAGTTACTTTGGGCTAACGTTAAATTTAACCCGGATTTCGAAGCATTCTTCATTGGCGCTCCGCTCCTATTGGCCTTAGCGTGATGATATATAGCCTATAGCCTTTCTCTATAAATTGACTATTTTATACCTTCGGCCGCGAGACGCGTCGAGCGCGGCGACCGATTCTCAAAAAAAATCCTTATAGCATGATTCAGTATTCACGCGCAATGGCTTATTGGCGTATTTCATGTATAACTTTGGTGTTTCTGTACTGATTTATATGATTTTTTTTTATGGAGCAGTTAATTAATGTTAACTTTTTCAATTAGGGGTGACTGAGAGTGTTATAAACGTAAGAGTATTCAAATGTAATCAGAAAGCTTCGAACTGCTAAGCTATCGGGAGTTACACGTGTTATTGTGAGTCAACCATAAAAGATAGACATATGCTGTCGTGGGGTATTTTTTATATAATTTTAAGGAGAAAATTTCCGTCATAAATGATTTCTGTGTAGCTTAACCATTAGGGTTGCACACGCGACGGAAGATTAAAAAACCCACGTTTTTAAATGTCCTAAAAATAAGAAAATAACCCTACGGGGCTGAGAGAGGGGCCACTCAAAACGTGGGGGCGTAAATTATTTAAGGAATTATTTATGAGATATTTACATGACGTGTATAGCTCGTGGGCGTAACTTGCAAAGATACGCCCCCACGTTTTGATTGGCCCATCTCTCAGCCCTGTAGGGTTATTTTCTTATTTTTAGGACATTTAAAAACGTGGGCTTTTAGATTTTTTAAATTTATTAATTATTTTATTATTTTTATCTTTGTTCATCGGGTTTGAAGGTACCCTGAAAATTTCAGCCTGCTAGCTTATCGGAAAGTGCCTCAAAATTGAGTTGCAAAAATCCAACCGGAACGACAAAACGTGGGAAAAACACGCTTTGAGCACCCACTAAATATTATACTTTTTTTTAGTCTTCTTCATATTCAAACTTAATTTACTTCTTATCCGCCAACTTGGGACGGCTGCCATGTTGGATTTAGGTCACGTGATATTTTTTTTCGTATCCCATTCAGCAAACCGTTTCGTTTAATACCCATATCATGGGGATGCATTTCAAATAGCCGATCCGCCATCTTGGATGTCCGCCATGTTGGATTTAAGACACGTGACTATTTTTTTCATATTCCTGACAGCAAACCCTTTCATTTGATACCCATATCTTGGGGGTGCATTTCAAATAGCCTGTCCGCCATCTTGGACGTCAGCCATATAGGATTTAAGTCACATGACTATTTTTTTCGTATTCCTGACAGCAAACCCTTTCATTTGATACTCATATCATGGGGGTGGATTTTAAACAGCCAGTCTGCCATCTTGAACGTCCGCCATATTGGATTTAGGTCACGTGACTATTTTTTTCGTATTCCCGACAGCAAACCCTTTCATTTGATATCCATATCATAGGGGTGCATTTCAAATAGCCTGTCTGCCATCTTGGGCGTCCGCCATATTGGATTTAAATCACGTGACTATTTTTATTTCGTATTCCTGACAGCAAACCCTTTCATTTGATACTCATATCATGGGGGTGGATTTCAAACAGCCAGTCCGCCATCTTGGGTAGGCCGCCATATTGGATTTGTAATGACGTTTCTTAGCTAGTCATGTATTTTCATCAGAACTCAGAGCATGTGCAAAATTTCAGTCTGCTAGCTTATCGGAAAGTGCCTCAAAATTGAGTTGTAAAAATCCAATCGGAATCCCTTCACTGCTCTGCTCCTATTGATTGTAGCGTGATGAAAAGTATACTATAACCTGCTCAGGAGTATGAAAAATAATTGTACCAAGTTTCGTTAAAATCCGTCGAGTAGTTTTTGTTTCTATAGCGGTTATACAGACAGACAGACAGACAGACAGACAGACAATAATTTTACTGATTGCATTTTTGGCATCAGTATCGATCCCTAAACAACCCCTGATAGTTATTTTGGAAATATATTTAATGTACAGAATTGACCTCTCTACAGATTTATTATAAGTATAGAAGATAGATTTGTTTGTAACTGAAGAGTTACCCACTTTTTTTCGAAAGTGCTTTAGGCACGCTGAAAACTTTCTCAATAGTTCTTCAATCATCCCTAAACACAGAAATGCTGACCTGGCTGAGTTTGAGTGAGTCAAAAGTGGTTTTGAACGACGTGTTTAAAGATGCAATCATTTTGGTCCCAAAAAAAGCGTTTTAGGCATTTCGAAACGCGATCTCCGGCCACCGTAGGCGCGGGCATGCGGGAGGCGAGTAATGGGTAACTCGCCGTCCGATCATGGACCATGCCCGGGTCGACGGCGCGTTGTGTTCCACGCGCGCCTTAAAGAGCTGTCAGCAAACTGACGGGGCCCCCTAAGAGGGCCGGAGCCTGCCGGGGTCGCGGGATTGTCTCACTCGGTAACCGTGACCCTGGTACATAAAGGGCTATTGAAGGACACCGTGGATTTTAGTCAGTACAAGTCTGACAGTCCCTCCCGCCCTGCCCGGGGTGGGAGGACTCATTTGATGATTTTACCACGCTAAAAAAAAAAGTTGCTTTTAGCTATTACAAGTTAATATGCAATCAATATTCCTAGCCTAGGAATCGGACCCGCTGATTTTCTTATCTGCTAGGCGATTCACTCCCCCTCTCCCCCATCCTCATCAGCCCATGTTGCCAGCAGTGGGAACATTATAGGCTGTTGATGATTCAAAAATGTGACTGTTTTTCGGTTTTTATAAATAATGATACGGAAACCTTCGTACGTAAGTCTCGCCCTTGGCCTTTATATGAAATCTGAGCAAAAATCTGCATACCAGCATATCCTGGGTTCATCGTAATGAAGACAGAGCAGGACGCCTTGAGCGGCAGGTCCACACCTTCGAATATGAACCTGTCTAGGCGAGCGATTTGAGCTTTCTGGATCGTCACCACCTTTGGCCAGAAAAACATTTTATTGCATTTAATTCTCTGCCAAATTAATAACATCACTACGGGGCGAGATGGAATGGGAAGCAGTCACTTCCTTCTGCGAAGCAGTCATGCTTGCGAAGGAGGAGGCGGGACGAGTGCCCAAGTCAACGGCGCGACGTTCCACACGCACGCGCAAAGAGCTGTCAGCAAAATTAAGCCCCCCCCCCCTTTTTTTTTTTTAATTTTTTTTTTTAGCGTGGTAAAATCATCAAATGAGTCCTCCCACCCCGGGCAGGGCGGGAGGGACTGTCAGACTTGTACTGACTAAAATCCACGGTGTCCTTCAATAGCCCGTTATGTCCCGGGGTCACGGTAATGAGATAAGTCCCGCGACCCCGGCAGGCTTTGGCCCTCTTGGGCGGGGCCCCGTCATCGTGCTGACGCTCTTTGAGGCGCGCGTGGAACACAACGCGCCGTCGACCCGGGCATGGTCCATGGTCGGGCGGCGAGTTGCCCTTTACTCGCCGCCCGCATGCCCGCGCCTACGGTGGCCGGAGATCGTCTTGCGACGTCCGACGCCGTGGGCGTCTACCATTGCGGGTGGGGCGGAGGGAGGACGCTGTCCTCTCTCTCTCACGGCCCGCCTCCTCCTTAACGAGCATTACTGCTTCGCAGAAGGAGGCGACCGCTTCCCACTCCGTCTCGCCCCGCAGCATGGCCTCGACCAATGCCTGGCGCGAGAGGTCTCCGCCTATCGCTGCCGTGAGGACACGGCGGTGCTCTGCCCAAGCGGGGCAGTCTTGCACCGTATGCTCTACTGTGTCCTCCGGGCGATCTTCGCAATGGTGACACCCCGGCGTTTCTTCCTTCCCCATCCGACACAGGTACCTCCCGAAACTTCCGTGTCCGGTGAGGACCTGCGTCATGCGATAGGTCAGGACGCCGTGACGCCTTTCCAGCCAGCCCCCCCCCCCTAGAGGGCCAATGCCTGCCGGGGTCGCGGGACGGTCTTATCAGGTAATCGTGACCCTGGAACGTAAAGATCTATTGAAACGCCGTGGATTTTAGTCAGTATGATTCTGACAGACCCGCCCTGGGCGGTAGGACTCATTTGATGATTTTACCACGAAAAAGCGGTTATAAACTATCTGTGTACCAAATTTCATCCAAATCCGAACAGTAGTTTTTGAGACTTGCAATCATCCATACATCCATCCTCACAAACTTCCACATATATATTAGTAAGAAGTAAGAAGTGATATACCTGTTGTGCCACCACAGATAGCACTTCAATATCAATTCGGTTGAACTCGTCGAAGCATGCCCAAGCGCCAGAACTATAAACGAAAACAAAATGTTAACAAAATGATGTCTACTAAAGGTTTGATTCGATATCGAGAGCACTGTTGCGTGCTGATCTATGGTGCTGTACAGAAGTGCTGCCTGCTGCGTTGATTCCGAGTCAGACTGCCTGACCATAGGAGCGAAGCGAGCCTGCGGAGCGGAAAATCTAACTAATATTAACCATTAGAATCGCATCAATGAAGAGGCAACACTGATCCCGCTGCATTATTTCTAAACTAGGAATGTAATTTTATAATGATACTAGTTTTTGCCAGGGGCTTCGCACTCTCCCCTCTCCCCTCCCCCCTTATTGCCTATTTCACTCAGGACCAAAGCGGCTTTCAACTCGTTAAAGATTTTTTGAAATCGGTCCAGTAGTTTCCGAGCCAATTCAATACAATTGTTTGTATCATCATATCATGATATACAATCTTTCCTCTTTATAATATTGCATTGTAGTTGAACTAAACAGCTAGTTTGGTGTATGATATAAAGCTGCCTGCTGTACGAAACTTCTCTTCGTATGAGCAGCCATAATTTGATGTATGTTAACTCACGCAGCCAATCCCTTGAAGAACTTGCCCATGGCCATGAAGTCGAGCTGGTCCGAACAGTTGAACACCACGCACTGTACTGCTAGAGCCTTCGCCAGATCCTGAACGTCAACCGATTATAGTTTTAATAAAAAGTGACGAAAATAGGGGCGCACCAACTGACCTACTGACCCTGGAGGGCCGCAGACGTGGGCAGAGCAGATGGCCTACCATGACGCGGTCTTAAAGTGTGAGTAGTTCCGCTGACGTTGCCGCATGCCTAATGAGCTGTGGGCCAAAATAACCACTTTGTGGAGCCCTGATACAGCCAGAAGGCGTCGCGGCAGACCTCGAAGAAGATGGCGGGACGAACTTGACAAAACCAATGACCAGTGGTCCACTTTGGCCCTGGATCGTGAAAACTGGAAGTCATGGGAGAGGCCTTTGCCCAGCAGTGGGATGATGTAGGCTAGCAGTATCAGTATCAGTTCCGCTCAAGGAACGAGATGTCTTTTTCCCACAGCCTAAAGACTTACGCTTTAAGACGTCATGGTAAGCCACTAGGGCTACAATTGGCCAGACCAGGGCGCAGTTAAAGAAGCTCGCACTGGACGCATTAAAAGACAAGTTAAGACACTGAAAATAACATCTTTACATAGGATAGAAGTATATCTATGTTGTTTGTGTGATTGTCTGATCGTACGGTGTGGTGCAAAGAAAACACTAAACTGTCCTTTAGAACGAATTGTATTCTATATTGACTTAGGAATATAAACATTACAATTGTCCGTCACGATTAGACAATCACACAAACAACAGGTTATGTGCCCAGTTTTTTTTTTTTTCTTGATCGTAGTGTGCCACGAAGATTATTAGCTAAGAATATTTGAGCTCATGAGTATTGATACGAAAACATGGAACAAACCGAAGGAATGTCTACGTCTAGCGATGTGCATGCGACTACGCCGCATGGCGCCGTGCCGTCGTCGACCAATTCTACATTGTCATCGTCGTCTGTGATTATTGGTGGTGCTGGATCGATTGATAAACTGGATGGGCCGTCGAACTACAGTACATGGAAATTCGCCGTTCGTATGGCGCTTATTTTGGATGGTTTATGGGACCAAGTTGAGGGATCGACGGCGTACGACGCTGCGCGTGACCAACAAGCGCTGGCGCGCATTTGTTTATCAATCAAGTCGAATCTTTACCAGTATGTCCGCGATGCAAAAACTTCGAAAGAAGCTTGGTGCAAGCTGAATGTTGTCTTTGAAAACAAAGGGCTTTATCGGCGTGTATTGTTGCTGCGTCAACTTCATAGTTTACAGTACAGCGCGTTCAACGATATGAATGGATACATTACCATATATTGACCCTTGTACAGCAATTGGCGGACATAGGAAAAGTTATTGAAGATGACGAAGTGGCTGAGTTATTGTTAAGTGGATTGCCCGAGGAATATGACTCCCTAGTGTCTGCATTGGAGACGGCATGTGTTGCTAGCAACTTTAACAGTGAGCTGGTCCGTTCCCGTCTTCTTCAAGAGGCACATAGAAAAAGTGAAGCTAACAGTGGTAATACTGCATTTGTTGCTAAGAAGTCACCCGTTGTGTGTCATTGTTGTAATCGACCAGGACATGTTCGATCAAAATGTTTCAAACTCAAGCGTGAAAAGAAGAAGAAGGATAACTCTGAGTCTAAAACAGCAACAGCATTTATTGCAAGCAGTGCTAGTGATGAGTTTTACATAGACTCATGTTCTTCCAATCATTTGTGTAAAAGTAATGAATTAATGGTGAATATTAGAGACTCTAAATGTAAGCATAGAATTGCAGTGGCAAACAATGAAAAGCTAGTTAGGGATACACAGGGGAAGTCTATATTCAATCAGGAAATGTGGTAAGACAATTAAAGAATGTTCTTTTTGTTCCTGAATTATCCACAAATTTAATATCAGTCAGTTAGTTAATGATGGTCTCACAGTAACATTTAATAGAAGTGGTTGTAATGTTTTCGACATTAGTTGTAAGTGGAATTGTGGTTTCAGATGAGGAGTATTGCACTGGGAGTGATACCAGCCATGATGAGCAGTCTACCAATGAGTCGGGTGATGGGCCTGTGATCTCGTCGGATAAGGCGTCAGATGGAGATGGTGTGACTAGTCCCATCGCCGTCACATCTGCTACTGGTCGTCCTGTGCGCTCTACACGTAATGTTTTGCCTAAGAGGTATGATGGTTATGACTTATCTTCTTTGTTTGTACAAGAAAGACCTCTGCATTATGATGAACCACTTACATATGATGAGGCTATGGTTAGCCCAAATAGGAACATGTGGCTGGATGCTATGAATGGTGAGTATCAAGCTTTAGTTGCAAATCAAGTATGGGAATTAGTAGATAGACCCCATAATGAGAATATAATTAAGTGTAAATGGGTGTTTAAAGTTAAGCATGATGCTTCCGGGAATTTTGACAAGTACAAAGCCCGTTTAGTTGCCAGGGGTTTCTCACAAAAAGAGGGTGTAGATTTTAATGAGACTTTTGCCCCTGTGGTAAGACACTCAACTATGCGAATATTGTTTTCATTAGCTAATCAACTAAATCTAACTAAATTGATATGGAACACTTAGATGTGGCTACAGCATTTTTAAGTTATTTATATGGAACAACCAATAGGTTTTTGTGATAATAGTAATAAGGTTTGTTTACTGAAGAAGAGTTTATATGGCCTTAAGCAGTCAAGCAGAATGTGGAACTGTAGGATTCATGATTTCTTATGTAAACAGGGTTTTGTTCAGAGCAAGTGTGAGCCTTGTGTCTATATTAAAAAATCTAATAATGATAAGGTTATACTTGCTTTGTATGTCGATTATTTCTATATATTTTGTAATCCTTTTAGTAAGAATAAAAAGGATTTGGTTTGTAATTTAGAAAGAGAGTTTAACATTAAGAATCTTGGTGCTTTAAAAAGCTGTCTTGGCATTGATGTAACTCGAGATAGGACTAAAGGTATTCTTAAACTTAGTCAGTCACAATATACTTCTAAATGACTTGAGCGTTTTGGTATGACTAATTGTAAGACAGTGTCTACTCCTATGCCTGTAAACACTAAATTAGAGAAGTCTAATGATATTGATAGTTGTTTACAGGATGAAGTTTATCAATACAGGCAATTGATTGGTAGCCTCATGTATCTTGCTGTGTGTACGAGGCCTGATATATCTTTTGCTTGTAGCCAACTTAGCCAGTGTAACAACTGTTTTGGTAAGAGTCATTGGTTGGCTGCCAAACGCATTTTACGCTATTTAGCAGGTACAATTGATTACAGTTTATGTTTTATAAAAAGTAACAATTGGAAGTTGTTTGCTTATGCAGATGCGGATTGGGGTAATGATATCACCGATAGGAAATCTTATACTGGTTTTGTTATTAAGTTAGGAAATGACACTATAAATTGGGAGTCGCGAAAACAAAAATGTGTGGCACTTTCAAGTACTGAGGCTGAATATCTTGCAATAGCTGATGTGTGTAAAGATGTTTCTTTTGTTAAAAATTTATTAGCAGAGTTCTTACCTAAAAGAATTGATTGTATTGTGTTTAATGATAACCAAAGTGCACAAAAGTTATTGGAAGCTAAAGAATATTGTCATAGGAGAACAAAACATATAGACATAAGATATCATTTTGTTAAAGATTTTGTAAGAGATAATATTTTTCAGTTAAGTATCTTCCTACAGAGAAAATGATTGCAGATGTATTAACTAAGCCACTTAGCTATATTAAACATAGTTGTTTTGTAAAACAAATGAATGTTAAGTGATTGTTTTTATTTTGTGTCATTTTTTTTTACACATTGTACTTATAATCACATGTAGAGCTAACCTAACATAATCTTTTAAAAGACAGTAGAGTTACAATTTTTTTTGTTGAGTTTTATGTAGAGTGATATGTTATTAAATAACCTTATATTTACTGTAATTCTTGTCACTTTGTGAGGCATAAGGGGAAGTGTTGAATTATATTTTAAATTAGTGTATGCCTCAAAAGGTTTCGTGTACATTAGGTCTTAGATGATCGCCGACATCACTATCTTGACAGATCTTTTGTTTTATCTGTGTCTGGCTTGCGCTCTCTCTCTTCCGCTAATGGCTGTCTATGTGAGCTCCATGTTTTTAATTAACTTTATTTTATTTAAATCGACTGCTACTATTATAATCGTGACGGACAATTGTAATGTTTATATTCCTAAGTCAATATAGAATACAATTCGTTCTAAAGGACAGTTTAGTGTTTTCTTTGCACCACACCGTACGATCAGACAATCACACAAACAACAATCTAAATCTATATGCCTACATGAATATGTTACCGTCTAGGCAGAAATAGGCATACCTATTGTTGTATCATCACTAATTAGTAATATAGTAAGCATCCACCTCACTATCAATTATCTATGATATATAATCTGTGGTCCGGGTTCAGTCCGTCACTGCACTGCCTTAGCCACGTCTGTGAAGACTGTACTGTATATATTGTATGTCTGATTACAATTAAACCCTGTGAATCAAGAAGTATCTTTCATTCCCAAACAACCACATAACATGGTGTCAGAAGTCCATTAAAAGAAATCGAAGAAGGTCTGGTATCAAAAGTCTGAAGATCGTCGAAAAAAATGCAAAGTCAAGCCGGTGGCGTCGTCCGTAGTCAAGATGGCGATGGAGAAAAAAGCCTAAATTCTCAACTAAAACAACTGAATATTTCGTCGGATCCAGCTAACAACAATGCTGAGTCGTGGAAACGCTGGTGGCAGCAGCTGGAGCTGTATCTCCTGGCTACAGGACTGGACAAATCTAGCGAGAAACGAAAAATCGCAATTTTACTCCATTTAATTGGTGAACGTGGATTGAATATATTTAATACGTTCGATTTTAAACTCGATAGCAGCACGCTCAACGAAGTCAAATCCAAATTCGACAATTACTTCGAGCCACGAAGAAATGTGACCATGTGCAGGTATTTATTCTTCACACGTAGGCAAGAAAAATCCGAAAGCATCGAGGAATTCCTTACAGATTTGGAAATTAAAAGCAAAGATTGTGAATTTGGCACGCTGAGGGAATCGCTAATTAAAGATATTTTCATAGCAAATTTAAATAATGAATTGTCACATGTTCGTCAAAGACTACTTCAAGAACCTGATCTGACGTATCAGAGGATGCAAGAGCTAACAAGAACGCTCATAGTCGCACAGCAGGATGCTGAAAGGATCGTCAAAGACAGTAGTGTTCCTGGTGAAAATATCAATCAACTTAGTCGGAAGAGCCGTGGTCGAAGAGACAGTCGACAGCGAGCGTCCAGTCGCAGGCCACCTTCAAGCAGTCGCCGGTCAGTGTCGAGCAGTCGCAAGGAAGCTTCAGCGTCGAACAGCGAACACAGCAGCTCGAGGACGTGTGGTCGCTGTGGGCAGTCTCATCGCTTCAAGTGTCCCGCTAAAGCAGTCCAATGCAGGTCATGTAAATCTTTTGGTCATTTTGCTAAATATTGTCTCAAGAATAAAAAAGTCAGTCAGTTACAATCGTTTAATTCAGATAAAAGTCAAGATTATTTTGTTGGTATGTTAAACAGTCAATTAAAGTCGAGTCAAAGTCATAAAAGTCATTCATATCAGTATGATCTGTTGGGTACTAGGTCTAGTAGTCAGTCACAGTCACATCCCAATGATGGAAAAAGTGACACATATTCTGAGCTGAGAGACATAATAGTCAATTTTCCCATTCATATTATCTCTGTGATGAGAATAGTGACAGTCAGTCTGAGAGATATGTAGATCTCTGTGATGAGATTAGTCACATATCTGAGAGATGTACTCAAAATAAAAAATTTCAAAGTCAAATACTCCAGTCAAATAGTCTAAATAAAAAATGTCAACATCTCAATGAAGAATATTATAGTCACAAGTCTGAGGGATTACAACACACACAGGGTCATCATCACAGAAATAGCAGTCAGACATACAACAGTCAGTTTATACAGTCACCCAACAAATCTTTAGTCAATCACTCAGAAGTAAAATATTATGTCAACACTTTGCAAAATAGTTTTTCAAAGAAGTCATGGGAAATTAACTTGTCACTAGGAAATAAACAAATTACATGCATCATAGACTCTGGTGCAGATGTCAATATCATGTCGAAACCATAGACATTATAATCCTATGGACTGGAAATACCTACACCAAAAACGTGTATGCCTACAAGTTCGCTGGTCCCATAAAATGGCGGCCAATGCTAGGGTTGTGCCAATCAAGAAACATTGTGTTAGTGTAACGAGTATCGATACCAGTATCCCTAGTACTTTTAGGATTACATAATAGTATTACGACTAGATACCATGATTGAATTATAATTCATGTAGTTACGTAAAAAATAATGTTTTCACATTTGCGTTATCGCTTGTAATTAAATATTATATATTTATGTGTTAGCGTTAATTTGTTCCCACACTGTTCCCACACATTGATGGGTCAACTGCAATGGTGCCTCCATTACGGTAGACGGTTCCTTTATTTATTTATTTAAACTTCATGTACATAAAGTGGTACAAGGGCGGACTTAATGCCACAAGGCATTCTCTACCAGTCAACCTTTGGGTTAAATAAGAGAATATTGTGGTAGGGTACAAAAAAAAATCAAAGACATATAAATTAATATAGATACTAATACATATAATACTGATAAAATAAACTAAACAATATAATAGAATAAATGAAAAAAATATATATATATACATACTTAATAATAACTATTATGACTAGACTTGAAAAGAAAAAGAAGAGAGCTATTTATTGTGACTTAAATAGAGGTTACGTAATTTTTTTTTTAAAGTGAAATCGCTTTCAGCTTTTTTAATGCTAAAGGGTAGCGCGTTCCAGAGTCATATAGTTGCTATAGCGAAAGAATTAGACATAAAACCGGTGCGGTGTGAAGGAATTTGGAGAAGTAGTTTTTTGGAAGCTCGAAGGTTACAACTATGAGAACTGCCCAACACTTTAAATTGAGTTTTTAAATAATCAGGAGCACGTGGATCGTTCATAATCTTGAAAAGCATGCAGAGAGATCTGAGGGATCTCCTGAGTCGGATAGGCAACCATTTAAGCTGAGAACGGAAAGAAGAAATGTGATCATATTTATGAAGGCCAAAAACGAAGCGAATACAGCTATTGAGAAGTCGATCCAATTTGTTAAGAAGTTCTTGGGATAGATCAGAATAACAAACATCAGCATAGTCAATAATGGGAAGCACAAGTGACTGGACAAGAATGAGTTTGGTGCTAGATGGGAGGAAATGCTTGAATCTATAGATAGACCGCAGCGAGGACTTTATTACACTAGATTGTTCCTCTATTACAGTAAATGTACAAGAAACACCAGATTCTTGAGTGTTGCTTGTTTCACAGAATACAAATGACTCTGGAAGTTGTTTTTTATTGGATGTCTGAAAAAAAATGAAAGACACATTACTATCTATATAACTTCTTAGGCTAAAAAACCAGGCTTTTAATACACACTTACCGAAAATATTGTAGGTACAGAGTTCTTATGTAACCTAATAACATCAAGTGTTCTGTTAAAACATTTTTATTCAAAGTAAAGTGAACATATAAGCCAGTCTTTACTTCGTGGACTAATATTTTCCACATCGATAGAGTCCAACCACTTTTTCTTCAATCTTTAATTTTTGGGAAACCTGTAAATGATTAGTATTTTTGTATCAATATATCATTTGGTAACAGTTTCAGTGTAACGAAGGACTAGTATCGGGAACTATTACAGCAACGGTACAACACTATTATTATTGTAAACAAACGAACGAAAATAAGAAATGAAAAATATTGTCTGTAGGGCGGAAATAAACCCAAATATTAATACTCTAACCATGAAAATATGATCACATAGCGATTTCTTTACCGAAATTGTTCTAATTCATGTAGTTTTGCATGAAAACCTGTTACTAACCTGTGCAAAGTCAATTCAGGCTGATTTTTCTTTTTTCTGGCACTACAAGACACAATGGAACATCCAGGCATGTTGAATTACTGTTTGTTAATGGTGACACGCACTTTTAAAAGAAAACACTCCGTAATTTACTCAAAAATCTAAATTCAACAAAAAGTAAACAACTATTTGACAGCAGAACTACCACGAAACTCGGCCCATAAAATGGCGAAATGGGCACGTTTCTGTAACTGTGGGAAATATCCCAACAAAATATTCCATTTTGAGCAACAACCGAAATATTGTTGTCTCTTTTGTTAAATATGATTACTGCATTAGAAAGAAAGAGACAAACCAATATTTCACTCTCTGTCTCATGTTTGACTCATATTTGTATAAGCAAAATGTATGTATAGAACATCGGGGCGTCTCCATATACTTTCATCTCAATGGTCGAAACAAACATTCAATTCTGTCAAACGTCAAAATAAACTGTCACTCTCACTTGTCAAATGTCATGTCAATGTCACAGGATTTGGTGGAAAATCCATTCCGATTTTAGGCAAAGTCAATATAAATTGCAATTTGTGCATAAATAATCGTAAAGTCGTCGAATCAATAATGTTTATAGTAGCTAATTTAGATTGTCCAAATGTTCTTGGTCTACCAACTTGTGAAAAGTTAGGTATAATAAATCGTGTCTTTTCAGTATCTAAACAAAACTTTTGTAAACAAATTCTTACACAATATAATGATGTTTTTCAGGGTCTTGGGTGTCTACCTCCAGTCTGTCATCTTAAACTCAAGCCTGATGCAGTACCATGCGTGGATCCGCCAAGGAAAGTTCCATTTGCTTTACTAAAGAAGCTACGTGAGGAGTTGGATCGCATGGAGGCTATGAAAGTCATTGTCAAGGTTACAAAACCTACAGAGTGGGTTAACTCAGTCGTCGTAACTGTAAAAAGTTCAGGTCAGTTAAGAATTTGTCTAGATCCTAGAAATTTAAACAAGAACATTATGAGAGAATTTTATCCATTAAAGTCAATTGATGAGATTAGGTCTCAGCTTGAAGGAGCTGTATGTTTTTCTCATTTGGATGCATTCTCTGGATTTTGGATGCTACGTCTGGATGAATATAGTTCTGAATTATGTACTTTTCAAACACCATTTGGTAGATATAAGTATTTAAGATTACCTTACGGCATAAATGCCTCATCTGAAATATTTCAAAGAGTTATGATGAATTTATTTGGTGATATAGAAGGAGTCTTAATTTTCATAGACGATATTTTAGTTTATGGACCAAATGAGTCGGTACATAATGAAAGATTACATAAAGTTATGCAAAGAGCACGTCAAGTTAACTTAAAGTTTAACAAGTCAAAATGTAAATTTTTAGTCTCAGAAGTCTGTTTTTTGGGTTATGTCTTCAGTAAAGATGGTGCAAGGGCAGACGAAGAGAAAGTCAAAGCTATTGTCAATATGCCCACACCAAAAAATGTCAAAGAGTTACAGAGAATACTAGGTATGATTAATTATTTAGGACCTTTTATAAGTAACTTGTCAGAAAAAACTCAAATATTAAGAAATCTTTTGAAAAAAGATTCAGTCTGGACTTGGGATGAGAATCATAGTCAATGTCTTAAAAAACTGAAAGATGAGATTACTAACTCACCAGTTTTAGCTCATTATAATCCCAAGATTCCATTAGTCTTGTCAGTTGATTCATCAAAGTCAGCTTTAGGTGCAGTCATTTTACAGAAAAACAAACCTATTGCATATAGTTCAAAAACTTTAACTGAAACTCAGGAAAGATATGCTCAAATCGAAAAGGAGCTACTAGCTATTCAATTTGGTTGTGAAAAATTTCACCAATATGTATATGGTAATAGAGTCACAGTACATACTGATCATAAACCATTAGTCTATTTATTTAAAAAACCATTACATGATGTACCAGCTAGATTACAGCGTATGATGTTAACTTTACAGAAATATGATTTAGAAGTCATACATGTCCCAGGTAAAGAAATGTATATATCAGATACATTGTCAAGAGCAGCTTTAAAAGACCATTATATACCTGAAAATGAATCACAAATGTCTTGTCATGTCAATTTAATGTATTCTAATTTAGCAATCACAAAAGAATACAGCACAAAATTAGCAAAGGAAACCAAAGTTGATGAATCCTTGCAATTATTGAAAAAATATTATAATGAAGGTTGGCCAAAAAGCAAAAACCATGTCAGTCCATTGGTAAAACCATTTTGGAATATTCAAGGAGAAATCCATGTAATTAAAGATTTAGTTTTCAAAGGTTCAAAATTAATAGTACCTCAGTCTATGCATAAAGAAATGTTAGACAAGATTCACAAGGGTCACCAAGGTATAAATAAATGTTTAAAATTGGCAAAAGAATCTTTGTATTGGCCAAATATGTCAAGTGATATAAAGAATTTAGTAGAACAATGTCTTGTATGTGCAAAATTCAAACCATGTAATCAAAAGGAACCACTACAAAATTTTGAAATATGTAAATATCCATGGCAACAAGTCGGTATTGATTTAATGCATTTTGATAACTTAGTTTATTTAATTGTCACAGATTATTACTCAAAATACATAGAAATTGCTTTATTAAATAAAAACAGTACATCTCAAAATGTTATCACTCATTTAAAGTCTATTTTTGCTCGTCATGGAATACCATTGTCATTAGTGTCAGATGGTGGACCTCCTTTTCAGTCAATTGAATTTAAAAAGTTTATGTTAGAATGGGACATAGAACATATTATTACTAGTCCATATCATTCACAGTCGAATGGTCAAGCAGAAAGCTCAGTTAAAATCATAAAAAATATGTTAAAGAAATGTAAAGAAAACAAATCAGATCCATACATAGCTTTATTACAATATAGAAATACACCTAAAAATAATTTGTCATCACCAGCACAATTGCTAATGTCTAGAAACTTAAGAGATAATATCCCAGTGTCATACAAAAGATTAAAACCAAAAGTAGTAACTTTTAAGGATTATAAAGAGTCAGTTAAGAAAAACAATGAAAATAAAACAAAGTATTATGATAGAAATACAAAGCCTTTGTCAATATTATATTATAATGATCATGTCTATTTTAAAAGAAATCCTAAAAGTGACTGGGAACAAGCTATTGTTAAACAAAGATTGTTAAATAATAGGTCTTATGTTGTTGAGGATGTCCATGGTGTTAGGTATAGGAGGAATAGAATTCACTTAAGACATAAGTATTCTGATAATTTTTCAAACCCTCCTATGCAATCCAACTCGTCACAGGGGAGAGAGGAAGGTGACAGACAGGAGTCGTCTAGACAACAAGATTCCTCATCTCAAAAATCCTCAAGTGTAATAACAAAGTCAGGTCGCATTGTAAAACCTACTAGAAGGTTAATAGATGAAATAGATTAACTAAGTTGTTATGTCATAAATAAAATATACTGTCATAAATAAGAATGTTAAATAAGTGTAACTATAAGTATCTTTAAGTATCTTGTCATTGTATAGTTGCATAGCATAATATATCTTTTAATTGTTTGTCAGGGGTCCAATTAGAACTCAACAGGGGGGATGTTGTATCATCACTAATTAGTAATATAGTAAGCATCCACCTCACTATCAATTATCTATGATATATAATCTGTGGTCCGGGTTCAGTCCGTCACTGCACTGCCTTAGCCACGTCTGTGAAGACTGTACTGTATATATTGTATGTCTGATTACAATTAAACCCTGTGAATCAAGAAGTATCTTTCATTCCCAAACAACCACATAACACCTATTGACCTAATAATACCAAGGCGTGTGGCGTGACGTATTGTAAATTTTACATTTCAGTTAGCACAAGAAAAAAATATGTATGGTTTCAATACCTTAGTAGTCTCAGTCTTGCCAGTGCCGGCGGGCCCCGCGGGAGCCCCGCCGAACTTGAGGTGCATCGCGCACATCAGTGTGAGGTAGCAGCGGTCTGTTAGCGGGGTGATCACCAGGCGACCGCTGCGATCATACAATCATAAATTATAAGTATGACATACAAAGCACCGTCAGGTTATTGTAGATATGATGATAGATGGAATAAGTGCTTGTTTGTTCAATGTAACAAAACATACTGAGCAACCAGAACGCAGGTATTTGCAGTAGCAATGTCCGACACTAAAGTATTTGATACAAAAAGCTGTTAGAGAACTGCAGAATTATTGTCTATAAACACACCCTTGTGACAGCGCACCTGAAGCGCTCCCGCCGCGCTGCGGTGCGCTGCGGTTCCACTGAGGCGGAGCGATGAGGCGGACCAATCACATGGCTTAAAATCCACATCTCTTCTCCATTCATGCCATGTGATTGGTGAATTCTGCTCCGCTCCGCTCAGTGGAACCGCAGCCTTATGCAGGTGCACGTCACTCAGCTCGATTGTTGGCAACTCACCACGTAGACTGAGGTTTGCTCGTCTTTCGCTTGCCAATTTGCGGTCTCCACTCAAGAACTAAAAATCCATCAATTACCATCAGTTGTCTTTAGCGTTCCAGGACCATTTTAAAACACTCCCGCAATCCCCTCATATGATAACTTACTAAAGTCCGGTCGCAGAGCAAGACGAATTTCGTACATTGACCTCTCTACCTACTGACAGTGATCACAAACATTTTTCTATTAAGGTGAATGCTCCAGGGTAGCCTGCGAAATACAAAAGGGTTTTTTGCGATTTGCAGGCCAGTGCTAGCTTGTATATTGATTAAAATATTGATCGCGGCTGTAAGACGTATGTAGTTACAGAATTATAATCAAAAAAATCATCAATACAACGCTCTAAGTTCATAAAGCTTCAGGAGTGACTTTTTATGTTATTTTTTTGTTCCTGAAGCTTTGTGAACTTGGAGGGTTGTATTGGTGATTTTGATGATAATAATTCTGTAACTACATACGTCTTGCAGTCGCGATCAATATTTTAATCAACATACAACCTAGCACTGGCCTGCAAATTGCAAAAAACCCAAGAAATTTTAAATTTCGCGGGCTACCCTGGAGCATTCACCTTAAGTAAAAGGTAACCGGTATGACAGTATGCGGATGCATACTATTGGTAAAAGTTTACAATCCCTGAGAAAGGCGGCCATTGCATCAGTGCAAGCGGGACTCATTGTATTTGCGCAGGAGTGACAGAGAAGGGTAATAATAGGTACGAAATTCCTCCTGCTCTGCGACCGGACCTTATTATTAATAAAGAAGAACACACCTGTTCCCAAGATATTCATTTTGGTATGTGAAGATGGAGTTGAGAGCCTTGACGTCACAGGTGTTCAGACTGAACTGGCGGTAGTAGCGGCTCGTGTCCAGGGTGGTCTCGTCCTGGTAGATTTCTGGAGTTTCATCCGGGTCCAACGGCCACGGCGGCTTGATCGCCTCGTAGTACCTGAAAATTATACGGTGCGTTAGACATTTCAATCTTTTGTTTTATGTTCAAAGTTGCCAACTAAACCTGGGGTCCTAGTCTTTGATTCGTAAAAAAAAACTCAGGTTGACTATAGCTGCGAATTCGAACACAACAACCTTCATTGACGTTTAATTGTTTTTCATTTGTTTTGTTGACAAACGTTTGAATTTCTTTATTTTTTTTTATTTCACTTTAGTCTAGACACGGCAACCCAGCTAATGAATGGCGATACGTGAGCGCAAAAGCCCCGGGGTTATTGCCCCACCAACTTCTAAAGCTTGAGCTGACTCTAAGAAACTTGTAAAACGCAAGCTTCCGAGCAACTCCACCAGGATAATATAGGTTTGTGGTACCTCAGCTGACAGATCCACTGGAAGTCGGACATGTTGCGCACGCTCTCGTCGACGAGCGAGCGCGTGACGTCACGCGCGTGCACCTCTATCACGATGAGCGCGCACAGCACCTCGCGCTGGAAGAACGTCAGGTCTCCCTTCACCAGCGCGCGCAGACTGTCCAGCTGGACACGGAGATAACCACATCAGCTCATTGGTGAACAATGTGTTAAAAGATTGTCGGACCCAAAATGGGCATCAGCATCATATATAACATGCATACCAGATTAAAATATTCATGAAATTATGAATGAGTTTTGAGTCCAAAATTACCACTACCAAAACACTAGGAAATGTCGAAGGGGCGCTTTGGGGACTGTCTTATGTAAAAATTGACCTTCAAAAAGTGCTGATAAATCAGCGTAATTTGAATAAATGACTTTTTTATTTTTATTTTGAGTATTTCTCCGAAATTTATGGCCACATCCCCAGTAAGTAACAGGAGTATAACTATAACAGTAATTTTCGGATGAAATGTGACTGAGCTAAACTTGAGCTGTAAGATGGATCTGACAGGTAGTCTATCTAGTCTAGTTCTATGTGCAGGTACCGGCAAATATTGCTCAGCAACCTTTTGGGGTGCGTCCTCATGTGGCGAATGCGCGCGTGCAGTCACAGCAATGGCGCTTTAGCGCAACTCATACTCATGCAAGGCTCGCAATCTGCACGCGTACAGTTCGCGCGTTTACCGTTCCGTTTGCGACAAGCGGATGAGATAGTGCGGGGTGTGAGCGGCGCGGGTGGGAGAAAGTAGGTGAAGCGCGCAGCCCGCGCACGCACGGCGCGTAGAGTGCACGCGATCGGCGCGCGAGCGGCGCAAGAGCGACACAAGAGCATAAATTGCGCGCGTGTAGCTCGCAAACGGCTCGCGAGCTGCGCATTCGCCAGATGTGGACGCACCCTTGGAAGTGATGATCGGCTAGTTTCAGCTGCATTGAACACTATCTCTTTCGCACGAAGCAGAACTAATCGATCAGCGAAAAACGCCACAAATAAGTAGCAAAGTTAACGTAGAGCGCAAAATTTTTAAGTTTTTCGTCTCTTGCGGAAGAAGTCGAAGCCAAAACTAGCCTGTTTTCTCTTTCCGAAGGTTAATCACCGCTAGCTGCAGGAATAATAATCACCATCATCAGGTTCTCTTCATAAAACTGGTCCATGCGGAACTCCTCGATGGCTTTCTCGACGCCGGCTGTCCAGGCGGTGAGCGAGCCTGCGATGACGACCTGCCCCGGCCAGCGCAGCACCCACTCCGCACGAGGGATCTGCCACAACTCTTCTAGACCAGCGATCAGGGTCAGCCGAACTAGGGGAAAAGGGGGCGCGTAGCATAGATATCTTTTTCTGTTTTAGTGAATGAAGTACTTTATAGTTTTTTTAATGGGTGCACTTTTTGTAGCCCTACACAAAAAGAAAACCCAAACACAAAAAGAAACCGGCATGTCCTAGAACGAAAAATTCGAAGACATGTGACATCTACCAACCCGCACTGGGCCCGCGTGGTGGATTATGGCCCGCTCCCTCTCACAGAGAGGAGGCCTTCTTTTTTTTTTTTAGCCTGGCAAAATCATCAAATGAGTCCTCCCGCCCAGGGGGGGGCAGGCGGGACTGTCAGACTTGTACTGACTAAAATCCACGGTGTTCCTTCAATAGCCCTTTATGTACCAGGGTCACGGTTACCGAGTGAGACAATCCCGCGACCCCGGCAGGCTCTGGCCCTCTTAGGGGGCCCCGTCCGATTGCTGACAGCTCTTTGAGGCGCGCGTGGAACACAACGCGCCGTCGACCCGGGCATGGTCCATGATTGGGCAGCAAGTCACCCATTACTCGCCGCCCGCATGCCCGCGCCTACGGTGGCCGGAGATCGTCTAGCGACGTTCGTTGCCGTGGGCGTCTCCCGCGGCGGCTGTGTCGTGACGTGGAGGTTGTCCTCTCCCTAACGCGTTCCGCCTTCTCCTTTGCTAGCAATACTGCTTCGCAGGAGGCGACCGCTTCCCATTCCGTCTCGCCCCGCAGCATGGCCTCGACCAGTGCCGGGCGCTAGAGGTCCGGCCGCCTATCGCCTCCGTGAGGACACGGCGGTGCTCTGCCCAAGCGGGGCAGTCCTGCACCGTGTGCTCCACCGTGTCCTCCGGGCGATCCTCGCAGTGGTGACACCCAGGCGTTTCTTCCTTGCCCATACGACACAGGAACCTCCCGAAACATCCGTGCCCGGTGAGGACCTGCGTCAAGCAGAAGGTGAGGACGCCGTGACACCTCACCAGCCACTTCTCAAAGAGGGGTCTTACCGCCGCGATTGCGGCGTGCCCGAATTGGAGTCCTGCGTCCCAGCAGTGAGAACATTACAGGCTGACGATGATGACAAAAAATAAAATAATACCATACAGGATGGCCCGATCACAAATAATTTATAACCTGGATTAACACGTGGGATACTTTCCACACCGGTTAAATTATACCACGGTAATCTGTGGAATAATTTTCCTGTTACATGTAGGCGAAGCCATTAGGAGGGAAGTCTAGATGAGTGTTATTCTCTTTTCCTGCAGTAGCAATGGGCCAGTAATAGGACGGCCGTTAAACTTAGGACGCTTACTTGAATGCCTCATGGTATCCTCAAGCAGCAACAGCCACTGCTCTACGTTCGAGGAGGGATAGAACTTGTACTTGAGCTCCACGATCTCGCCCTCACTGGAGTGCATATGAGTGATCTGGAGGTCTGGTTGGAATGTCACCTGCAACCCCATATTTGCCATTAGTATCATCTTCCTACGCTTGTCCCGTATTACTTGGGGTCGACGCAACAGCTCATTTAAAAACTTCTCTAGACGTGCTGAGAACTTTATTTTCAGGGTATTGTATGAGACTGACCACCCCAATCAATTAACATTCTTTTTATGAGCTGACAAAACGCAATTTTCCTATAGTTTTCATAAAAGCAAACTGGGATATTACTCAATGATCTTACTATTTCAGAGCTCCAAAAAATCTAATTTAACGGTCTCTTTAAAGTCAAAATGGTTTAAGGCACCAAAAAAAAATGTGAATTATTGGTCAATCGCGTCAAACACCCAATTATGTTCCGATTATCTTACCCTGGCAATATTCTCGAAGCATTTCCTGAGATGAGGCTGCACGGCCCTAGGGTTGCGAGACTGCGACAGAATCTCCAGCAGTTCGTCATCACTGAGGAAGAAGAAGCGAGGGAACCGCAGTCGCTTCAACTCCATGTACTCGTTGAGGCCGCGTGACACCACCGCCAGAAGATGCAAGGCTTCTTGCAGACTGTCCAGCAAACGACTGTCTGGACATATCACCATTATCTGCGAAACATAAAGAGTTTTTATTAAATTACCATAACTTATGAACCTGTGCTATGATGTGAAATTCAATCTTGGATGTTTTAAAACATACCGTAAAATAGGGTGAATCGGGACAAAACTTTGAAAGGGATTTTAACAATAAATTATAACGGTATGTTGCCAAAATAATGACGCATTATTCAACAAATTAAATTGAGTAGTTGTTGGGGGGCCAAATGACAGATAATCTGCATCGAACATTAAAAAAAAATCATAAATATTGGTTCACCCAGACATAAGTCATAAGGTAACATTAAAAAAATTACAGTCGAATCGAGAACCTCCACTTTTTTGAAGTCGCATAAAAATATGGAAGAAGAAGAAGATATGCTGCGTCGACACTAAACGAATTGTAATGGAACGATAATAAGGCCAGACCTTAGGACAGGCGGCTGCGGTCGACATGACACGTCTCCAAATCCTCTCCATGGTACCATACTTCTTGGTCTCCAAGGGCAGCTGACGCGCTATGTCCTCCGAAGTGAAGATAGGCTCCAAGTACATCCATTGTCTGTTAAAATGCAAAGTTTTATTTAAGAGTAGCTTCTGCCTGCGATTTAATTCGAAGTTTTGGCTCCAGAACTACAGCATCAATCAGTTCTCCAATAATGGGAAATAGTCATTTCCTTCTGAGAAGCAGTAATACTAGCGAAAGAGGTGGCGATACGACTCTTCTACCTCACGGCCCAGTCGCCGCAATATACATTCTGGGCGCCGCGTTGAACATCGTGAATTGATTTCCGGTCACCATAAGCCCGGGCACGCGGACGGCGAGCAATGGGTAGCTTGCCGTTCGACAGGGACCCGTCTTAACAGTCCAACCCCATAGTTCCCTAGAGAGACCCTGGAACTATGAGGCTGAACTAAAACCCACCGAGTTCGTCATGGTAGGTCCTTACAACTACGAGAATCATCTACATGAAGAAAAATTCGCATCTTACTTCTGGCACTCAATCCATTCATCCACCACCTTCTGAGTCAAGCGCAGCTTATCGTCCCACTCCTGGATTCGAAGCTCGAACGCCGCTTTGAAAGGGCTGAAGCCTAACTGCTGTGTCCCTAGGAGATGTTCGTCCAGAAGCTGCAAGGTTTCGTCTGCAATCTTCATGATAAAGGTACCTGGGGGAAAACGGTACGTTATCGAAAACTGTTGATGTGGCGTTTAAGTTACATATGTTATGAACCAAGCATGCAATGAGAACTTTGTTATATCTACTTTGGTAGGTTGCACATATCATAAGGGACTCTGTCGTTTACATACAATTCACTATCTTTTTTGTTTGAAAGTGTAAACGTGGATCAAACGAACAAGCCATCGGTATAAATCAGGCCACACTGAATTGTTTATCAGGCTTAGTAAAGTGTCTAGGTGGGTCTTAGAGGTCCACTATCTGGTGCGTCGCGATTTCTAGCCATCAATCGGTAGCAATGGCTAGTAATGGGTGAGTCGCCGTCCGATTATGAACCATGCCCGGGTCGATGGAGCGCCTCAAAGAGCAGCCGTAGTTTCAATGTGGGAAAGAGACGGACATATACATTATTTTTTATTTATGCGAAACCCGAGACACCTGTCTAGTATTTTTGTGTAAAGAATTTATGTACAAAATTTTAAAACCGTATCATAAAAAATCACAAAGTTACAAGCTTGTATATTACCTGGTTGTCCGTTCAAAAATGCTCATTTTGCAGTACACCCGCGTAAACCGCGTCTCCTGTGTTATACACTCGTGATAATAGTTTGGCAATAGGTACCTAACTGTACGGTGATTGTATTGTAATTAACTGGTAATAAAATTTAATTAAAATGTTTTTGAAAAAAAAAATAACATGGTGTAATAATTATTGGAATCGAATCAGTTAATGATTCTGAACAAACTATATTCAGGTTTCGCATATACCTACTAAAAATGTGTTGTAGAAAGGTTAAGGTACATTCTCCAGTGTTGAGTCCAATGTTGAGGATAATGATAAATGATTAAAAAAAAAATTAAGGATAATGAAAAACAAATATATCATTAGACTGAACACTGGAGAATGTTCCTTAAGAGGATAGTATACCGGCTGCCATTTAAAAAAATAGGTATTTAGAAAAACTCGTGCTGTCGCTACCACACCTCCCCGACCCCCGATCGTGCGATAGAGAGCGTTGCAGCTCGCGACTGACTGTAAGTATTTTTTATATGAAATTTGTCTCTCGGGAGAAAACGTTTTTCACATACTAAATCACGACCAATCTCTTAGATTCTGGCGTCAATCGTTTCAGCATATTATATTCTAGGTTTGTAGGTTTTGCTTTTTTTCTAAAACTTCTTTATTTTTAAAATACAAAGGTTTTACTTCAATGAAGATTTTGTCATAAAAATAGTAACTCTTAGGCGCCTGTAACTTTCAAACTATTATAAATTTTGAAAAAATGAAAACCTATAAACCTAGTTTTTTACTGTGTCAGAAGCATTCTAAAAAATCATTGAGATAGGATAACATCTAGGGGCAGGAAAACGTTTTCTCTTTTAGTATGGACGAGCGCTCGGTAGACGATTGTCTTAACATCCAGCGCTAATTATTTCTCATACCTTATAACGGTGGCGGCACAGCCCCATTCACAAATAGCTTACCAGTGTTCTTGTAGGGTGTCATCTCCAGCACCTTGTTGGCCCATTCGCCCTGCATCTTGTCCAGCGACTGCTCTATGACGTACTCCTTACTGGCAAGCTCCCCGATCTCTGCAATCAGCTCGCCGTGTTCCGCCACACCCTGTTTTATACACATCGAGAAGGTCTGCTTTTCGTTCATTGTTACCGTTATACCTGAAGAAAAAGGGGAGGAAATAAAACTTTTAATTTATTTTACCCATTTTTGTGTTTTTTTACAGTCGTTTTATTATTTTAGGTACCCTAGAGGATAGAGACGTAATTTTATGTTCTTTGATTGCAAAAAAGGATGGACTTCTCTCATTTCTTAAAGAGTTCCCTCGATTTCTCCAAGATCCCGTCATCAGATCCTACCCTAATTACCATTTGTAAATCCTTTCAATCAAAATTTAAAAAAAAATCGGTCCAGGCGTCATTGAAAAACCGGGAAAAATTACATAAGAATATCGACGGATTGAGAACCTCCTCCCTTTTTCGAAATCGGTTAAAAATGTGCTTAGAGGAACCGTGTTTTGTAATTGACATTCAAAGAGTGCTGAATATTTGTTTATTTGGAGTAACTTCAATATAAAGAATCAAAGTTCTCCCTCTTTGTAACATGAATGAATGGAGAACACCAACTGCTCGGCCTCAAGTAGATGGGGTGCTAAAACAGGAAACCTCCACGTGCGCCCGTGGACTGGAGTTCCCTCTCGGATACGTCCGGGGGGAAGACCAGTTTTTCGGGCCGGTGCACCCTGGGATGAGGGCAAAAACTCTTCCTTAGGCACTGTGTGCCTAAGGGGTCTCTTTGCCCGTATGCGAATAGCCTGTCGCTCCAACGCGTGTCCCTCTGATTAGCAGAGGGCACAGCGGCGGAGCGGGCTTGCGGACGGTGAGTAATGGGTAGCTCGCCGTCCGACCAAGGACCAAGCCCGGGTCGGTGGCGCGTCGTGTTTCGCGCGTGCCTTCGGAGAGTTGTCAGCAAACTGACGGGGCCCCTTATGGGGCCAAATGCCTGCTGGGGTCGTGGATTTTTCTTAACACAGGATACCGTGGCCCCGGAACGTAAAGGGCATCCGAAGGAACACGGGTCAGTAAGAGTCTGACAGTCCCTTCCGCCCCACCCAGGGCGGGAGGACTCATTTGATGATTTTACCACCTAAAAAAAAAGTTATCAAGTAGATGGCCAATATGTTTAATGATCAAGTTAGTATGTATTGGGGAGGTATTACAACGTCTTAAAATCAGGCTTGTTCCGGCGAGTGAAAGTGACAGAGCTATACAAGTCGTCTAGCGCCATCTCGTTCACTCACTGAAACAAGCCTGGTTTTAAGACGTTGTAACACCCCGGCAATCGATAATCGTTAACGCTCAGCAGTCGGTAATACATTTTCAACTGTATACTCTCAAGCATAAAGTTGAATGAAAATATATTAAAGTTGACAGATCGTTTTCGTTTGTTTCGTTCGCTCAGCAGTCTTTAATAGTTTTCCAACTTTATTCGCTGGGCTATAGAGTTGTCAATGTATTAGTGACTGTTGAGCGTTAACGATTACCGATTGCTGTCTTGCTATAGACCCTTTTACTTTACCAGCTTTGTCCATGAACTCTTTCCAGTGGCGCTCCTTCATGCCAGGGTTCCGCACTGCTTGTATGATCGGTATGAGTGGTCTAAATTCATCGATGTTATCCTGTAAAACAAAAACCGTTAACGTGCGTAATAGGTACTCACAAAAACGAAAACCTTGGTTGTATGCATTGCTAAGACACCGTAATTTTCTTCGAGGTGTAAAACCTCAAAAAAAAAAAGACATAAGATTAAGAATCCTTAGATAGATAGAATACGCTTTATTGTACACCAAAATTGTTACAAAAAACGGTTTCACAATATTTCAAATTTTATGGTTACAAAGGCGGTCTTATCGCTAACAGCGAGCCTTTACATGAGCTGTATGAATCTAAAATAAAAATATGGAGGTAATCAGTGGTGCACTTAAATGTACCTAGGTACTACACAAATTTTTAACAAAAATTAAGTTACTAAATAACCATAAATAAATATACACACATATATACAAATAAATATATAAAATATATTAAGTGTTTTCCAATAATAAATGGTATAGAAGAGAAGACAGATTGATGATGATAGAAACAATTATTGACAGAAATTATATCATTGACAGGAACAATGATTAAAATTGGAGAGAAAGAAAATGTTTTGCAACCAGGTTTTTAAAGGACTGAGCTTGTCTCACTGATACAGGCAATCCTTATCCCACGTACAGTGCTGGCCCAGTGTTATCGGCCTCGACGATATGAGTTGTAGGTACGCGGGTTCGAACCCAGCCAGGCGCATTACTTTGTGTAATTTATTTCATCACCACTGCTCTCAAAACGGTGAAGGAAAACATCGTTAGAAAAACCGGCATGTCCCAGAACCAAAAATTCGAAGACATATGACATCTACCAACCCGCACTGCGCCCGCGTGGTGGATTATGGCCCACTCCACCTTACACAGAGGATGTCTGTGTTTAAGCATGGAACATTTATAGGCGGATGATGATCCCACGTAGAGTCTACGAACTTCAAAGGATGATGGAAATCTAGTTTTAGTACTTAAACGGATGGATTCTTACTCGTATCGTGGTGGCAACGTACTGCACTTTGGGCAAGTCCGCAAAGGTGCGGACGCACTTAATAATGGTCCTATAATACTCGTTGATGAGTTGCTCTATATTATCCACGTCAACGTAAATCAGTGGGTTGTCCAGCCATATTTCGCGAGATTTTAAGAAATCTGCAAATTAATTTTAAAATTAATTAAATTAAGAAGTAATTGTATTATCATCAAACGCCAATGCCTATGGGGTTCGCGGGTCTATGTCATCAGGTAGAATCCTGGAACGTAAATGATTCACCGGCGATTTTAGTCAGTATAAGTCTGGCAGTCCTTCCCATTCCGCACTTGGTGGGAGGTTTGATTAGCTTAGAGATTTGATGATTTTACTACGATAAAAAAGCGGGTTTACCTGACGCAGTGATCCAAAGGTTCCTATAGGGCTCGAACTCTTTTACGAGCCTGTTAAGGTCGGTAAATGGAACAACTGGCTGGCCGAAAAGTTTTTGTCGTTGGTTGAGGATCCGGCCCCAATCCTGAGCGTCCTTCATGGCTTTCCATGCCTTTTTAATGTCGTTAGCTATCTCGTGAACCTGGGGAGGACTTTTTCTTTAAACTTTACAACATAGTCGAAGTAATAACTGCGATATAAGCTGGCAGAATGTAACCATTGGTAGCAGTACTACACTTTCGACAAAGATCGAATAAAACTGAAGAGATTTTTCGTCTGTTTTTTGAACACGCAAATCTCTAGAAGTTAAAGTGCGTTTTTAAAATCTGACATGTAAAAGCCCATCTGAAAAACATATTGGTCAAGGATAATAATACTAGTTTAATCACTTCATCTACCAATCCGCACTGGGCCCGCGTGGTAGATTATGGCCCACTCCCTCTCACAGAGAGGAGGCCTGTGTCCCAGCAGTGGGAACATTTATAGGCTGATGATGATGATGATGATGAATCACTTCAGTGTCTATTTCTTGTGGCCAGAAATTACGAATAATCTCCCATTTATGTTACATGTAAAAAGCAACCTGCCTTCCTCTTTTGAGAAGAACATGCGTATCTTGGACATTTTACCTTAGAGAAGTCATTTTGTAGCGTGAGGGCCATACACTGTGCGGTGAACAAATCGATCTTGTCATATAACGTCTGCTCGTCTTGCTGATGCAGCTTCCAGAATTTCTCCTGTTCCTCTTCCAAGAACAGAATCGTCTCGTCCACCTATCACAACATGATTATCACAAAATGGCAGCAACGACTGCAGTCGACTTTTAACTTATGACAACAGGAATAAAGGCTGTTTTGCAATGGAGTGCACTATTTTAGGCGTCAAATTAACAGACCGTGTACGTGCGCAATGCGCTTCAAAACACAAATTGTTGACGTTTGTCCAAAGGCCGCTACACTGAATGGGCATGGGCCAGCCACATTTGCCGTATGCACAATAAAGGTCGCCGGAAGACGCTGGATGCAGGTCGCTTCCAACCGGTATATGTGGAGATCTAAAGGGGAGGCCTATGTTCAGCAGTTGACGTCCTATGGCTGAGATGATGATGATGATGACAATGAGCTGTGGGCAAAAGTAACCACTTTTTGGAGCCCCGACACAGGCAGAAGGCGTCGAGGCAGACCTTGTAGAAAACAGCGGGACGAGCTTGATAAAACGAGATTGACGGTACAGTCAGCAACAAAAGTTGGTGACCACATTTAGATTTTCAAAATCGCTGTACACCATTATACCTAATAAATATAATGTACAGTGATTATGAAAATCTGAATGTGGTCATCGACTTTTGATGCTGACTGTACGATTGACGCAGTGGCGATACACAAACAACCAGTCCCGGAACAACTACTTGTGGGTCATACAAATATTTGTTTCGTGCGGGAATCGAACCCGCAACACGCTGCGCAGCAGTCGAGTACTCAGCCACTGCGCCAACCTTCAGAGGAGGAGGAGTAAGAAAAACATAATGTCCACAACAACTGCTACAAAGATCAATATACATCAAGCTTGCTTTGTTCTGTCTCCTGCTTGCATGGAGGGAAGTGGAATAGTAGTTTATGAAACTGGTACATAATGAGGGGTATTATACACGAGTGTGAGTTTAAAAAACGAGCGAAGCGAGTTTTTTAAAAGTATCACACGAGTGTATAATACCTAGTTATGTACAGTTTCATACACTACTTTATCTACTTTCATTGAACACGAATTTATCAAATAAATGATAAAGATTGACACAGTATTATGGCGCCAAAACTCCGGTATCACCGTGCATGGGACACAGCGCGCGCAGCCACAGTTATAAAATCAAATGGATGTATCTATGATCTGTAATCTGTATCGTAATGAAAAAAAAAATTATTATAACATTATTGTGTTAGAGAAATAGTGTCATAATTTGAATTTTTAATTTCATTTCGATATACTGTGTGTAAAGTACGTCATTATAAACTCGTTTTGAGTTTTGTATTTTGAATTTAACGATATGAGAGTAGATAAACATATTTTTCCTACTCCTCCACTATTCTTTTCTGATTAATTTCGTGCAGGATCCAAGACAGGTAAATTCATTCTCCGGGACACGTCGAGCTTCATTGTCTCGGCGCTTTTCTGGTGGTTGCCACTGTTGATTCTGGCTCTCAGGAGTTGCAGTGATTTGGGAATAGTGTGGTGGGTTTGTCCCAAAAAAAAATACATCAAGTATGTTCAAAGTATACCTGTTTATTTATTTGCAGGGGCCAACCAATGGCCTCCCATAGGGCTCTAAAGTCATCCTGCTCCAACGACACGAAGAATGCGTCTAGAACTTCGTAGTCCTGTTAATTTTATTTAATTTATTATCTTTATATCTCTTATTTGGATAAATGTTGATATAGGTAATTAGTTACTAGCTTTTGCCCGAAGATTCGCTCGCGTTGATTTAGTGTTTGACAATCGATTCGGAGATACGTGGCGCCAATATTTGTCTTAAGAACGTTAAAATTGTTATTTTCTTCGGGAACAGCAATTTTTCGGAATGAAAAGTGCCCTATGTCCATTAATTCAGTTCTTACATCTGACAACATAATTATGGAAAATTTCAGTATGATCGGTTCAGTATTTAAGGAGTGAAAATGTAACAAACAATAGGCTAGTTGCCCTAAAAAATTTAATTAGTCCGTCTTTTAGATTATTAAAAAATAAGGGACACGTATTTTTTAATTTGTAAATTAGACTAAAAATGACAAAGATATAGCCTATTAAAGTTACGTGTGACGTCACCCCGCGCGAAAAATTGCCACGCGGCGTGACGTCACACGTAACTTCAGTGAGTTTGTGAGTTTTTGTTTAATCGAAAAAAGAAAAAATACGTGTCCAATATTTTTTTATAATCTAAAATACGGACTAAATAGAATGTAATTATTTTGACCCTGGAAACTACCCTATTAACTTACTTTCGCATTTAATTAAGTCAAATTTATGAGAATTTAACAGCCCTGCCTGCTTGATCTAAAATCTGACTTGACTTGATGTTTTAAAAAATTTCAGATAATTAAAGAGTCTTACCGAGTGTACTTTCCTCATGATATCATCTTGAGTCTTAAGTGCAAAAGGAATGGACTCCATCCATTCCCTGATCTCAAAAACATGTTCTATTGTGTTTGGCTTCTCCCCTAACTTGCGCATAATGTTCTTGTAGGCCTGGATGACGTCATCCACCACTATTCGTACTTCCTCCGCCCACATCGTCAGCAAGGCTTTTATTATTTCCGATCGCTTCGTAACGAGCAGTTGCTATGATAAAAATTAAACATTGTTTGATGAACTTTGATTACGGGCTATAAAACATTGATATGAAAGACATAAGGCGCCCAGAAACTTCCGGTACGAAGAATTACGACCACCGCCACCGTAAGCGCGGGCTAGCGAACGACGAGTAATGGGGAACTCATCGTCCGTTCTAGTAACCATTCTCTATATATGGCCTTGTGACCGCGCCACCCCGCCGCGCCGCAGCGCTTAAGCCACCCTGGGACTAAAGTTTGCTATGCGCTAAGCTACTGACAGAGTCAATATCCAATCGTGCGGAGGTAACGGTGAGTGCTTGCGCTGCGCGATTGGACGATTTCAAAGACGTCTCGTCGAAGAGCACATCGGCATCGTAGAGTTCAGCGATGACATTTCTTATAGAGAATAGAATAGCTCAACGTCGCGTTGAGTTCCACGCGTGCCTCAAGGCGCTATTAGCAATCTGATCTGCCCCCCTAGCCAAGTCACAACAAGTCGCAAACGATAATCGTAAACGCTCGGTACTCCCCAATAGATTTTCAACTTTATAGCCTAGAGCCTAAAGTTGAAAATGTATTTAAGTAATCTGAGCGTTAGTGACAGGAAAGATCGATAACGATAAGCAATCTTCACTAGATCTTCAACGTTATACCCAAGCGCATAAAGTTGAAAATCTATTAAAGCCTACTTAGCGTTTGCGTTTATCGTTTGTTACATGACTACAGAGCCAGTCCCGATAACCATTGGGGTACAACTGCCTTAAAACGCAACGATGAAGAAACAGAGTAGGTAGGTTTTAGTTAGTCAAATCTGACAGTACCTACCGCTTCAGTACGCTTAGCACGAGTTTTCACTCTTTTTACTTTACAGCGTCTTTTCAGTATTTACAGCGTTTCTTGTATGAAAAAATGGAACAGCGCCTCTGGTGTGCGAAGAAGGAACTAATTTTTTCCTTGAAAATTGTCAATTTGAAATTGTCAAAGTTACAGTTTACTTTACGTCTCAAATACTGAAAACTTGTGCTAAGGGTACAGTTCAGCATCGAGCAGGGGGGGGGGGCGGGAGCAGGGGGTCATTTGACAATTTTGCAAACTAAAAAAAGGCGTCCAAGAAATGGAAGATAAGGGTTATTAAATGCAATTGGTCACCCATGAGGCTACAACTGTTCTTGATATAATGATACAAAGTTTGCAAAGTAATTGCTGAATGTATAATTGGGAAAAACGCAATAACACAAATGAAGAACGAACCTTCAAAGAGTCAACGTTGATAGCAAAGGGTCCGATGTTGATGTACTGAGGTAGCCTCCAGATGAGGGCTTGCTTCTCATCATAGTGTATCTGAACTTCATCCTTCGTCTCGGAAGCTGAATGTTTCTCAGTTCGGAAGTTCCTATAAGTTATAAGGATTTAACACTATCTTAAATATCAGCCGCCATGGCTTAAATATGCCATGGCTTAACATGCTTTGCTGTTAAATAAACCTATAAGAAGTTTTTTCTGACAATTTTGCCATGTCTTTACTGAGTATCTCATTACCGTGACCCCGGAACATATAGGGCTATTGAAGGACACCGTGGATTTTAGTCAGCACAAGTCTGACAGTCCCTCCCGCCCTGCTCTGGTTGGGAGGACTCATTTGATGATTTTACCACGCTAAAAAAATATCTTTACTAAGTAACTTTTGCATCGCATTTCAAAGGATTTACTGACTTTTTTATCTATACCGTATAATTCAAGTTTCCTATGAATGTTTCTCGATCTCTTTTAGATTCTGAATCAAAATCCAGCAGCGGTTTAAATGAGAAAGCGTACCAACAAACAAATAAATGAATAAACAATGTATACAGGGTGATTTGTTATTCGATGCAGTCCTTGAAATGGGTGATACTAGACCTTATTTGCAACAATTTTAACCCCGACAATATGGGGTCTAAACTGACTGGTTTTAGAGATATCGAACTTTAAAGATTTTTCGAAAAATTTCTACCTCTCCCTCATTAAGTGCTTATTGTTAGAAAGTAACGATAGTCACCACTTAGAATTCATGCTTTTCTGATAGAATATGAACGACTAAATCTAGTGAATACAAGTTTGTTGTAAAAATAATCATATTTTGGGAAATTAAGTGTCATAAAGTTTCTATTTTGAAGATTTCTGAAAACTTTCCTTGTCTTTCAAAGCATATTTTTCAAAATAAATGTATGACACTTGGTGTACAAATTACAGAAAAAACTTCCTTGTCTCATTACCTTTCTAAAATGGTGCCACAGTATCCACTTTTGGTTAGTGTCTTACCAGAAAATTAGGGTTGTTACTGACAAAGTAGTAAATCAAAGAAAATCGGTTATAATGTTTTTTCGACCCAACATTTTTTTTCTGTGGTTTTTGTCCAAACTGCTATCTGATATTAGCTTTTTGAGTTAATGCGCTTAATTTTGGTCGATCGCATCAAGCAAAATCGGTCTTTATCTGGAGTATTTTTACCTATGGACCAGATGGTCAAACCATCAATTTTCTTTCATTTGAAACAGCTACTTGAAACAAATGTACAATGACGGAATGTTAAAAAGCTCTGGTTTCGCAAAAAAAAAAACTAAACTGGCGTGCATAAAAGTTGGGTCACCCTACTTGTAGGACAGGTAAAAATACTCCAGATAAAGACCGATTTTGCTTGATGCGATCGACCAAAATTAAGCGCATTGACTCAAAAAGCTAATATCAGACAGCAGTTTGGACCTAAACCACAGAAAAAAAATGTTGGGTCGAAAAAACATTAGAACCGATTTTCTTTGATTTACTACTTTGTTAGTAACAACCCTAATTTTCTGGTAAGACACTAACTAAAAGTGGATACTGTGGCACCATTTTAGAAAGGTGATGAGACAAGGAAGTTTTTTCTGTAATTTGTACATAAAGTGTCATACATTTATTTTGAAAAATATGCTTTGAAAGACAAGGAAAGTTTTCAGAAATCTTCAAAACAGAAACTTTATGACACTTAATTTCCCAAGATATGATAATTTTTATAACAAACTTGTATTCACTAGATTCAGTCGTTCATATTCTATCAGAAAAGCATAAATTCTAAGTGGTGACTATCGTTAATTTCTAACAATAAGCACTTAATGAGGGAGAGGTGGAAATTTTTCGAAAAATCTTTAAAGTTCGATATCTCTAAAACCAGTCAGTTTAGACCCCATGTTGTCGGGGTTAAAATTGTTGCAAATAAGATCTAGTATCACCCATTTCAAGGACTGCATCGAATAACAAATCACCCTGTATAAATAAGATAGGCGACAATTTAAGTGGAAGTAGACGATTCGCCTGCAAAAAATTGTACTCAACCATGTTTTCTGTCAATACTTACTCCACGTACTCTTCAATATCCAGGACGTATATTTCTCTGTAACATTCGTACTGCCTCATGTACGCTAACAACGGGATGATGGACTTCCTGTACGCCTTCAGTAGTCTCTCCCGATAGTCCACTACGTTGGGCTCCATTAGGCCTGCAGATAACGTCGACTTTCAAACTAACATGCCATACAATGGAACTGCTAGTTTAACAGCGCGCAGCGTCCTCAAATGCCCTTCACAACTTTGGTCTAACGGTCAGTTCACATCGAGACGCGACGCGGCGCGACGTGACGCAACCATACTTCAAATTTGTATCTTTTCGTGTAGTACATAAAGTTAGATTTTGAGTCGCTATTAAAATGCAGCGCGGCGCCGCGTTGCGCCGCACTTAGTTGTGACAGGTGTATTTTTCGTGTAGGAAATAGAGTTCGATTTTGAATAGCTCTATTGAAATGTGCGCGCAGCGTCACGTTTCGGTCTGAGCTGACCCTAAGCGGTGCGCGGCACGTCGGTTGGAACAGCAGCCGTAGACGGTAGCTGCCGAACTCCCCACCCTCGCACCGCTATCTGAACGGTTCCGATTCGTGGTTTCGCACTCATACTTTTGTTTTCGCCGGTCTTAGTACCGCACATCACTGTACGATCCGCTTGGAGAAAACCGCACGCCTTTTAGCTATGGGCGGCCTCTCGTGGCGTGGTTCAAACTATTCTATACATTTTATCATTACCGCTCGCCCAACCGTCGCCGCTCATAGCGGCAAGTTTGTGAACGGGCCGTTACAGCAGTGCTTAAATCTGGCTTAAAGCAGCGCGGTAAAGAAGTTCATGGAAGGAACTAGTGGACTTTGTCCAAAAATGCGACAAATAGGCTAAGGAAAAAATCGTACCCGCGGTGGTGGACTCCCACGGCGACGGACGTCGCAAGACGATCTCCGGCCACCGCAAGCGCGGGCATGCGGGCGGCGAGTAAAGGGCAACTCGCTGCCCGACCATGGACCATGCCCGGGTCGACGGCGCGTTGTGTTCCACGCGCGCCTCAAAGAGCGTCAGCACAATGTCAGGGCCCCCCTCTAGAGGGCCAAAGCCTGCCGGGGTCGCGGGACTTATCTCATTACCGTGACCCCGGAACATAAAGGGCTATTGAAGGACAGCGTAGATTTTAGTCAGTACAAGTCTGACAATCCCTCCCGCCCTGCCCGGGGTGGGAGGACTCATTTGATGATTTTACCACGCAAAAAAAAAAGGAAAAAAATCCTAGTTGCTGATCCAAGCTTTCTAGTCCTCCAGAAATGACTCACCAATTGAAGTGAGGAACAGCTCTTTATCGAAGACCAAGCCGGTCATGATCATGGGGTGAACTTGAGCAATGAAGTGGCAGCGATATAGCATCTCACGGAACAGTCGTTGAATCACTATCTACAATCAAAGAGCTAGGTAAGTTCACTACTATTTTGTCAATAGGTGGGCAAATGGGGATCGGATCCGATACAAAAACAAATCACGTAAGTACAGTTACCGGCATGGATCTTGAGCGCTGACCTTCACCTGCGCCGAAGTAAGTTATTAGGTCCCTTTGGTAGATGAAGTGAGGAACGGGGGCGGGGAAAGTGTAGTGATTGGCCCGCGTAGCGTGCCGTAGCGCATCGCGTCATAGCCGCCACTCGGGATTCGTTGTTTTGTGCGTTTTATTTATTTTATTGCGCGTTTCATTTGTCGATAAGTGTACGATGCGTAAAGCGATCCCCACTCTTACGCCGAGCGCTCAAGAACCGTGCCGGTATTTGTAATAACTATGAACTTTGTCACATAATAAATGCTTATGAACCAAATTGTTTGGAAATACGAAGTTAGTCAATACTGACAAGATTTATTATCAATTTTCTTATAATCAAAATGGGGATACTCCAAAAACATAATTATAATCAGGATTTATTATCTTAAATACTACCTAAATTAGGAACCACTGAGGATAGACCGTCACCTCAGAGTTTACAGTTATACCGAAATTAGACGAGGCAAGAAATTACATGCAAGTTTTACTACGATTGTTTATTAATAGTCTGCAATGTATTCAAGCTTGCATGCAACCTGCATGCAATTCCTTTGCAGCGTATATAGGGTGTTAAAAAATCAACCGCAGGAATTTTGTGTGTGTAGGTACTCGGTATCAAAAACCAAATACATTCCAAAAAAATTTTTTTTTTCGAGCATTTAAAAAAAAAAAAATTTTTTCAATTTTTTTTCAAAATTATTAACGTTTTTTTCAAGCATTTTTCTTTTGGCCGATTAACACGATAACAAAATAAGTTATTTGTAGGTATTTATTTATTTATTTATTTATTTATTTATTAAGGAAAAACAAACAGTAACATATTACAAAGATACAACAAGGCTTACAAATAATCTATGATAAATATGCTACCCACTACGTTTTTCACAGATTACTTAAAATAATACTCGACAAGAGAGACGTACCTTAATAACAGCTTTAAATTTTAAATAGCATCATAAACAAGTCTGTTACCAACCAAAACACGTCCATCATCATATGTGTAGGTATTGCACAGTATATACAAAGAATTGCTTTAACCAGGCACATGATACATTTAGAAAGATGTAAAATGACATAAATATGGAATGTGAATATATTAAAACATGATACAAAACAAAACTAATACATGCGACATATAGAATGTGTGTTATGTAAGCCATAAAAACGCATTTCCCATATCACACCACAAGGTCTACTGCTGATCCTTGAGAATAGTACGAATCTGTTTCCTAAATGTGTTTTTGCTTAGGAAAAGTATGTCGACTGTGGTAAACTCATTGTTATAAGTCTCAACTAAGCGGTGAAGAGGTGAGCGCGAGCCAGCGTTAGATTTACAGCTGCTAGTAGCAAACAAGCGTCGCGTGCGAACCTCACGTACATGTACTGTTCGAGGAACAAGGTAACTAAGCTTTCTTACTAAATCAGGACAATCAAATTTATTGCGGCACACATTAAACAAAGTCATGACATCGAGGAGCTTCCGCCTAGACTGCAAGGTCAAGAGATCGTATTTACTAAGAAGTAAGGGGTATGAGACTTTTTTCCGAAAACATCTATAATTTACAGCACGGAGGAATTTACGCTGTACCAACTCTAAAGATTCGTTATATTTTTTGTACAGAGGGTTCCATACAGGTACTGCAAACTCCAATTGTGGTCTAATTATGGATTTGTAAAGATGCAAAAAGGTAGAAGGTCGATGAAATTCTCTCGATGCTCGCATTACAAAACCAAACATTTGGTAAGCCTTATTAATTATTTTATCAATATGACCATCCAGATGAAGCTTCGAATCCAGCTGAACACCAAGATCACGGATAGTAGTAACTTTATTCATAACTTTATTATCTAGACAGTAGTTAAAATCAATTATCTTTTTCTTTTTAGTAAACGTAATAACGTGGCACTTGGGATGACTAAGATAAAGCTTATTTGTAGAACAATAATTCGAGAAACGGTCTAGGTCCTGCTGAAAATCTTTACAATCTTGTATATTAGAAATTTTTTTGTAAACTTTCAAGTCATCCGCGTATAGTAGAAATTTAGAGTTTTGAAAACAATTTTTGATATCATTTATAAATAGGATAAATAATAAAGGACCCAGAATGGAACCTTGAGGGACACCAGAAGTTACCTGAATAGAGCTGGATTCGAAGCCATCAATCACTACCTTCTGAGTTCTGTTGGTTATGTAAGATATAAACCACCGCAATAAGTCGCCTCTAATTCCGTTATAAGCAATTTTACTCAGTAGTAGCTTATGATCAATTTTATCAAACGCTTTTTGAAAGTCAGTATAGACCGTATCTATTTGCTGTCTATCATCAATGTTTTCGAAAAGATGTGATGTAAAAATAAGTAGATTGCTTACACAAGATCTATCCTTAACAAAACCATGTTGTTCATTAATTAGGAAACTGTGAATAGCTGGATATACCTCGTTATGGATAAGCCTCTCAAAGAGTTTGGAAAAAGCAGATAGTATAGAGATAGGTCGATAAGTTGCTACGTCATGCTTGGATCCACTTTTGTGAACTGGCACAATATTTGCATGTTTCCAAACATCTGGAAAGACACCACAAGCTAAGCATTTATTAAATACGATATATAAGGGATAGCAAAGTGTATCACACGTGTTTTTTAGAAAAATTGGCGGAATCCCATCCGGACCCGGACCCTTAGACGAATCAAGTGCTTTTAATTCTCGACGTATAACATCAATAGACAGATGCAGGTTACTTAAATTGATATCATTGTCAGCACTGCTGGCAGGTGGTTCCCAAGATGCGTTGTCAAAAGTTGAAGGCTCATATACAGAGCGGAAGAATGTAGCAAACAAGTTACATGTAGTGACAGGGTCATTGGATGTAATTTGATTTAAGTGAACCGTCGACGGTATTTTATTAGTGTTTTTGCGACTGGCGACATATGTCCAAAAGGACTTAATATTGGTAGCTACACTGTCCTCAACAGCCCTGATGTAGCTATTATAACAACGGCTAGCTTCCCTTTTAAATTTTGTTCTAATAGTGGAAAATACCTCATAGTCGCTAATATTTTTATGTTTTTTCCACCTAACCCAAGCACGAGTTTTACTTTTAAACATAGCTATGAGTGATTTGGAAAACCAATTTGGAAAATTCGGATTTTTAGGTTTACAAACAGGTGTATGTGAACCTATAACTTCATAAAGTTTTTCATATAATGTAGAAACACTTTCATCAGGCGTTAAATTCTCAAGTAGACAATCCCAATCAAGGTTACCTATATCGGTGTTTATATTCCGATAGTTCGCTTTGTAATAATTTAATTTGTTAGGAGCAGTACATTTAGAGATATGTGTAGGGTATGCGAATGAAGTATGTACATAGAAGGCAGGATGGTACATGTCCACGGGTAAAAGGGTGGTATTGGGAGTAAACGTTACTGTATGGGAGTTACAAAAGAATAAGTCTAATATGCGACCAACAGAGTTGAATATATGGTTGTACTGTTTCAGAGCTAGTTGCGAGCAAAAATTTAGTAAATAGCGATGAACATTCGTAAGATTATTATTTGTAGCATATTCCATGTATGATGATTTTTTTACCCAGTTAATTAAAGGCAAGTTGAAGTCACCTGCTAAAATAATATTTTCTATGTGAGGGTCATCGCACAAATTTGACAGAGAATCAAGAAAAGTTAAGTACATATCATCACCCGCGCTTGGAGGTATATAGGTGGCACATATTAAGTGATAATTATTATTGTTGGCACCGATTTTCACTATGACATGCTCAGGTAGTTTTAGAGGGGGCGAGAATGAAAGAAAGATCGGGTTCAGTTCTTTAGACACCGCTATTAAGACACCACCGCCATCCTTTTTATTGGTGAGTACCCGGTCGCGATCGCACCTAAACACCAAATATCGGTGATCAATAAATTCGCAATCGGATATTCCAGGTATCAACCAGGTCTCAGTTAGGATTATGACGTCATATGTATGCGACAATATATTTAAATATAGGGTATTTAGTTTAGTCCTAATTCCTCGACAGTTCTGATAATATACGGAGAGATTATTATTATTCGCCATTTTCAAAGAGAGGGTATAATGAAATAAATCAATAAAGTATTTGTGAGACTAACATGTTTTATGAGTAATACAAGACAACACTTGTAATTTACTCGGTACTTTAGAAGTGTAAAAAAAAAGCAGACACGATCGACACACTTGACCTTAATAACAATCAACAATATTAGGATCGGCGCTAGGAATGCAATATAATAATAAGTAATGCAATTGAATAAGACAGTTCTACACTGTAAACAGTGCTTTAAAATCACGGGAGAAACATTTAAAGTGCTGACTATAGCCCAACATAACATAACAACAACTGACAGCTTATATTTTGTAACTAGGTGAATAAAATAATACAGATTAAGATGAGTTAATATTGTTATTAACAGCTGTTTCGTTAGAAGAATTGCTAGACTTAATATTACTAGAAATGTCGTCCTCTGAACGGATCGCAAAGGTAGGTGAGTCATCATTACGCTTGACCAAAACAGTAGCATTACGAACCCAAATGTACTTGAAATTATATGTTTTGGCAGCGTCACGACTTTTGCGAAATAACTCCTTATTACGAAGCGTAAGGTGTTCGTTCATGTAAACACGACACTGAGTACCTGCTAGACCAATACGATCTGACGTAATACCTTTAGACAGACGATAAGCGCTAAGCATGTTATCACGAAGCAGCCGGGAAGTCAACTTTACTATGATATTTTTGGGGCGCGAATTTTGTGCGTGTGCGTGTGGAACACGGTGAATAGCCACTATATCCCTGTGCGTCAGAGGTGTGTTGATAGCCGACGCAATTGATTCCAAGAGTGCAACTAGATTTTCACCACGTTTTTCGGGCAAGTTTCCTATTTCAATATTGCACTGTCTAGCATGTTGTTCCAGCCGATCCAATTTATTTTCTAGTAAAGATATGGTTTCAGAAGCACACAGATTAATCCTCGACTCCATTTCCGCGATACGTTTCGTGTTATCAATAATATTAGAAGAGTTAAACTTGTCTGAAGACTTCAATTCAGTCACTACTTTCGATAACTCCTCGTGTTTTACACCTAATGCTGATACATCCTTTTTGGTATCTAAGAATTCGGAACGTAATTCCCTCAAATCATTTTGAATTTCAGAGGACGTACATGACAGATTATTGAATTCATCTCTAAGATTGCTTATGTTCGTGTTTATATTAGCAAACTGGTCACGCATGTCGACACGCAGAGCATTCATTGACTTCTTAAATTCTTCAGATAAAGCGGTTATAGCTAAAGTCAGCTCGCATTCAGGCTGCTTCCTCTTAACATTTCTTTGCGTAACATTAGGGTCAGCATCCTCGCCTGAGTATAGATCTGGAACCGATTGGCATTTACTCTTTTTCGGAGAGAGCGCCATTGTGTAGCTAAACACAGCGATTATATTATCAGTACACAGTAACGAAGTAAGTAGAATGGGTTGTATTGTGCGCTGAATGACGCTCAGCTGATTAATCCTTCCTTGTTTACAAACTGGTTTCCAATGAGCGAGATAAAAAATATCAGCTATTCTGTTTCCTCGAGGGGGTGAAGAGGGCCGCACGCTCAATGCGAAAGTATCCGCCGCTGCACGAAGTACGATGAGCGAGTCAAAAAATATGCTCCGCACTGTTTTCCCGCGGGTGTGAGGGGGGCCGTAACGTGCGCAGTGTCACTCAGTCGTGAGCGGAATATTTTGAATAAGTAGATGGCACTTAGGAGTCACTTTGGAGATTTAAAACGTTAGAGATAGGGCACAATTTCAAATGGCACAGACTTAATTTAATTAGCAAAAACCGAAAGCACGTCTGCTCTAGTCCGAACGACGAACGACGATGACGACGGTATTTCGATAAATTGCGAGTCCAAAGTCTGCAAAATGTGATGGAAAAGTTGGAATCAGCTGTGAACGCTACACACGGGTAAACGACCTCAAAGAGCAATCAAATTCATTAACATGGTCAAAAAAAAAATGCTTGAAAAAAATTTTTTTTTTTTTTTATATACTCGAAAAAAAACATTTTTTTTAGAAATGTACTTAGTTTTTGATACCAAGTACGCACACGAAATTCCTGCAGTTGATTTTTTAACACCTTGTATATGCAATAAATGAAAACAAAGCAAATCGTACCTCAAACTGTGCCGGATCCGTAGTGTAGTAAGGTCCATTTTCCGACATCATAAGACTGAAGTAGAAGAGGGTGACGGTAGGGGAGCGGAAGGGAGAGTTGATCAGGTCGGAGGTGTCCCACTCATAGTCGTCCTCGCACCAGTACGTGCACAGACATGGCGTCTCGCACATGTACACAAACATCGCCATTGACTGTTCTATGCAGTAGCGGAGAGCGTACTGACAAACAAAAATATTTAATCTGATCATCTTGATCCAACTACCAAGCTCCATAGCTTGACTCATCGACGCAAAGTTGCCTGCCTGTCGGTCTTCTACAGATTGTACTTCGGAGAGTGTGCCCAAGAACTCCACGACCTCATTCCACCAGCCCCCTTCTATCATCGACATCTAGACGCACGGCAAACTACCATCCTTACCTTATTGCTATACCACCAATTCCTTTTATAATGCGGACAGAGAAGGAGTGGAACTCTCTGCCTGCGTCTGTGTTTCCGAACGCATACAACCCTAATCTCTTCAAAGTTAGAGTGAACAGGCTTCTGGGTAAGCTCGCTTCATCGTCGACCTTGTCTTAGTCATTCCTGACCTAGACTAAGGTCAAGAGCAAACCCATTTTACATAAAAAAGTGGGATCTCAGGCTTTTGGCAGCTTAATTCATAAAACAGACCTCCTAGAAAGCGGCAAGCAATAGACGCTAATGCTCTGTAGTGTAGTCATTAATACATTTTCAACCTTAAACTTTAGAACACAAAGTTGAAAATCTATTAAAGATTACCGAGCGTTTTCGTTCGTTTCGGTCGTTACCGCTCAGTAGCCTTTATTGGGTTTTCAACTTTATGTGCTTAGTTATTAAGTTTATTGATTTTACCACTTTGTGGCCCTTGTCTACCAAAAGGTTGTCGAACGCTCCTCTTGAGTGTAAAATTGAAATTCGATTAAAGATTATTAACGTCAGTTGTTAACTTTCTTTGGTTACCTTTACCTGCATTCGAAACCTGACAAGCTGCATGAAACGGGAGAGCTTACTGACTCCATAGAACTCCCAGTTCTTTTCATAAATATTGAACCACCTGAGAAATAAACATATTGATTTAACACTAGTTTTCCAAGACACAGTTATCATAAACAGGTTTTTTTTGTAATAATGTTATCACCCTTTTCCAACATCTCGAAATGACATTCTTATAGCGTGTGCAGTTTGATTCAGCCAAGAAATATTCAGATATTTTAACATCTGAAAAAATACAAATCTGATTTGTTACAGAAGTTTAAAGACCTAAAACCTTGTAGTATAGCCGACGTTAATTGTATGGAAAATGAAAAAGCACCTCTAGTGTATGAATGAAAAGACAATTTTTAATACAGTTGCTCAAAAAGTGGCATATTGCAGGGACGTATAGCGTTCGGAAAGTGGGCTATTACACACTAGTGCGTTTTCTTTCCCAACTGTCAAAATAATGTCTATTAAAAAGAAAAACCAACCATGAAGTTTTTACTAAAGAGTTTTTGTGATTCATACAAAAACGTATATTTTTAAAAAGAAGCTACTAATTTATTTCAATGTCAGATTTAATGATTAAATTGAATGAGTTACGTTAGGTTTCATTTCATTTCATCTCATTTTCATTTCATATCAACATCATTCATATCAACATTTCAACCCTCGCCTTCGGCTGCGCCTTGGCTCGGGTAGACATTTGTCGGAACTCTTTGCAATGACAGCCTTTCCGCACTTGTAATGAAATATACTATTTTTCCATCAAATTAACGCCAAAGTTCATGTTTAAAAACGTGGAAACTCGTGCTAGGGCTTCTGGCCTCAATTTCATATTTTTTAAATCTCAAACTGTGGCCATTTTTTTTAACAATTGTTTTGACAATTGAAAACCGACCAATTGGTCGGTTCAACATTACACCGGATAAAACAACTGTTTTTTTTTTATTTATGTACGTTCTCTTGAAAAAATCTTCAACTGGTCCAGGGAATACAGCTTTATAAAAACTAGGAGTTATGTGCATTTTTGTGAAACTGCTTGAGGCATGCTGAAAACATGCCCAATTTAAAATGTAGAGTGGAAAAATTAATAAGCACGATTATACACCGTGTTCTTCACGTTATCCATAAACTTTAGCAAATACTTCTATGGCTTTTACAAATCAAATCCAACAAAGGAAGTAGTACTTAAAAAGGCTTCGTTACAAAGATATTTGTAATTTCATTTAATGAAATTTAATTGAGCTATGCAGTGAGAAAGTATCTTAATTTGAAATCTATCAAATACTATTTGCATTTCATTTGTTTCAGCCCGCCAAATGTTATGAATGAAAATACGACGTTGCCAATTCGGATAAAGAGGCATGCATATCGGGTTATTTATGTCTAGGTATTTAGTTTGTATGAAAATTAAAAAAAAAATAAAAAAAAGAATTTATTAATGTGTCCATAATGAAAAATGCTTACTTCCGTGGTTTGAACATCTGGTCGAAGTTTATGTATATCGTCCGGAACACGGTGTATATCTTACACACACAATTTATACCGGGATTCATACCTTTGCTTAGTGAAATTAAAAAAAATCTTTAACCTTACAAAAGTTTTAAAAAAAAATCTAACCGACTTCTAAAAAAACAACCACGAAAAAGGGTAAAATAACCTACCAAAAAACTTTTCTTTCGGAAGTCGGTGGCTTTGCTTTTATATTTCATTGACTTTTTCGCCACCGACTTCCGAAAGAAAAGTTTTTTGGTAGGTTATTTTACCCTTTTTCGTGGTTGTTTTTTTAGAAGTCGGTTAGATTTTTTTTAAAAACTTTTTTATTTTATCCTTTTCAGTTTAAATATTCAACCCAAATTCTTGTCAAATACATAATTTTCTTACATATGCACTAGAATTTTACTATCCGTAGCACCGGTTATAACATCGCTCATGTCCCCAATAAGCAAGAACACCAAAATAAATGTTTTTTTTTATGGGACCAAATGGCAGGTATACTGCATCGAACAATAACCCATATGGGTGCAAAGTTCTCATCAGTATAAATGAATTAACTCCAAATACAAGATAGCTGCTATAAACCGTTGAGGAGTTCCCTGAACTGTTCTTCGTCTTCATCATCAGAACCCTAATGACAGTTAAAAACCATCTAGGTGTAAAGTTCTCATCAATATAAATGAATTAAGTCCAAACACAAGGTAGCTACTGTAAACCGTTGAGGAATTCCCTGAACTGTCCTTCGTCTTCGTCATCAGACCCCTAATAACAGTTACAACTCATCTAGGTGTAAAGTTCTTATCAAAACAAATTAATCAAGCTCAAACACAAGATAGCTGCTGTGAATCGTTGAGGAGTTCCCTCGACTGTCTCTCGGCTCCATCATCAGATATACTCCAGACCTTTATTAAATTGTAGTGCTTTGAAATACTTAATGATAAAAATAATTTACTAAGTCAGTCGATGCCTACTCCTTACTGTTAAGGAGTTGTACCTTCCATCATCAGCTCAGCTACATGAGATGATGGTTACCATACGCAAGTCCTTAAATTACTTCATAATATTTGCGAAAAACGGTGCGTCGGCCTATAAAATTTGAGGGTTTCCCTCGATTTCTCCTGGATCCAATCATCAGATATTGAAATGGTGACAATGGGACCACACGGGAAGCACCAGCTTTCAAACAAAAAAAGAATCATGAAAATCGGTTCACCCAGTCGCAAGTTATGAGGTAACAAACATAAAAAAAAAAAAAATACAGTCGAATTGATAACCTCCTCCTTTTTTGAAGTCGGTTAAAAATACTAATAACAACTACTTGTAAATCTCATGGGCCAAAAAAATGATATTTTTTAACTGTAGTATTTGATTTTCTACTATACTACTAAACTATTAAAAAATACTGAAAAAATCAAATTCTACGTCTGGCGATGTGTAAATCTCGACTATTGTACAAGTTTTCAGCGTGCTTCAAGTACTTTCGCAAAAATGCACGCAACTCTCCAGCTATAACTACTTCTCATTGTATACAACCTCTTAATTTTCAAACCAACGTGGTAAATAACACGTACCATGGATGTGCAATGTTGTTGCGCAGCGTCGAATTCTGCTAAACTAGCATTTCTGCCAAAATTGGATGTAAAGAACAACATGGACTCGACCTGGAATACGTAAAAAGTAAAAACGTGTCAGACCACTTCTATCTAAGCACGAACCCCGTAGCTGCGGCCGACGTTTCGGGCGTTTCTTATTCTCTTCGGACATAAGGTTAGGTTAGAGTTAAAGAGAGCTAGACCCCCATATTTGAGAGACCATAGGTTTTTCTCTGACCACTCAAGCCGATACGCCTCCATGTGATCACTCCAAATCTCGAGCTACAATTTTAACTCTCTTTTTTTTTTTTTTTTTTTTTTTTTTTTTTTTTTTTTTTTTTTTTTTTTTTTTTTTTGGGATATAAGTTTGACAATGAAAACTGCTTTATTCATATTATTAAGAAAAACCTGCATCTAACCTTAAGGCACTCATCCACGACGAGATGTATGCAAGCAACTGATTCTGTGAGCACGTAAAGCGAATACCATTGGTTGTGTACGAGGCGCCCATGAAAATCCTCCATCACACAGGGAAGTCTTCCTGTAACCACAAACATTTTATTTTTCGGCATGGGAGCTCATGGGGAGAGACCTTTGCCCAGTTGTGGGATGAAGTCATCATCAGCCGGAAGACGTCCACTGCTGAACATAGGCCTCCCCCTTAGACCGCCACGCCGAACGACAATTCGCCACTTGCATCCATCGGTTGCCCGCGACCCTCACGATGTCGTCGGTCCACCTAGTGGGAGGCCTACCTACGCTGCGTCTTCCGGTCCGTGGTCGCCATGAGAGAACTTTTCTTCCCCATCGGTTGTCAGTTCTACGAGCGATGTGGCCTGCCCATTGCCATTTCAACTTGCAAATTTTACGAGCTATGTCGGTGACTCTAGTGGGATGAAGTAGGCTATCAGTATCAGGGGCCTTACCACGAGCTCTTAACGCGATCCTGTTTTGGCTGTGGGAAAGAGACAGAGCTATACAAGTCGTCTAGCGCCATCTCGAAATTCGAATGGAATGGAAACAAAATCAGAATCGAATCAGTTTCGGGAGTAAGCCCACTGTAACTATGAGCGCGTCCCACACCATACGAGCATTTGGCTCGCGAGGCAGCCGCGCGAGGCCGTGCGTCTAGGTTGGTCGCGGCTAAACACAGGTACTAAATCACAATTATATCGCGATAGTATGGGTACTAACTGGACTATCGTAATGTTAACCGATCATTTTAATGAGTCCTTCCCTAGGTCCCCTTTGTCGTCGTACCCCGCCCCGTATCCCACGGAAGACGTCTCTATAGTCGTCTTCCGATGGCCAGTGATAGACATTACGTTTGTATATATATAATTCTCATCTAAAACTTATACAAGGGTTAATATACCAAATTCTGGGACTGGAGGTACGTAGTCTGGCGTCGGCACGTCTATAAAATTATAGAAGTCTTTGTATTTTTGTATCGTGTAAATTATTTTCATTTTCCCTTCCATCTTTTTGTAAAGTAGTTCCGCCTGAAACACAGATTTCTTTTATATAAATTAATACATATTGTGGGCAAAGACCTCCTCCAATATGCATGTTGAAACCTTGATTGCAGAATAATTGAAAAAAAAACAATGGACCCTTTTCTATTTCTGTTAATTCTATAACTATTTACAGCGATAAAACGCATCAAAACTTAGAAGTGGGCTCAGACGAATTCTCAATTCAATTAAAATTATACTATTGTGTGACGTATTGTATATTGAAGAAGACACATTGGTACTTGCCTGGTTTTGAACTCGCAAGTCGCAACCTCATGCATGAATAGCGAGGTGCTAAACCCCGGGCCATCACGTCGTTACATTAAGTTTTGTAAAGAATTTAGTTCATAATTCATAATGTATGTTCTCACCTCTTGTTTTAATAATTCCAAATGATCCTCGTCGTGTTCCTTCGCCTGGTTGTGAATCAGCACCATTTTTACAACTGTCGGTATTGCGTTCAAAGGTATGTTTGGTAATCCCTCCAATAATAAGCAGTCCAAGTATAGATAGAATCTAGATCGGAAATTAAATGGCAAATAAAAAGGCGTGGGCAAGACGGGGCGAAGCGCGAAACAAGCGATGGGAAGCAAGCAATACAGACGTTCAATCTTTCCGTCATTCGTGTAAACATATTTCTACGGTACGTCCTTGTCCCTAGTTATTTTGACGGTTCCAAACCATTTCTCGTCAAAGTTGGTCTTGTTGGAATTTCGAGCATCTGAGAGGCGACGTGTTAAGCTGGGTACTTAGCAGTGTTGCATGTAACGTATCAGATACTGTATCAACCTTCAAGTGGGTACGGCTCGTCCACGGTCCACCGTGTATCTAGTTACGAGCTGCCGGATCCGCAGTGCTCGCAACGACGTCACGCCGACAACATTTTATCTCAAACCTTAATTAGATTTAATATTTTTTCTTCCGTTCGTAGCTCGCGCCTATACGTACTCACTATAGTCGCGGTCGTGTCGCCGTCCACGAGCACACTGCGAGCCGCCTTTGTGTTCGCAGTGATACCGCCACTCGGCGGGTCACTGCGATCTTACAGCGATCCACGCGCGAGCCGCTCGCAAGTCGCAGCGGGCTCGTGCCGACGTACTCACTTGATACTGTATCTGATACGCACATGCAACACTGCTAAGTGAGTACCCAGCTTTAGATATCATACACAGTTGTTGATTAGGGCTCATGTACACGATGCCGCAGTCGCGCCGGCGCACGGCGGCGCAGCGGCGCGGCATCGTATAAATGAGCGCTTATGTTTCAAAAATTATCTTCTAACTGACCTGAGATTATTTTCTACTTCTTTTCGAAGATCGACAGCGAATTTGACACGTTGTGCAAATGTTTCCGGGTCGTCTGCTTTGAACATCAGACGCACGCGAGGCACGCTACGACAAAATGACAATTTTAAAGTACTGTAATGGATATCTCCATAAGGCCTCTGCATTTTAACTTGCTACATCGTTCTCACATAATGTACCATCTAAGAATGAATGATGTAACAAAGATTCTGTAATAATTTTGGCAATCTAAAAAGAGTGTCCATGGAGTTTCTTGCCCGTTCTTCTCCATAGAGATCTACTTCTTGGAATGGGCATCTACGGTACTTTCACAGTTTTTATGTCCTGTGACTGGGACTGTAGCACCATAATTTTGTAGTGTTTAATAATATTTTATTTGTCTTTGACAATTCAAAAGTGCCTGTAACTGGCTTATTTGAAATAAATGCTTTGATTTTGATATTTTGATTTTTGCCTAGAGTCGCGGCGGCGGCGAAGGCAACGCAGACCCGCTCCGATGTTTTCGAGAACAGGTCCAATTGATTTTATGCATAAAATCTGTCGCTTGAAAATCAATTCACACCGACACGCGATGTTGCGCGCACATTTCAATATGAGATACTCAAAATCTTATTTACTGCACAAAAATATACAATTTCACTAATGACGCGATGCGAGCTGCAACGCGCCCACATATAAATGGCGTATGAAAATCTAACTTTATTTACCTACAAGAAAAGTACACATTTGCAGTATCGCGTCGCGTCTCGGTGTGAACTGACCCTAATCCTGCCGCTAAAGATGCCTAAAAAGTAATCATGTGAGTTAATGCAACAGATGATAACCAACTGGTGGCCTACCACGACGTCTTAGGCGCAACGCAAACATGAGGCGGCGCAGACGCGACGCGGCGCACATGAATGATATTATAGTAAAAAGAGGCGCAGTTTACTTAAAGCGCCTTAAATCGTGAGTCTTTAGACTGTGGGAAAGAGACCTATACGAGTCATCTAGCGCCATCTCGTTCCCTGAGTAGAACTATTCACGCTTTAAGACTTCCTGTTCGCTTAAAATGTTAAGCTGCGTCTACGCTAGGCGAGCCGAGCACGAGCAGAGCACGAGCCGAACAAAATTCGTCGAGTGTGGACCGACTTACAAGCCTCGAACGAGCGCGCTGCGAGCATTTCCTTCGTGCTCGGCTGCGTTCCGCCTGTTGTCGGTTTTTTGACGAACACAAAGGGATTTGCTTCGCGCTCAAGGACAGCGATCGTTGTAGGTTCGTTGTACGTCCACACTTGCGCCGCGAACGACGAAGCCGAGAACGGCTCCGCCCGTGCCCGGCTCGCCTAGCGTAGACGCACCTTAAGGCGCAGGTCTTGTAAAATTCACTCGCGCCGAATTATTTGCGTAACTTTGTATGGTTTTTTTTGAACAAAATAGTGAAATAGCTTGAAATATTATTACTGCTACTTCGATCAATAATAGTACTAAATTCCCGAAAAGCGCTTCAAAAACGGCCCGAAAAATACCGCCACAAACACTTTTGTGACGGTATTTCAAATTTGTATGGTCCAACCATAGCCAACGTTTAAACGTCGAAATGTCCGCAAATCGTGTTCAAAAATTATGCAAATAACCACCGTAACACCGATATTTTCGAAAGCTTATCTTTTTTTCGATTAAATTATATTTTTTTGTGTTTTTCATTAAGTAAAGACGGGATTAAATAGTAAAACAATTCAAACAACTAACGCAAGGTATGTTTGGCCAATGTTTGCTACAACGCCAACTATTGTAACAAACATTGACATACTGTGTTCTGACCATTGAAATGTGATTCCAGGAACTTCGTCTAGTTCCAAAACAGAGTAAGCACGTAATTGTCAACACAGTGTTTTGAGCCTTATTGCTTAGACTAAGACTTCAAGTTTCATTTTAGAATGAGTATTTTTGTACTAATGACATTTTATCTCCAAAGAACATTTTTAAATTGTTGACGTTAAACCTTTCTCGGATGAAAGGACTTAAGTAAATACATTTTGCAATGGTAATTAAACTGTATGTTTGAGTGTTAAGGTTTATAATAAACTGAAGTTGTTAATAGTATTGAACATTTTATTATGAAATGTAGATGTTTACGTGTGTGCAAATGTGGCTACTTATGCGACTTATTTTTGTTCCTGATCCTTAATCTAGAGCTATTATTGATCGAAGAACAGCTAGTTATTTTTTTAAGTCGATTTGAAGACTGACTTCATGATTAACACTAATAAAAGGAAATATACTTACGTATACGTCCTTTTAGTACCGTCAAGAGCCATAATATTCCATTTATCAGTCTTTTTATCGAAACTTAAGGCTGCTACGTTCGTCCACTGTAAAATAATTAATACGTTTATTTTACTTTTTATATAAATATACACCGTGTTCTTCACGTTATCCATAAACTTTAGCAAATACTTCTATGGCTTTTACAAATCAAATCCAACAAAGGAAGTAGTACTTAAAAAGGCTTCGTTACAAAGATATTTGTAATTTCATTTAATGAAATTTAATTGAGCTATGCAGTGAGAAAGTATCTTAATTTGAAATCTTTCAAATACTATTTGCATTTCATTTGTTTCAGCCCGCCAAATGTTATGAATGAAAATACGACGTTGCCAATTCGGATAAAGAGGCATGCATATCGGGTTATTTACGTCTAGGTATTTAGTTTGTATGAAAATTAACAAAAAATAAAAAATAAGAATTTATTAATGTGTCCATAATGAAAAATGCTTACTTCCGTGGTTTGAACATCTGGTCGAAGTTTATGTATATCGTCCGGAACACGGTGTACTTATATATTTTTCCAAAGTGAATTGAAGACACCAATGTTGTCCACTTTGTCCACCCAAGTGATATCACCCAGGTGAACAAAGTGGAATAAACCAAAATAACGTCTTTTAACGTTCAATACAACGTTTTGAATTTAGAAAATTCAAATCATATGTGGGAACTACGCCCTAGCTACGGACTCAAAACAAATAAAAAATTGTTTATTAAAAGAAGCGTGTTAATATTTATATGAATATTCCGTTTTCGCGTTAAATCGCCTGAACCTATACTTAGGCTACATACACAAGAGTGGGAAAAGCCGCGGGAAACAGCTAGATAGATCCATTACCATCACTTACCTCATACAAAGCGTTTAACATTTGCATTAAATCACTAGCGTGCTTACTGGGCTTTGTATCATCCCTTGGGATGAAAGCCAACCCTGGGCAAGGATGCTGTTCACCCTCTATCATACCCAAAGACATCCATTCTTCAGGTACACTGAAAATACAATGCTATGTGTGGATTTTCTCGTACATTAAAACGCAGATTTTAGAAACTCACGGTTCCCTAGATCAAAAGGAAGGAAAACATTGATTTCCATTACGTTCCAGGGTCCGCGAGTCCGGCAGGCTTTGGCCCTATATGAGGCCCGTCAAACTATATTATGACACATCAGCCGAAATAATAACGTCGCGTTCTGATGAAACTTTATTAAACTAATACACAATAGACTTACCGGCAGTCAAAATCAGTGTTGTCAAATATCTCCAAATCTAGTTTCGGGAAGGGGCTGTAGAGACCATAGTGTTCCATTTCAGTGACCTTGAACTCCTCCACAGGCAACAACCAAAAAGGCTGTATGCCGAGTTCACGGAGCATTTTCTGCAATGTGCAGATAATTGAAAATTCGGCGACACGGTTAGTGAAGTGACGTAACGATCGACTGCTGGTGGCCTACCACGAGCTCTTAAGAGGAAACACCACGGGCTAGGTAATTGAAAATAAGTATTTGTAATGTAAAATCTATTGCTGTCGCGCAGCGCCAAGCCTCCCCCCGCAGAGCGCGATAGAGACAACTGCAGCTTGGACCGAAAATACCTATTAAATGATAACAAAATCAACGATTCGTAGTCCCCTGTACCCTTAGCACGAGTTTTCAGTATTTGAGACGTAAAGTAAACTGGAACTTTGACAATTTCAAATTGACAATTTTCAAGGAAAAAATTAGTTCCTTCTTCGCACACCAGAGGCGCTGTTCCATTTTGTCATAAAAGAGTGAAAACTCGTGCTAAGGGTACAGTACTAAGTACCTCCCTGACTGACAAACATTCGCGTATATTTAGTATAGATTTGGTACAAGGTGCGCATTGTGATGCTCGATTGTTCTCCCTCACCGATGAAATGTTCGAATCTGTAACGTTACATTACAGGTGAATGCTCGCGGTGAGGGAGCGCCTTTAAATGTTGTAACAAACGCTACGGCTAAATATCATTCAGGCTGCTAGTTAAACGACGGTTAGTAGAGGCTAAGCTGTTTACTGAACCGCTGATTAAGATAGTTGTCTACGACATATACCAACTAGAAGACGAAACCGCTTTCCTAGACAAGCAGCAAACGTTAATCATAAACGCTTTTCCCGTTCTCTGGCTCGTTCTTTAATAGATTTTTAACTTTATACCTAAGCATATAAAGTTAAGTTAAGGAGGGAAGAGACGCCCGGGTGTCACCACTGCGAAGATCGCCCGGAGGACACGGTGGAGCATACGGTGCAGGACTGCCCCGCTTGGGCAGAGCACCGCCGTGTCCTCTCGGCGGCGATAGGCGGAGACCTCTCGCGCCCGGCATTGGTCGAGGCCATGCTGCGGGGCGAGACGGAGTGGGAAGCGGTCGCCTCCTTCTGCGAAGCAGTTATGCTCGTGAAGGAGGAGGCGAGCCGCGAGAGAGAGAGGACAGCGTCCTCCCTCCGCCCCAGCCGCAGTGGTAGACGCCCACGGCGTCGGACGTCGCGGGACGATTTCCGGCCACCGTAGGCGCGGGCATGCGGGCGGCGAGTAAAGGGCAACTCGCCACCCGACCATGGACCATGCCCGGGTCGACGGCGCGTTGTGTTCCACGCGCGCCTCAAGGAGTGTCAGCATGATGACGGGGCCCCCCTCTAGAGGGCCAAAGCCTGCCGGGGTTGCGGGACTTATCTCATTACCGTGACCCCGGGACATAACGGGCTATTGAAGGACACCGTGGATTTTAGTCAGTACAAGTCTGACAGTCCCTCCCGCCCTGCCCGGGGTGGGAGGACTCATTTGATGATTTTACCACGAAAAAAAAAAAAAAAAAAAAAAAAGCATATAAAGTTGAAAATCTATAAAAGAGTACTGAGCATTTACGTTTATCGCTTGCCATTATTTCAACATCATTAGGCCCTGGTTATTATGAGCATAACAGAATAAAAAGTCATAACCTTCATATTTGCTGCAAGGAATTTCCTTCGTAACCTCTCAATCTTGACCAGGCGGGGTAGTTCCTTAGGCAGTACAATGCTTAGGAACTGCAGTTTCGGAACAAAGGTCTCGAATGGAAATTGCTAGAAGTGAGAGAAAAAAGTTTAGCGCCACTTATTATAATATGCAACTAAATCAAATTCCTAGATCGTGCTCTCAGAATTTGATCTCCACAATCTGAGATCATAGAGAAAAAATCGGTTTAAAAGAAAGACCGCGATCCATTGCGGCGACAAGATCTAACGATACCAACTAAACCATGCGATCTCTGTAATCGTAGTATCGCCAGAACGAATGGCCGGAACGGACCCAGCTCTGTCGGTAAACGCCTTCAATGTAATATCGAATAACATCCCACACCGTTCCTTAAACATACTCCATAAAGAGGTATAGTAAGATTGATCAGATTTTAGTGTTGAGTTTATTTCATCGCTACTGCTCCCAAACGGTGAAAAAGTTAGCTTCATGTCCTGGGTGGGAGGACTTTTCGATCCCCAAAGGAAAAATCCATGGATTCACACTCACAATGCTGTCATCTTCTTTATAAGTAGTCCACCGGCCAGGAGGTAGGAGCAGCTTCGGTCTCTGAGGTTTCGGTAAAGAAACCAACATAGGAGCGAGTCTGTCTGTTTTAGCCTGAAAAAGAAATTGTTATAAATAAAGACAATATTTAGAATGTGTTCAGCACCACCGGGCACCACACACGGATGACAGAAGATAAGTGCACCATCGATGCAGATGCGCGGGGGGGTCACCCACTTGAGTTCACCGCTCGTTTCCCGCTGTCGCACCGCTGTTTTCAAGGGCAGGTCTATTTGATTATAATGTGGCCGTTAAAGCGCCGCCGCCGCCGCCGCCGCCCCGCTCCCTCAAAATTCGAGGCATGACTCTGATTTGCTACGCCTAGAAGTGAAAATCATCCTTACTGTTACGACATAATGATACAATTCGACCGGCTTACGTCGTCGTGGCAAGCCTGTCTTTTTTCATCTACCCTGAAACAGCAGCACGTTTTTATTGGCAGCGCCTGTATGTCAAAATAGTAAGAATGATTTTCGCTTCTAGATGGTTAGTGACGCAAATCACTTCACTCTTCAGTCGCATTGCATTGCGTCACGAGCACAAGCGCGTTAAGCGCCTGACAACGGGACGATGCGTCGTTCGCTGCTGCGAAATTCTTCAAAGGAAAACTCACCTGTTTAACCTATAGGGCCTAACGCCTGCATTTTTTTGCGTTGTAAAACCATCCAATGAGTCAATCATCCACACAGGGCAGGCCGGGAGGGACTGTCAGTCTTGTACTGACTAAAATCCACGGTGTCCTTCAATAGCCCTTTACGTTTCGGGGCCACGGTTACCTGATAAGACGGTCCCGCGACTCCGGCAGGCTTTGACCCTCTAAGGAGGGTCTGATTGCTGACAGATCTCTGAGGCTCTCGTGGAACACAACGTGCTGTCGTCCCGAGCATGGTCTATGATCAGACGGCGAGTCGCGCCAAACGCCTGCTGCGGTCGCGAGAATATATAAACAGGAAAAGTACCGCGGCGCTGGAACGCAAAGGACATGCGACATGGTGGTTTTTAGTAAGAGTCCATAAATCTCTTCCGCTTCACCCAGGGCAGGCGGACGCATGTGATGATTTTTAAAATTCTACAAAAAAAAAAAACTATTATGTACCTGCAGAATCAATTTTATTCGCTTCCTTGAACAAATGTCTTTAGACGGGTCATCCTTTGTCAAGTCCGAAACCAACTCGGAATAGTATCCCCTTTTAGGAATATATTTCCTTGATTTGTTGTCGTACACCAAATCATGTTGTTCTATCTTTTTTCTTTTGCAATACATCTTGAAATTATAAATTCAAATATTACACAAATTGTTGTGAAGTTACTAATGTCAAGATTTTTTTTTATTAATTCAAAGTTAAATAAATATAATTTCAGCCAGTTATGTTGGAATCATGCCGCGTGCACACAATAGGAAGGCAACTGTCAAAGTAACGCTGACGTGATCACGTGATGGTCCCAAAACTTAGATAAAGAAGGCCCCAAAAGAACTGTCATATCAAAGGAATTTTATGAGGAAAAAAGCGCGGGAACCTTGAAACGAACAAGGCGCCAAATCTCAAATAATTTAAAATTAATTTGTTCTATGTTGTAATAGTACCTCAAAATTAGTTGTAATTATAAAATAGTAGGTGTTAAGATTTGTAAATAGCGTAATAAACAATGGAGGGAAGTGGAAAGAAGAGGAAAAACCGGCCAAGTGCGAGTTGGACTCGCGCATGAAGGGTTCCGTAGCAGCAAGCATAGATTAGAGATATAATTATATTGAGATTAGTAAGTAATATACACAAACAATAAAAATAACTTTGTTTTTCATAGTATTTGTATGAATGGCAAAGTTATATTTGCGGTTTTTGAAAATGTACTATATTTCAAAAACTGCTAACTGTATCTCATCCAAACCAATTTTCGTTGGTAGTTTTGGTTGAGGTCTACATTATACATTTTTTTTTAGTTTTATCATTCTCTTATTTTAGAAGTTACGGGGGGGGGGGACACACTTTTTACCACTTTGGAAGTGTCTCTCGCGCAAACTGTTCAGTTTAGAAAAAAATGATGTTAGTAACCTCAATATCATTTTTAAAGACCTATTCATAGATACCCCACACGTATGGGTTTGGTGAAGAAAATTTTTTTGAGTTTCAATTCTAAGTATGGGGGGCACCCCCAAAATTTGTTTTGTTTTGATTTTTGTGTGAAAATCCTAATGCGGTTCACATAATACATCTTTCTACCAAGTTTCAACAGGATAGCTCTTACACTTTCGACAAAAAGTGGCTGTGACATACACGGACAGACAGACAGACAGACAGACAGACAGACAGACATGACGAATCTATAAGGGTTCCGTTTTTGCCATTTGGCTACGGAACCCTAAAAAGAGGAGCCCCCTGATGGTCGAGCAGAACGGGACACCACGGAGACTTCTTCCGACTCTGATGATTCAGCAGACAACAGCAGGAAGTATCAAGTATTTACATAGTATTTTTATGTCATCAGACTGAGCGGCAATTTTCTGACAAAGACAGATTGGCTATTTCACACGCTATACGCAAATATTGCGTCACTGGCATATTACATTTAAAATCTATAAATAAGTATAAAATAGGTGTAGTGGCACATTACCTTACCAGTTACCAACGATTTAGTGCTCACAGTTACCAGAGAACCACCATATTACCGTACCATTACCAGTTAATGTTATGAATATTACAGTGCCTACAATAGAATCTTTTGTTTTAGAAACACTCTTACATACACACTCAATACACACAATGACACGAAAAAAATGTACCGCTAACCTTACTTATGGATCACTTTCTCTGTCATTATTTGTTTGTTCGGATCACATAAATGTACAAACTGTTGTCTGCTTTCTTCCCATAATAGGTGCGTTAATTAATAAAGTGACATCTACATTCACGTATAAAATTCGATAGTTTCTTTGATATCAATCAAAATCTTGACCAGTTTTCTGTTTCTTTAAATTATAATTGCAGCCCCGAAGACTGTAAATCATCACTTAAACATCCTAATAGGCATTTTAAAATTCTATCCCAAAATATTAGATCCATAAATTGCAATATTGACAGTTTTACCACCCTATTACACAGAATAGAATTTGACTGTGAAGTAATGATTTTGACGGAATGCTGGCTTAAAAATAATGTCAATATTGCTAAAATTGACACCTTCCTTATGTACCATACAACTAAACATAACAACCAAAATGATGGTGTGGTTGTTTATGTTAAAGACTGTCTTGAACACACTGTTTCAGAAATCGATTTTATGGATGGTACATGCATGGTTCTAAAGATAGGTACCGATATAGCCATCGTCTGTATTTATCGTTCGCCTTCTTTTGCAAACACGTCAAACTTCTTAATTTCTCTGGATAATGTCTTAAATTCGTTATCTTCCTTCAACAACGTTGCCATAATCGGTGATATTAACATTGATATTGGACATACTCCATGTGATTCCCACGCCTCAGAGTATCTTAATCTTTCAGCCTATCATGGTTTATTACCTGCACATTTGATCCCAACACGTGGCTCAAATTGCTTGGACCATGTGATGCTCAAAACAAAGTATGAGGCGCTAACCCTGGTTCTAGATTCAGCTGTGACTGATCATAAGGGTGTTCTACTTTGTCTAAGACATAAAACTAAATACCCTAAATTGACCAATCGATCTGTATATCGTAAAATTAATTATGAAACCCTTGACCAAAAGATGAACAGTCTTAATTTGGAACCGATTTTTAACTTATCGGACGCAAACCAAGCTACAGACCAATTGGTCAACACCCTTATAAGTGCTGTGGAAGCCAATACAACCACTATTAAGTTGTCAAAGCGCAAACATATTATTAAACCATGGATTACACCCGGTCTGCTTCGCTGTATTAAAAACCGTGATGCAATGCACAAAAAAACGCAGTCAAATCCAAGTAACGACATTTTAAAAATAACGTACGCAAGATACAGAAACTTCTGTAACAGGATATTGAAAAAAGTTAAAAGAGAATATGATAGAAGAGAACTGGAAGAAGCTCGTTCAGATAATAAAAAAGTCTGGCAGGTTATAAAGAGAGTAACAAATAGCGTTAAGGCCAAAACCTCTTCCTGTAAATTATTACAAACCTCATCATCCCCTGAGAACTTAGTAAATGAAGCTAATGATTACTTCGTGAATGTTGGCAAAAATCTTGCAGCCAAAATTATGCCAGTTCAGCTACCACCATTATCAAAAGAAATTTCCTCACCATCTCCTTGTGACTCATTTGTAATACTCCCAACTGATTGCAACGAGATCGAAACGGTTCTGATGTCTTTAAGATCAGACTGTGCCACCGGTTGGGATAACATTCCTACCACTCTTCTCAAGAGATATAAAACCCATCTTATTCCTGTCCTAACACATGTATATAACCTCTGCCTTGAAACTAGCACTTTTCCCTCATCTTTTAAAAAGGCCCTAATCCACCCGATATACAAGAGTGGGAATGGAAGCTGTGTCTCTAATTATCGCCCGATAGCTGTGCTGACAATTCTGTCTAAGATACTGGAGCGAATTTTAAACAAGCGTTTGGTCAAATTTCTGGAGGACAAGCAATTACTATCTCCAAACCAGTATGGGTTTAGAGCTAATAAGTCCACGTCAAATGCAGTACTGGACCTTACTAACCATATCGTCAGAAACTTGGACAGTAAGAAAAGAGTTCTCACTATTTTCTTGGACCTTGCCAAGGCATTCGACACAGTTTCCATTCCCCTGCTGCTTCAAAAACTGGAAAGAGTCGGTGTTAGGGGTCAGTCTCTCGCAATTTTAAGTGATTACCTCAATCAAAGAACACAGTGTGTCAAAATTGCTGATTACATGAGTGATGAGCTCCCCATCACATTCGGAGTCCCACAAGGTAGTGTGCTTGGGCCAACGCTGTTCCTTGTATACATTAATGAACTTTGTCAAATAAAATTAAACGACACCAAGGTAACGGCGTTTGCTGACGATACAGCACTTACTTTTGTTGGCGACTCGTGGTTGGAGGTTTTTCGTAACGCGCAGATTGGTTTTAATTGCATAAAGACGTGGTTGGCTGAGAACTCATTGACCCTTAACACCGACAAAACCAACTACATGACCTTTTCTTTCCGCCGGTCGTCCCAGCCTCCGCCGTCCCTGTCCCTAATCGCCAATTCGTGCCCAATGTCCAATGGTCACCAGATCTGCGACTGTCCCAGACTAACACAAGTCACTAACACCAAATATCTGGGTATAACAATTGACAGTAACCTATCTTTTTCACTCCATATCGAACTACTACAAAATAGAATTCGAAAATTAATCTATATTTTCAAAACCCTTCGCCACGTAGCTAATTCCCGTATCCTCAAGCAGGTTTATTTTGCGTTATGCCAATCTCTCCTTAGTTACTGCATATCATCATGGGGTGGTGCAACAAAAATGCTCCTACTTAAACTCGAAAGAGCCCAAAGGGCTATCTTAAAAGTGAGCTATTTTAAAAAAATTACATTTCCGACCTCAGATCTTTACAACTTCTGCCAAGTTCTGACAGTAAGACAACTGTTTATTTTAAACACTGTCCTCCTTCAACATGCTGCTACTCCATTTCAAGTTATTACCAAAAGGCGCAAGGATTTAATCTGTAAAAGTAACAAGAGCCATTTTACTCAATCCAGAAGATACAATTATTTTCTTGCTCCAAACCTGTATAACAGAGTAAATAAGCTGCAGCCCATCTACCATCTCCCTAGCCAGGCCTGTAAAAAGGAAGTCAAAAATTGGCTGCTTTCCTTGTCCTATCAACAGACAGAGAGTCTCTTAAGTGATTTATAACAATTTAGGTACATTCATAAAACACAAATCGCACTTACACCTACACAAAAACACACTTTCATCATCCGTCACACACAAACTCACCACAAAACGATTGTATTATTCTTTTAATCACGTCTCCTAAATGTAAGCTTTTTAATTGCTTTATCATTGCATTTCATGTTAACAATAATTATCTTTTCTATTGATCATGACATTGTTAATTAATTAATTTAAATTTGCTAAGTTATAATGCATGCGGCTATTTATAATTTATTAACTTTTAATAACCAATTTTATAAATATTTATTTATTTTAATCAAATCAGTTTTATATCTTTTAATCAAATCAATTTAATCATTTAATATGAATTTGTAAATTATTATTAATTTTTTTATAACTGACAATACAATGTATTTAGATTTAGATAAATTAAAAATGTAAACTTTCTGGGGAGTGGAACTGGCATCTTTAATACAGATTACTCTGTAATCTAGCTAAGATGCCAGTCACGACATGTTTTGTAACCGAATTTTACTGCTCCTTTATTTGATAATTTGTAATCTTTTTTTTTTTTTTGGTATCATTTGGTTGTTAATAAATAAATTATTATTACCAGTTACCATTACCAAAAACCAAGTACCAAGTTTTGACAATTTCTGTTAAGGAAACAGTGAAGCAAGACGTTTTCTGTTAGAAATAGTGAAGTTTCGCTTTGGAAGCGATTTGTAAGCGCATGCAGAAGCTCCCTCCGTGATCTGCACTTCAAGTCAACAGAACCTCGCAGACGGAACACGTGGACTCAGGCAGTGACAAGCAGTATGGATCTTCACTCGGCGGCGGCGTTCGGTGGAAACGACCGCGCTCCGCGCGCCACCCATGTATAAAGGCTCGCGAATGTGCGCGATACATTAGTGCTGTGTGCAAAACAGCGCCCCGCACCCCGCACGCGTCTCATACTACGCACATGGCTATTGGTGGATATTGTAAATATTAGATTTAGTAAATGCTATAACTAAAATTATACGAGTATTAAATCAAATAATCCTATTAATTCATCCTCCATAAAAGAAATTCTGCAACAAACTTTCCGTATGAGTACAGCTTGGCAAAAACAGTAGAAAACCGGAAGTCGCCATTGTGCTCTCGCTACCTGTAGTATTTAATTATTGTTTAGTAAGTAGCAACATCACTACTGAATAGTGATATGAGAGGAACAACACTAGAGTCTGTGGTCTCTGTCGAGGACTAGATGTAACTAATGTACTCTGTAAGTGTAAAGCTAACAGTGAAGCTAAATATAAAACTCATAATTATGTATTAAATTGTTTCATTGAATGCAGCCGTAAATGTTTTATAACGTACCATCATTATCGATGATCGCCGTACCTACAGTTTGTAACTGTATACAAGTAAGAAAGAAAAGTTCATACAAACATGGCCGCAGCGTCGTACAACTTGCCCGAAAAACTGTGTCTCGGTGGGGATTTGCCAAGCAATTGGAAAAGATTTAAGCAACAGCTAAGTATATATTTCATTGCCGCAGGACTTGATGAAGAACAAGATCAAAGAAAAATTGCCATTTTTCTAAATGTCATTGGCGAAGAAGGAATACAAATATATAATCATTTTGATTTCGACAAGCTTGATACCAACGGGAAAGAACAGGTGGTGAAATTTGACGAAGTATTAAAGTCGTTCGATGAATATTGCGAACCAAAGAAAAATTTACTGTTTTCAAGATTTTTATTTTATAAGCGCTCTCAGTGACCGGGCGAGCCATTTGATGTATATTTCACGGATTTGAAAAGCCTAGCTAGAAATTGTGAGTTCACAAATGAAAATGAAGTCATTCGCGATAGAATTATTTTTGGCACGACCAATAAATCCGAATAGGAGAATTTGTTAAGCATGGGAGATGTGGATTTAGATAAAACTGTGAAGAGGTTACGTCTCTCAGAAGTAATAAAATCACAAATAAAAGAAGTGCAATGTGACTCAACAGAAGTTGGGGATGTTCACAAAGTACAGGTGAAAAAATCCACTATACAGTGCAAGTGGTGTGGTGGCCAACATAAGCGGAACATCAACAAATGTCCGGCAAGGGGAACAAAATGTGCAAAATGTGGGAAATATAATCACTTTGCAAAAGTGTACCGCACCAAGAAAGTGCAAGTCATATCTGAAGAGCAAAATGACGAAAAGGAACTTTTTTGTGAATCGGTAGGTCAAGTACATAATGCTAACTGTTGGGAGCAGAACCTAATCATTGAAAATGTCATAAATTGTACCTTCAAACTGGATACTGGTTCTGATGTTAACCTAATTCCTATCTCGTTGCTAGAGGATATTCAAAATAAAGTTTCTAGGAATAAACTTAATAATATTAAACTAAGTAAATCAAAAGTCACATTACGGGCATACAACTGATCAAAGATAAAAACTTATGGTACTGTTCTATTGGAAACAAAATTAAAGTCAAAAGTTTATTTATTGGATTTTATTGTTACTAATTCTCATTATCAGCCAACATTAGGGAAGGATTCATGTTTGTTATTAGGCATTGTTGAAAGAAAGTTCATAAACAGTATCAGAAGTAATCAATCAAGTTAACAGATATCATCGTGTCCTCGTGTCCCATCGTATCCCATCGTGTCCCATCGTATCCCATCGTATCCCATCGTATCCCATCGTATCCCATCATATCCCATCGTAACCCCTCCTATCACATCGTATCCCATCCTTTCCCATCGTGTCCCATCGTATCCCATCATATCCCATCGTATCCCATCCTATCACATTGTATCCCATCCTTTCCCATCGTATCCTATCCTATCCAATCATATCCCATCGTATCCCATCGTGTCCCATCGTATCCCATCCTATCCAATCCTATAATAATAAAATATAAAATGTAATAATATAAAAAAAACAAAAACACAAAAAGGCAGAGACACTCAGGCGTCAAAGTCAAAGTACTCCTCCGCATCGCTGTCATCCGGAAACGTGCCGAAGACTGGCAGCATTGCCACGTTGGATGGCAATACTTATTGTGGTATTATTTTGAAACTATGATATCTCCTAAGATATTCATTGAAACCAAACGATGTCAAGGGCAATTTTGTTCAAAATTAAATGCTTGTGATGATTAACGTATTTATTTGGATAAGGATTAATATTGTGTTAATGAAAATACCTTCGCAAGTAATGCATTACTTTAAAATCAAATTTGATTTCCATAAAAAAGGTTATAATGACTTAACCTTAAAAGATAAATGTATGCTCTCGCGGACTTTATTTTAGAACTTTTTATCAGGAATAATTCCGTAGTACATTATTTTTGCGTATCTTTAACCGTTTACGCAGCGCACGCAACGGAAGCTCTCGAAATGGAATCCATTTTCCCGATTTTGAAACATTTCTCTTTACTGCTCCGCTCCTATTGGTGATAGCGTGATGTTATATAGCCTATAGCCTGCCTCAATAAATGGTCTATTCAACACAAAAAGAATTTTTCAATTCGAACCAGTATTTCCTGAGATTAGCGCGTTCAAACAAACAAACAAACTCTTCAGCTTTATAATATTAAGTATAGATTTACCTACTTTCAGAACTAACATTAATTCAGTTGGATGAATGTATTTTGTATAATGATAGTCAGAGTGCTCAAAAGTTATAAGAGTCTAGAGAAGTATGCCATAAACGAACTAAACATATTGACATTCGATATCATTTTGTCAAAGACTTAGTTAATAATGGTTCTATAACAATTAGATACTTGCCTACAGACGGGATGATAGCAGATGTTCTCACCAAGTCTTTAGGTAAACAAAAACATAGTAGTTTCACACAAAATTTGAATGTGGTTAAAACTATAAAGTAAGTTAATTAAAGTGTAATGTGTATCTTATGTAAAAACTGTAATATAATATAATTTACTTGTTAACTTATTAACTGTTAAGTTTATGTGATGCTAATATAAGTTGTAGAGACTGCAGTGTGATATTTATTATATGTATAGTGTCAATTTTATATTTTGACTAAAAATATAATAGGACAAGGGGAAGTATTAGATTTACTGTGTATTGATGCCCTTATTATATTTTTCACATGTTGCATCACCGGATGTGTGAACCCCGTACCGACTGTCCTTCCCTTCTCTCGCTCGCTGACTACGGTGTGCAACCGTTTCTGTTATGTGCTCAGATATAAATGTAATGGTGAATTCGTTGTTACTTGCTAATTATTGTGACGATGTTATGTGGGGTTTGACGCATTTGGTGCACTTCTCAACTTGTACACCATGCTCAAATGGTGAACTTAGCAACTGGTGCACTTCTCATATGGTACACTTCGCAACTGGTGCACTTCTCAAATGGTGCACTTCGCAAAAGGAGCACTTTTTAAGATGAGTGGAGATTGGGAAAAATTGTCTAAAAATTAAAGAATCTTTGGTTTTGCTGGGTAATTTTCTTAAAAATACAATCAACAAAATAATTTTAAACTATACATAATCCTAATAACATTTTTATTTTTTCAAAAATAAAAATAACGTCACTCGGAAATAATAACAATATAATTATGTAAGAAAAAAATAGATTTACAGCAAAAAGTTATCATAATAAAGACATGATATAATTATGTCAATAACCTTTATAATATTATAATTTAAATGGTACTTCTTTTATAGTTGTTATTATTAATTTAATAAAGCTTTAAATTAAATTACATAATCACTTATATAATAATTGAAGAAACGTGATCTTTTCTTTTTTGCCTGCAGCAAAAAAAAATATAATAACAACAAACTGATTATGCTACCTATATAAAACAAACATACAATTTTCATGCGATATAAAACTAAATGAGGGTAGTTTTTTTTTTATCGTGGCAAAATCACCAAATGAGTCCTCCCACTCAGGGCAGGGCGGGAGGGACTGTCAGACAAACAAAGGTTTATCTATATTAATATAACCTGTTTTTGAGAAACAGGTTATAGTCTATTTTAAAGCTTTTATCTTATTAATAATAATAACTATAGCTAAAAGATGTACAGTTTAAATTATAATACCCTTTAATTAAATAGAAAATGGATGTCCACAGTACATGAAGGTTATTGATATATATGATATTAATTCATGACTCTTTATTATGATAACTTTTTGCTGTAAATCTAATTTTTTATATTGTTATTATTTCCGGGTGACGTTATTTTTGTTTTTTTTTTTTTAATAAAAATGTTATTAGGATTATGTGCAGTTTAAAATTATTTTGTTGATTGTATTTTTAAGAAAATTACTCAACAAAACCAAAGATTCTTTAATTTTTAGACAATTTTTCCAAATCTCCACTCATCTTAAAAAGTGCTCCTTTTGCGAAGTGCACCAATTGAGAAGTGCACCAGTTGCGAAGTGTACCATATGAGAAGTGCACCATTTGCTAAGTTCACCATTTAAGCATGGTGTACAAGTTGAGAAGTACACCAAATGCGTCAAACCCGTTATGTGTGCATTTATTGTGATAATAAACTGCTACATATAAATGAAGGTTGGACTGTTTTCCATTCGCTACTGGTCCCTCCCAAACGCTGCTACGAACCACGTGGCTCATCATATTAAAAGAGCATACGGTGCAGGACTGCCCCGCTTGGGCAGAGCACCGCCGTGTTCTCACGGAGGCGATAGGCGGCGACCTCTCGCGCCCGGCACTGGTCGAGACCATGCTGCGGGGCGAGACGGAATGGGAAGCAGTCATGCTAGCAAAGGAGGAGGCGGGATGCGTGAGGAAGAGGACAGCGTCCACCTCACGACCCAGCCGCCGCGGGAGACGCCCACGGCAACGGATGTCGCAAGATCTCCGGCCACCGCACCGTAGGCGCGGGCATGCGGGCGGTGAGTTATGGGTGACTCGCCGCCCGACCATAGACCATGCCCGGGTCGACGGCGCGTTGTATTCCATGCGCGCCTCAAAGAGCTGTCAGCAATCTGACAGGGCCCCCTAAGAGGGCCAAAGCCTGCCGGGGTCGCGGGACTGTCTCACCAGGTTACCGTGACCCTGGTACGTAAAGGGCTATTGAAGGATCACCGTGGATTTTAGTCAGTACAAGTCTGACAGTCCCTCCCGGTATTGATTACAATGAGACTTTCTCGCCTGTGGTAAGACAGTCTACCCTTATACACACATCAACACGGTCTAGGGATATTTTAAAAAAGCGAATTACTATCGATGTGTTAATTATTTATATGACATGACGTATATATTTAAAAGATACGTTATTTAATATTCTACCATTTTTTAATAATGGTTAATAAACTGGTTTATAAACTTGAAGTTAGTAGTCTGAGAAAGCGCCCATGATGTTCATAACACATCGGCAACGATTCGGCATGCTCAGAACAAGGTTGTCAATGTCTTGCTGCGGAATATTGTCCCATGTCCTCCTGAGGTGCGCAAAAAGTTGATCTTCTGTAGCCAGATTTTCAGGAACTTCCTTCAGAGCTCTTCTTTGCAGCATATCCCACGCATGCTCAATGGGATTTAGATCTGGCGATTGAGCAGGCCAGTCTAAGGCCCTAACATTATGTGTATGTAACCAAGCTGCTACCGTTCTCGCCGTGTGTGCCCGGGCATTGTCGTGCATGAGCAGGAAATCTTGCCCCATTTGTGTTCTGTGGGGCAAGATTACGGGCCCCAGCACCTGTTGGACGTATCGTTCTGCCGTCATATTGCCCCGCACCCAAACGAGATCCGTCCGTCCTCCAAGACGAATTCCTGCCCAAACCATAATTGTTCCTCCTTGGTATGGGTGAACTTCCTGAGGGTTCTGGAGGCGGCTCCATCGTCCTGGAACTCGCCAAACACGCGTCCTTTGTGAATCTGGATGGAAGCCGAACCTGGATTCATCCGTGAACAGCACATTGGACCATTGCTCACGGCCCCAGTCCACGTGGTTCCGAACCCATTCTAATCGTCGTCCCCGATTGCCTCTCCATAAAGGTTGGACCCGGAGGGGTCTACGAGAGCGTAGATTGCTTTCATGCAGTCGCCTTCTTACAGTTTGGTCACTCACAAGCACTTGGTGTTCCACTCGCAGCCTTTGGACCAATTGAGTCGCCGTTGCATTTGGTTGTGCTCGCGCAGTAATTTGCAAAAATCAGTCTTGTCTGGGGGTAGTGATGCGACTTGGCCCCCGGTGCCTCACCGCTACTTCACCTGTGGCACGATAGCGTGTCCACAATCTTGAAATTACATTTTGATGGGTCCCTATGGCCTCAGCAACATTACGCTGAACAGATCCAGCTTCCAGCATTCCCACAGCTCGTAACGTCTCCGCCCTCGTCAAATGTCGGCTTTACATGGCTACAATACCTCAATTTTAACTTTATCTTTCGTTTAAAAATGAAAAAAAACTGTAACTAAACGTAATTCGTATTGTTTTCTAAATTTCGCACAAATGAAAATTCCCTCTCCTATACATCAAGACATTTTTATGCCACCGAAACAAAAGAATTTTCAAAAATTTGAATTTGGAATTAGTCTGAGATAAATTACAAACAAATCGGTGTATAAAAGATTCCAATGCGGCCAGTACTTTTCGAGTTATTTAATTGACTATGAAATATCCCTAGACCGTGTTGATGTGTGTAATATTATTTTCTCTTGCAAATGATTTAAAAGAAATTGAACATTGGGATGTTGAAACAGCTTTTCTGAATAGTAATCTTAATGAATTAATTTACACGGAACAGCCTGAAAGCTTTGCACATGATAAGACCAAAGTATGTGTGTTAGTCAAAAGTATTTATGGTCTCAAGCAATCTAGTAGAATTTGGAACTTAAAGGTGAATGATCTTTTGACTTTTTGTTTGTACAAAACCATTCGCTTTTTTACAAACAAAAACTGAACCATGTTTATGTGAACAAATGCGGCAAAGAACTGACAGTGGTATCGCTTTATGTAGATGATTTTTATATTTTTACAAATAGCGCTACTACTAAATTTAATTTGTATAAGCTCTTGGAACGTGAGTTCACTGTCAAGAACTTAGGTCCCCTAAAGAACTGTCTAGGTATGACTGTAACTCGGGATAGATCTAAAGGTACTTTAATTCTAGATCAGTCTGAATATATCAAAAGGCTGCTAGTAAGGTTTGGTATGCAGGATTTTAAGCCTGTCTCTACCCCTATGGTATGTAATAGTAGGTTAGAGAAGACAGATCCAAAGGACTGTCTAGGTGATGAAAAATATAGGTACAGACATATCGTATTCATGTAGACAACTAAGCCAATTTAATCATGGTTTTTAAGATGCACTGGCTTGCAGCAAAACGCATCCTTAGATACCTGACAGGGACTTTAAACTATGGTCTATATTTTTATAGATGCCATAATTTAAATTTAATGACTGCCTTTGCAGATGCTGATTGGGCAAACGATAGAGTAGATAGAAAATCGTATTCAGTCTATGTAGTAAGACTAGGGAAAAATGTAATAAACTGGGAATCTCGTAAACAAAAATGCGTAGCACTCTCAAGTACCGAAGCCGAATACTTAGCGATTGGAGATGTTTGTAAAGAACTATGTTTTATTAAAAGTTTTTTGAACGAAGTAATAGATATTAAAATAGATATAGAGTTGTACAATGACAATCAGAGTGCTATAAAACTTTTGACAATTCTAGAGTTTTGGCACAAACGTACAAGTCATATAGATAAGTTACCATTTTGTTTAAGATCTGATACAGAATGAATTTTTAACTTTAAATTGCTTGTCAACTAATATGATGACTGCAGATATTTTGACAAAATCTTTATGCTCTACCAAACACAAAATGTTTACTGACTTCCTGAATTTAAGGGATAAGTTAGATGTTAAATTAAGTTGAATTGTGTTGTCCTGTGTTATTTGTTGAGAGTTTAGTGACTCTACATTTGTGACTAGAATATTTCATTGGGACATTATGACTCTATATTAATAATTTGAATGTAAATTGAATTTAATGTGATGTAAGACTTAGATTATGAATGTGTTGGTGAATTTTATTAACGATGTTTAGACTGAAACATGTAAAACATAAGGGGAAGTGTCGGATTGTATATTTTAGCATGTTAGTTATTGGAACGCATCTTATGTCACTTTCATTTTGTCTTGTCAATGTCATCTCCTCTTTGTCTGTCTCTCGACATGACTCTGTGTAAATTACTATTAGAAACTGACATCTTTTTATTATAAATTAATCCTGTATTTTGCGGATATTTTGTGGACGAAATATAAAGCCAAATACCAACTGCAGCTGAGTGTTTTTATATTTTCCACTGAACTCTGACACCGCCTCGATAATCCCATGATTATAAAGTTTCAGACTCACGTGAGCGGGCGTGCTCTTGGTCAACCGTCAACCTCATTTCGTTTATGTTGTTATGTGCACACGGACGCGACGCCCTAATCTATAATTTAGTTTAAACACTTATTTTAATTGCTAAATTGTATAGCACATTAGTGGTTATAGAGTTCTTACAGGCCTATGAAGAGCTGGTCGCCAGCGGTGTCGACGATATCGAGGTCTTGGGGCATGAGTTCTCTGCGATTAATAGCTTGTTAGTTTCAGTGGAAACTAAGGCAGAGGAGATTGAGGTTGGATCCTCTCCACTGGCTAAAACCAAGACTCCTGCAAGTGGCTCGCAAGATGAAGGCAGCTTAGCGGCTAAGCTGCCCTTCATTTAATTGGGACGGTTCAATGGTAACCCAATGGATTGGGTGAGTTTTTATGATTTATTTCTGTCATTGGTCCATGACAGACCAAACCTTCCGGAGACGGAAAAACATTACTACCTACGTAGCTGTTTATCAGGGGAGCCATTGACATTGGTGAAGCACCTGCCTGTTGATGCCAAGAATTACGAGGTAGCCCTCGGCCTGTTCAGGGACAGGTATCAAAACACCCGATTAGTAGCAGACACCTATCTGGAGCAGATCGTGTCGTTACCCACCCAACATCTCTTCGACTATGGAGGGACTGCGGCAGTCCTTCTTAATAAATCTTTTAGTCTTGTTAATAAATCTGTTGTCCGAGTAGTAATTATTTATAGATAATAGCGCTAGTACTGCCTGTGATACAGGTATTAAGGAGTTGGCTAAATGACTGCCCCAGTCATCTATATGACTTTCACATTAACTCGTAGTATTTAAAAATTCATTAATGAATTGTTTAGTGTTTAATAATTTCCTAATACTTATATAAACTGTTAAACATAAAAAAGTATCTGAATTGCTTTCTGTGCTTTTTTTATTGACATGACAAGGCCACGATGAAATAATGTAGACTAGGGAAGGGTCATAAAGCTTTTCCAGATTGTCAAAATGAAACTGTACTTTATCGATTTTCACTAACGGGATTCAAAACGATTTCTTTTCTGAAATAATTAAGGAATGGCGTTGAAAATGCAAGTTTTTGGCGGGAATCGATCGAGTTCAATTCAGTGTCCTATTTAGTTTTTTGTTTTTACGTTACACGTTTTGATTCGGAAAACGAATTACCGTGACCCCGGAACATAAAGGGCTGTTGAAGAACACCGTAGATTTAGACTCATTTGACGATTTTACAACGTAAAGAAAAAGTGATTCGTCCACGAAACCCAACTTTTTTTTTTTTTTTAACTTCTGAATGTGCTTCTTCGTTTAATCTTAGTTCATATTTTTTGTCGAATAATATTAACTGAAGTGTTATCAAACTACTTTCTAACCAATCGATTCTTTTATCGATTCTGTGAACTTTAAGTTCGGTCCCATCTTTAAGAAAAAAAAAACAAACGTCAGATGTCATTTGAACGCTCTGCCGTTTAATTGTTCGTTGTAATTCTTTATTTTGGCTTTTTCTTCACCCCCGCTTGTTTATTGGACTTTCTGTTTGCTTATACCTACCGACCTATCGCCACTCAACACGGACTTGCATTCAATTCATCATGCAATAAATAAACTGTGGTATACCCACGCAAAGATTGCGGCGGCATAGCAAGCAAGCAATGAAGACGTCATTGCTTGCTGTTCTACTCACCATCGTATCACGATGGTTAACAATAGAGGTAAGACATTTACAGATGGTCCTGACGATGCTCGGCCCAAACCCAATCCCCACACTGTGTCCTCGCAGTGGCGCCACGCTTTTATTTTCCGCCCAATCCAACACAAGAACCTCCTAAAACATCCGTGTCCCGTGAGGACCTACGTCAGGCGGAAGATGAGGACGCTGCGGCCCCGATTGCGTTCCCAACAGATTGGTTGCCTTAGATGTCATAATATTTAGATGTATAGGTAAACAGTAAAGTTAATTCATGTAGGTACTAAAGTAATTTCTTAATCTTTTGGTGTGGACATGCTCAGCAAAATTCTTATTGTATTTTCAATTGTATGTTTTATTATTATTATTTCTGTGTGTGTGTCCTATATCAAATAAATATATTTCTATTCTATTCTATTCCATTCTAATTACGTTTTTTCTAGGTTCCAAGGAATACCAACATTTGTCTTGTCATCCTTGTCATGAACTGCTGAATTCAGGAGCAACTTGTGAAGTTCGTATGGCAAAATTCGGTCACGCAACGGTGTACATTACTTGTGGCAGTTCTGTGAGAAGTTTAGATCGCCATGCAGTAGACAGAAACAATTCAAAGTTGAAGAATTTTACAACATCACACCCAGATTTAAATCACGTGAATAAAATGACATTTAAACATTCAACAGTCTTTCGCGTCGTACGCTTTAAGACTGTGATTTATATCAATCACAGATTATCGAATACCTAAATATAGTACTATTTTTCTTGTTTCATTTCGAAATAATTAAATGTATTTTGAGCTACTTAATTAAAGTGTTCAATAACTACTCGTAGTTCAGAAAAGATTTATCAATCACGACATGCTTTGCAATATGAAGTCCCCTGGCACGTTTATTTGTCAGCCTATCTTCACCGATATAACTAACAGATTTTGATGGGGTTAACACTAGTAGATAGATTAGTTCTTCTTGTGTGGATGCAATGTTAGCATTATTTGCAGTTTTTATAGTACTTTTAATGATAGGTGTTCACGTTTTTTTTTTCAAGATTGCGAAGAAATTACAACTTGTTGAACCTTTTTTTATGTGAAATATTAATATTGAGCTATTCATCGTTATACAGTGCTAGGTCCAATGTCTATAAGTGGCTGGATTCTTGTACATACTTCAATTTAGCCAACTCCTTTAACCTAGTACAGGCATCGAACTTTTTAGTCGTAAAACTATTTTATAGACACTTTTATTGTATTGTACCACTTTTGAATGCTGAATAAAATATTATTATTATATTTATTATATACTAGCTGTCCCGGCGAACTTTGTTCCGCCTTAGAGGCAATAAATGAGCAGATTCTCGATTTTTTATTAGGATATCAAATAAAATTCAAAAAATGAAGTCAAAAATCAATGATTCTTTATTAGCTATGTATTTTGGTGCATGGGTTGCACTGTTCAGTGAAGCACGTGATGGACAACATTTTTTGTTTTATTATCACGCGCAAGAAAAAATAACACAGGCGGTCATCTGACCCGTGAACATGCCACATATATACCTAACTGATCATGTGAAAAACATGGTTTTTCTATTTTCAGACCATAAACTTTCAAGCATTGGCCTTGTGATTTGTTAATGGTCATGGCGAATGCAAGACGAATCGGAAATTGAGGTCGTTTAAACTCAAACGCATATCGTTTGGGATCCTCGGAATGAGAACTTCCTCACCTTCGAATTTTCCTTTGAGTGTCGTCGCGTAAATCACTTTGTTCATCAACAATTTACTTACCACCAAACGCATTCTGTTGCACAGTTTTGGTTGGTTTATGTTTCGAAGCATGATTACTACGAAGCCAATCTTTATTCGTAAATTGTGCGGTGGTAAGCTAGATATTCAAGGAGTTTTAATTCAATTGGAAAGTTGGTGGCTAAATGCAACTGACATTTATTTTTAACGTGGTAAAATCATCATGTGAGTCCTCCCACCCAGGGCAGAGCGGGAGGGACTTTCAGATTCGTACTGATTAAAATCGACGGTTCCTTCAATAGCCCTTTACGTTCCGGGGTCACGGTAAATCGTAAGTCCCACGACCCCGGCAGGCTTTGACCCTCTAAAGGGGGCCCCGTCATAATGCTGACACTCTTTGAGGCGAGCGTGGAACACAACGCGCCGTCGACCCAGGCATGGTCCATGGTTGGACTACGGCAAATAATGGGTTTCTGGCTAGTCACCCATTATTCGCCGCCCGCATGCCCGTGCCGACGGTGGCTGGAGATCGTCTGCCGATGTCCGTCACCGTAGGCGTCTACCACTGCAGCTGGGGTGGAGGGAGGACGCTGTCCTCTCCCTCAGACGGCGCGCCTCCTCCGTCTATAGCATGACTGCTGTACAGAAGGAGGCGACCGCTTCCCACTCCGTCTCGCCCCTTGCGATGGCCTCGACCAATGCCGGGCGCTCAGTTCTCCACCTATCTCCTCCGCTCGTACACGGCGGTGCTCCACCGCGCGCGAGGCAGTCCTGCACCGTATGCTCTACTGTGTTCCCCGGACGATCTGAGCAGTGGTGACACCCAGGCGTTTCTTCGTCGTATGATTGCATTGAATCTATGCAGTCCTAGTTCATTTTTTGGGCATTCAGTATTCACCGAAATACTTTTTTAGCATTGAAGACCGGTGGGCGCTGGGTGGCATGAACATTCTCATTCTTCTTCTTCATGTTTTCCTAGTACTTTTTCAGATCGCTTATTCAATTTCAGCACCAACACCTTCTTCTTGATCATGTTAATACGTTTTGTGCCACGTCTCACGGAAACAGGGCAAAAATTTGATCGTCTCGGTGGCGACATGGCATTGATAATTATGATAATATCGGCACAATAAGCTTAGAAACTCAATACAAACACATCGACCGGTCAATAATTGATGTTTTGATTGATAAATTTTTCGTTTTGCTGTCATTCCATGTCAGTTGCGTTTTATTATTCACGTTTTATGTCACGTCCCACGGAAATGGCATAAAACAAAACAAAATAAAAAAAGGTAAAAAGTATCCTATATGTTTCTCCTGGTTCTAAGCTACCTCCCCACCAATTTTCAGCCAAATCGGTTCAGCCGTTCTTGACTTATAAATAGTGTAACTAACACGACTTTCTTTTATATATATAGATTAATCCTCTGCTGGAGTCGCAGGCTCTTCAGAAGCTAGGGCTTCCTATAGTAGAGTGGTCTTATTTATTATTCTTTATTATATTACAGAAGTTACCCTCCCGCCTAAGAAATTTCTCCAGTTGTTAATGGAGCATTATCACAAAACTATTTGTCACATTGGCGCTAATGGTTTAATTGCGATTCTCCGCAGGGAATATTGGATAACGTCGGTCCAAAAGCAGGCAGCGCGGACCACTCGACGGTGTAAGAGGTGTTTTCGGTTTTCTGTGGTAGAACAACCTCCGCGTTTGGCAGACCTACCCGCGAACCGCGTGTATCGCGCACGACCTTTCGACGGAATCGCTACAGACTTTGCTGGACCCTGTTTGTGATGTTGAAGTCCTGCAAAATCTAGCAATATGTCCTTTTCTTCCACATTTGTAACATGTTTTTTTACGAAAAAAACTGGTTGCTTCTTGGTTGTTTTTATCATTCTCATCCGATGTTGTTGCTATAGCTTAAGACTAATCCGTGATATTAAATTTGTTAATGTTTTATCACTCAATAATGTTGCCTCCCATGCTGTTCTGAAGAAATATAATTTCTCGGGCAGATTTGTTAATCTTTGTTATGATCTGTTTATCGTCAAAATTACATCCCAAGCCTCTTATTGTGGTTGTTTTATTTTCAATTTCTGTGATATCTGTCAATTTGTCTTCATTTTTTTTTGGTAGTTATAAAACTCTTCCAGTTGATGAGAAATTTGGGTTTCTTTGTGACCAAGAAATACATTCTTTTGCAATTTATAGCATAAGCCATATATTTATCGCTAATTGAGCATAAAATTAATAGTTTGCCGTTGGAATCTTTCTTTTCAGTCTTTTTAGGGTTCCGTAGCCAAATGGCAAAAACGGAACCCTTATAGATTCGTCATGTCTGTCTGTCTGTCTGTCTGTCTGTCCGTGTATGTCACAGCCACTTTTTGTCGAAAGTATAAGAGCTATCCTGTTGAAACTTGGTAGAAAGATGTATTATGTGAACCGCATTAGGATTTTTACACAAAAATCAAAACAAAACAAATTTTGGGGGTGCCCCCCATACTTAGAATTGAAACTCAAAAAAATTTTTTTCACCAAACCAATACGTGTGGGGTATCTATGAATAGGTCTTTAAAAATGATATTGAGGTTACTAAAATCATTTTTTTCTAAACTGAACAGTTTGCGCGAGAGACACTTCCAAAGTGGTAAAAAGTGTGTCCCCCCCCCGTAACTTCTAAAATAAGAGAATGATAAAACTAAAAAAAATATATAATGTAGACCTCAACCAAAACTACCAACGAAAATTGGTTTGGATAAGATACAGTTAGCAGTTTTTGAGATATAGTACATTTTCAAAAACCGCAAATATAACTTTGCCATTCATACAAATACTATGAAAAACAAAGTTATTTTTATTGTTTGTGTATATAACTTACTAATCTCAATATAATTATATCTCTTATCTATGCTTGCTGCTACGGAACCCTTCATGGGCGAGTCCAACTCGCCCTTGCCGGTTTTTTTAAGATTTTCACCTTCTTCCAAAATCGAATTTAGTACTTTTGCCTTTAATATGAGCATAAGTTTTAATTTCCAAATTGAGTACTCAGACTCGCTGGTCAATTTTGTTAATTTTATAAATTCTTCGGCCATTTTATGTCTTTATCCGCGTAAGAAATTTCGGGCTTTTAGTTAATCATTCTCCGTACTTGTTATTATGCAGGCCCATAACCTTTTAGGGGAATATTTTATTCTCTTCTCTTACCAACATTGGAATCCTTCAATAAAAACCTCTACTTCACTAGATATTTTACTTCTTTCATCACTTTTTCAATAAATATTCTTATAAAATAAACAGCACCAAAACCATATCTTCTTTACACAGTTATATTCTTCACAACACAATTTTTATACCCATTATAATTTTTTTACGACTTTTCTTCAACTAAAAACCTTTTGTTTTCTTGACACATTTCTACAATATTCAAACTAAATTCCAGAACAACCTCCAACCTCACTACACCATAAAGTTATAACCAGCCAGCTACAAACTACATAAAATTCCCTAAGGCTATGTCTACAACAAACGAACCACGGAAAGTTGGCATACTCTTCGGCTCAATCGGCGAAGAAGCGTTATCAAAGTACGGTTATTTTGGCCTCAAATCGGATGAGCCTCTGACTTGCAAACAAGTGCTCAATGCAATGGGAACAAAAATGGTACCAAAAAAGAATTTAATCTATAATAGGTACATATTTTGGAGCCACAACCAAAGTGATGAAGGATTTGATATTTTCTACAGCAACCTGATAAAACTGGCTACCGAATGCAACTACAAAGAGTACAAAGATGAGATGATACAAGATAAAATAGTATTGGGAATAAAAGATATTAATATAAAAAAAGAATTGTTGAAGAAAAATAACTTGCCTTTAGAAGAAGCAGTTAATATCTGCAGATCAGCAGAAGCAACCAACATTCAACTCAAATATATGTGTGTGCGTATACCAGAGGAGAATATAAAGGTAAACGCCGTTACTGTGCAAAACATCACATTTTTAAAAAGGAGATGTGCCCGACCTGGGGCAAAACATGTTCCAATTGTAAAGGCCGCAACCACAATCCAAACCACCTTGATAGTGGCCACTTGCTCTACTTCCGAGAAGGACACCAACCATCCCAAGGTGGCGTCGGGTTTATGGTCCACAAGTCACTCAGGAGCAACATTGTGGAATGTGGCAGTGTGTCGGCAAGGGTGGCATACCTTGTACTGAAGATATCAGCAAGGTACTCCCTAAAGATCGTACAAGTGTATGCTCCAACGTCCGCATACCCTGACGACGAAGTCGAGGCCATGTACGAAGACATAGTGAAAGCTATGTCTCGTACCAAAACATTCTACACTGTTATTATGGGTGACTTCAATGAAAAGTGGGAGTACAAGAGAGTGGCGAGTCGAGAGTAGGTCCATACGGCTATGGGAGCAGAAATCACAGGGGGCGAATGCTGGTTAACTTCCTCGAGGCCCAGGGGCTTTTTCTGATAAACTCTTTTTTCCAGAAGAAGCCTCAAAGGAAGTGGACCTGGCGAAGCCTCGACAACGTGACAAGAAACGAGATCGACTTCGTTGTGTCTGATAGGCGCCATATATTCAGAGATGTCTCAGTGATAAACAGGGTCAATACCGGAAGTGATCATCGACTAGTTAGAGGCACTCTGAATATAAAAATAGAAAGAGCGCGCTTGACAAGGTCAACTATCAGACCAACGCTGCCCCAGGTCGAAACTGGTCGTGAAAACTTCCAGTTGGAACTACAGAACCGATTCGCCATGTTGGAAACCACTAAGGACATAAACGATGCCACCGAAGGCCTGGTACGTATCATCCGCGAGGTGGGCTTCAAACACTTTCGACCAAAAAGTCAAGGACGCAAGTCGGTACTTACCAGCGAGACTCTGGAACTGATGAGGAATCGACGAGAACTCTCGAATGCCTCACCGTCTGAACGTCAGGTACTTAACAGGGAGGTCAAAAAACAATACAGATTCTGATATCACAACAGATCATTTTCCCCAAAACCCATGTACAACGGACACTCCATCCTCTCCTCAACTAGAACCAACTAGTACTCAGTCCAATATTATTCCCCAATCTGATATTCAACAGGAGGTTTCATCTCACAGACCTAAGCGGGAAAGGCGCAAACCCTCTTATCTTAAGAACTATTACTGTTAATTAGTTATTACTACTATTATTGTTAATTAAGTTTTTGTAAAATACATTAATTAATGAGAACTTTGCTTTTTATAGTGTAATCATATACCTTGTACCTGTTAATTACTGTAACTTTAATACATAATTAATGTAGGTATCCCATGTAAAATACAAAGTTAGGCAGGTCAATTTTATACTTGCAGTTTCAATGTATAAGTAGGTACTAATAATAATAAGGTAGTAATAATCGTAGACCTAAGGAGTAGCTATTTTTCAGATTATTGTTTGTAATTTACCTTACATTGTTTTCAATGACTTGTGTACTTAGTCTTAGTCACAATATTTTAACGTTTGTAGCTATTTATATTGTAGCTATTGTTTATATTTAATTACACTGTTTCCAATGACTTGTGTACTGATAGTCACAATATTTTAAAATGAATATGTTGAGTTTAATTTTTTGTGCAAACTTATGTTTCTTTAAAAAAAAAAGGTAACGTGTTGGCAACACTAGTCGAGTGTTGGCCACACTGTCTCTTGACAGCTTCAGGGCTTGAGTGTCTCGACAATATGGCGACAGCACGCACTAATTTGACAGGCCTGTTGGTCTAGTGGTTAGTGACTAGTGAACTGCTATGCCGGAGGTCGTGGGTTCGATTCCCACCCAGGACAAATGTTTGTGTGATGAGCACGATCATTTGTTCTGTGTCTGGGTTGTAATTTATCTATAATATGTATGTATTTAGAAATATGTAAGTATGTTTATCTGCTATGAATCTAGACAAAACAAAACTAATGACAAACAACATAAAAGCACCCATACTGTTAGACTCAAATCAAATAGAATATGTCGATGAATATACATATTTAGGACAGATCATTGCACCGGAAAATCAAATGCAAAAAGAAATTAACATCAGAATAAATAAAGCTTGGAAAAGATTCTGGTATCTAAAGGAAGTTATGAAGAATCCACATATGCCCCTTAAAGATAAGACTACAGTGTTCAACTCTTGCATACTACCAAGTTTAACCTATGGAGCACAAACCTGGGCCCTCACTAGCAAACAGAGTGGAGCACTCAGAGTGTGCCAAAACAAAATGGAGAGGAGCATCCTAAACCTCAAGCTAAGAGACAAAGTTAAACTTAAGAATATAAGAAGCAAGACAAAAGTTATGGATGTCACTTACACAGTGAAAAAGCTTAAATGGAACTGGGTAGGTCATATGATAAGAAACAATAAGGGAAAATGGACAAAAGATGTTACTGAATGGTATCCTCGAGATGGGAAAAGAAAGAAAGGAAGGCAAAAAACAAGATGGGAGGATGATATTAGGAAGGTAGCTGGAACAACATGGCAAAGAGAAGCCACAAATAGAGATAGATGGAAAAGCCTAGGGGAGGCCTATGCCAAAAGGCAAACTGATAAAAAAGTTACCGATGTCGAAAATTAAAATGAATCTAATTTATATTTATATTATTTAATTAAATATTATTATTAATGATTAAAAGTGCATGTAATCTTATCATAATTGAAATAAAAATGAAATTGCTAAATGTGCACGAAACTAATTGTATTAAAATAAATATGAAAGGCATTGTAATATATTGAAAATTATTTATTACAAGAGAGATAGAACTATAATGTAATGTAATGTAATGATGTTATCAGTAATAAAGGCTATTTTGATTTGATTTGATTTTGAAGTATGTTTATCAGTTGTCTAGTACCCATAACACAAGCTCTGCTTAGCTTGGGACTAGATGGCGTTGTGTGATAGTTGTGGAATATTATTATTATTATTAATTCTAAGTTTTGTATGATGTTAAGATTACTAAATTTTCGAAATAAACATTCATTAAAATTGTTCTAAAACACCAATCTTAAAATGTGCTTTGGAGAATATAACTGCTGATTGTATCTTGACTTTTCCCAGACCCATCTGTTTCGACGCAACCAGAAACTTTTCTGTGTCAACTCGAAAAGGAAATCGTAAAAATATTTACACAGTCTAAACTGGACACGTTTAACAAGTGTTTTTACTTACCATGTACAGACTTGACTGCCGCGTTACCCAACGAAGATTTGACAATGTACACCATCTGGGCGAAATATTAACATTTGTGCCAAGTCATCAGTTTGGAAAGAACTACAGAAACAATGAATAGTGAGACGAATGTGGACCCTGTAAACCGAGAGATGAAAGAGGACGTAGATCATGCTCAAAAAACTCCATCTAAAGTCATGCCTTCGACGTCTTTTGCTTCTAATATTAGTCAAGACACGCCACCAACTATTCCTAAGCCATCAACATCTGGGGTGCTAAGACAGGAAACCTCCACGTGCGCCCGTGGACTGGAGTTCCCTCTCGGATACGTCAAAAGTTTCTGGATTATTAAAAATAATTATCACTTAATATTCTAGGATCAAAATACCCTATTTTTATTTAAAACTTACCCATTTAAATGTCTATTGCAGATAAAGAAAAAAGAGACACAGCTAAAGAATTACCTACTAGTGAATACCAATATGCAGAAAAAGAAAATGTAGATTTTGAGAAGGTTGTTAATAATGATATCAGTTTACTAGATAATGATATTAATATTTCAGTAGAATCTGTGTCAATATTAACTGAAGAATTAATAACTGAAAGTTACCAATTAGATTTACATCATGAAGATGAAGCATGTAATTCTTTCATAACAGTACATAATAGCCCAGTCTCTGTCAGAATGTTAGATGATGACCTATATTTAAGCAATAGTGATGATTCAGTTAAAGATAAAGATTATCAGCCAGATTCAAATACAGAAGTAGATACCGATACTGAATCAAGATCAGAAAATCTGGTTAGTGCTAATTTACTTTTGCCTGCGCTCACAGAAGGAGTTCGAAGCACATCTCTAGCTGTGCATAATGATTTACAACAAAGTCATAATTATCTACCAATAAAAAGAAAAGTACGGAATAAAAGTACAATAGAGCAGATAGGATAAAAGCGAGTAAGAAATGAATCCCAATGGAAAGCTAATGTCAGAAAGAGACACTATGCAAGTGGGAAAGCTTACATTAGCAAAAGTGGTAAAACAGTACCTTGTAAGAGTATGAAACCTGCATGCCGTTATTATTTTGCCGTATGAAATGCAGTACTAAAATATCCGAGCAGAATAGGAAAGAGATATTTGATTTTTATTGGGATCCTGAAAAAGACTACAATGTTAAAAGGCAATTCATAGTCTCATGTGTCCAGTCAAAACCTACAGCAAGACAAAGGCTGAGATCAGGAGATGAATCTAAATTAAGATCAAATACTTTAGTGTATTCATTTGTTGTTAATGGTATAACAACAGCAATTTGTAAGACAATGTTTTTGAATACATTGAACATTTCCCAACAAGTGGTTAAGACTGCTTTAGCGAAGCGACAAGAGGGAGGTATTGTTGAAAGTGATAAAAGAGGAAAACATGAACCATTTAACAAAACAGATCCTGAAATTATTGAATCTGTAATATCCCACATTTCATCTTTTCCAAAATATGAATGTCACTATAATCGTGAGAGATCAAAGAGATCTTATTTAGGACCGGATTTAAATGTCGAACGAATGTATGATCTCTACAAAACTTATAATACAGAAAATAATGTTCAAATCTCTAAGATAGCAAAATCTTGGTTGTATCGTGAAATATTCAACACGAAGTTTAATTTGACATTCAAGCCGCCAGAAGTAGATACTTGTGACGATTGTGATATGTTTTCAGCAAAGCTTAATGGAATGGAGGATGGCCCAGAAAAACAACTTCTGGAAATAGAAAAAGATTTACATTTAATTGAAGCTGATAATACACACATCAAAAGTGTCTAGGGATCAACATATATTTTTGCAATAACTTTTCTCCTGATTGATATTAATTAAAATTTTCTTTAAGGATTCATCAAATAAAGTGTTTTCGTTTGTCACAGTAACGATAAACCAAGTCACCTTTGCATTAATAAAGAAATTTGCCATTTTCCTAATAAAGGGATTTTTGACATTTGAACCACTAACACAAAAGTTCGAAAAAAAGACTGAAATAACAGTTTTCTTTAAAATTTTATTGGGTAACTTAAACAATTAATAATCCGTGTTTCTACCGCGAACACTAACAACACAAGAACATCGGTTTGGCATACTCAAAATGAGTTCATCCAAATCACGCTGTGGAATGGCCGCCCATGTTCGTTGCAACAACAAAAAAAGGTCTTCTTGCGACTGGATACCCTCCATATTCGGCAGAGCTCTTCTCTGTAGCATATCCCATGCATGCTCAATCGGATTCAAGTCTGGCGACTGAGCAGGCCAGGGCAGGACATTGATGTTAGCTGCGGCGAGAGTCTGTCTTACAACTCTTGCGGTGTGCGGTCGTGCATTATCATGCATTAACTGAAATAAGGGACCGATTTGCACTTGTAGAGGAACGATGACGTCTGATACAATCGTCTCAGCATAAATTTGAGCGTTGAGGTTGCCTCTGATCCAAATCAACTCAGTTCTTCCGCCGATCCAAATACCCGCCCATACCATGATGGTTCCACCACTATAAGGATGGACTTCCTGGCAGGATTTTAATCGCTGTTGGCGTCCAGGGGTATAGCTTCAGGAATCTTAAACTGGGCTACTAAAAACATACCAGGATCAGACATCGAACATATAACCATATGGTCAGATAACTGTTATGGCCAAAATAAGAATATTTGTGTTATTATGTGCATGTTTTTCCTTCTTAAAAAATTTCCCCAGTCTACTTCCATATGTGTATGTCCCTTTAATAAGAATTTCAGGTCTATAATTTTCAATAGACCTGAAATTCTTATTAAAGGGACATACACATATGGAAGTAGACACTGTACATGCCAACATTGAGAGAAAACGCAAAAAATTACCTACTCTAACAATATTAACACCCTGGGATTGGCAACAATTTAGTCGACAATGTTCTAGCAAATATACAGTCATCAACATGGAACTTGAAGATTTTAAAAATTTTCAAGACTTATTATCTACTAATGGTCCCTTTATTAACAGAAAAAATAACATTGATAAAGAACCATTTCAAAATCAGTTACTTTGCAAGTAAGAAAAGAAAACTTTGGGTTTTTATACTATAAAAATTCATTTGATGATGAAAATTTCAAAATGATAGACTTAAGGCGACAGAAGAGGAAGGAGTTGACCTTTCCAGAAGATTTACAAAATATGAACAACAATTTAATTCCAATTTCAGCCAAAAAATATAAAGATATCCAGGATTTACTTCTGTATTTTTATTCATATTGTCATGATTATTATAAAAAATTACCACAATCTTCCACTGCATCGGACTTTCCCGACGACGATAATGATTTTGAATAGAAATTAATAAAACTTGTGATTAATGAAATATGATTTTTATTGTACTTTGAGAATCAGGACTTAGGATATTCTGTTAGTACATTTATCTAGGAAAATTCATATTATGGGTTTAGAGTAAGAATATCGCAAGTCCATTATTTAATTATTTAATAATATTTTTATTAAAATCATTAAGTAAAGAAAAAACTACCTATTAACACACTTTTAAATAACAAAATCAGCCTTACTACAAAAACTTAAACATCTGTTGAACATTTGTCTAAAAAAGGTGTGATTGCAAAACGAACCTTATCTCAACGACATAATCTGACATTTTTTTAGACAAGTGTTCAACAGACGTTTAAAAGATTTTGTGGTACGACGGTAAAAGTTTACATAGAATTTCACATAATTGTGTAGTCAAGTGACATACATGAATAATGTTCAAATTATGACTTAAAACATGTGTACTGAACAATTGGCGTAATGTGACTTATGATAGTTTGCCTCCGGTGTACAGATATTATATATACAACACGACATAATACATATAAAAACAATAAACAAAGAAGCATTTTGGCCACACGTTTAAGGAGATAAGTAGTGTTTTTTTTATCAGATTTTTAAACGTGGACAAGGTTTGAGCGCGCCTTACTGACAAGGGCAAGGCATTCCACAGCCCTACTGCTTCGACTGTAAATGATTTGTCGTAAAAGCTGGAAGAATCTCTAGTCTCGAATTTTCCGATGACCTAGGATATCTATTATGTGTGTCATGAAGGAACTTGAAACGTTCTTTAAGATAAGAGGGGGTTTTAGGATTGAACAGAATACTGTAGAGTTGAAACAAGATATGAGAATTCCGGCGAAGACGTATAGGAAGCCACTTGAGTTTTACACGAAATTCAGAAATATGGCCATATTTACGCAAGCCAAATATAAATCTTATGCAAAATTTTGAAGTCGCTCAAGTTTATCTAGTTGTGCCTCAGTGAGATCAAGATAACTGACATCAGCGTAGTCAAGGATGGGAAGTAAAAGGGTTGTTTCTTCAAATAATTGAGTACCTAGGTAATAAGTCTGTTAATTTTTTGAATGTTTTGTGTTTTTTCAATGTTTTATCTAAGTATCACCATAGTTATTTATTTTCTAGTAAAGCTGTTAAAACACACCTGGGTGAGATTTGATTTAATTTCTGTTTATTTTATGACCACTACTAGCTGTTCATTACTGGAGCTGACTATAAATGGAGTATTCATTACTAGGTTTTTACCTGACCATTATTAGTGAAAAAAAAAGTTATAAAAAGTAATTTTTATTTCTTCTAAGAAAGACAAATTAGTATTTGTAACTTCGACGGTTAAGTGGTACCGTCTTTCACAAATACCAAAATGGAACAGACAGATTAAGCAATAACTACTTTGATAAATTTGAAATAATGCCAAATATTTTCTGCTACTGGCCATGATTGGAGCGTTTACGTTAGTACACCTTTACAAACTAGTAAAACAAATGAAACATATTATAGAAAAACATTTATTTAAACCGCAACCTGCAAATAAATCAAACACTATCACTACACGTACACCTTTACCTGCGGCAATTTCATCGGCGGAGTATCGGAAATTTTATGAAGATAAAGAAAAAGTTAAAACAGAGAAGTAAGAATTGAGAAAAAAACCACAAGAAATTTTGAAAAAGAAAAGAATAGAAAAAGAACAGTTAAAAAATGCTAAAGTTACAAAACGAAAAATCGCGAAGACCAAGAAACCCATGAAGGAAAACGAAAGAGTTAAAGTAGATTACGCCATGTGTCAAGATATTTTAATAAGTGACACAGAAGAAGATCGTGAAAGAAATATTGGATGTGATTGTTGCACCAAATGGTATCATTTAAAATGCACAGACTTCGCTGGACTAAAGTATGAAGAAGTAAAAGAAAAACCCTTCAAATGTAATGCTTGCATTTGTAATCAGTTTACTAATTACAATTAAGCTTATTTGATTGCAGATTATTTTGCCAAATGCTGCTGTCAGATATTAGTATTTAAGTATGGAGGTGTGGCAACACAAAGAGTAAGTTTTCAATTATTACGGAAAAATTTCAAACTTATTTTGTACCGCAAAAGAGTGAAACTATCACTTTTTGGAATTTATTCTTCAAGAGAAAGATTAAAGAAAATGAAACATTTGATGAATATCTCAATGCACTGAGAACTTTGAGCAATGATTGCAATTTTGGACCAACAAGAGACAGTTTAATCAAAGATCAAATTATAAGAGGAATAAAAAAGAAAAACATTGTAGAACGTCTATTAAAAGAATATGATTTGGATCTAAGTACTTGTATTAGAATATGTAAATCATATGAAGCGATGGAAAAACAAATCAGTAATTTTAAAACGGAGGACTTTTCTTCTAAAGTTGATGCTGTCAACAAGAAAAAAGGAAGAGGAGAGCTTGAAAGAAAAGGATCAGAAGCAAGTTCATCTACGAAAGAAAGTGCAACAAGAAGAAAAATTACTGCATGTGGTAGATGTGGTTACGAGCATGGCTTCAAGTGCCCAGCATTTAACCAAAACTGTAAGATGCAGTAAATTTGGGCATTATTCTAAGATGTGCAGAACCATACCAAGAAGAGTAAATGAAGTACAACATTCGGGCTCTGAAAGTAACAGCGAGGACAGCTTTGTACTCACCATTCAAGTGGACAGTGTTAACAAGTGTGATTTATTTAAGTCCATACAAATAAACAACAAACTGGTTGATTTTAAGTTAGACACGGGATCCGACTGTGATGTGCTGCCTTTAAGCTATGTAAAAAAACTTGGACTGGAGAGCAAAATTGACAAAAACCTTAGTCAATTGTACAATTATGATGGTTCTAAAATGAACTGTGTTGGTAAGATTAAAACATATGGCAGGTTGGTAAACAATCAAAAATATTTATTTGAATTTTATGTAGTTGATGGTAATTGTGCCTCAGTTTTAGGTTATAAAACCATACTTAACTTAAACCTATTAGAGAGGAAATTTTTAAGAAAAATATACAGGAGTCATGATTATGAAAATTTGATAAAAGAATATAAAGACCTGTTTGATGAAAAAGGTTTAGGTACACTGAAAGGAGCAGAATATAAAATACAATTGAAGGAAGATGCGGTAGGTAAAGTAGAACAATGTCGAGGGGTGCCAGTTTCTTTAAAAGAGTCTGTTAAAATAGTAGTATATGAAACTGGTACATAATGAGGGGTATTATACACGAGTATCACACGAGTGTATAATACCTAGTTATGTACAGTTTCATACACTACTTTATCTACTTTCATTGAACACGAATTTATCAAATAAAAGATAAAGATTGACACAGTATTATGGCGCCAAACTTCCCGTTATCACCGCGCATGGACCACAGCGCGCACAACTACAGATAAAAAATCAAATGGATGTATCTATGATCTGTAATCTGTATCGTAATGAAAAAAATTTTTATTATAACATTATTTTGTTAGAGAAATAGTGTCATAATTTAATTTTTTAATTCCATTTCGATATACTGTGTGTAAAGTACGTCATTATAAACTCGTTTTGAGTTTTGTATTTTGAATTTAACGATATGAGAGTAGATAAAAGAACTTAATAAAATTAAGAAATTTTTCAATATGACACAAAAAACTCCGATTAAAAATATGCCATCGACATCCTTTGCAGAAGTAAACGAAGATACAACTACGATTATGCCATACAACACATGTATCAGTACCGGGCCAGACATACTTCAAAACCAGGAATTTTTCAATATGACACAAAAAGCTCCGATTAAAAATATGCCATCGACGAGTTTTGCAGAACATGCTATGTACATCATAGTACCATCACCATTTAAGAAAGCTCTTTTCTGGCCGGAACCCACCATAAAAAAGAAAGGTAAGATCTCAAAAGAAAAGCTACCATCAACAATTACGAGTGGAGCTTGGAGAGAATTTCATAGGAAGAAAGGATTGGAAAAAAAAAAGAAAGAAGAAGAAAAGGAAAAACGAAAACAAGAAAGAATAGAAAACAAGATCAAACGTGCCCAAACGAAAAGTGCAAGTCGCAACGGAAATAAAACCAAGAATAGAAAACGTAAAAAGCAATCCGTAACATCGAGTGATACTGAAGACAGTGATATAACATATGCAGAATTAGGCGAAAGTGAAATTGAGTTTGAAACAGATTTGGAAAACAACACTGAAAATGAACGGCCACATGTAGAGAACGAGGAGAACAATGACGAAGGGAAAGAATGTAAGGTGAAGAGAACAGTAGGAAGACAAAACGTTTTAACAGAAACTATTCATACGCCAAACCGTACCTGTCCAATACAAATATTGAGCAGTGTTGACGTGCAAATGGTACTAGACGACAAAACTGGAAAATTCAAAGTATCCAAACAACGTAGATCATCTGATCCAAATTGTTCAGATAATTTGTGTATATTCCAAATGGACTGTCAGTCGGAAAATATGTTCTTGTCAAATTCGATGACAAGAGTACAACAAAGACTTACCGTTACGTGTGTATGATACAAGAAATTTTTAAACGTAAGGTTGTAGTTCAAGGACTGCGTAGCTGTAAATCGAAAACTAATTTTAAAATAATCGAAAAAGATGTGTCCATAATTGATTTGACTGATATCTTAAGTTATATGCCCGAGCCTAAACGCCAAAATAATATTTTTGTTTTTCCGCATGTCATTGATGTGAAAGAATTAGTTAGCCGATAGTGAAAGACCGAACGCTCAAAGTCGCTAAAAGTCGCTCAACGCTCAAAATCGATCAACGAGCTATGGAGAGGGCTATGCTCGGTGTTTCTCTACGTGATCGAATCCGAAATGAGGAGATCCGTAGACGAACTAAAGTCACCGATATAGCTCACCGGGTTAGCAAGCTGAAGTGGCAATGGGCAGGCCATATTGCTCGCAGAGCAGATGGCCGATGGGGTCGAAAAGTACTAGAGTGGAGACCACGGACTAGCAAGCGCAGCGTAAGACGTCCACCAACTAGATGGACAGACGACCTTATAAAGGTCGCCGGAAGACGCTGGATGCAGGTCGCTTCCAACCGGTATATGTGGAGATCTAAAGGGGAGGCCTATGTTCAGCAGTGGACGTCCTATGGCTGAGATGATGATGATGATGATCCGATATTAGCAGAAAGAACGGCCGAAAACCTCAGTGCAACACGCAATGAAGTGACAGAAGAGCAAATAAACACCTGGTTTAAAGAAGTGGAAGAATATTTGGTCGAAAAGGGATTGCTTGAAGCTCTGAAAGAGCCAAGCCGAGTTTTTAATGCAGATGAGAACGCCTTTTTTCTTGCGCCAAAACCTGGACGAGTGCTCGTAAGACGAGGGGAAAAACATGTTTATGCGGCAAGTGGCGGCGAAAAAGAAAATTTAACCGTCTTGTTGACTGCAAATGCCGCGGGAACACTAGCACTAACCACGATTGTTTTTGCCTATGAAAGAGTCCCGGAAAAAATTTCTAGCAGTGTGCCAGAAAATTGGGGCATAGGAAAGTCGGAGACCGGGTGGATGACTAGTGAGACCTTCTTCGAGTTTGTGACCACAATTTTTAATCCTTGGCTGATAGAAAAAGGCATCCAGAAACCAATTTTGTTTTTTGTGGATGTATGACCATACATCGCATCTTACACTTCATCTGTCAAAGTTCTGCTCTGAAAATGACATAGAAATTATAGCCTTGTACCCTAACTCGACCCACATTCTGCAGCCTATAGACATATCTCTTTTCAGACCGTTGAAAGTATATTATCGTAAAGAAGTTACCCAGTGGAAAATGGAAAATTCGGGAAACAAGTTGAAAAAGGAAAACTTTGCTCCAGTCTTTCAAAAAGCGTTAAAGAATATAAGGACGGATTGCATTAAAAATGGATTTAGGGGCGGTGGTCTGCATCTTTATGGTCCACAATACATTGATATGACAAAAGTCACAAAGCGGAATACTGTTTCTGGTCTAGCAAACGAAAACCAAAATAAAGAAAGAAGCCATTTTTTTAAATTTTTAGAAACCGAAATTACGAAACATTTTGGTCAAGAAAAGTTAGACCTATTTAACAGTCTTTACTATGAAGGAAGAAATGTTCTCGAAAACATGGCATTAGATGAAGATTTGAATCTGTATATAGTGTGGGCACACAACAAGCAATTGTCAATTTCGCTAGAATCTAGTTCCGCACCTGCTATATAAAATAGGGAATCTTCACCGACTTCGGATAGAGTATTATCTAGCAACACGTGTATCATGCGAGAAAATGATATGCCAACAGACTTCGATGACAGCGGTAGAGTAAGCAGTGCACTCGATCTGATAGCGCCGTCAACCAATGCACTAGCTAGATAATGTCTCTGAAACAGTGGCATTCGAACCAACGCCAAATACGCCATCAAAAGTTGATGAAGTCATTTCTGATGCGAAATTTCATAATGATACAACAAGCGATACTCTGGGTGGCACAGTGCCATCAATTTCAGAAATTCCGTCTCAAGAGACTGAAGAAATACCTATCGAAGACACAACAAGGGTAACGCTAGGTAGTATAGCGGCGTCAACCAGTGCTCTAGATGACGTCTCTGAAACAGTGGCATTCGTACCAACGCCAAATAAGACATCAAAAGTTGATGAAGCCATATCTGATGCGAAATCCCATAATGATACAACAAGCGATACTCTAGGTGGCACAGTGTCATCAATGTCAGAAATGCCGTCTCAAGAGACTGAAGAAATACCTATCGAAGACACAACAAGGGTAACGCTAGGTAGTATAGCGGCGTCAACCAGTGCTCTAGATGACGTCTCTGAAACAGTGGCATTCGTACCAACGCCAAATAAGACATCAAAAGTTGATGAAGCCATATCTGATGCGAAATCCCATAATGATACAACAAGCGATACTCTAGGTGGCACAGTGTCATCAATGTCAGAAATGCCGTCTCAAGAGACTGAAAAAATACCTATCGAAGACACAACAAGGGTAACGCTAGGTAGTACAGTGACTTCTTCAATCGAAATTACAACGCCAGATACGTTAGCCAAGGTTAATGTTCTTTGGCTGCAAAAACTCTTGCAAAAAACACAACAAGTAATGCACTAGGTGTAACAGTTCCATCGCCATTCAAAAAATGTCTTTTCTTGCCTGACATTGAAAGTATTAAGAAAATAAGAAGAAAAAAGAAAAATTACCATCAGCTGTAACGAGCAAAGCATGGCAAGAATACCATGAAAGAAAAGCAGCCGAAAAAAAAAATTTTAGAAGAAAAGGAATTTAAAGCTAAGCAGAGAATCGAGAAAAAAAATATCAAAGAAAAACTTGCCAAGGAAAAGAAGAGTAAAACAAAATCAAAAAAACTAAAGACGCCTGAAATATCATCATCTGAAGATACAGAAGATGAAGTAGAATATATTGAAAGTGGCGAAAGTGAATGGAACGAAGAGACCGAATCAAAGGAAGAAAGACTGGAACAACAAAATAAACGTAAAGCAATGGATAAAAAGAAGATTTCAGTACAAAGGAAGAGAAAAAGATCTATTACGGAAGATAGTAGTTCTGAATCAGAGTTGCCTTTGACTCAAATGGGTCATTTTTAACCGACTTTCAAAAGGAGGAGGTTCTCAATTCGGATGTTTATATTTTTTTTTATGTTTGTTCGGGCATAACTCCGTCGTTTACCAACCGATTTGAAAAAATCTTTTTTTGTTGGAAAGGGTATACTTCCCGAATGGTCCCATTAAAATTTTATTGAAATCGGACTAGCACTTTTTGAAAAATCAACAAAAAACAACGAAAACCTAAAAAGTTTTCAAAATTGTCTACACCGATTACTCCGAGGTTTCTGGTCCGATTTCGATGATTCTTTTTTTGTTCGATACAGTATATCTGCCATTTGGTCTCATAAAATTTTCATTTAGTTTGGTGCAGCAGTTTTAATTTTTTGCTCATTGTGTAAGAGTACATACATGGACGATGTTATCACCGGTGCTACGGATTACAATATTTTAGTGTACATGTAAGAAGGTTGAATATTGAAACCGAAAAGGATAAAATAAAAAACTTTTTCAAAAAAAATGTAACCGACTTCCCACAAAAAAGTTCTAAATAACCTACAAAAAACTTTTCTTTCGAAAGTCGGTGACAAAAAGTCAAATAAAAAAGAAAGTCACCGACTTTCGAAAGAAAAGTTTTTTGTAGGTTATTTAGAACTTTTTTGTGGGAAGTCGGTTACATTTTTTTTGAAAAAGTTTTTTATCATTTACAAATTCCGAGCGTGAGAGTGTATTTTCTGAATCATGTGGAGATTTAATTTTTTTATAAAATGTTTAAGAGACGTATCTTCAATGTCTTTGTAAATGTGAGCAAAAATAATACCAGAATCTGTAATCTGTCTAAAGTTAAAGAATATTTTTCGTCAAAATGTCACGCAACTAGGTGTGACTTTGTTTTTTATTTCGTTGACTATGGCCACCGACTTCCGAAAGAAAAGTTATTTTACACTTTTTTTTGTTTGGTTTTGAAGTCGGTTCCCTTTTTTTCAAAAAGTTTTTATTTTCCCCTTTTTAGTTTAGATATTGTTACGTCGGTCGTATTGCAAGACCAATCTACAGGCTTCTCGAAAGTTCCACAAGGTTCTCGACAATTCTACCGAAGATTGGTCTGGAAGTTTCTAGAAAATTCTACCGTTCTAGATGTTTCGAGATGGTTCTGGAATGTTCCAGAAGGTATGGGACTATGTCGAAGTCTATGGATGTTTCCAGAACATTCGACCACCTTCTAGAAACATCTAGTGGGCCCGGCCGGGGTATAAAAAGAGGTGCCGATCGGCGACCTCAGTCAGTCTGGTTTTGACTACGATCGAGGCAACTCGAAGTGAATTGGAAGCGATCTCTAAGTGATTTTTACGTGTGATTAAGTGAGTTTATAAGTGTTTAATTGTTGAGTAGTGTTAAGTGTTTGTTTTAATTAGTGATTCGTGTGTGAATAAAGTTTATTTGGTTTTAATTGGTGTTAATTAATTTATCCCAATACCCAGCTCGTAACAATATTCAACAAAAATCTTCATATAATCGGCGTCTTTGAAAACATACAATCCTAGTAAGCAACAAAAACGGATCTATGCGGGCAACTCAATCGGTTCATTTCGGCTTCACGAGATATCCATTATTGTTATATACTAAAACCTTCTTCAGAATGTAACGAACACTTTTCTGAAAACCGCATCAAAATCGGTTCAACCAAACGCGAGATAATCGCGGACAAACATACATACATACAGGTCGAACTGAGAACCTACTTTTTTTTTGAAGTCGGTTAAAAAGGCGTGCTCGCATTAAAGCCGATCCTCTCAGATATGCCCAACATAAAGCAAAAGAAAAAGAGAGACGCCAAAGAAGGAAAGAAGAAAAGAAGACTAAGAGTATAGCTGATTTAACGCTTAGAGAACAGCGAGTTCAAAGAAAGGAATGGCGTGAACGAACAAGGAAAAGTAGATTAGAGAGAAAACACAGGGAAAGACGTTTAGAGCGACTTCGGGAAGACTCTCCGCCAACTGACAGCGACGCAAGTATGGTTGGTGATTAGCACAAAATGTTCGAGAACAATCAGCGTCCCCAAGAACGCCCGCTTAACAAGCTCCATCTCCATCAGTATCATCTGTGAGTAACTCCAGTATTCTTAGCAGACAAAAAGTCACTGGCTGAAAATAGCAAGACAAAATAGGACGGTCAAGGATAAAATTATAGAAAGGCAGAAAAAAAACTATAGAATCAATGAAGAAAAAGATTCATGCTTTGTCTATGAAGTATGCAAGACTGGATAATAATAGTAAGCATAACAGGGTTTCAATATCGCCAAAGCAGCTGCGATACTGCAGAAACAAGATAGATGTTCAACGTTTTTTAGAATAGGAAGAAAACAGCAAATTATGCCCTGCCAAAAAATATACAATCACACGAAGAGGCAAAATGAAGCAAAAACGCTATTTGTGTGACACACTAGAGAATCTCCACAAAAAGTACAAACTAGAGTCTAACAAAAATATTAGCTACACAACATTCACAAGATTCCGTCCATTTTGGATTGTACGCCGAAAGTTTCCGAAAGAGACACGTGCCTCTGTACCTTACATGAAAATTTTAGTTTAATTACTGAAAAATTAAGACAGCTTAACTTGATTGTAGAAAAGGCAGATGAGATTATAGATAGACTCAGTAATTTGTAGTAAATATAACTTTGAGTGTATGATGGAAAAATGCAAAATATGTATGAACAAAATGTTTAACTTTGCAACATTTGACAATTCCGGCAAAATAATTTACAAACAGTGGATGGTGAAAACAGAAATCAGAGAAATTAAAGGTAAAGATAAAAGTATTAAAAGAACAGTCAAAGATTCAATTGAGTGCACTAAGGACTCAATTGAAAAATTCCTGGGCATTTTACCAAAGTTTCTAGAACACAAAAACATTTGGCACCAATATCAAGCAATAAGTCAATTAAAGAAACATTTGACATCTGAAGAAGCTTTGCTGCATGTGGATTTTTCGGAAAATTATCAATGCAAGTATGCATCAGAAACTCAATCGGTTCATTTCGGCGCGTCAAGACAGCAGCTCTCCTTACACACGTGTGTCTTATATTACTGTGATGCTCCTGGGTCTGTTCAAACTATTTCTTTCTGTTCCGTGTCTGAATGCTTGCGTCATGACGCCACAGCGATTTATGCCCATCTGAAAAAGTCACTGAAAGAGCTACGTCGTTATAAAAACTTAACGATCCGTAAATTACATGTGATTAGCGATGGTCCATCCACTCAATACAAGAATGAGACCAACTTTTACTTATTCAGCCAACATTTAGTTCATGGCCTAGGGATAAAGAGCGCTACCTGGAATTTTTCTGAGTCAGGACATGGCAAAGGCGCTGCCGACGGGGTAAGTGCAGTCGTCAAACGAACAGCTGATTCTTTGATTGCTCATGGGGAAGATATACCGGACTTTTTGACGTTTGTTACTAAAATGCTTAGTCGCACAAGAATAATCTTAACCACTGTGCTAGAAGCGGACATCAAAGAAGCTGATTTATTGATTCCAACGAACTTAAAGACGATTCCTGAAACTGTTAAAATACACCAGGTCACATGGAGCCTTAATGAGCCAAGAAAACTATTTTTAAGACAATTGAGCTGTACAGAATGTTCTTTGCAAACCATCAGAATCTCGTCATAACAATGAAGCTATCGAACAATTGACCGCATCCCATTCCGCATTCACGAAAAATGGAGCTTCCAGCACTTTGGCTACAAAAGGTTGCCAAGAAGATGACATCAAAAGATCTGTTAAAATAGGTTCGTGGGTATTAGTCCAATTCAAAGGAAAAAAACACACGCTTCATTTTGTTGGACAAATAATGTCAACGGAAAACTATAATCAGGTTTTCGTTGTTAATTTTTTATTTAAGAAAGAAATGCTTGGAGTCTGGCTTATTTGTCTGATAAGAACCCGAGGATGTGTCGTTGACTATGATAAATGATATTGTTTGCATACTGCCTGAACCAACACCTACCCGACGAGGTGAATTAGTTTTTCATTCATTCATTTGATTTTGGCAAAACAAAATATTTTGATAAGTAAGTTTTTTTCCATCATTTAAGTAAAATGTTATTATGATTAGACTGATTAGTCATTAAGTGTTAAGATCTCAGAAAAATAAATAACCTAAGAAATTTGTTGCTGATTATAACAAACTTTATGATTAATAATAAAAATGATTCAAATGCACTAGTTTTAATTAGTAAGTCCTAGAAATAACAGTCGTGCTCCAGTAATTTGCCCTGATAGTCACAAACGTGGCGACGTTGTCACAGACGTGGGAGCTAATTTTTACAGATGTGTTTTTTCAGGCTTTTAAAGGATTCTAAGTTCAGTCATTTATGTCAGTAGACATATAAAAAGATCATCTATATAATGTAATTAAAAAACTTCAGAATTTAATTGACCCAAATACCACAACGACGGTAATACCGATGAACGTTCATCTGATGACGAAATTACGTATGTAAAACGACAGTGATGATATAAATAATTCGAAAATACTTGATTTACACTTTTTTATTTGGGCAGAGTTTTCCCTTACATATTATTGTTATAAACTGAACAACCAACTCGGTAGTAGTCGCGGCGCCAGGGGGCGCGGCAAGCGGGATGCGGGCTATGCCCCTGTCCCGCGGTCTCGATTTGTTGTGCCCGCAACGGCGGGCACACGCGCTGTGTTGGCAGTATAGCCTAATAAAATCCTACGGGCGCGCGTTCTATGTGACGCGCGCCGGGGTGGGTGGCTGTTCAAACGTTGTTTGCAGACGCGCCACGACACTGTCGGCAGTGCCGCTTGTTTCACTGCGCCCCGGCGCGCGGCGGTCTGCCCCTGCCAGGTGAGACCCCCAGTTACCTGGGGGAGGCCCGGCAGAAAGCGACCAGCGACAGGGACGCAGACTTACGACGCCCCGTTTTCCAGATCGAGCCGGTAGCGACGCAGGTAGAGAGCCGGTGTGTGTGTATGAGCGGCATTGTGTGTGTAACACCGCTCATGTTTGCGAGTGATAGTGAGTCCACGTTTTTCCACACTAATCACAGCGTGAGTTTAGCGCTTGTAGAGAAGCGAGTGTCAGTAGTGACACGTATGTAGTGCATGCGGAGTAATATTGTTGAGTAAGTCGCGTGTAGTAGTAGGTGCGACTTATCCGGGTGTCGTCAAGTCCGGTGGGTTGCAGAAGGGCGTTCACGTCCGCAAGGACGAGGTCGCGAGGCAGGCGTCTGGCGTCGGGTGGTCGCGCGTGCCACGGCGCTAAGTGCTTGACATGGGGCCAAGCAGAAGCGTCGGCACGCGCGAACATGTTGGTCGCGAGTCGGCGGATGTGGTCATCCAGGCTCTCCATTCTGAGGTCCCGCCTGATAGTCTCGTTCCTCACGAGACGAGGGGCGGCGACGATCTTCCTCAGCGTGATTTGCTGCTGCGCGCGAAGGGACTTCTTGTTTGACACGCTCGTGAGGGCGAACCAGGCTGGGGCTGCGTACGTGAGCAGCGGACGTATGTAGGTCTTGTAGACTCCCAGCCTGGCTCGTAGCGGGAGGCGGGAGGAGAGCACTGGATGGAGCAGGGCACGGGCTGCCCTGCACTTACCTACGACCTTGCGGACGTGAGGGCCCATTGTGAGCCGGCGATCGATGGTCAGCCCGAGGTACGTAACCCGAGGCGACTATGCGATGGCGGCCCCCTGCAGTTGAAGGGGTGGTGGGAGGTGAGCGGCGCCGGTGAGCAGTGCCTGTGTCTTGCTCACGTTCACCGACAACCTCCATTTCGACAACCACTCTGGCAGCAAATTGAACTGAACAACCAAAATCATCGCTCCTGGCTTTTATATAACTCGCTGGCTGGCGGGGATGGAGCACGTGGTAGGGAAGTGACGTAGCGGCTTGGTGTGGCGGGCTTGACAGCCGGCTTGGCAGGGGCGGCCAGGGTTGCCACCTTTAGGGAAAAAAAAAACGGGACGATCGGGCATCCTTAAGAGACGTTCGGAGTTTGGTGAAAAAAAAAATTACCCATGATGTCTCATGGGTAATTTTTTTTTGTCAAAGGAAAATGAAACTTTATTTTGTGTTTTTATTTGTATTTATCATATATAATTAGTTTTTCCATGTGTATTTCTTGTTGTTACGAAGATACAACAATCCTTATGATGAAGCCTTTCGATCGGTATGATAAAGATACAGGGTAATTATTTTTCTCGTGTAGCGGGTTCGATTCCCGGTACAACCATGTAATTTTTAAAAAATCTATGAATGCAGTTTAAATTGTTTTTTTTTAAATTAAAACAATATCTTCTTTCAGTAAAATGTTCTATCTACAATATTTAAGGTACTTTCCCTCCATGTGGCATAGCGGTGAGACGCCCTGATGTAACTTCAGAGATATTTACATAATGTTTTTAAAAGTACTTATGTATTGTTTAAACTCCAACGAATGTAATTTTTCACTCAACGAAGAAAGAAACTCGCCGCAAAGTACAACCACAGAGTCCACAGATTACTTAATAGGCTGCGCGCGCGGGAGGAGGCGAAAACGAACGCGGTGCCCGTGAATGAATTGTTTGAGCCTGTCGCATATTGTAAAAAATCGGGACAAAATCGATAGGCCGTCGGGACGCGGGACAATGTCTTCGAAATCGGGACTGTCCCGGCAAAATCGGGACGGGTGGCAACTCTGCAGGGCGGGCTTGACAGCCGGCTTGGCTTGGCTTGGCATGGCATGGCTTGTTGCGACATCTGGCGTTACATATGATTAAATCACAACATGTCACTGTAACAGTGGTGTAACTCCAGAAAAAAAGATTAAGTTCAGTTTTATTATTTTTTTTTTTCTTATTTTATAAGTTACTTCAATTTATTATATCTTTGATTTGTATTAAACAATAAAAAACAGTGAGTGAATGCTTATTTTTTTTTCCTACACTTTAATTCGCAAAAAGCTCGCCATTTTAAAATTCAGTTACAAGGAGATAATTCGCTATTACAATGAATGACACATTTGACACTCCAAAAAAAAAAAACTTAGACAACAAGTCAGAAAGTTTGCGTTACGTTATAAAATTCATGCACGTAAAATCAAACACTTCATCAGAAAGTTAAAAAGAAAAATGCGTCACCGAAAACTGTTTTAAAAGATTTAAAAGAAAAAAGTATGTAGACACTGACGTATTCAATATGCTCGGTGAAAACATTGTTGCAGCAGAAATATAATAGCATAAACAAAAAGAATATAGGAAAGCATAAAAAAAAGTTCTGTCTCACCCTCAACTTTTATTCACCGAAAGCCTATGAATACGTGCGTCAAACCTTCCGAACATGTCTACCACACTCTAAAACTTTATCGAAATGGCACGCTCATATTAACGGAGAACCTGGCTTTACAGAAGCTTTTTCAGCTGTAAGACAAAAGGCTGAAGCCTCAGAATACCGTCCTATATGCAGTGGCGGTTCCTTCATACAAGCCCAAAAGCCCGGCATGCCTTATTAAAAATGCTCGACAGAGAATCATAATCAAACCCGAACTATTTAAAAGTTCGCGCGCTTAATTCTTATCAAAATAACACAAACTATCCACGCCACACACTTTACATCGCAATTGTTCGCGCGCAGTTTCGTATTTGCAACATCTATATATAGCTATCTCGCTTACACGTACCGGCTTTTACCGGGCTTTCAAATACTATCTCTGTCCCTTTCGCGCCTAAAGCGTTGTGCCGTATAACGAGTTAGAACCTTGTGCGTCTACAAATCGATCAGTATGGAAGATTTAAGCCGTGCATGCGTATGAAGTTGCACGCGTATGCGTGACCTTTAGCTCACTTCAGCTTTGTTGTTAAAGTTTTGTGTGTTTTGTTAATTTTCTCAGTGATACAATTGTTTTGGTGACTTACCTGCAACAATGGAGGTAATTGTAGGTACCTTGTGAGGATTTAAAATGCGTTCAAGTTTTGATTGGCGAAGATAAGGTAAAATCTTTAAACTTTGCTCAGAAAAAAAAAACAGTTTATTTCTTCCCGACGCCGACGCCTAATCTGTGTATTTCTCAGACTAGTAAATCGCATAAAAGAATATTTCATATGTGTATAAATCATGCAATAGAATTCAAGAGGTTAGTTTATTTTTTTCAGCCCTTCAGGCTTTGTGTAATTTTTTTAGTACCTAATAGTACAAAACGAGCTGCTTTTTACGATACTCATTGCAGCAAAAAATTCGTTGGACATAATTACATGTCGCGAGTCGTAAACACGGTTTTTAAACAAAAAAGTAAACTTATTGAATTGTTTTCTGATCTGTGCGACAACCCACAGAACTGGGACGGGGATACGATTTTAGCTATTGAAAAACAGTAATTGTTGGTAGAATTAAAACGATCACCAACATTTTACTCTGATGTAATTAAATCATTTCTTAAGAAAGATTCCAATTAGAATATAAATAATTTATTTAAATTCCTTATTACATTCTATCTAGCTATTTTTTAACTTTCGTTTTGTAACTTTCTGTTTTGTTTTTTTTTGTCTGTAACCTGTTAGTCCTGTTACAAAACAAGCAACTACTTACCATAACTTTGAATTCACTTTTAATTTATTGTACCTAACCAGTAGTTTATGAGAAAATTGCGATGATACATACGTAGGTACCTACATACTCAGTCGAAAACTGAACTTTCTTTTTTTGAAATCGGTTTAAATTTTATTGGGCTTGCCTTATTTTGAAACCCTAGGCCCGCCACTGCCTATATGTGCCCTTGTATTTGATGAAATGGGTCTAAGACAGCAAAAGATATTTTTATTTTTTATTTTATTTTCATAAGAGAACTTACAGCTAGAGTACAGGTGTTAGAAAAATAAGTGAAAGAAAGCCAATTACAAAGACATAAAACTATAACAACCAATAGACGGGACATCACGAAGAAAGTTGTGATCCACAAGTTTTGACCACTAGGTAAAAAGTTGATTAATCTAGTTCGAGACGTCCGCCTGACAGGTCGTGTGACCGTGCGTCAAAATTTAAACTTCGATGGACGATTATAAGAAAATATGCCTAGTTGCTTTGCGTAACTGCAAATCAAGATGTAAGAAAACAAGTGGACTTGAAATCAATTCATTTTTTGTAAATTATTTTTATTTTTACCTGGTTTTTAAATATTTTCTGATATTATTCTAGAACTCTCGCATTTTTTAAATAAACGCCATCTGTTGCTCAGTAGCTGTACGATAACTATGCTAAAAAATTAGAGGTGTCTGTTTATCGATATGTGTTATCGATATTTATTAAGTCGAAGAATAATTACAATATCAAATGAGTGATTTCGTATACTGACTTATTTATGAATGAAAGAGATACTTACGGAAAAACTTTTTTAGGAGACTTTGAAATATTTTTATTTTGTTCAAGGGCGAGCTGTCCACAAAAAATAATTAAAACATTTTTTCATGCCTTTCGGCACATGTAAGTAATGTAAGGATCATTTTATGATATGGAAAAAATAAAATCTAGACGGTGGACGTTCGTCAAAAGCAAAAGACGTTTTCATAAAAATTGTATGAGTGAAAAAATAAACTTTTTATGTTATTCATTGACTAAGTTAATGACAATAGTTTAATAACAATACTTTAATACTGCTTACAACATTTTAATACTGCTTATGCCGATGCCGACTGGGGTAATAATATTGTAGACCGAAAGTCTTATACTGGATTTGTGATTCAGATGGGTGGGAATACTATTAACTGGGAAACACGGAAACAAAAGTGCATAGCATATATCAAGCACTGAGGCAGAATATTTAGCTATAAGTGAGGTGTGTAAAGATTTAAGTTTCCTTAAGAATTATTTGGCAGAAATTGTAAATGTTCAAATAGACATAATGTTATTCAATGATAATCAAAGTGCCCTCAAATTGTTACAAGCCAAAGAATACTGTCATAAGAAAACCAAACATATAGACTTAAGATATCACTATATTAAAGATCTGATACAACATAAGTTTGCTAATGTACAGTATATGTCAACTCATAATATGATTGATGATGTATTGACAAAGGCATTATGTTCCACTAAACATAAGGATTTTATAAATAAGATAATGAATGTTAAATAGGTAAGAACGCTGTGCAATTGTGATTTGAAATGTTGAAATGTTTTTAACTGTTGACTTGTCATGTTGAGTAAAAAGGAGAGCATGTTAGAATAATATTTTTATCACAACATGACATCACTATATGCAGATCTGACAACACTAAATTGTGTGGTTCTCTGAGGTGGTTCTGTTTCCTGAACGAGCTGTTTTTTTTAATTCTCTCTATGGTTCTGTTATCGTTCCGTAATAAATGTCCGGGTCTAGTACCAAATTAATTAATGATTTTATATGTATTTCCACGACGTTCAGTTTGCTTGTTATTGTTTATTTTATAATAATAAACGTGCAAACATTGAAGACTGAGAAGACCATCTTTTATTTTCATCTCCGACTACACCTGGCTGCCACCACGTGCGAACAGCTTCCACACATAGCACTTTGTAACAAAAATATGTCAGTACAATATTTCGTACGAAAGCACAAGTCCAGGAAAATGATGCAAGTGTGCCGACAAGCCTTTCTTGATATTCTTCGAATAAAACCAAGTCGACTCAAAGGGCTGTTGACGAGACACTGGAAGTCTGGCAGTGTAGCCAAAGAAAAACGAGTGTAGGTAATCGTAAAGAATTTGAATTCAGGTCAAGAAAAGAAGCCGGGGTAAGATTAGACAGCGAATTTATCTTGATTCAGCTCTTAACATTACAAAGATGTTCAAGATGTATAATGATCAAGCTGCCCCAGGAATGCCAGTAACACATTCATTTTTCAGAAAAGTTTTTAACCGTAACTTTGATATTGGATTCGGAACCAGTTGGGAGTTGCAGTCAACGAGTTGAAACTAAAAGATGTGAAAAATTTACTTACAAAACATTATGGCTCTGACTGGACTAACATGGAGGAGTTGATATTTTACAAAAACGTTCTTGCTAGGGATCATAGGTACCTCGAAATCCGAGACAATGATGAGTGTTGTGAACATGAAATCGACGAAATATTAGATTTTTGTTTGATAATTACCTTTCAACGTATGGCATTGTGTAAATGTTTGTTCGTGTTTGTCAAAAGTCAAACATAAAAACCAAAATAAGGAACAACATTATTTTTAACACAAACAATTTTTTTTGATAATTACTATTAAAGTTTTATGATTAGTCTGATAAAGTTGTTTTTTTTTTCTATTTTATGTAGTATTCAGTTTACCTACCAATCCTTTAGTCCTTAGTCCAGCCCCTGTAAATCATTTCATCAAACTAAACCAAGTCCAGTTCCTCAGTTTTTTCAGAATAATCCAAGTACCATGGATTTGGCTTGTTTTGTTATGAGCAGATTATATCCACTCAAAAATGCTTTTTTATATGCTAGCTGATTTACTTACACAGGTGAAGTGTTAGACATGGATGGAGTATATGTAGTAAGAAACAGTAAAAGAGGGACAAAGCTACCATATACCGCTAGTAGTTATAATAAAACAAAAAAAAAAACATTTACTGTTAAACGACCTTTTTGGACTTCGCTGATTTTGAAATCTAGCGACTCAATTATGTACTGTCACAAATTCTCAAACGATTTATTGGTAATCAGGAATCAGGATATTTTTCAAACTTAGAAGATGAACATAACGTGTATGGCGTAGAGCACCAAACAAGTGTAATAAGATCTGTAATTAATAAATACATAAATATAAGATTCCACCACATATAAAAAACTGACACAACATACGGGATGTGGCGTAGCCACAATATATATACGTTGCCATGGTGATGACAAGCAACATGGGAGAAATTATTACACACGCCTACTTGCACCGCGAACAATAATTCTTCCGCTTTGCTACTGTTACTGCTACTGCTTACTCTGCATTTTAAACTTTGATTTTGTAATTAAACTTTACTTGCACGATGCCTGTTCCAAATTATCCAAAGTTTGTTAAGTATCCTACTGATAACAGAAGTTCACAAAGTTACTCTCTTATATCTTCTCATAATGCTAAATTACTTTCGAATTATGAGAGGGCAAAGGAGAAAACAACACCTCAAATTACAAACTCTAAGGCATTATCAGACTTCATGTTTAACAAGCGATAATACTTAAATCTATTTCAAATTTGTAGCACTCTATGGTTTGAGTTATATTATTTCTTTTAGTTTCTTATCTTTATCATTCATTACACTTATATATATTATATAAATGCATTTATTACTAAAAACCAAAAAAAAAAAAAAAAAAAAAGAGATGGCGCTGCCGTCACGTGCAGTTCGGCTCCGTATTTAAAAATGTATAATAAATAGTTAAATGCTATATTTCGTTAATTTAATATGTCTAAATAAGACAACTAGAAGCAGTGCATAGGTGAAAGTGAAGTCAACAGATAATTTCGTCTAAATAGTGAAATTTAACAAGAAAAATAAAAAATGCTATGCTAGCATTTTATGCATAAACGCTATAAACGTGATTATAAACAGTGAACAGTTATATAAACAAACAATCAGCTATAACAGTGATCAAATTACATCAAAACATTGTCTAAATTACAAAACAAAGTGAACTTTTCTGTGATTTTAGCAAAATTAATAGTGGAAAGCATTATGTATTTTAAATTAGTGCGCGCGCAGGTCAACATTTTTTAAAAAACTTTTTTTGAATAACAAGCGTCATAACGAACTTTTAGCTCTCTGAAGCCTATACAGAGGACCTAATTCAAGTAAAGCATTATTAGTCGCCGTGGCGCTTCGACAAGTTTTGGACATTGCAGTCTCAGTGTCGTGAGTTCGATACTGCCAAACTGAAATACTTTTTGTGAATTATTATTTTTGTTTTAATATTTTTTGTCCAACTATTTTGTTTTTTTTGTTAATTTAACGAGTGGGTATTCGTGTAAATACCTTGTTCGTCAATTTCAAGTGAAATATTGACGATAGATAACTGAAATAAGAACCAAAAGTGATTATTACACAAATAACAGATTTTGAACATGACTACGAACTATCGCCATGTTAAAATACAAACTAGTATGTAGTATCACATCATAATAGGAATTTGATGTTTAACATAAATATTTTGAGTTTATACACATGAAGAAGAGTTAGTGTATTTTATGCTTATTATTGCGAACAGAGCCATCTGTTGTAAAAATCTGTAACTATCTCATAACAACTGTTTCATTATGGAAAAAATGTCATCCAAAACAAAAACGAAACTAAGCAACAGTTGGCGAAAGATGTCAGCACTTGGTAGTGATATAGGTATCGAACATAACATTAAGAAAAAAACAAGCTACCACTTCAAATAAAACCCAGTTCGAAGACTCGCACCCCACATCTCAAGATACGTCTCAGATACTTAATTCGCATATTTTATTTACTGACTGCGAAACATCGGATGATTCATTTTCCACACCTATGAAAAAGAATAATACAGATGTCACAATAGTCAATACCTCAGCTAGTCTCCTTGATATGAGCAACGATGATACCTATGACGGAGAACAATTATCCAATCTGAAAGAACAAGTAGAGAAGTTAACTCTTCAATTATGCTGTGCAAATGAAAAAATTCGCTTTCTCACAACTGAAATCGACAACCTTAAACAGTCAAATGAAAACTTACTCTTAAAAAATACTCAATTGATAAATATCGAGGATAGTCCAACAAAGAGAAGAAAAAAAAAAGTCTACTCCTAAAGCTGAAGAATCACATAAAAATAAACAAGAACAAACAGATCAATTAGGAAAAAAAGATGAAAAAAAGGTAAACAATAGGAGCACTCAAACATCTGAACGGTTCATGTCTCCAAAATCAATAACAAAGAAAAATCATAAGGTGAACCCAATATCAAATATTTCAACAATTAAAGAAAAACACCAGGAAAAGCCCGGTAAGATTTGCATTATTAGTGAGAATAAACATAATAAAATACGCACAATTGCACAAAATAAGTTTCAAAGGTCAGAATTATGTCACTACTTAATGCCACACTCTGGAATTAAAAATATAGTACTTACTTTGGAACCAAAAATCAAGAACTTTACAATGGATGACTATTGTATCATCATAATTGGAGAAACGGATTTCAAAATCACAAAGGAATATGCAGATTTGATTTCGAATATAAGAAACGTGTTAGAAAGAATTCAGCACACAAATATAATACTTTGCATGCCTACTTACAAAAAATGTATAAATAATGTTGCAATGTATAACTGGAGAGTAGAAAATTTTATAAGTCTACTATATCAGGACATAGTAGCCCACAAACATGCCTATTTTCTCGACTCTAACAAGAATCTTGCATGGGACCACTCAATGTACAGACCAAACAAGGGAACAGTAAATAACTATGGTTTCCAAAAAATTTTCGAGGATATTGCAGAGCTCATAACATACATAACTGAAAATAGAGCTAGAAATAAAAAGTATAAGAAAACAGATAATTCAACAAACCAACAAACAGAGGACCAGTTTTTTCTATTATAATAATCTCACAATAATTCATCAAAACATCGCTGGTGTGCTGAATAAAAGTAGTGAGCTTACTGTTTGTCTAGAAGAAATGTCGGAGAAAAATACGGAGATCGATGTCATCTGTTTATCGGAACACTTTATGATGGCCGGTCATGAGCAGCTGTTGTTTATTCCCAACTACACCTTGGCGGCATGTTACGCCAGGAAAGATAGCAAGAGAGGTGGGACATGCATTCTAGTGAAGAAAGGACACCAGTATAAAGAAATTCTAGATATAGCAAAATTATCGATTAATGGAATATTTGAATGTTGTGCCATTGATTTATTTAATTGTAAAACTATAATTGTCTGTATTTATAGAGTACCAAAGACTGATAATTTAAATGTTTTTTTTGAACAATTTGAAAAATTACTACATAATTTAAATAAAAAAAATGTAAGAAATGTCGTAATAGCTGGTGACTTCAATATTAACTCACTTAAGCGCAATAACACTTTTCGGGAATTGGAATGCATGCTTTTAAGCTTTAATTTAAAATTAGAATTAAATCAGCCCACACGACTTATAAGCGGAACGTGTATAGATAACTTTGCACATAATCTAAAACAGAAATGCAAATCTGAAGTGATCGACTTTAGCTTATCAGACCACACTGCTCAAGTACTTAAATTACCTATTAATAAAACATTTTTATTAAAACAATGGAAAATAAAAAGACGCGATTTTAGTAAAGAAAATATGCAGAAATTTAAAAACCACATACAAAGTGTCTCCTTTTCTGAAATTTACAATACTGAAAATCCAAATACAGCCTACAATGCCTTTCTTGAGACATTCCTACTTTTATATAATTTATGCTTTCCATACAAAGAAATTACCATTAGAAACAAAATAAAACCAACGTGGATATCACACGGAATTAAAATATGCAGTAAAAAAAAGAGACAGCTTATGTGGAATTATAGACTAAATAGAAACAATCAAAATAAAATACAATTTAAATCTTATGCCAAACGCTATAAACATATTATTAAATTAACACAGCGAGCTCAAAATATACATAATATAAAAACAGCACCTAATAAATCAAAAGCCACGTGGGCAATAATAAACAGAACAAAAATGAACAAACCCAAGGACAATATTTCTTCCATAAAAATAGGTGACAAATCAATAACTCATCCCCAAGAGATAGCAAACGCTTTTAACAACTTCTTCATAGATAAAATAAAGCCTTTAACGGATTCAGGCCAGAAAGTAACTTCAAATATTGATAAATCGGGACAGTCTATGTTTATCGCACCAAGTACACCATACGATATTCTTCAAATAATTAGATCTTTGAAAAACACTGCAAGTGTCGGCTTTGATGGAATATCAACTAAAATTATAAAATTTGTAGCTTATTATGTTTGTGATCACCTAAGCCATATTGTAAACATTTGTATTCGTTCAGGATTATACCCAGATAATCTAAAAACTACAATCATAAAACCTCTGTTTAAAAAGGATAACAAAGAAAGCATGAGCTCATATAGACCCATAGCCCTCATTCCCGTATTATCGAAGATCTTTGAAAAATATGTATATTTACAAATATATAATTACTTAGAAAAACTAAAGATTCTTACGGATGATCAAAAAGGTTTTCGCAGAAATAAAACAATTAATATGGCTATTTTTGATTTCATAAATAATGTTATGGCTAACGTAGACAAAAGGAGGCCGGTCTGTGCAGTTTACTGCGACATGACCCAGGCCTTCGACTACGTTAATCATGATATTCTCCTGGACGCGTATGGTATTAGAGGAAATATACAACAACTCATAAAATCATATTTAGAAAACCGAAAACAATATACCGAACTAACAAAAATAAATATCTCAACTAAAAAAGAAGAAATATACACATCTGAAGAACGAATAGTTAAATATGGAGTCCCACAGGGGAGTGTATTGGGTCCCTTATTATTTATTATTTATATAAATGATTTACCTAGAATAACAAATTACCCAATATCACTTTTTGCTGACGATAGTACTGTCACCATAAACTCTATCAATAAACACAGTTATGAAAGTGAAATTAATGAAACGATAAATTCTATAATCAAATGGTTATCCAACAATAATTTAAAAATCAATTTAGATAAAACAAAAATTATGTTCTTCAGTCAACGTTTACCGTCACTCAATCTCAAGATTAATTTTCAAGGAACAGTTATAAAAGAAGTAGACTCCGCTAAGTTTGTTGGTGTTATAATAGATAAAAATTTAAATTGGAAAGAACACACTGAGCATCTGAATAAAAGGATTAATTCTTCCGCATACGCACTTTATAAACTTGCACCTATTGTAAACAATAATGCACTTTTAACTGCCTATCACGGTATAGTCGAATCCATATTAAGATTTGGCATAATATTCTGGGGAAACTCTACCAATAAGGAAATGATATTTAAATCCCAAAAAAGGTGCATTAGGGCTATGTTTGGCCTAAAAGTTACAGACAGCTGCAAACCATATTTTATTAAACACAATATTTTAAATTTACCGTCTTTATTTATTTATGAAGTTGCTAATTTTGTTCAAACGAATCCTACACTATTTAAAAAATTGTCAGAAGTAACAATTCGCAGTCGTCGAGACAATAACAGATTGGAAATAATTAGACCAAGTACTGCACTGATGCATAAAAGTATATTTTACTTGGCACCTATAATTTATAATAAGATCCCCAATAATATTAAGCAATTACCAAGTAGATTGTTCAAAATACAGCTTAAAAAATTTCTTGTAAGTAAATGCTATTACAGCCTAACTGATTTTTTAAATGATTAAGCAACAATTGTGACGGAAATGAAATTGCGACATTTCAAAATTTTAATTATTCTACATTGTAACTTTTATTTTTTAATATTACATGCCTACTGCTAAAAACTAGCCTAAACTATAAATTTTTGTATGCCATACCTAAATGGCAAAACATGTAGCTACATTTATTTTATTTTAAGACCTGTATCACTGTATACGCTCACTCATGTTTTACAAAATAAATATATCTTTATCTTTAGCTAAAACGCCTATGTGTAATACGTGCCTGTTTGTACTTACTTCTTCTTAGCGTGTCGATGGCAAATATTGTGTTTGTGTCGTTATGTCATATATTATGATTGGCCCAAAATTCGGCTACGCGGACCCCGCTCACTGATGCAGCCATAAGATCGTCCAGTGTACAGGTTACAGGGCATGCGGCACAGGACAAGAGGTGGATCATTGTCTGTGGAGATACGCCACATAAGGTCCGAACCGTCCGTGTACTTACTGTATTTATTATATTAGTGGTGAGAATAAACTGTTGATAAAGTGCCTGAGCCGTTTGATTGTGTTACCTGTAGAAGATCTAGTAACCCGAATAGAAGACACCACAACACTATATCTCCCACAGCGACATTAGTAGGAGATTCTGGCGGGAACTTGAAAAAAGAGCGCGCAAGAAAAATTTTCAAATTCCTTTTTAATTAAATATTGACTAGTTTTTTGCTCAAAAGTTAATAAAAATAACAGTTTTAGGTCTGCAAACCCGTACAACGAGGGGGGCGAGGATGACTCGCCCACCGCACATAAACGTCCTCGGCCTGAGGCCAGAGGAGGAACAGATATGGACATGGATGGCGGCGGCGGTGAGCAGAACTACTCGCCGTATATTAAACCGGACTATAAGAGACTTTACCCGGAAAATGCCAATTACCTGGATTTCAAGGTATTTATTGAAGCTTCCAATAACAATGATAGGATAGGCAATAAGAGCCCTATCTACCTGAACCACATATTTTCTAGCGAGAGGGGTGACGGCTATACAAAGAATAAATGCAAATAAAATAGCAGTAATATTTAAACAGTATAATACGGCCAATTTTATTAACAATAGCACTTTCCTCAACAAACATGGCTTGAAAGCGTTTATTCCGGCTGCGCAAATAGAAAAAACAGGAATAATCAGATTTGTACCAGCAAACATTAATTCTAACAAAGAACTTTACTCTAAACTATCATCAATTTATGAAATAATAGCTGTAAGAAGATTTATAAAGAAGGTAGGACAAGAACGAGTACCACTACAAACAGTTAGCATAACTTTTCTATCTAATGTACTTCCAGACAATGTACAATATGATTTGTTTTCGTACCGAGTTTTTGAATATGTTCCCCCATTACAGCAATGTTTCCGTTGCTTTAAATTTAACCACTCTGCTAGGATATGTAATGGCAAACAAAGATGTTCCATTTGTGGAGGCTAGCACTTATATAAAGAATATGAAAGACCAACAGAGCTGCTGTTGCAATTGCAGCGGGCCTCATCTTGCAATATCTAGATTATGTCCAATTAAGATAAATAAAATTTAAGAAAAGATAAATAAGATTACTTATTCAAGTGCTACATTCACGAAACAAAATAAGAATGATAATACACAATTCCCACCTCTGCCACCTCCAAAAATTAAAATAAATGATACTGTAAATAAGTCTGTACATACATCTGTAAATAAGCCTGTATCTGGAAATAACTCTGTACAAAGTGTAAATAAATCTAAAGAAGTCCCTCCTAAGGTTGACATCAAAGCCCAAATAGTTGCCAGCAACGACGTACTTATGGCCCTAGTACTTGGTGGAACTGGGTAATTAGGGAGATAATACGCCTACCACCGTCAATAGTATAAAAAAAATAAAATAATAAAAAAAATAATAATAATATTCCACAACTATCACACAACGCCATCTAGTCCCAAGCTAAGCAGAGCTTGTGTTATGGGTACTAGACAACTGATAAACATACTTATATATTTCTAAATACATATAAATTACACCCAGACACAGAACAAATGATCGTGCTACGTATTCCTCGGTATAACATTCAAAGTGCTAATAGTTTAAAACCCTTATTGATTCAATTCTTACAACAACAAAATATTGACATTTGCTTACTTAACGAAACATGGTTTAAAAACAATATTTTTAGAATACCTGTATATAATATTTATAGTAAAAATTCCAACAATAGGTACTCATAATGGTGTAGCAATTTTAATTAAACCATATTTAAGGTATAAAGTTTTAAACAGTTTAAACACTAGATTTTATGAAGACGTTCAAACTGTTGCTCTGTCCTTATCTACTGTGCATGGTAGTTTGACTATTCTTTGTGTATACTGTCCTCCTTCTAGTGGGCATATACGGATCTATAGACTACGTAATATTATTAATGATCTTTCAAAGCCTTTATTCGTCAGTGGTGACTTTAATGCGCACCACATTGCATTTGGTTGTCTATCCACTAAAAGCAGAGGTCAGGATTTATTCAATATCATTGATGTTTCAACTGTTAACAACCCAAGACGAAATCCGTCTGCAATTGATGTTAGCTTTATTAGTGCTATGATATGATATATGATATAATGCTGGGAAAAACGAAGTGAAAAACAGAGAAGATATAATAAAGATCGCAACAACCTTCTACTCAGATCTCTATAGAAGACCATACCAGGAAGCAGCCCAAAGTATAGAACAGACTCAAATGTGTACTATAAAAGAATCCCAATTAAAAGAGATAACTTTAGAACAGATTAATGAAAATGAGATAGCAGCACATATAAAGAGACTAAAACCCGAAAAAAGCCCAGGACCAGATAAAATTACAAATGAAGCCTTGAAGCTGGGAGCACCTAATCTGATAACCTACCTCACAAAACTCTTCAACTTAATAATAGAACAAGAACAAATACCAAAGCAATGGTGCAGCTCAAACATAATATTGCTCTACAAAAAAGGGAACCCGCTTGACATCAACAACTACAGGCCCATCAGTCTATTATCAACAATCTACAAACTGTTCTCTTCAATTATTCTAAGTAGAATAGCCCCAGATATAGACAAAAATCAACCAATAGAGCAAGCAGGCTTCCGTCCGCATTACTCGACAATGGACCATATACATGTTATAGAACAAGTAATAGAAAAATACAAAGAGTACAACATGCCATTGTACATAGCCTTCGTGGATTATTCCAAGGCATTTGACAGCATATCACACGCATCTATATGGAAAGCTCTGAGAAAAAATAACATAAATGAAAAATACATAAATTTAGTAAAGAATATTTATTCCAAGGGTGTAAGCAGAATAAATCTAGAAAGACAAGGAGAAGAGTTCGAAATTGGTAAAGGAGTGCGACAAGGCGACCCTCTCTCACCCAAACTATTTATAGCGGTCCTAGAAAATGTATTCCGAAATCTAGAATGGACGAATAATGGTATATGGATACAAAATAAGAGACTAACACATTTAAGATTCGCAGATGACATAGTTCTTCTTAGCGAAACCTCAACAGAACTAGAAAGCATGCTACAGAGCCTGAACCTCCAAAGCCAAAAAGTAGGACTACAGATGAATGCTTCAAAAACAAAAATTATGACAAATAGCTCTAGAAAACCAATCATAATAGAAGAAAAGCCGATAGAATATGTGGATGAGTATGTGTATTTAGGTAAAATGGTCTCATTCAAGGCAGACAGTAATGAACAAGAAATATGTAGAAGAATTAACATATCTTGGAAAAAATTCTGGTCTCAAAAAGAAATTCTCAAAGGTAAATACAGCCTAAAGATGAAAAAGGTCATAATGGACTCGTGCATCCTCCCAAGTCTAACCTATGCAAGTCAAACATGGGTATACACGCAAAATGTAAAAAACAAAATTTTGTCCTGCCAACATGCCATGGAGAGAAGCATCCTAAGATTAAGAAAAATACAAAAAACAAGAAATGTTGACATCCGTACAAAAACCAATGTAACTGATGCACTCCAGCATAGTCTAAGACAAAAATGGAAATGGGCAGGACATATAGCCAGATACAAAGATAAAAGATGGACCCACACAATAACCAAATGGAAAGGACCAACGGGCAAGAGGAGAATAGGTAGACCCAGAAAGAGATGGGTGGACGATATTAAGAGCATGGTCGGGGATGACTGGATGAAGGTGGCTGCAAATCGCGAGGAGTGGTTCATGTTGGAGGAGGCTTTTACCCAGGAGGGGCTACACACTAGAAACAAATAAGTTGTTGTACTAGATTTATTTAAATGTGTAGACAAATAAAGCTTATTATTATTATATTATTATATTTATTATTAGTGCTAACCTCGCATCAATATGCGAGTGGTCTGTACAAGATGACGCCATGGGCAGCTATCACTACCCAACAATAACAAAGATTTCATTACATATAGATAAATATCATATTAATCCCCCTATTGATAGGTTTACATATAAAAAAGCAGATTGGGAGAAGTATAAAACTATTTCCAAAACAATATTTAATGATTTAGTCCTAAAACTGTATGATCCTATTTCAACCTATAATGATTTTTGTTCTCGATTGGATACTTTAAAAGATATGACAATTCCTAAACTTAATAAACCAAATCATTTTAAAACCAGACCTCCAACTCCTTGGTGGAATGACATTTGTGAGAAAAGTGTAATTGCCTCCTACAATGCATTGAAACTTTATAGAACTGAACCTACTATGGAGAACTATTTAGCTTATAAAAGAAAAGATGCACTTAAAAAAAGAACCATATCGGAACAAAAAAGAAAAGGTTGGGATAACTTATGTAACACTTTTAATAGAACTACTCCTGTTAGTAATCTATTTGGAATCTCCTTAAAATGTTCAAAGGTATAAGAGTTGGCAATAAATTATATAAAGATGAGTTTATTTCCCAATTTCTAAATAAATTATCCGATAATGGTGCCGATTCTGTTGTACACCGAACTAACCTAAACTATAACTAAAATTTCTTATTTTTAGATAGTTGGTTTTGGTAAGCTATTCTGAAAACAAGAATCTCTAAACTTAGTTACAGTTTTGACATAATTAAAATCGAGTTTGACAGTCGCTAAGTTGAGTACACCATAGACCAAGATTTGTCGGAAATTAAAATAAAAATGAATGAAAGTGAACGAAATGATCTGAATTGCAAAAAAAAACCTGAGTAAAATCAAATAATTATTTAAAACTGTTTATCAATAATCATTAATGAAGCACAGGGAGCTTAATGACGGCGTAAAACTTTAATGTTGTTTATATTTATTTTTTTAGTTTTTACTATCTGTGACCATAGTGATCATACTAGGGTTGTAAATCGAAAATGATTAGAACTTTGGCGATACTTTTTCGGTTTTCAATAAGAAAAATACTTATAATTTTATTAAAATCGATAAAATTGCAGTATTTAAAAAAAAAACAGCATACCATGATTTATCCTGCTATTTATTTTAGTTTATTAAAGCTAGTTAACTAATAAAAATGTGATCTCGAGAAAAGAAAATCCGGTTTTTGGTTTGGTGTTGAAAATCTCCGGTATTATCGTCGCCGTAGGAAAGCCCTATCAAGGACATTTGAATTTGTCAACATCAACAATCTGTTTTATTTTTTTGTTGTTTATTTTAACTTTGTGGATTAAACAAATATGCAGGCTTCAAGAAAGCGAGCAAATAAACGACAGCAGGAGCTGCTCGTGGAGCGGCTCCATAATAATCGGCAAATGGCCAGAGGTTAGAAAATTTCGCGGACAAGCTGCGGTGTTTATATATCTATTTTTATTGTCATCTTTAACTTCACCGGTCTACATTTTTTTAGAAAATCAAGCTGATCCCGAAGTCATGGAATTTTAGGCCAATGTCACTAGTGAGCTGAACCAACTGGGCTGCAGCAGGACTGTAGAGCAGTGGCAACATGTAAGTAGTTTCAGTCAGATGAAATGTTAAACTTTATTTTCATGTGTTGTAAATTAATTTCATTTCAACAGATTTGGAGTGTGTGGGTGGCTAAAGTCAAAACAAGGGCAAGAAAAGTGAGGGATTCCATCAGGGCCACAGGTGGAGGACCGGCAGGGGCAGATCTCAATGATATTGAGAAAAAAATTCTTGATATCATTGGTTCTGCTTCTGTAGATGGTTTTGCCAATTTGGAAATGGCAATTTATTTAATAATAATAAATGTTACTAAGACTGGTTTTCAAAAATTTTGTGTTAACCTTTCAAACACTGATTGCACTCTGAAGCAGGCTACAAATAACTGCGCAGTAGTCAATTATCCATACTAAACAGCAGCCATGCCATGTGCATCGGAAAGACTGGTTTCAGAGCGGCAAGCATATGTGATACAAACTGTATATACGAAAATTAATAATTATCCATTGTTATTGGAGCTCAATGAATTAACTGTTATTTTTTATTCCAGGGAATACCTGTCTCTTCCCCACTGCCCATGTCGCCTGCCCCAAATATCGATATGTCGCCCTCTCTACAGCCCATACTGGCAGAGCAGCCGGTGGAAACCGACGGCGGGATGAGTGCAGGACCACAGCGGCGGTCCAGCAGCCGAATTTCGCGTCGTCGAAGACTGCCGAGGACTCCCCGCCCGCCAGTGCACCACACTTTGGTACAAGCACTAAATGAGAATAGCCGGTTACTCCGGGAGAGCATTGTGCAGGCTGCAGAAATTTTGGCAGCTGCTTGCTCTTCCGGTTTTCAACGTCTAGTGGTAAATGCCCAAGACGAAGATAATGGGAATGAAACCTGATGGGTTTCAACTCATTACTTTGTCTTGGAGCTTACAACTCCATGTAACCGGCTACTCTCATTAGTGCTTGTTTCAAAGCTCTCAGCTCGCTACTGACATTAGCCCAACTTCAGACTGAATGGGATTAGCTAGTTTAGTACATTTTTGACTGATTGTTAATTATTTTGTTGATTGTTAATTATTTTGTTGATTTTTAAATTTTGTTGATTTTTATATTTTGTTGATTATTGTATTTTGTTAATTATATTATTATATTTAGTGAATTGAGTGGCGATTCTGATTTCTGATAGGTTTAAGGATACGAAAATTAAAATTTTAATAGAAAGAAATAAAATGTTTAATTTAATTAAAATAATTGACAAGTGATTGCCGAATTTCCCTTGCTTCAGCAAGAAAATCTGTGCTGGTATCTTCCACAATAGCACTCTGCTCGCTATCCTCGGTGACATTGATATTATCTTCTTCATCTGCAAAGATACACTTATTTAGATCTCTTATTTTGCAAACAAATAAAATGAAAGAAGAATTACAAAATAATAAACTTTGTAAGTAAAATGGGTACACTTACCATCAGATGTTTCCGAAAACATATTGTATAGGGTGCAACATGCCAGAATAATTTTTGCTGCCTTTTCTGGTTTATAATGTAAGCAGCGATGCCTGTGTAGGCACCTAAATTTGTTCTTTAGGCGCCCATTACACATTTCCACCACATTTCTTGCCCTTGTGTGGAACTCATTATATGAAGCTTCCGTTTCAGTAGTGGGCACCATAATGGGAGTCATGAGCCATGGCTGTAGTGGGTATCCCTTATCTCCTAAAATAAATAAAACTTTATATTGTACTTAGCTAATATAGACCCAGTAGGTATAAAAGTTTACTAGTGACCTACCCAGAAGCCACTGAGATCTTTCCCCATGTATAAACTCATTTCTGAGGACTGTGTGAATTTTTGATGCCCTCCATATTGCAGCATCGTGGGTGGAGCCTGGAAAATTTGGGTTTAACCCAATAATCTTCCCCCTCGCACTGCATACCTGAAAGTTTTTTATTTTTTAATCAAGATTTCAAGATAATTAATTGTGTTAATATTAAATGTAGTTTATATACTCACAATCTGGCAGTTGATGCTATAATAGCCCTTTCGGTTATAAAATAGGTTGCCAGGTGCAGTAGGATGATTTAGAGGAGGTTTTGCTATTGACACATGGGTCCCATCTACTGCACCTAATGTGTTGGGCATATTATATAGGTCTAGAAAACTGAAACAACCAAAGTATTACATGAATAAGAGTGGTGCAGTTTTCAGTTTTATTTTATCTTAAAATCTACTTGGCTTAAAAAAAAAAATTAACTCACTCTCTCTTGGCTGCCACCTTTTCTTCGGGGGTTACGGGAAATCTCAAGTATTGAGGTGACAATTAAACTTTAAGTATAATGCTCAGAAACATAGTGAAATTGAACTTTATAGTGTGAAAACTGTGTAAAACTGTTTGTGGACTAAAATAATTAGTGATTCAAACAAAAATCAGTGAACAAAATACGAAACAATCATCAAAAATTTTAAGTTTTTTTCATCCACCCACAATTTTTTCATATTTATTGAAATGTCATCTGATGTTTGGAAAAGTGTTGCCATAATAATAATTTAAATCTCCACCATTATGAGTCCAAATAAAAATCTCACACAGCAAGTATTCCATCCCGGACTGTTTATTAGAACAAGATCTTCTATGTCGGAAAGCAGCACCGACAGACAAAAGACTGACAATCCCAATCCTTTCAATGGAACTGAACTAGCGAATCTTAACCAAACTCATACCACGGCATCTAGTTGTCTGGCTAGTACCAGCAAAGAGATACCAAGTACCCCACGTAACCCATCAGTGCCCTGGCAAAGAGTACCCATACAGAAACAAATAAGCGTGTTAAAAAGAAATCGATCACCCGATGAGACTGAACCAAATAAAATCTCTGCTAAAAGAATTCAGTCAAGAGAGCAAGAACTGAATAAACATAGAGGAATAAACACTAAAAACATTCAAGAACCTGCTTCACCAGATTTAAACACGAGCAACAGTTTCTCATTGTTAAATGTGGACGAACCAACCCAGATTCCCACTGAGTCCAACAAAACTCGAAAATCATCCAAACCTCCACCAATCATGCTCTATGGCATTGATGACCTAGAGAAATTAACAGATTTCCTTGAAGAAGTGGTTAAAAAAACTGACTACACATACAAAGTGGTTACTAAAAATCAGTTAATTATCTCGACAAGCTCTGTTGAAACTTATAAACAACTGATAGAACATATTAGAGCAAAAGGTCTCATTGGTCACACTTTCACCCAAAAAGATGAAAAGTGCATGAGAATTGTCATTAAACACCTGCACTTCAGCACTCCCAAAGATGCTATAGTACGAGCAATAGAAGAAACTGGCAATAAAGTTAAAGGCGAAATAGTGACTGCACGTGCAAATGGGACAAAAGAGCCATTAAACACGTTCTTTGTCAATCTGTTTCCTCACGAAAACAACAGAAAGGTTAAAGAGATCAAATATATATATCATCAAAAAATCACAATAGAAGACCCGAAAAGAAAAAACACTGTTGTACAATGCACGCGATGTCAACAGTACGGACATACTAAAAATAATTGTATGCGACCCTACAGATGTGTCAAGTGTGCAGGCGAACACAAAACGACTGTATGTACTATGGACAGAAATACTCCTGCAGTATGTACTTTGTGCTCAGGAAGCCATCCTGCTAGCTATAAAGGGTGCCAAGTCTACAAAGAAATTGCTGCACGAAAATGGGGAAATAGGCAAAAACAAAAGAAATCACTAACAAAAGTCACATCAAATAAAGAGACATGTGAAGAGGTAGACCTAGAAAAACCTAACCCTAATTGGAATCAAGATAATGTAAACCAATATCCCAACATAGACAACAAATTATACAGCGAAGCTGTTAAAAGCGCTCAGACTTCAGGAGGTAACACTCGAAAAAGTCTAAACAACAGTGACCGCACAGGGTCACAGAGAACACTTTCCAACAAAAAGGAAAAAGACAACATCTGTATTGAAGAAAACCATAGCTTGATAGACCTCGTTATTAAACAGACTGAGAGGATAGACCAACTGATATCTCAAATGAGCACAATGATGAACCTGATCATGACACTCATAAGTAAACAACAACCATGACCTCTCTACGTATAGCCACCTGGAACATAAACGGCTTAGCACCAAACAAGACAGAACTAGAAGTACTCTTAAAAATTAATAAAGTGGACATTGCCTTAATATCTGAAACTCACCTCAATGATCGTAAACAATTTAATATGAATAACTATTGTGTATACTGCACCAACCACCCTGATAATACTTCTCATGGTGGGACTGCTGTTATTATAAAGAACAACATAAAACACCACCTACACTCCGAGTTCAAAGAAAATTGGCTTCAAGCAACAACAGTCACCATAGACGAGAGAATTGGCCCTTTAAACGTAAGTGCGGTATACTGTCCACCAAACCACAAAGTCAAATTTGATATGTTTGACAGATATTTCAACACCTTGGGCCACAGGTACATAACTGGCGGAGACTGGAATTGCAAACATACCTGTTGGGGATCTAGACTCATCACAACCAGAGGACGTGAGCTGAAAAAGAGTGTCGACACCCACAGGCAAAACCTATTGTCTACTGGCGAACCAACTTACTGGCCAACTGACACCAATAGAACACCCGATCTGCTTGACTTTTTTATAGTCAAGGGAATGTCAGACATCTACTTTAGTGTGGAGTCGTCATTTGACACACTTTCTGATCATTCTCCAGTTATTGCTACGTTTAGTGTCTCGGCAATTCGGAGAGAGTCAAAACCAACACTTTGTAATATAAAAACTGATTGGGATTCCTTTGCGGACTACCTAGAAGAAGAAGTTGATTTAAAAATAAAACTTAAAACTGAAGAAGACATAGATTCTGCCACATTCTACATTACCAACCTTATCCAAACAGCAGCTTGGCGCGCTACCCCAACGCTGAACACTTTAGTGAGTAAAAATAATGTACCACTAGAAATAAGACATAAACTTGAGTCCAAACGAAGATTGCGGAGACAGCTTCATTTGACCAGAACTGAAGAAGCCAGAAAACAGTTTAATAAAGCAGCAAGAGAACTGAAAGAACTTATCCATGAAAACCAAAACACAATGTTTCAAGATAAACTCTCTAATCTATCTGCTCACAAACAGGATAACTATTCCTTGTGGAAGATTACCAAAAACTTCAAAAGACCACACAATTTCATACCTCCGCTTAAGCAACCATCCGGATCTTGGGCCAGAAAAGCAAGTGAGAAGGCCGAACTTTTTGCACAACATCTCTCTGCGGTTTTCACTCCAAATGAGTCGTCGATGGCGGACTTTGAAGCAGAAGTTGACCACTATCTTAATAGTGACCAACAACTATCACCTCTGCTTAAACTGGTCACACCGAGAGAACTGATACGAACGATAAGAAATCTGGAGAACAATAAAAGTCCTGGATATGATCTCATCACAGGTGAAATACTCAAGCATGTACCCAGAAAAATTATAGTGTTTCTTACAATGCTGTTTAATGCTGTCTTTAGAGTCCATTACTACCCAAAAATGTGGAAGATATCACAAATATGTATGATACCTAAGGCGGGAAAACCACCAACCGAACCAAGCTCTTACAGACCGATAAGTCTTCTTCCAATAATTTCGAAGGTCTTTGAGAAAATATTTTCACGTAGACTGAAACCAGCTCTGATCGAAAATGGTATAATACCAGACCACCAATTTGGATTCCGTGAAAAACACGCAACTGTAGAACAAGTACATAGAGTGGTCCACAAAATCAGACAGTCGTTAGAAAACAAAGAATATTGTTCTGCGGTGTTCCTGGACATCCAACAGGCGTTCGACAGAGTCTGGCACAAGGGTCTTTTGTATAAAATCAAATCTTTACTACCCAACTCCTTTTATATGATACTGAAATCTTATTTAGACCAGAGAAAATTCCAAGTTAAGTATGAAGACGAACTATCTAATCTATACGAAATGAAAGCATCAGTCCCACAAGGCTCGGTGCTAGGACCCATGCTCTACTCTATCTATACTGCAGATTTGCCCAATACTGATGGTGTGACTACAGCGACCTACGCAGATGACACTGCATGTCTTACGAGTGACCAAGATCCAACGCAGGCATCACAAAAATTACAAGTCCAGTTGAATAAGATTGAACTTTGGCTGAAAAAATGGAGAATACGCCCTAACGTAACTAAGTCAGTACAAGTGACTTTCAGTCTTCGAATGGGCGATTGTGCCCCAGTCTACATGGAAAGTAAACCACTGCCAACCAGTAACACAGTAAAATACCTTGGACTACACCTAGACAAAAGACTAACCTGGGCCAATCACATTAGGGCCAAAAAAAAAGCAGCTACCTTTGAAATGAAAAGTTTATCTTGGCTTCTAGGGCGAAATTCAAAATTATCACTACGCAACAAATTACTTGTCTACAAAGTAATAGTAAAACCAATCTGGACTTACGGAATAGAACTCTGGGGATCTGCCAGCAACTCCAACATAGAAATTTTGCAACGGTTCCAAAATGTCTCACTTAGAACAATCTCTAGTGCTCCCTGGTTCGTCAGAAACACAGAAATTCACGAGCACCTAAATATACCAACAGTGAAAGAAGAAATATGTAAAAAATGCAAATCGTATAAAGAAAGACTGAAGAAACACAGTAATGTCTTAGCCAAGAACCTTCTGAATAGACAAGGGGATACAGTCCGCTTAAAGAGATGGCAAATCCTGAACTTGGATCAGAGACTATGAAAACTTAAAATCACAACAATAAACCATATAATGTGAATGCTCGATGGATCATCACAAAAACTATCTCGAACTAAGACCTCATCTGATTATGGCTATAAAGCCGATGGCAGATATAAAGAGAAAACAAAAAAAAAAAAAAAAAAAAATTGAGGTGACAATACAGACAAAATTTCCTCTGCTGTAAGAGTGAGGCACCTGCTCACTGACGGCTGGCTGAGCCCAAGTATGTTGTCTTGCCCAACAGCTGTTTGATAACTGCCTTGGGCAAACAGATTTAGTGCAGCTAGAATCTGAATATGAGTTCTATTATCATACAGGTAGATAGTTAGAGATTTTTCATCCTAAAAATGCATGCCACTCCACTGCTTGTTGCATACACTTTTCAGTCAGTAGGTTGTTCAAATGTTTGTAAAGAAAAGTGGAGGGGCGTGCAGGTTTTGACTGCAATATGTCTATGAAATGACTAGGTACAATATATCACCCATTAATATAATAAAAGTGGGATAACACTCACTATGACTAAAAAATCACAAAAGCCAAATCCAACTTGTTTTAGCAAGTAAATTAATGCACATACGACACAACACTGTTCTAACCTTTAAGTGTTTGGGGATAAATCCTTCATCCAACCGAGGATTCCGTAGCTGATCCACCAAATAAAGTGCTCCCGATCTAGGGAGTCTAAAAATTTTTCTAAACTTCTCCTCTGCCATTTGGAATGGGTTGGATTGGTCTCGCAATCTTTCCAATTGGATTCTTTCTTGATAGTTTCTAAAAAAATGTTATTTATTATTAGTTATTATACAGAACCTGGAAGTGGCTTTGATTATGAGAAGTGGATTTATCCACTTCTTTTCCAACTAATAATGTAGCAAGTGCATTAGATGTTCTGTACAAAATCGCTTGTAAGTTGTCATGAATGCATTTCGTATTGTATCTTAATAAAATAACACTAAATTTACCTTTCTGCCGAATTGACAACAGCTGCAACCACATAAGCTTCCATTATGAACTCAAAATCATCCAAACTTTCTAAGAGATACGAGAGAAATCTGCTTTTTAATGACAACTAATTTTAATCCACACCTTTTTAATCGCGTCTAAAAATAGTCTGATTTAGTTTGACAATCGTATGTTTAGGTGAAAAACGTCAATTTCAGAATAGCAAAATTGCCATTTTCAATACATTGAATAACTTAGTGCTGTCAAACTATAATATATTTAAGTTATGTCACTTTAGTCAATTTCAGAATGGGAAACGTCGTTTGACAGGAACAAACTTAATTTTAGTGATTTTTAGTGATTTTTAGTCTAGTTTAGAGGCATTTGTGACAAGAGAATCGGCACCATTAGCAACTTAATTTATGTTAATATTTTAGGCAATATTTTCGAATTAAATAATGATAATCTAAATTCTAAATTTTTGTTAGATCCTTTCAGATGGACTGAATTTAAAATGAGCTTGTTATCACGGAAAGACACGACACCTGGTTTAGATGATTACCCCTATTGTATTATTAAAAATTTAGATGAATCTGCACAAAAAATATTTCTTATTGTTCTTAATTTACTTTGGCATAGTCAATCAAAATCAAATCAAAATCAAAGCATTTATTTCAAATAAGCCAGTTACAGGCACTTTTGAATTGTCAAAGACAAATAAAATATATTAAACACTACAAAATTATGGTGCTACAGTCCCAGTCACAAGACATAAAAACTGTGAAAGTACCGTAGATGCCCATTCCAAGAAGTAGATCTCTATGGAGAAGAACGGGCAAGAAACTCCATGGACACTCTTTTTAGATTGCCAAAATTATTACAGAATCTTTGTTACATCATTCATTCTTAGATGGTACATTATGTGAGAACGATGTAGCAAGTTAAAAGTGTCCATAGTAAAAATTAAAACAATTCAGAATTGTAAATGTATTCCAAAATCATGGAAAACACAATGTGTCATTCCGATTCTCAAACCAGATAAACCTTCAGAGCTTGCCAGCTCTTATAGACCAATATCACTGTCTTCATGTCTAGGTAAATTATTTGAGAACATGATTAAAAAAACACATCTACCAACCCACACTGGGCCCGCATGGTGGATTATGGGCCACTCCCTCTCTCAGAGAGGAGGCCTGTGTCCCAGCAGTGGGAGCAATTATAGGCTGATGATGATGATGATGATGATTAAGAATCATTTGGATTGGTATATGGAATCTAATGGCATCATTCCACATGTACAATATGGATTTCGTTGAGGGCGAAGTTGTGCAGACAGCTTCACTTCCTTAATTTCGGACCTGAAACATGCAAAAGAGAGAAAGTTACACACTGTTTGTGTATTTTTAGATGTTCAAGGTGCTTTTGACAGTCTAGATCCAGCTATACTCGTACAAGTTATGTCTAGGTTAGGTATGCGGGGTCAACTATGTAAATGGATATTCAATTTTTTGTTTACAAGAACACTCTATGTAAGACACAGACAATACATTGTATGGTCCAAAGTGTGCATCTAAGGGTACAATGCAGGGTGCCACATTATCTCCTTTGCTTTATAATATACACCGTGTTCCGGACGATATACATAAACTTCGACCAGATGTTCAAACCACGGAAGTAAGCATTTTTCATTATGGACACATTAATAAATTCTTATTTTTTGTTAATTTTCATACAAACTAAATACCTAGACGTAAATAACCCGATATGCATGCCTCTTTATCCGAATTGGCAACGTCGTATTTTCATTCATAACATTTGGCGGGCTGAAACAAATGAAATGCAAATAGTATTTGATAGATTTATCATTTTAATTGCACTAAGCGGCAACATAGGCCAAATTAAGATACTTTCTCACTGCATAGCTCAATTAAATTTCATTAAATGAAATTACAAATATCTTTGTAACGAAGCCTTTTTAAGTACTACTTCCTTTGTTGGATTTGATTTGTAAAAGCCATAGAAGTATTTGCTAAAGTTTATGGATAACGTGAAGAACACGGTGTATACACATGTGAGATTTGTAAATAGTAATGCAATGTAGTATTTTGCAGTTTGCGGATGATATTGTTTTGTACAGTAGCAATTATAATTTAGAAAGTGCAATCGACAATGTTAATAGAGCCTTATCCCAACTATTTCACTACTATAATGATGTGCTTCATTTAAAAATTAATCCCTCTAAAAGCAATGTTATGATATTTGGAAAAGATAACACTAATTCAAAAATAGTTTATAATGGAGGATTTATAAATCCAGTAAATTCAAAGAAATTTTTAGGAGTTGTAATGAATTTATGAAAACAACAGATTAAATATATATCAAAGAATGCTCTCAAAGGATTAAATATAATTAAATGTCTTGCAGGTGTCTCATGGGGAGCAGACCCCAAAATTTTGTCAATGCTGTATAAAAGTATAGTGAGAAGTCATTTTCATTATAGTTCACTAGTGTATATAAATAATACTCATGTAAATAAACTAGATTTAGGGGAACAGAGGGTTATGGGAGCCAGAGGGTAATGGGAGCGGTGCGACTAGAGGCAAAACTACAGCTCGTATTCACTCGGTTACCACTCGGGCGCCTTCGGAATGGTGCGATCGTGTTTCCCTGCGGCGCTAGACTCGCCAGTGCCACGTGTTGTGTGACTACGGACGCTTGTCGATTTTTTGGTCCGCGCTTATAAAAAATACGAAATTTCATCGGCCAGGTATGTGTGAAGTTATACGTTTGTTACAATCAAACCTGTTTTATTTTAAAGCTAATTTTATCAATTTTGAGTATCTGTGCTTAGAATTTTGTTACAAGCTAGATTCCGTATATCATTTTATTTAATTTCAAAATGGTGGTAGTCGGATAATCAGAGCTCATTAGGCTCTGATTACCCTTTGTAGCTCCCATTGCCCCATATGCTTATTCATATGTTTTTTTTTTCAGATGCCAAAATGCCAAGAAAAAGGGAACGCACCACTACGAAAGCGTCTTGGACCATTGAAACCTTAGAAAATGCTGTCAAAAAACTTCGGCGTGGCGGTACATCAGTATACAAGGTATCAAAAGAGACTGGAATACCCTACAGTACCTTGAAAAAGAGATTCAGGTTAGCTAAATCCAACGATATTAACTACAAATGTCCTCCAAAACTAGGAAGGCCTTCTGTGTTCACTGAGGAACAAGAAGCCATTCTGGCTGATCATCTACGTAAAATGTCCAATAAATTTTACGGATTGACGAGGGCTCAATTTTGTAAGATATGTTACGCCATGGCAGAAAAATTGGGTGTCGCAGATCGATTTAATGAAGCCAAAAAGTCTGCGGGCCGAGACTTTCTAACTGGCTTTTTCCGACGACATCCTGATCTAAGTATTAGAAAGCCAGAAGCGACAAGCATCAATAGGATACTTGGATTCAATAAAGCTGAACTGGATCGATTCTTTGAAAATCTAGAAAATGTCATGACAAAATACCACTTTCCGCCGTCTCATATTTACAATGTGGATGAGACTGGCATAACAACGGTCCAGGAAACAGAAAAAATTATAGCGCCTCGGGGACAAAAACGTATAGGAGCAGTCACATCATGGGAAAGAGGTAAACACGTCACGGCTATCTGTGCTATGAGTGCCTCAGGGTCCTACATTCCACCTCTTTTTATTTTCCCTCGACAGCGTCACTCACCGCAGCTAGAAAAAGATGGTCCACCAGGAGCTGTTTACACATGTTCTCATAATGGTTGGACAAATGAAAGCATATACATTAAATGGCTGCGACATTTCATTGAGTACTCAAAACCCACTGCTGAACAACCTGTTCTACTGATTATGGACAACCACAACAGCCATTGTACTTTGGAAGCTTGGGAAGTAGCTAAAGCTAACCATCTTGTAATGCTTTCCATTCCACCACATTCATCACATCGGTTGCAGCCTCTGGATGTGACTTTTTTTGGGCCGTTCAAGAGAGCTTACAACAAGGAATGCGACATGTTTATGAAATCCAGGAATATGGTAAAAATTACACCGTACGATATTGCAGGACTGTTCAACAAAGCTTATGTCAGAGTAGCAAGCTTAGACAAAGGGATCTCTGGCTTCAAAGCCACTGGAATTTTTCCCATGAATCCTGCTGTATTTTCAGAAGACGATTTTGTTGCTGTGGATCAGAGCCAAGTTAATGAGCAAGCAAGTTCAGCTGCTGTTGCTCAGTCTCAGAGACCCGTTTCTCAACGGCTAGCTACTGGCAACTCTGACCCACTTCCGTATACATCTCGTGATATTGGCAACTTTGAACCACTTCCGTCTACATCTCGTGATATTGGCAACTTTGAACCATTTCCGTCCACATCTCGTGGTACTGACAATTTTGAACCACTTCCATCTACATCTCGTGGTTTTCAACAGGAGCTGGAAATGAATAGTTCTGTCCTGATCCAATACACGCCAAATGTTGAAAAAGAGCAGTTACCTGATATTGACCATGCTGTAAGTCCATGTATATTAAGTGAGCTACAAGAGGAGGCATCTACAGCAAATAGTACACCAAACTTGTCGCCAAACATAATCCCTTCTAAAAGCCCGTTTATATTGAATGATAAAACAGTCCCGGAGCCAGCTCTTGCCAATCCTTCCACGACCTCGTCTACAACAAACGACGTTCAAGAACAGTCACTCTATGCTGACCAAACGACATCAGTTGATTTTGGGAAAGTTCTATCAGTTGTGAGTCCACTACTTAACATATCTAACAAAAATAAGACTTCACGACAAAAACAACATTCAGTAATTTTATCTAGCACGCCAATGAAAACAGTATTTGAAGAGAAGGAGAAGAAACGTTTAGAGAAAAAATGTAAAACTAAAACCGCAGGAAAAGGAAAAAACCGAACGAAGGCAACCAACAAAAAAGAAAAAGTAAAAAGAGTAAAAAAGAAACTTTTTGAGGTTGAAACTGACACGTCTGAAGAAGAAGACGTTGAGAATCTTTGCGACGATGAGTCAGAATATTCAGAAGAAGAGACATCATTGTGTGCTATTTGTCATGACACAGGAAAAAATAACGAAATGTGGTACCGTTGCAGAGGTTGCGGTAAATGGGCACACAAAGAATGTTCTGGTTCTGACAGCCCGGTTGATTATATTTGCGTTTTCTGCTTGGATCCTTAATGTTAATTGTTATACGGTTACGTTTCTATTAAAATTTATATGAATAAGTGAGATTTCAGACTGATATGGAAATTTTTGAGGCTGATTTAATAATAAAGTAGCTCCCATTACACATATGGGAATTCATAGGCTCTCATTTAGATAGAATGTGCCGATAGCAGAAAGAATGTGCCGATACCAAACTCTCAGGGTTCAAGTACAAACAAAAACAAAATACCTAGTGTCACCAACCTTGCTACTAAAAGTGTTTCGTATGCACAAATGACAAAAGGAATCCAATCTTTGCCACAGTCACATATGAAACCAATGAGCCCTAATATGGATGAAAAGATTAATACAATTATAAATCTTTTAACTACGTTCGACGAAAGGCTGAAAAAACTTGAAAGTAGCACTAAAGCAGCTACCAAACAAAAAAGCAATATATATGGCTAATTTACTTAGAATTATGGCATGGAATGCAAATGGACTGCTGAAACATCAGAATGAACTCACGGCAGTCCTAAATATGGAAAGTATTGATGTGTGCCTTATATCGGAGTCACATTTCACTAAAGAATCTCACATTCAAATTAAAGGGTATAAAGTATACCATGCATTGCATCCCAATAACACACCAAGAGGTGGTAGTGCTGTCATTATAAAAGAGAATATTTTTCACTATGAGGAACTCAAATATGAAAAAGAAGAAATACAAGCAGTGGCTGTCTGTGTCAAAACGAAATACTGTCTTGTCACCATTTCAGCCATATACTGTCCACCAAGGTATTCACTAAAAACAGAACAGTACATGACTTTTCTAAACGGTCTTGGAAACAGATTTATACTGGGAGGCGACTTTAATGCTAAACATACATTTTGGGGATCTAGATTGACAACAACCAAAGGAAGAGAGCTACTGTGCGCAATTGAAGAAACACAATGTAAAACTTTATCAACAGGTAAGCCCACTTATTGGCCTACTGACACAAAAAAGATTCCTGACCTCATAGACTTTTTTATATACAAAAATATATCACCGAATCTTCTCCGCATTAAAGAAGGTTTTGATATGAGCTCAGACCACTCACCTATAATACTTACTCTAAGTGAGACTTTCTTGCTGAAAGAAACCTTGCCCACATTGGTAAATAAGAACACTGATTGGGCAAGCTTCAAAATTGACTTGGACTCTGTAATAGATTTAAAAGTTCCACTAAAGAAACCTGAAGATCTGGATCGGGATATCAGACAGTTTATTACACAAATACAACAATGCGCCTGGAAAAACACGCCTACATTTAAAATTAAAAACAGACTTACCTACTATCCAGTAGAAATCACAAAACTCATAGCTGAAAAGAGGCGACAGAGACGAATATGGCAACAAACAAGATTTCCACAAGATAAAAGGATCTTGAACAAACTTACAAAACAACTAAGTAGTGCAATTCAGAAATTCAAAAATGAATCAATGAGCAGTTATCTAAAACAACTAAGTAGCTATCGCACGACAGATTACTCTCTGTGGAAAACTACAAAAAGTTTAAAAAAGCCAATTATGCATATTCCCCCTATCAAAGATACTAACGGGCAGTGGGCAATAAACAACGAGCAAAAAGCTATTACGTTTGCACAACATCTAGAACTTATTTTTAAGCCAAATAAAGAACATGAAGACAGTGCCTTGTTAGATGAAACATCAAATAATGATGAGCAAGAAATAAAATTCGTAACACCTAGAGAAGTATACAACGAAATCAAGCGTCTTAGCTTAAAGAAATCACCTGGCTACGATCTTATTACCGGAGAAGTTCTTAAAAACCTCCCACGTAAAGCCATCATAAAACTTACGACTCTAATCAATGCAACGTTCAGGCTTAAGTATGTACCTGACCTGTGGAAAGTTGCCGAAGTTATAATGATACCAAAGCCTGGTAAACCACCTCACGAAACGACATCATATAGGCCGATCTCGCTGCTACCGATCATGTCAAAATTATTTGAAAAGCTTCTCCTGAAGCGGCTAAAACCCATCATAGAAGAAAGAAACTTGATCCCTGACTACCAATTTGGATTTAGGGAAAAACATTCGACAATAGACCAAGTACACAGGATTACCAACATTATTGAAACGGCTTTAGAAGAAAACAAAGTTTGCTCAACGGTCTTCCTGGACGTAGCGCAAGCATTCGATAAGGTATGGCACAAAGGGCTTATTAACAAACTTAGAAATATGCTCCCTAAACAGTTTGCTGACATCTTAGAGTCTTACCTATCACAGCGTATGTTTAGAGTAAGACAAGATGATGCACATTCAGAACTCAAGCCGATAAAAGCTGGAGTACCGCAAGGAAGTGTCCTAGGTCCCGTCTTGTACTTATTGTACACTTGCGATATTCCTGAGTTAGAAAACAATATCATTGCCACGTTTGCAGACGACACAGCTATAATGGCCACAGGTGTCACTCAAGTAGAAGCAGTCGAAAAACTTCAAACAGCCGTCAATATTATCTTTGACTGGACAAAAAAATGGCGTGTGAAACTTAATCAATCAAAATCTGTTCACATAGACTTCACAAACAAAAAGCCAAATTATCATCCGATAAACATAAACGGTCATGTCATACCGTACGAAAATACAGCCAAATACTTAGGCATGACATTAGACGCAAAGCTTCGCTGGAAAGCTCATGTTAAAAAGAAACGCGACGAACTAGAGCTTCGCTACAAGTCGATGTACTGGCTGATAGGAAGACATTCTTCGCTGTCAGTACACAACAAAGTACTTTTATACAAACAAGTCCTGATGCCTGTATGGACTTATGGTATTCAGCTTTGGGGCTGTACCAAACAAAGTAATATCAAAATTATACAGCGTTTTCAAAACAAAGTACTCAGAGGAATCGTCAATGCGCCCTGGTACATTCGAAATGACGACCTTCATCGGGACCTCAAAGTAGACCTCGTCATAGACATAATTAAAAAGAACGCCGAAGCTCATGAACGAAAGCTTCACCATCATGTGAACATCGAGGCTATCCAGCTCCTCGACAACACGGACATAGTGAGAAGGCTAAAAAGGACAAAACCTTTTGAGTTAATTTAGTGAAGTGTTAGTTTAATGTAGTGAAGTGAGTGCTACCCATAAAGAACACAAGAACAAAGTGTCTTCCCCTTAATAGAGACAATAAGAAAAGTGTTAATGGACACATTCTTAGGTTTACTGTCCCTAGCAAATTAAGTCAAAATTTAATTACTCATTAGCTTTAGTATTAAGCTAGATTGTATTTTTTATGATGTTACCGTATTAGGACACATCATACAACAAAAAAAAAAAAAATAGGCTCTCATTTCACGCAAAGTCGGGTAATGCGAGCGATTCTGTTTTTTTCTTTAAAGTTTATCTGTGGCCAAATGGCTAATAATGTAACGTTAACGCTGTGATTAAATGATAGTCAAATGAGTAAGGATATAGTTTCTAATAAAAAGTTCCTAAAGTATCAATAAATTTGCCTTTTATTGAAGTTTTTCCTTAGTAGGCTCCAATTTCCCCCTTCTCCCCTATTGCAGAACAGGGCTTTGAGAACAATTTCTGGTGCAATGTGCTCTACTCCCATAAGGGCCATGAAGACTAAAATTATGCCCCTAATTTAGAGACGTATTCTACTTGCAGAGAGATTCTGTCTTAAATTAATTGCGGGAAATAACAGGAAAATAATTAACAAAATTATACCTTTTGTAAGTGGAACTCCTGGGCCTCAACAACAGGAGAGGATCTCTTGAATGGCAAATCCCCAACATTGTCCAAAATATTGTTTGAAATAATAAATAGTTTTACTAGTATTAGAAAACAGTGTCCATGGCCACGTTACTCCTTCTCTTATCATTGTATTACACATCCTACAAAACAATTGCAGAATTTCATTAATAATAATTTAGATATGTTAAATTTTTTGGCAGATAACACAAATTATTATGTTATTTACACTGATGGCAGTAAGGGGAGTGATCATGTGCACGCTGCTATATATGATTCACCAGGGAAAATCTCTTTGCTTTGTTCTGCACAATACATGTACCATTTTCACTGCAGAGGCATTATGCGGTTTATCAGGCATTATTACATATTTATAGTAAATACTTTTTGATAGTTTCGGATTCATTAAGTTTGATAAAAGCCTTAACTAATCTAATAGTATTGTTTAAGTCAAATCACATTCTGTATTTTATCAAGGAAATAATTCATCAATATTACCAATTTACCATAAGGACATCCAAATAGTTTTCCTGTGGGTTCCTTCTCACCGAAGTATCACTGGCAATGAAGCAGTTGATAAAACCGCATATGAATGTAGTAATGCTCTTGATATTAGAAATATAATGGACATTCCTAGGACTGACTTCCTGCAATTTATTAATGAAAATATATGTAAGTTATGGTTAGAAATGTGGAAGAAAGACCAAGACGTCAAAGGAAAGTGGTATGGAAGTATTCAAGAAAGATTACCTGTTAAGCCCTGGTACAATCAATTGAAGGAAGCCAGCCGAGACTTTATCACTACGATAAATAGATTGCGCTTTGGCCATAATACTGCACCGTCACACCTTGCTAGAATTGGTATTATTAGAAGTGATAATGCTCACATTGTGAATCCCAAGGAACCATGGAGCATCTTATCTTTGACTGTCAAAACTGCTTCCTACTGGACAGATTAGTGTTGGCTAGTGAACTCAGTGATGTGATCTGATCATTAAGTGCGATTCTTCATCCCGCCCGCCGCCACTTAAGCAACTATTAAAAGATAAAAACAGTTTCAAACCGCTATTTAAATATATTAAAAACACGATTGAATCAATATAAAAAGTGAAGAGTGATCAAGTGATAAACAGTGCAGTGTTTTGAAAAAATAAATAAGACTCAGGGTTGCCAACTCAATGCCACGGTTGGGTGCTAAGTAACATCTCAAATAGTGCTAAATTGCTAGAAAGTTTCAAAAATAGTGCCAAATATATGAATTTAATAAAAAAGAACACATAACAGAATATGTTCTAATTTTCGATTTTTTTTTTTAATTTTATCTATATGTTTTTTTGATTCCGAATGCCGTTTAATTTCAAATATTCTTGCGTTAAATTCTATTTTACAGAAGGAACACATTGCTTTGAACTATTTCCTAGCACAGGTCTAGCCACTTTTTGTATTTTGGATCTTCCTCCCATTCTTTTCTATGATTTTGAATATAAGTACCTTTTTTACGTAAAGGAACATCCATTTTCGTCTCACTGTCACCGAACACAAAACAAATTTAAGTTAATAAAATGATTAAAACTATTAATCAGATAATTATTGCGAACAAAGACACGATGAATGAAAAACAAAAATGAACGAAAAACAAGCAAGGTTAGTCAAAGAAGGAGTTATCTTAGAGAAAAAGTCAAACATAGCATTGTTCGCCTCGTCTGCCATACACGCCTTTATCTACCGAAGTGCCGCAGATTACAGACTACAATAGTTTGCGTTTTGTTACTTCAGCCACAGCTGCATTTTGTGAGCGAACAGACAACATCAAAATTAGTGCTAGATTTAGTGCTGGGTGCTGTTTCTTAAATTTCAGTGCTAGGCACATGAAAATAGTGATAAATCTAGCACTCAAAGTGCTGAGTTGGCAACACTGATAAGACTTGACTTATTGACCTAAAGTGCTAAAGGTCCCACAGACTACATAGACACTGAAGGTCCGAATGACGGAATGATTTTTTTTTAAATATTTATTCATGACCATAGAAACAAGTCTTTCAGTCGAATACATTTTGAACTTAACATTAGTTAGTGTTACATAGAATTGTGTTAGTGTTACATAGAATAAATATAATTCGTACCGATGACGGAATGACCTGGAATGACCAGGTCCAGTGTTGCAAGTATGATTTCCCAAAAAAGGACGGTTGGCTTTCTGAAAAGGTACGGTTTTTAACTTCAAGGTACGGTTGGGCCGAGATTACTTCTGCAAGAACTAGATCAGTTTTTTTTTTCTTTTTCTATAATTTTGCTAGAATTTTGAAAAAAAGCTTTTTTTCGTAAACTATAGCTATAGTTTACTCATATTCTACAGCGAAAACAAGTTTTTTGTCAAAAAATTATGAAAATAATGTTTTAGGAACTAAGGAAATTCCATGCCAAATGTGACAGAAAGTTGAAGAAAGCATGAGTCTCATTATTTTCCATTAGTTTCTCGACAGACTGTAATATAATAATAATTTAACTTAACACGAGTTTATAAATAAATAACTTGCTAATACATGCTTGAAGCTCCAATAGTTTGGATATGATTGTGTCATTCAGTATGTAGATATGCTTTGCTTCGGAATAGTACGGAAAACCGTACTTTTTGGTACGGTCTGACAACGCTGACCAGAAGGCTAATTCACGTCATTTTATGACGCACCGATGAAGTAGTAGTGCAGTTGCAGTTAAGTTCAAGTTCGAGTGATAAACGGTATTCTTGTAATCTTTGAACTGCGCGTAAGCTGCACGTGAACTGCACGTCAACTGTACGACAACCAAACTGTACCAAACTTTCTCATGGTGTGGCCATAGTACTGGCTTAGCTCCGTATGCTCCACCGTGACCTCCGGGCGATCCTCGCAGTGGTGACATCCAGGCGTTTCTTCCCTCCTTAATCTTATCCGACACAGGTACCTCCCGAAACGTCCGTGTCCGCTGAGGACCTGCATCAGGCGGTAAGTCAGGACGCCGTGACGCCTATCTAGCCTTTCCTCAAAGAGGGGTCTTACCGCCGCGATTGCGCCGTGCCCGGACCTCGGTTGCGACAGTCGCTTCCTCCATACTGCCCTGAGATCGCGCCCGAGGTCTTCCCGCCGCGCCTCGACTTGTCGAGGCAGCGGGGATTCGCCCCGGCGATGCGCCTCCAGGCACCACTCATAGACGCGCAGGTGAGGCTGTCGCCTCCAGACCCCGGCAAGGAGGTTGGCCGATTCGCGGCGATCCTCGGATCATCCGGATAGCCATGACCCTCTGGAATGCAATCAGCTCAGCTGATCGCGTCCGCATGCTCAGGGCCCACACGGGGGCCCCTTAGAGAGCCATAGACCGCACGAACAGCTTCCGGCAGGAATGTGTTTTATTGATGTAAAATGACTAGGTGTTGTGTAAAAGGCTGTAAAAATGATGGAACATACAAATTTCCGACAATTCACACTATCAAGAAATAATGGGTAGCTACTGAGACTGCTATGAGAACAAAAATTGTATTATCACTAAGGAAAAGCTATACAATAAACAAAAATCTACCCTTGCGAAGCCGGGACAGGCCGTTAGTTGAATTTATTAATGAAGCTCTATGATTATACCATAACTAAACAATCGAATACACCTTTGAAAATAATATCTACTTTTCTATTGGAGGTTAAGTATTGCATCGCTCTTTATATCATGAAATTGTTCTTCTGGTGGAAGAATTATAACCGGGACCGAGATTTGTGATAGTTGTGGTGTTAGAAAGTTAAAATTCTTATCATATTGCTCCAATCTATAAAATAGATGTAAAATTAGATGAAGAAGACAAACACAAAACTTGATGACATTTTTCTCAATATAGAATGTCAGAATCAGTACTATATTCTTTGTAGAGGTTAGCACATGAAATACCTACTTAAAAATACAATTTTAAATCATAACTACAAGTAAATGTGTGTATAATGTAGTAGAATCAAATTTCTAGCCTCTCAACTAAATCACTTTATTTTCCTCTTGTAGATGCACCGCGGCGTCTTAGTTCTTGTTTTAGTGTATGCACTTGCATTGACGAATAATTTTCCATATTTGTTTTTTAAAATAAACTCAATTTTTATAACAAAATACGTGTTTGTTTTTTGTACAAGCTAAACAGTAATCTGACATATGGGACAACGATCGCAGCGACATCTACGAATAGCTTTGACTTGCCATCCCCATTAAACTGCTGTCTGATTCTGATTAAAAATACGTTTTCTTTAACTCTGACCCATAAAGGTGAATGCGCAATAGTAGACCGCGAAATTCAAATTTTCTTGTGGAAGCGAATGTTTTGTTAATTACTTATATTTTAAATTATATTTGCAAGTCGCGAAACATAACGTAAAACTTGTCACTGACACGAAAATTGCAAAAAACACATGAAAATTTAAATTTCGCGGGCTACTACTACGCAGTCACCCTAACATGCTACCAAGCATCAACTAAGTAAACAAGGTAATTCTACCGTATTTCAAATTTTACAACGTAAATTCGGAAAATCTACCGTATTTTTAGAAGAATTCTACCACCCGCGCCCGCTAGATTTCAAACCTGGCAACACTGAGTCAAACAAATGTCATTCAACCAATATGGCGGCTTGCGGCTTGCCAGTTGCCGCAGTACAGCTTGCCCAAAAGCTTGCCGGAGTGCGGATTTCCGAGAACACGGTTGACTAAGGGTTCTGTGACGAATCATATCCAAAAGTCACAGACTAAATTGGCATCAAATTCAACATCAACAAAAGTTCAAAGCTGCGAGCCTGGGGGCTGAGGGTTTACTGGTAAGTTTTTATAGACTTCTAACCAATCTTTTATCGTTTGTTTTTACCTTTGGTCTGCCCACCAATAAATATCACTCTAATGTTATTTAGTCCGTTTTCGTTCCAAAAATCTTTCATAATTGTGTTGTTACATTGATATTTTTCAATAATTGTAGCAGGCAAGAATAGTTTGTAGAACAACTTTGACCAGTAAAATCAACAATTAGAAGAGTACACGTACCTAACAAAGTTAGGGCTCTTGTCATTACATTCCTTCGTGTTTGTTAAACTGCTCGTGGTATTTACTGTTTAGGTAAAGTTGGTTTGTTGTGGGATTTTCTAGGCATCTTCTATTTTCGTACCTGGTGGCTTACCATGAACTCTCAAGGGCGCATAATCAGAAAGTTGGCAACGTCGCAAATAGCTGTCAAATATTTACAAGTATAAATTAATTTGGTAAATTTACTGTATGAAAATAAGAAATAGGGCTCTGTAGTGCACTAAAACATTGATTATGCCGGCCATATACACTACGGTCTACCGGAGAGGTAATCTGTGCAGGTATGCCTGCGCAGGTCAACCAGGTTCAAAAACCTGCACAGGTCTATTCCCACACACATTCCGGTCTACCTGCGCAGGCATACCTGCACAGGTGGACCTCTCCGGTAGACCGTAGTGTGTATGGCCGGCATTAGGGAATGCAATAATTAATATTGTAACACCGAATATATTATATAGTTTCAGATTAGATTTGGATAATCATAATAATATTCCACAACTATCACACAATGCCATCTAGCCCCAAGCTAAGCAGAGCTTGTGTTATGGGTACTAGACAACTGATAAACATACTTATATATTTTTAAATACATAAATATTATAGATAAATTACACCCAGTCACAGAACAAATGATCGTGCTCATCACACAAACATTTGTCCTGGGTGGGAATCGAACTCACAACCTCCGTCATAGCAGTCAGGGTCACCAACCACTAGACCAGCAGGCCTGTCAATTGGTGGAAAATTGCTGCTACAGAGCCCTTTTTGGGCGAGTCCGACTCGCAGTTGGCGGTTTTTATACATGTGTGAGTGATTGCCTACTCACACATTCAAATGTTTTCCTTGGAGATGGTTCACTTGTTTTACGTAGGAATCGACAGACGCATTTTTGACATGTAATGTTTTTATGTTTTTTCTCGAATTTTTACTTTTGTTTCTGTTTGTTGTGAATGTGAGGATCTATGTGGGTCACGCTTTCTATTTATCGTCCGGTACATTTGCGTTTGTCTGACAGTTTGAGTTATTTATGTGGCCTACCCAAATGTCCTTTCTTTGGTATTGTTCGTCGTGTCGTTGAGCTCCTTGGGTTATGAGTCGAGCTTCACAATAACTGACAAATGCTTGCACTGACTGGACAGGTCCACTCGTTTGGTTCTTTCTTCAAAAGACCATCTCAGACACAAACCTGCAGGGTCCTCGCATGACTTAACCAATTTAATGTTTGGACTTTAAAAGAGACGATGACCTCTGAGTTTGTTTCGGATGTTTCTTCTCAGAGTAGTCAGGTACGAAACACCGGCCTTATCTAGCTCTAAAAAAAGTGTTTTGACTTGTAAAAGTGTTTGCGAAAACCGATTTGCAAAATAAATATCATTTATCTTATAGGGGTTTGAACATTTATGTATGCGGAGTGTACCAGGTGCCATCAGCCATTTTGATTTTTTGGCAGCCACGTCTGAAACATTCATAGATCGATAGATCATATCAATACAAACATAAAATATAAGAAGCATAACCTCGTAAAACGTCACGTTTCCGAGTTATGAGCTGTCAAACATGTATAAGTAGCTACTTGTACATGTTTGACAGCTCATAACTCAGAAACGTGACGTTTTACTAAATGGCGGATGGCACCTGGTACAGTCAGCATCAAAAGTTGTTGACCACATTTAGATTTTCTATATCGTTGTACTCCGTATTATTCTGTATTATTACGGTGTACAGTGATTTTGAAAATCTGAATGTGGTCAGCAACTTTTGATGCTGACTGTACAAAAGACACAAAGCCTTTTTTACCCCGTGTCTATCTGGACATTTTTTCATCTAAGACTATAAAATAATAACAACATTAAATAACATTGTTGTATTTTACCCACATTTACAATCTCCAACATGAATGTTTTATTTTGATTCTGTTTTATTTACAATATCAGTGACCTGCAGGCCACTAATAACTTCTTCTTGTGCTGACTTGCGGTGTTATAGTATAGCAAATTGCTGGATCAAGGTCGATGTCAAAAATATAAAAAACACCACTTGCAAAACCACTTAATCACTTAAATAAAAAATGTATATTATGAGACATGGATGTTTGGAGACTTGACCATTTTGCGACTTGGAGGTTTCGAGACTTGTATCTTATGAGATTTGAACTTTTTGCTACCGTATGGTTATTTTGCAACTTGAACATTATGAGACTAAAGGATCAGGAGCACTTGCACTTTAATTTTTTTCACTTATTACCTACTACAATTGTCGGAGAGTTGAATGCAGATCTGTATAGATTTATGTTCCTTGCTGGCCACTATGGTAAATCCTACAGTTAATAGAAGGTTTATGCAAGGAATAAGTTCATTATGTGAGATATTTTCAGCACAACCTTATTTATTGTCTGGATTATGTAGGCAGACTAACATAATTAAGATTATTTAAAAAGAATCTGTTTCTTTTTTAAATAATAGGTACATACTTTGAAGATCTTCGATAGGTCAGGTACTTGTACCTGCTAACAGCATGCTTGTGTGAAGATTAAGAAGTATGTAAGCCTTGCAGAAACATTCTGTAATTTCTGCAATCAAACTATTACTGATACTCCTAGACTGCATCACCCCATTTCTAGAGTTAAAGCGACAATGACATTAATAATTCTGTTTTCAAACTTCTGTTTTATTTTGTTTCAGAACCAGTCCTTTATGACGAAGAAGATCTTACAAGTGTTCCAGATATCAAAGTTGAAAAACAATTTGGGTTTCAAAATGATTGAGATATAAACATCCACCAGCGGAGCCAGCAGACAGACCAAATCAATTTAAAAAACCAGATACAAATAAGTCATGATGATCTTCTGCAAGCTATGAACTCTTGGCCAAGATGTTCACCTTCATCATCATCAGGCCATATGTAGCCAGTGCTAAAATTTATTAAGCCCAGTGATTTTAGTCTCTGATTCTTGTCTGAAAATTTACTCCTGCATAGACTTCATATTACAATTTTACAAAATGATGAAAATGGCTATTGTTTTCGCTACACCAAGGTTGTTTTGAATGAATTGAACTGTTGTAAAATGGATTCTATTGAAATTGAATTATTCGTTTCTTGACTCGAGTGACTTCTGGGAATGAGCTTCTGCGTGGAAAATACATTGTTTTTTAAAGTTACAGTTAACTCAATTTCAGATATTGGACTGACAGTTTGTTCATCCTTTTGAATATATGTATATGCCTTATCTTTGGTTTGTGCAGACTTTTTTTTTTTTAAGCTTGGTAAAATCATCAAATGAGTCGTCCCACCACGGGCAGGGCGGGAGGGACTGTCAGACTTGTACTGACTAAAATCCTCGGTGTCCTTCAATAGCCCTTTATGTTCCGGGGTCACGGTAATGAGATAAGTCCCGCGATCCCGGCTGGTTTGTGCAGACTTGCTCCATAGTTTTGTGTCGAACAAATTCTACTGTAAAATCGTAAAATTTATTGATTGAAAATAATTGGTGGATTACTTAATCTCAATGTCTTGGTCAACTCTCTACTGAAAATTAGCTCCTGGGTGGATCGTAGTTGTTCAAAATGCTTCACTATTTTAAAACGATTTTGATATTAGGATTGTCTTGACAAAATTAAAATTGGCTCTCGTATGTACTTGTTGAGTTATTGTCTAAAATCTTGAAAATGTAAAGTTATTTTTATAGTTTAGTTCGAGAAGTTGCTGGAGTAGGATAACGACATTGTTCGGGAAGGAGTCAGAAAATTTGGATATCATGTTAATAAGGGAGCAGGTGAGGAGTTCGATCAAATTATCGTTTGGAGTAAGGAAAGGGGTGGACTCTACAGGGGGAGGGGACAGGCCACAACCATTAGGCTGGGAGGATTGGGGAGAGTTAATTATGTCTCTATGAGCCATAACGTCATAAGTTTTTCCCAAAGGGGTTCTGGAACGAGATAGTTTTACTATAAGGGACCTGAGGATTGGATTGGGGAGGATGTAAGGGGGAGTAATAGGATTGCTGGGATGATTGAACATCTTGAGAAAATTGGGATTGTTGGGACCAATTGTAGGGGATGAGCTAATTGAGGATATTGGGACAACTCGATATGGGGAGAGCGGGAAGAGCTAGCTATGTCTGCATAAGGACGTCTAGAGGAGGGGAATCTGAGGGAAGCCTGTGAGTAGCTGATGTTATCTTGTGACATGACCATTTTAATCGATTTTTGCCTGGCATGCTCAGGGCACTTAACGTCTGTAGCCATATGTAGGCCGCTGCAAAGGATGCAGGAATATTTGTTTTGGGGGACAGAACAGCTATCACCACCATGATTTTGGGAGCACTTATAACAGCGTGGTTTGGAGCGACACTGTGAATTGACATGTCCAAACCGACAGCAGTTACGGCATTGGATAGTAGGGAGCTGATATGTAGAAACCGGAAGGGAAGAGTGATAGCAGAATATTCTCTAAGGCAGAGTTTGACCAAGGAAAGTCAGGACAACTGAAGTAGACGGGATCCACGTTACACTATCATCTCTTCTTGATTCAACATTTAAACGACGGGCCCTGATAACCTGTCCACAGTTCAAAGGGGTTTTGATACCTTCTACTAATTCCTCCAATGACCAGTCTGTTGGAATATCTTTTACGACACCCATACGAGATATGTGGAATCTTGGGATATTTGCAACAAAGTTAGCTGACAGGATCTCATTGTTTATGAATAAATTAGCATCATCAGCCGAACGGAATTCTAAATATACCATATAATATACAAAAATGGCGACCCTTCTTCAGTGAAACTGTAGAAGCATCCGCCGTAAGAAACATGATCTAATCTTCCTGATAAATCGATTTAAGCCTGTTCTCCTTGACGTCTCGGAGACTTGGTTAAGACCGGGATCCATTTTCAGGGTCTCGGGGTTTTCCTGCCTGCGGGATGATAGAGATGATGGGTGGGCAGGTTGTGCCCTTCTGGTGTCAAGATCCATTACATTCTCACAGATTGTCATCCCTAGACACAGCTCTGATCTTCATGTGGTTGCAATGAAAGCTCAGAACATTTCTTTTATATCTTGTTACATTCCTCATCCTAATAGTAGCGTCATTCCTGAATTAAATAATATTCTTTCCTCAATCCCGGGCCCTCTTATTGTTTCATGTGACTTTAGCTGTCACCATACAATGTGGGGGTCTCACTACATAGATTCTCCTTCTTCCTTTTTTCTTGATTTACTAGATGATAATAATCTCTGCATTCTAAATGATGGATCTGCAACCCGGAGGACTCCTCCTGGTCAAAATATCAGTGTCCCGGATTTATCTCTTGCATCTCCTTCTTTAGTCAATTCTCTATCCTGGGCAGTTCTTCCTAATTCGTACGGCAGTGATCATTTTCCAATCCTAATCCGCCTCCTTCAGTCTCCTGCCTCCCCTCCTACTGTCCCCCCTTTACAGCGGTTTAGACTTACTGATACTGGCTGGGATAAATATTCTTATGCTTCTGATTCTAAGATTCTCCGTCTCCCCCCCGTCGATTGTTCGAACTTCCCTACGGTATATGAGGATTTTATATTGTGTCTGCTCTCAGCGGCTGAGGAATCCATCCCTCTTAAAAACTCTTTCCGTGGTCGTATCCCTTCACCCCCTTGGTGGGACGCTGAATGTACAGCTAGCGTCCGTTTAAGCAAAGAGAAAAAATATGCAGATAATTTAACTATGCGAAGAAGAAGTCAGAGGGTTGGCGCAGGTTCTGCGAATCCTTGTCCCCCCGTACACCTGTAACTTGTATGGCGCAAAATCAATAATTTTCGTAGAATCTACGTAGAACAAAACATCTCCTCGAATGATCCTTCTGCTTGGTTGGATGGCTTTCTGAACAAATTAGCTCCTCCCTTTGTTCCTTCCTCTGACTGCTTCCCTCTATCCCAGCCCCCTTCAACTGACAGAATGAATGATCTGTTCTCTTATACAGAGCTCGCTTGTGCTCTTGACAACCTCAGGGATTCCTCCCCAGGCATAGATGGCATCCCTTACTCTTTCATTTGCAAATTATCTCGGTCTTCAAAATTGATTTTCCTTAACATTATTAATGAAAAATTTTCCTCTGGGCATGTTCCGGAGTCATGGAAAATCCAAATAATTATTCCAGTTCTAAAGCCAGGCAAGGATCCGAATGACCCGTCATCATATCGCCCTATTGCCCTATCTTCAGTCATAGCTAATACCTTAGAACACCTCGTGAAAACAGGCTGGAATGGCTTCTTGAGAGTAGAGGTCTGCTTTCAAATAGCCAATTCGGATTTAGACGAGGCATGAGCACAATGGATAGTCTAAGTATCTTTACTTCTGAAATTAGGCTCGCTTTTTCTTGGAATGAAAATGTTATTGGGGTCTTCCTTGACATCTCGTCTGCCTATGATAATGTCCAGCTTCCAATACTCAGGCAGAAGATGCTCGATCTGAGTATCCCTGTGAGACTGGTCAATATAATCTTCAATCTACTTATGTGTCGCTCTATTTGTGTTCGTTCTCAAGGCTCTCTACTTCCTCCCCGTCTCGTCTGGAAGGGCCTCCCCCAGGGTTCGGTCCTAAGCCCCCTCTTATACAACTTATATATATGTTATAGGCAATGTGTATAATCCGGCATTGTATAGAAAGCCTAGGCTTTATAAATATTGCCTAAAACGTTCAGGCAATGTATATAATACGATTCATTTCATACATTGCCTAGGTATTGTATAAAATGCCCAAAGCGCATCAGGCAATGTGTATAATGAACGACCACGAGAAGGAGACACGTGTGTGCGGTGTGCGGGACTAGCCCGTACAGCCCGCGTCATACTTTTTGACCGCCTTGAGTATAGTCGCGAGTCCGAAGTTCTGCGGCTTAGGATTAAAAAAATAATAATTGGTATAGTATAGGAGCTAAGAGCCAACAAAACTAAATAAAAATCGTTTGAAAATAATAAAAATACGTCATGTTGTCGCTTAATATGACTTTGTTGTAATGTTGTATTTCTCGTGTTACACATGATTATTATCATCAACACATTTTACAATCATTACAACATCAAGTTAAATCACAACTTAACAAAGACTCGGTTCTTTGTAGTTTTTTCTTTTGGCTCATAGATACTACAATTGTTATAGTACTGTGTGTATTATTGGTAATTCTGCGGCTTATGATTGAAAATAAAAAAATAATTGGCTTAATATAGGAGCTAAGAGCCAACAAAGTAGGTAAAAATCGTTTGAAAATAATTAAAATACGTTATGTTGTGGATTAGAATGTCGTTGTTAATCATTTATTTTTATAATGTAAGTCTTATTTTGATAAGTTTTAATGATATTATTATCTATAATAACAGCGACATTCTAACCCACAACATAAAATATATTTTTTTGTTATTCCTTATCACTTGTGTTACACATGAATGTACAAGCAACAGCAACATAATAAAACATCATGTTAAAGTTAAACCATAACGAAGATTTTATCTTTTATACTTATTTTTGTTGGCTCATAGATTCTGCAATCATAGTATTGTGTGTTATAAGTAATTATGTTTCTTTGGATTAAAAAAAAACAATTATTACCAAAAATACTTTATTGCCAAATCATCAAAGAAAATACAGTCTGGAACTATACACAAAAACATGTACAATAGGCGGCTTTATTGTAATTGTTATTCTCGCGGTAACTATAATCTTCTTTGTTAATTATTTTCTATGTCCAAACATACTGTGTCTAAAAATCCCGCAGGTTGAATCAACCTTCGTGCCTCGCCCATGCAAGATAGTATATGATACTTATAATATGGGCGCAACTTCCTAAAGTGCGACGCCCATGTATACAACTACAATAGTACTCAGTGACCGCGTGACTATTATATGCTTCATAACAATAGTATGTTCTTGACGTAATGTGTCTTGAATGTATTCTGCATCGTATTAACGTATTTTCCTCCTCTTCATTAAAATTCACTCTTTCAGGACGCCTGTACACTTCTATTGAGTACACACCTGTTTCTCTAATATGTTCGCAGCAGTACGATCGAGCTAGTTTCACGTGATATGTACCGATGGCAAAAATAAGCAGCTCATCAAATGTCATTCTTGGAAAATCTACAACATCCGTTGCCTCCATCCTGGTAAACGCTATATTCCTTTGAGCGTTCAAACGGCTTTGATTGACATATTCGGCCAGTTGGTTAGGTCTATTTATGTTTCTTTCGATCATTTCAATGAAGTTCGCAGTCAGGTGACTGTCGCCATAAGGTTCTTGCGTTGCGTTAACAAGCGCTGCAGCTATTCTGAAGTCTGTCATTGCCGTGTTTAGAGTGTTATTAAAATATTTATTTCTAAATATTTTAAAATCACGTTTCATTCTTCCATTTATTGTCTCTACCACCCATCGAACCAGTGTCACTAGTCTGGATTTATTAGCAGTTTCAGTGCTCAGCTGACTTTCATGCCTACTTAATGTCTGTGGCGTGTAGACAGTGAATCCACATTCCTCTGCATCTGCCAGACCGTCCCGAAACCCCCTATCTAAAACCATGACGTCGTCGGGTTCAAAAAACCATCTTATCGGAGCTTCTTCCATAGGTTCGCTGTGATTGTCCAAGATCTGTTTCAATATTGTTGCATCGGACGTTCTAGCATTATAAGGTCCCGTCACTTCTATTATACACCGTGTTCTTCACGTTATCCATAAACTTTAGCAAATACTTCTATGGCTTTTACAAATCAAATCCAACAAAGGAAGTAGTACTTAAAAAGGCTTCGTTACAAAGATATTTGTAATTTCATTTAATGAAATTTAATTGAGCTATGCAGTGAGAAAGTATCTTAATTTGAAATCTATCAAATACTATTTGCATTTCATTTGTTTCAGCCCGCCAAATGTTATGAATGACGTTGCCAATTCGGATAAAGAGGCATGCATATCGGGTTATTTACGTCTAGGTATTTAGTTTGTATGAAAATTAACAAAAAATAAGAATTTATTAATGTGTCCATAATGAAAAATGCTTACTTCCGTGGTTTGAACATCTGGTCGAAGTTTATGTATATCGTCCGGAACACGGTGTATATCCATCACCACATACAAGCATAAACGGCTTTACTAGATTGGAATATTTATGTAAACTGTAACTCAATCTCTGAAATAAGAAGTTTGAGCTCTTTTGTATGTGTAAATAAGTTCCATCTAAAATAACAATGGCTTTTGCTTGATCTTCAGTTCCAAAAATATGGTTGGGTATAATTCTATTTCTTGCTATAACTTCATTCCGGGTGATATGGTCAAACCCAAGATGGTGATGAACATAGTCATTATTGAGACATTCTCTTGCTTGTTTTATTTTTAGCTGTATTGTTGACCTGGGTAGGCCAAAAACTGTCACCAGACTTTACCCCAGTATTTGTTAAATTTAAAAGTAATTATCAAAAAGACGCGTCTGCCCGGTTAGAAGTTTCCCGCCCTTTTTTCTATAGAAGAACTTCTTTCAAATTCAGTATTTTTCAAATTTTTGTATAAATTTATAGTTAGTACTGTAGGAAATATTTAATTTATGATTCATTAATTAAGATAGGCATACGGACCTGTATCCATTGCCGTTAATAAATTCAGCAGACTTACGGGGTCCTGTAGCTACTAGTGGATGGCTGTGGCTCCTGTGGGCGTGGCTGCTGCGGCCGCGGCGACCTAGACCGGTGTCGGCCGCCGCGTCCAGACCTGCGAGACCGCGAGCGACACCTCGCTCTATGAAATTTTGAGGGATCATCTCCCATTCCTCTTCTATGGCACTTTTCAACTCCTGCATTGTCTGGGCAACTGGCTGACGAGCCCTAACACGTCTTTTTAGCTCGTCCCACATGTGCTCAATGGGGTTCATGTCTGGGCTTCTGGCTGGCCAGTCCATAACTGTGATGTTCACATCCCGAAGATATTCCCTGAGGATGCCGGCCGCATGGGCTCTTGTATTATCATGCATAAAAAGGAAATTTGGGCCCACATAGTCCGCGTATGGTATCACGTGAGGTTCTAAGCACTCACGAATGTACCTTTCAGCATTTAATGTTGGCAGCGGTGGTCCTGTAACAACCTCAAGTTGAGTTTTGCCGCTCGCGGATATACCGCCCCAGACAGTCCATGAGCCACCGCCATAAGCAACCCTCTCTTCAAAGCAGCATTGTGCGAAACGCTCTCCCTTACGTCGGTAGACCTTCTTCCTTCCATCATTGCCATTTAACACAATTTTAGACTCATCAGAAAAGAGTACACGGCTCCAATCTTGCTGTGTCCAATTTTAAAATGACTGCGTGCGAAATGAAGGCGCGTTGTTCGGTGGGCTCGCGTTAGTTTGGGCCCATTAGCTGGCTTGTGTGGTACCATATCGCGTTCTTTTAACCTTCTCCGAACAGTTCGAGCGCTCACAGATACTCCGTGGAAGTCGCGAAGTTGGTTTTGTATCTCAATGGAGGTAAGGTGACGATTTCTCAAGCTGGTCGTCACGATGAATCGATCCTGCCTTTCAGTTGTGACCCGAGATCGTGGCCTTCCTTGGCGACGAACGAAGCCGCCAGTCTCTAGGTACCTCCGATAAACATTTCGGACCGCAGATCGACTTAAATTAAGTTGAGCACTCACGTTTCTTTGGCTGTGTCCGGCCTGAATAAGTGCCACAGCTTGGGCGGCGACTTCAGGTGAAGTATCCATAGATTATTGATAAAACCTCACCTTTTTGTTAAGAATAAGTAATGTTTGTTGCAAAACCAAAGATATCAATCACTTTTTCAAGAATAAAATCCAAGTAAACCAATAAAACCAAGTTTTCTTAGTATTCGATTGTTTGATATCAACAAACAGGCTCCAAATTGTCTTTTGTTTCTTTAAATTCTGTGTTCGAAATTCAAAAAAAGACTATTGAATGAAATTGTGAATGTGCCAGGTTCAAAACTGCATAAAAACTTTTTGCTCGACCTAATATAACATTTTAGCTAGGACCAAACGAAACTGAAAATACAAGGTGGGCCAATAGATGTGTCCAGAAGTGTATAAAACAGGTCTTCTGTTATTTATTTTTCTGAATTTCCTTTTTTTTTGGCGTAAAATAAATAGATTGCGCGTAGACAACTATAAGAAAGAGCAAGCAGTAGTGTGTGGTACGTGCATTGACGTGCAAGTGCGAGCGAGTAAGATATATTGAAGTAGCGCGCAGCCAGGTTGAGTACCAGGCCTGAGATTACTCATTTGAATTAATTTGATTAATGTTTGCGGAGCAGGCAAAATAAAAATCTTCCTGAAAAATCTATATCCTTTAGGACTTAGCTTAAAAATTGATAAAGCAGCATTTTTCTCTTGTAACGTAAAACGTCGTCCTTTTTCCTATTTTTGGTCCTCCCGGCATTGCATTTGCATTAATAATTTACCCGTACTTGTGCAATTTCCGAGCGTATTTAAGAATGCAGGACCAATTTTTTTGCAGTTTTTAAGTTGGCTGCCTGTTTTCTTGCTTTATGTTTTATTTTGCTTATTTTTATTCTGGCAGCAATGAGTTTATGATGCAATTCTTTTTCGATATTTGTAAGGAATACTTTTTTAATAGTTTTTTTGACTACTCTCTTCATTCCTGTAAAAATAGATACATAACATGTTAATTATTTCATATATTGTTGGTAACATACATACATTAAGAGTAAGAAAAGTCAAGTGACTAACTTTAGAAAAAACTTATTAATTTATTTAGTAGTAGGGGGGGGGGTAATGTTGCTCGGGTCCGTAGGATTTACCGCCTTATCCTAGGCCCACCCTACACGTGCCCCCCGGGTGGTGCAAAATGAGTGACAACGCCGGGCTTCAGGCGGCGGTTAACTAACCTGATACTAATGGTTTACCACATGCCAAGAAGGACTAAATCCCTTCTGAAAGAGTGGCCATGGCGCCTTGGGAAAGCTACATGCGTATGCCCCACTTTTAATATGGAAATATGAGTAATACGAATGTTTATTTGTCATGTGATCCGGCTAACCCCCGGCGCTCGCTGGTATTCGGGCCAGCGGGTGTGAAATATGTTACCGAAGACTACACGGGAGTAGGCGACCAGGCTCCCGTAACAGTAAATGCTTCTGGCAGCACAACTAAAAAATTAACCCAACAGGCATTTCACCCTAGCCTATTCATCACAAGACCAAGATCTTACTCAGTAAGAAACATCAACACTACTGACTGAGAACTTGCCTACTACATCCTCAGCAAAAAATACCACGGATGATGATGCCAACAAAATCTGCCCTCCTCCATGGCAAAGAGTACCTACGGACCGTTACCCCAAAAGGAAGAGGATTTCCAATAGCCCTCCACAACCAGAAAAACCCACCCATACAGCACAAACAGGAATTACGACTGCCAATCGATACAGTGGACTGTTGTTGATGTTATTCACATTAGCGGGAACTTCATCAATTGTCCAATGATAAGTGTGATTGTTTTTGTTAATAACATTATTAAGCATGCTGTCTATCCAATTGTAGCTACTTCTTAAACTAAATTCCTTATAGACTTTCGATTTTAATGTCGTGATAAATCGCTTAACTATTGAAGCCTTTTTTTGTTGAGAAGGTTGAATAATGATTAATGTGATAAGTTTGCATAAGCTTTTGAAACTGATTATTGTAAAATTCTGTTCCTTTATCCGTTCGTAGATTTTTAGGAACACGCCCTTTATTTAATAATTTTTTGAAAAAGTTACATACATCATCTTTGGTTTTACTTTTTAGAGGAAAAGTCCAAGTATATTTCGAAAATGTGTCAATAATAGCAAGAACATTTTTTTCTTTTGTAAATTCAATGAACATTTATGATGAATGAGTTCTATTATCTATGAATGTAAAACGTGAGAGTCGAGAAGCCTGTAGATTGGTCTCTCAATACGATCGACGTAACAATACCAACTCGTGTGAAGGTGCCAATTTTCCTACAACCATTTACAAAATTGTAGTCGTGGCAAAGGCTCAGGCGCAAAACGTCTCTTTCGCAAAATGTCCCCTGGTCGTAAAACGTCTCTTTCGCAGAATGTCTCTTTCGTAAAATGTCTCTTTCGCAGAATGTCTCTTTCGCAGAATGTCTCTTTCGCAAAATGTCGCGCCAGGGACTTAAGAATAAAATTTTGATTTTCAAAACAAAAAATAATTTATTAAAATTATAGTGCAATTATGATGTAAACATTTTGGTACTTAAATTTACTTATGTATTCAAAATAAAAACAATATCAATAGGTATCAAACATTTTACACACATTCAAAATTTAGATCAAAAGAATCAATACTGTTAGTAAACATATCCACAGATAATATAATAGGAGCTATTACTAATAGTAACTAAACATTAACTAAGTATTGCAAATGAAAATATTTCTTTTACCATTTTTAAAATGATTAAAAAATATATATTTAATATTAAAATGTCAAATAAATAAATTTTGGCATTATTATTTACTTGAGTTATTATCAAGTACTACATAAAAAAAAAACATTTTCATAAATGATAAACATAACATTATTGATAAAAAGAAAATATAAATATATGACATATCAAATGAAATTATATATTAATTGTGGCACTGAAATTAACTTTTGTTATCATTTTCATAAATGATAAAAAAATTAAATCTTCGCACTAAAATAAACCTTGGTTATTAATTAAAATTTGCTACATAAATTATTATTTTCGTAAATGATTATGAAAATATCATCTTTCATTAAGAAGAAAAAAACATAAATGTACTTATTTTCATTCTGGAATGTACATTACTTGCTAATGAAGTATTGTAAATCAAAATAAACATTGATACCTACTCAGCAAAAAACCAAAATTTAGCTATTTGAAAATTTGTAAAAAAATAATCTTTTTTAACTGTATCAAAATATATTTTTTTATTTGGAATACATTCTTAAGTAAATTTAAGTACCAAAATTTTTACATCATAATTGCACTATAATTTTAATAAATGATTTTTTGTTTTGAAAATCAAAATTTTATTCTTAAGACCCTGGCGCGACATTTTGCGAAAGAGACATTCTGCGAAAGAGACATTCTGCGAAAGAGACTCTGTCCTGCCTCTCCTGAGCCAAAACCGCTTAACGCAGAAGTCTAAATTTTGGACACTTTTCGCTTTCGAGTAAGTAAGTACACATGTTAACTTTATAGTAGACTACAAACCCTCCCTCTCGCGCTTGGCATTGGTCGAGGCCATGCTGCGGGGCGAGACGGAGTGGGAACCGGTCGCCTCCTTCTGCGAAGCAGTCATGCTCGCGAAGGAGGAGGCGGGCCGCGTGAAGGAGAAGATAGCGTCTTCCCTCCACCCCAGCCACAGTGCTAGACGCCCACGGCGTCGGACGTCGGCAGGCGGCGAGTAATGGGTGACTCGCTGTCCGACGTTGAACCTTTCCTGGTTATGCAAAGAGTGTCAGCATTATGACGGGGCCCCCCTTTAGAGGTCCAAAACCGACTTACGATTTACCGTGACCCCGGAACGTAAAGGGCTATTGAAGGATACCGTTGATTTTAGTCAGTACGAGTCTGACAGTCCTTCCCGCTCTGCCCTGGGTGGAAGACTCACATGATTATTTTACCACGCTAAAAAAAATTTCAGTTGCATTTAGCCACCAACTTTCCAATTGAATTAAAACTCCTTGGATATGCCTGACTTACCACCGCACAATTTACAAATAAAGGTTGGCTTCGTAATAGTCATGCTTCGAAACATAAACCAACCAAAACTGTGCAACAGAACGCGTTTGGTGGTAAGTAAATTGATGAACAATGTGATTTACACGACGATACTCAAAGGAAAATTCGAAGTTGAGGAAGTTCTCATTTCGAGGATCCCATATGATAGGTTCAGGGGCGTAGCTACCGCCGTATCTGCCGTATCAATTATACGGGGCCCCCGGGCCACAGGGGCCCCCAACGTGCGAAAACAAAAATTACCTAATAAAAACTTAATGATTTATTAAATAAAAAAGTTATTTACCTTTACACAATTTATTTGTCTAATCTATCTCTGATGTTTTTATTATTATTGTAATACTGTTTTAAGCACGAGATTGTCTATTAGAAATCCCGGGAAGATCCTTATTAATATCAACCTTTCGATGCAAGTATTAAAATAACTCTACCTAATTCCGACCTCTGGACTGATCAGTCGCATCTTGATTTTTTTTGATGACCTTTGTCCAATTTTTTGTTTATATTTCAGCGTAGATACAGAGAAATGCATTTTTTTTTCTTGAGTGATAAACCTTTACCCTACCTAAGGGGCCCCCAAATAAATTTTTATACGGGGCCCCGCCAAGGCACGCTACGCCACTGGATAGGTTTGCCGTTTGAGTTTAAACGACCTCAATTTCCGATCCGTCTTGCATTCGCCATGACCATTAACAAATCACAAGGCCAATGCTTGAAAGTTTGTGGTCTGAATATAGAAAATCCATGTTTTTCACATGGTCAGTTAGGTGTATATGTGGCATGTTCACGAGTCGGATGACCATCTGCGTTATTTGTTCTTGCGCGTGATAATAATAAAAAAATGTCGTCTATCAGAACGTGCTTCACTGTACAGTGCAACCCATGCACCAAAATACATGGCTAATAAAGAATAAATTATTGATTTTTGACTTGATTTTTTAAATTATTTTTGATATCCTAATAAAAAATCGAAAATCTGCTCATTTATTGCCTCTAAGGCGGAACAAAGTTCGCCGGGCCAGCTAGTCTCTTATAAATGATATTTAAAAAAACTTTAATTCATAATATTTGTAACATGTACCATACTTTTAAATCACTTTGTGTCGTGTTATCTCGATAAAAAGTATGACTTTCAAAAAGGACTTTCCTATTCGTCATAAAAATGTTTGTTCATCCATAGTAGAAAAAGACAATCGCCTCCATGGGTGCTATCTCTATCGGCACGTTTTTGGCGTGAGTGCTCAGTCCTGATTGTATAATAAGTCCTTGTGTCAAAATGTCACAAATGACAACAAAATATTCATGTTGATATCTGGGGGCTACGATTGTGTTTATTGAATTATAAACTAGTTAATATGATTATTTATCGTACAGCGTCCACCAGAATCTGTTATTTGTCATGAGTGCTTTTTATGGCTAAACCAACATTGTAGAAACTGAAATGTGAATACCTACTGTAATACCCAACCTAAATGTAATATTTTTCTTACATTTAAACGGTAACCGCACTTTCTAAAGGTATGTAAACATGATTTTAGTTATCAACTAGCATTGTCCTTTCAATCCTAACCATGAGGTTATACGGAATACAATCGAATGTGTTACAATCTAATAGTGACATCTAGTGTCGAATAGCGGAACTCACTTATGATGTATTTTTTTATACCTTTAAACAGAAACCGCATCTTCTATAGGCATGTAAACATGATTTTAGTTATCAGTGATAAAGCACAAACAGAATGCTACATTTGGCATGGTTGGAAACCAACTTTTATTTGGTGGGTCATAGCTCCAAGTAGCTTCTGGCATTGTCTTTTTATGGGCCCACACATCGTTTTTCTGAAATCTTATGAAGTAATTTAAATAAGTACTTGCGTATGGTAAACATCATCTTATGTAGCTGAGCTGATGGAAGGTACAACTCCTTAACAGTAAGGAGTAGGCATCGATTGATTTTACATTCACATATCTCCGGAACTACAAGTCCGATTTAAGTAATTCTTTTTTTGTTGTACTAGGGATCGTTCAACTTAGGGTATACTGCAAGTTTCATCAAAATCGGTTAAGGAATTTTTGTGATAGGGATTTTTATTAGCTTATTGTGTACCTACATGAGCGATGGTAATACCGGTGTGCTACGGATTACAAAATTCTAGTGCACATGTAAGAAAACGATGTATTTAACAAGAATTTGGGTTGAATATAAACTAAAAAGAGAAAAATAAAAAACTTAAAAAAAATTAACCTTTTTTGTGGTTGTTTTTGAAAGCGGTTAATTTTTTTTTTAAGTTTTTTATTTATTGCTGTGCTTCTTTTGTTCTTGTCCATATAATCTTTTGATTTTGTTTTCCATAACACTGGCATACCACGATAAACAGATATGAAATGTAACGTAAATTCCTTGCCCGTAATGTTGCCACTTAGCATATCGTCACTGGACATAACGTCCTCCACGATGCCAATACAACGAGTGAGATCTTGTTTGACAAACACCGCCGTTCACATTCAAACCTATTTGTCAAACTCGACATCAATCCAGATTTTCATCAAACGCGTCAAACACGTAGATTGTTTGACAAACGCCTCAAACACAGCTGTACACTATCAAATAATTTGACAAACGTAAAATTTAACAAACAATTTGATCGTTTACAGGGCACTTAACTCACTTGGCAGCCAAACGTCGAGCAGTGAAGATAGCGCCTACGCTTTCAAAGTATTAGAATAGTGACACCGTACATTCAAAAACAAGACACATTAATGAGAGAAAGTGTAAGTGCTAAACAACGATTAGATGTCACACTAAGATTTTTAGCGACGGGGAATGCCTATCATGACCTAAAATACAGCTCGTTGATATCGGTACCCCTTTTGTCAGAAATTATACCTGATACGTGTAAAGCCGTATATAGATGTCTGTCCGTCATATGTGACGGTCAGATCCCAGATCTATACGGGTATCTTCCGGCAATCTGCCCATTTTAGCGTAAAATATTATGTCACTGATTCATTTTTGCGCAATAGTTAAATCTCTACTTTTTAAATCACGCAACTGCAATGCAATGGACTTCCCTAACAATTCCCATTCTTCCTCTTTTATAGACATCAGTTTTTCAACGCTAGCTAATATATTTTCTTGTTTCTGCAAAATAGACCTCTTCTTTTTGTTGGCGGCAACTGAAGATCCTGCAATAGAAGGTCCGGCTTGATTATTTTCTCCCTCCGATGATGATCGATTCTGCAAATATTTTTTTTTATCGTTTATCATTTTTTTATTGATTTTGAAAGATTGTGGAATTTTAATTATTGCGTTGGGGCCTGCAATGGGAAACACAGCTATAGAAAAACCACAAGATAGCGGTTCCCTCTTTTATATAATTATAAAGGCTTTTTTAGCGTGGTATTATTCGCAGTAGTAAACGCTAACTACGAATTTAAGTACATTCAGACGGGTACCAACGGATCAGTATACGACGGAGCTATACTGAATTCGACAGCATTTTATAAAAAAATGGTAACCCGTAAGCTAAACTTTCCACAACCATCCCCGTTACCAGGAACAGAAACGAACGTGCCCTATGTATTTCTTGGTGACAGCGCATTTGCATTAAACAATAAACAGGCATTCCATGAAACCATTCCCTAAAAACTATTTACAGGAAAGAGACGATTAATCGATTTTATTGTCTGTAATAAAAAACGTTGTAAATTACTTCTACACTTATTTTTGTTTTAGAAATTAGATGACAATAAGTTTACAATGAATTGTCTAAATAAATACATAACAAGTAGTAGGTATTAAATTAATGCAAATCCTATTAATATCCTTAATTGTGCAGTCCTGGGCCAAATTCAAAAAAATAACTATTTTTGGGTATTCTCACAAGTTGAGAGACCATTATTGTCTGATTTTATTGGTATGTTTGTCAAAATTTTCTTTATCAAATTTACTTAATCTGTTCTTTGGGTAGTGGAACACTGCTTCAAAGCGTCTTCGGCATACCCTTCGGTTGTTATAAATGAAGATTTCATCGAACTCTTTGATGGTATCTCCAACACTTTGAACCCATAAAAAACCCGGCTAAAAAATATTATATGAAAAACGAATTTTTAACTACCGCTTATCTCGTGCAAGACGGGTTGTGGAAAATGCCTTTGGCATTTTAGCTTCAAGTTCACGATCATACCGCCCAATCCATCGGGAGTTAGGGCACGATGAATCGTGCCGTCTGATCGGTGCTTAAGTCGGTAAACTATTTCGTCTCCCTCTTTTATATTGATTTTGCGTTTGCTAACCACGTCTTAGATTTTCTATTATTTTGTCATTTTTCAAGAAAAAAATTTGAAATGCGGAGTTACAAATTCAGTCATGCATTTAAAAAAGGTTTACTCCTTTGAAATAAGATCAACAGAGACTGCTTATTGAGCTGAACAACTCTTGCTAAGACGTCATTCCTGTATAATGTTATAGTGTAGCTGGGCTCTTGAAGTTCCACATCAGGTGTTCCAGATCTTCAAATTTTGCTAAGAAAGCTATGGGCATGCTTGTCCTCCATATAAGAAGGTTTTCTTTTTCCACGACAAAATGCTATGTTACTTCATATTATGACTGTAGGTGTATTCCTTTCCCTTCTTGCCCGACACCTTGTTTGAGAGCGGACGTGTTTTCGGTTTACGCGTAATTTATCAAATTCTGCGCATAAAACAATAACCCAAAACTACTCAGTTATAGTGGTCAAACTTGAGTAAAGTAATTACCAAAATAATTATTATCAAGTGCGCAAGCACTGCCAGCTGATCGTGCCACGCCCCCCTGAGGAAGCAGGACAACCGTCATAATTGCTATCGCGCTTGCACATCGAGTTGTACAAGGATTGCAGTGAATTCATCGCCGAGTTGTGTTTACTCCAAAAACGAGATTTGAAAAATGTCGTCGAATCGTACGCTGCCGCCGGCCTCTCCAATTATGCTTAACTCGGATGTAAACAAAGAAATGACAACGGAGAACGTTTCCACTGCTACTGCTACTATAGGAATACAGCACTATGACTCTGCGCCCGACTTGCGATCGATGATGGAAAATTTAACAGAACGCAAAAAAAGGAAGATTGATGAGTGTGATACCTTAGACACTGATATTGTGAAAGATTTGTTTAAGTTGTTCTCGCAGGACCAAGCAGCCAGGTTCAGTGAACTACAAGCAACTATCAATAGCCTCAAAGAGCAAAATTGCAAGTTGACACAAAGTGTGGAGCTTATGTCCAAGAAATATGACGACTTTATTGAAAAAATATCAAAACTGGAATCTGAAAATAAAGTCCAAAAGAGAACAATCGAAATTTTAGAAGAAAAAATAGAATTTTTCGAACGTAAGTCTCGATCTACGGGCATTGAAATACGGAATCTGCCGAAAAAAGCAGGAGAAACAAAGCAGGACTTGCGTAAATTGTTTGAGCGAATTGGGCAAACAGTGAATATACAAATGGATGGTAACTCCTTGAAAGATATTTATAGAATAAAGTCTAAAGACGCGTCAAACCCAATTGTCGCAGAACTATCATCTGTTTTACTCAAAGAGAACTTACTAGAAAACGTGAAGAGCTACAACAAATCAAAAAAACCCGGCGAGAAACTGAACACGACTTCTCTTTCCCTGCAAGGCCCTAAAAAACCGGTTTATATTTCGGAAACGCTTACAGCGAAGACGCAAAAACTTTTTTATCTTGCCAGAGTTTTTCAACAACAACATGACTACTCCTTCTGTTGGACCTCGCATGGTGTAATTTACCTGAGAAAGACAGAAAAGGACCTGCATCTCAGAATCACGTCGGAAAGTGACATTGAGAAACTGAGGAAAACTGTCTGACTAGTTCGTTTGTTGGTATTGTCAGACACCTTAAAGTACGTGCAAATATTTTATTTACCTATAAGTTCTGGTTATATTTGTATTTTCATGTTTTGCATGCATTTAATTCAAGATCTGATTATAAACACACTTTACACATTTGTTTACACACATAAGGTTGTTTTCATAGATAAAATTATACAACTAATATCTGGGAATGTACCCTCACATAAATTACTTTTTCTTAACAGATATCAGATTGGTTACCTTCATTTTATTTACTATGGTTTAAATCGTAATGACAAAACTGGTTTAGGATATTTCAACTTAAAAAATAAATGTTTAATTAGTGCCAATGGCAGACTTTGAGAACTTAGAAAATAACATAGATAGTTTTGTTGTTTCGGACTCATGTGAGTGTGAGGTAAACGAATGCTATAAACATATCCCACCTCACTCATCCTTATCAGTGATTATACAAAATGTGCGTAGTTTGAATTGTAATTTTTCTGGTTTTCAGGTTTTATTATCGAGTCTCGGTGTTGACTTTGATATTATTATTTTAACGGAGTGTTGGCTGTCTTGTGTTTCCTCAATTCCGAAATTGAATGGCTATTGTTCTTTTGCGACTACACTGAATCCCCTTCAAAATGATGGTGTCGTTGTGTTTATAAAGGACGTACTACACTTTAATGTCGAGGAACCGACAATGCAACACTGTAATAGTCTTTTAATTAAATTAGAAAAAAATGATACGGCATTGCTGGCTATTTATCGATCTCCCTCTTATAACAATATTGACCCATTTGTAAGGGCGCTTGATGGAATACTTGGCAGTTTGACTACATTTAAAAATGTTGTTATGTTAGGGGATTTAAACATAAACATAGCGCCCGATACATTGAATGAGTCATCTAATCAGTACCTGACACTGACGGCCTATCATGGTCTATTGCCCACTCATGATTTTGTCACCCGTGACTCGAGTGGGACATGTCTAGATCATGTGCTTTTGAGATCAAAATCACCCTCTATTACTATTGTCCCCCAATCTACTCTAACGGACCATAAATCCGTGATTTGTTGTTTACAAAAGCAACAGTTACGGAAGTACGCTATTACGTCACGTACTAAAATAAATCAAGAGGGATTAAGCCAGGATATTAGTAAAATTGACTATACCCCTATTTATGAAACTAATAACTGTGACGTCGCGGTCAGCTATGTCATTAGTGAAATGAGGTCAGCTTTGTTAAGAAATTCAGAAACTATTATACTGCCAAGTCGCAAAAAGATATTGAAACCATGGATAACTCAAGGCCTGTTGCGTTGTATGCGCAACAGGGATAAATTACATAAAAAATCTAAAATGGCCCCAGACAATCAAACACTAAGGACAACTTATATACGCTACAGAAATTTTTGCAATTCAATTCTAAAAAAAATCAGGCGCAGTTATGAAAGGGAACTGGTTCAACGAGCTGGTAAGGACAACAAAAAACTTTGGAGTACTATAAAAACTATCACTAACACAACAAAAGATATCAACTACCCAAAAGAGTTACTTACACTGGCAGATACCCCTCAGCATTCTGTGAATAAAATTAATAAATATTTTTCTAATGTAGGAAAATCATTGGCTGAAAAAATTACACTGACACAGACAAATATTGATATAATTCCCGCATCCGTAATTGAAAATAACGTAAACTCCATTGTTTTTGATGAAACTGATGAAGACGAAGTTATGAACGTCATAACAACGCTCAAAAATGAATGTTCTGTGGGATGGGATGATCTGTCAAACCAGCTTTTAAAGAAGCATAAAAACACACTTGTGCCACATCTGACCCATATCTTTAATATGTGCTTGAGAAATGGACGCTTTCCTAAAGACTTTAAAAAGGCACAGATTCGGCCAGTTTACAAGTGTGGAGACAGGGATCAAGTCGAAAATTATAGGCCTATTTCAATACTACCCGCACTTTCAAAACTTCTAGAAAAAATTATTAACAAACGCTTGATTAACTTTCTTGAAAACAAAAATATTCTATCTGACCATCAATTTGGCTTTCGACGTGGCAAATCTACAAACCATGCAGTTAGTAACTTAACAGATCATATAATAAGTAATCTAGATAAGGGTAGTAAATGTATAGCTATCTTCTTAGATTTAGCCAAAGCCTTCGACACGGTCTCTGTCCCCATACTTATCCGGAAATTGGAAAGAGTTGGTGTAAGAGGAACACAACTCGAAATTTTATCTGATTACTTAATAGACAGAACCCAGTGTGTTAAAGTAGGCCCATACACTAGCACTGACCTTCCAATAACATACGGTGTCCCACAGGGTAGCATTCTCGGGCCTACACTTTTTCTCGTGTATATTAATGACCTCCTATCATTAAACTCATTAAATGGGAAAATACTCTCATATGCAGATGATACTGCACTCATTTTTACCGCGAAAACTTGGAATGAGACTTACCAGCAGGCCCAAAATGGATTTGACGTAGTTAATAGATGGCTTCATGAGAATGTACTTACCTTAAACGTTGAAAAGACTAAGTATTTATGTTTTTCTATCCGAGCTTCTTCTCCAGGTCATCTAAATCTGATTGCACATAATTGCTCACCTGATACATCAGATTTTTTACAATGCGCATGTATTCCATTAGAAAGAGTAACATCAATCAAATATTTGGGAGTTGTTATTGATGAAAACATGAGTTTCAGGGCACACATTCTTTTGGTGAGTAAAAGAGTTCGAAAACTTACCTACCTCTTTAAATACCTCAGACACGTAGTATCTCCAGTTATCTTAAAACAAATATATTTTGCGCTTTGCCAGTCACTGATAACATACTGTATAACAGCCTGGGGTGGTGCACCGAAGACGATACTAAAACAGCTTGAGGTCGCACAAAGAGCAATACTGAAGGTCTGCACATACAAACCCTTTCGTTATCCTACTGCACTCCTTTATGAGTACTGTGAGTGTCTGACGGTGCGTCAACTGTTCCTGTTAGATGTCGTACTTAAACAGCATACAGTTCTGGAGTACAATCCTTCCATCGGAGCTAGGCGGAGAGGTTTGCCAGTGTGTATACGGCGTAAACAGGCAAGAACAGTATTTTTTAATAGATTCTTCCCTTTCCTGGGCCCGTATATTTATGATAGGATTAATAAATCGGTTGAAATATACCGAATGAATAAAAACACAGTTAAAAAATCTGTTTCTCAATGGCTTTGGAACCAGAATTATGATGAAACTGAAAATATCCTTAACATCTTACGATAATGGAAAAGAACTCCATGAATATTTTAGATTTTTTTAAATATTAAAATTTTATGAAGGTAGCTAATTTTTCAAAAACCTTTTTTGACAATTCACAATTTACACATCCTCTTACACACATACACTCACTCTCTCACTTTATTCACCTAGAGGACACAAATTCAAGTATTTTCTTTTTGTACCGTACTTCTTAAATTTAATTTTAAGCGTGGTGTAACCACCCTTTTCAACATAGGCATGTATGATCTGAGGGCTTGAAGCGCTGCTTGCTGAAGTACAGGCTACAGGCCTAGTTTGGCAGCAGATGCATATAAACACAATTACTTGTTTTGGATTTATTTACTCTGCCAAATTTGTGAAAATGTTATTGTGTTATCATGATAAAACGTGTATTGTGGTCTAATAAATAAATTATTATTAAATTATTATTATTATTATTATATGTTATAAATTCAGGCACTCAAAAACCTGTTTATCCCGTGGACGGGGAAAATACCAACGGATTTAAGCCTCCTGCAGACACGCGATTAATCGCGCGGGGCGACATGTCGCGGTCCATTCGCAGTATTTTTAGAGTGGAAATTAGCTTGGCTCGTTGTCGCAGCGCGATTAATCGCGTGTGGCTGCTCCTGATAATGAAATTTATGTTTTTTTACAGTGTAAAGCCTCCTGGCTTTACACTGTAAAAAAACTTAAATTAAGTCTATTTCTTTTGAATGTTTAAAATTATACAAGTCACAGAAGATCAAACTTACCCTAGAGGAGGCGAGGTGGCAGCGTTTTCGGCTTCGGCTCTCCACGGCGTCTCCACTCTGGTTGGGCCGCTTGTATCCCGCGCTGGATAGAAAAGAATTAAATATGTTAGGTTCGATCGGTAAATAAGAAATACGATATGCAGTAGACAATTAACACACCAGTTTTTTTGACTTCCCACGGTTGAGGAACACGCGGGGGCGGGGCTTACGGGGTGCCCGGCTTTAAAGGGCACGGCACTCGTTCTGGCGACGCTTTTGTGTAAATGTGAAAATAATTAAAACATTTGTAAATGTATAAAGCAGATTGTTTACCGTAATATTTTTCTTACCTTCTCTTTTTCGCAGAAGGGCAATGAAAATTGCCCGACCTCCTTCTTGTCTCGCATCGCCAACACCCGTGCCCTCTGGTCGGTCGAAAGCCGGGCTAAGTTTTTCTTGTCCAGCGCCCGCATCTTTTTTATATGTTTCTGTTCCTCAGCCATGGATATAGAAGAAAGACAGCACTTTTAATATTTCTTTAAAATAATGAATAAATTATAACATTTTATACGTCCATCTCCGCGACGGCCCCGCCACTAAGGGTGGTGCGCCGACATCGGCCATAGACCTAGAAGAAAGAAATTGAATGAAAAGAAAGCACTTTTAATACTTCTTAAGAATACTGAATAAAAAAAACAAGTGTTTACTCACGACGGCCCCGGCACCGGCTGTGGCGCGCCGACATCCACCATTAACCTATAAGAAAGAAATAGAATGAAAAGAAAGCACTTTTAATTAGAATATTGAATAAAAACGACGGGGGTTGTCCCCTCTCCCCTGATACCACTCCCGTTAAAAGGTATCGCACCATTTTTGAGAAAACCAGATATTTGTAATCTAACCTCAAAACACTAAAATCACCTGCTGCGGTCAAGGAAAATCACGTGCGGTTCTAAATTTGCTTCAAATCAGTACTAATTAAGGCGTCGTCGACGAGCCCCGCTTCGCGGGGCTCCTACTTCTGGGTGGTTTAAAAAAATATAACCACGAAGGGGATGGCGGGGTCTTTCAGACCCCGCCATCCCCTTCTAACCTAACCTGTCCGAGTCGGGGTGCTCTAAGTCCCGAGCTCGCTTCGCTCGCTCTTGCATACTAAGAGGAGTAACAATGTAGTAGACTCTATCTTTCTAGGTTGTTATAAAAATGAAACCACAATAAATATTAATATTTTTCATTTATTAAATGAATAATTAATTACATTTATTAATTCCTCAAATGGATCATTTATTTTCATTTCTACTTCTCTCCTCCACAAATATTCATAAAGCAAATCACATATATTTTCACGGTTATTATAATTATCTTTATAAAAAAAACGTTTTAGGGCACGCCACTGTGATTCAATCCGTTGTGTGTGTGTCCCATCCTCAGCAACAAAAGGGTTATCAGGATTACTATGATTCACCTTGAGGTGGATGTATCCGTGGTCGCCCAGACAATCATAGGCCCGCCAGTAATCGGTATGAATTGTCGTGCCCTCAGCGACATGTTTTTTAATTAAGGGCACCAGAACTTCAGCGGACCGATTATTGTCTGGGCAGACTTTTAGGCGAAGATCCTCACTCCCATCCTGGATCATTCCCAGGACCCAGTGGCCTTCAATTTGACGACTTGAAAGTTAAAAAACCAGATTTAGTATGGTTGTATAATTACGCCATGAAAAGAATACAATGTCATTGTTAATTTGTTTTGTTTAATCGTACCTTTATTATATTTTCGTTTCCCGAACTTGCTTTCATCTATTTGTACAACTTTGCCAGGACCTCCAATCTTCCCGGCAAGTGCTTCTTTTTTGTGTTCGAGCGTAACTAAATTTGTTGGCATATGCATACATTATGTAAAATACTTGTGTCATTGATTTTAATATTTTCAAACCAAGTGCCCTTTCCTCAAAGGAGGAAACGCCTGGGTGTCACCACTGCGAAGATCGCCCGGAGGACACAGTAAAGCATACGGTGCAAGACTGCCCCGCTTGGGCAGAGCACCGACGTGTCCTCACGGCGGCGATAGGCGGAGACCTCTCGCGCCCGGCATTGGTCGCGGCCATGCTGCGGGGCGAGACGGAGTGGGAAGCGGTCGCCTCCTTCTGCGAAGCAGTCATGCTCGCGAAGGAGGAGGCGGGCCGCGTGAGAGAGAGGACAGTATCCTCCCTCCGCCCCACCCGCAGTGGCGGACGCCCACGGCGACGGACGTCGCAAGACGATCTCCGGCCACCGCAGGCGCGGGCATGCGGGCGGCGAGTAAAGGGCAACTCGCTGCCCGACCATGGACCATGCCCGGGTCGACGGCGCGTTGTGTTCCACGCGCGCCTCAAAGAGCGTCAACATAATGACGGGGCCCCCTCTCTAGAGGGCCAAAGCCTGCCGGGGTCGCGGGACTTATCTCATTACCGTGACCCCGGAACATAAAGGGCTATTGAAGGACACCGTGGATTTTAGTCAGTACAAGTCTGACAGTCCCTCCCGCCCTGCCCGGGGTGGGAGGACTCATTTGATGATTTTACCACGAAAAAAAAAAAAAAAAAAAGTGCCCTTGCCTCGGCTCACTTTTGATTTAGTTCTGCAGGGCCCTCTATTAAAAACAAAAGAGCCCACCGTTTTATTTGTTGAGTATTCAATTGTCATATTTTTTTTGTGATAGTGACACTTTTTTTGTGTTGGTAACATGCCTCTTTCTTCTGCAAATGCCACAGCTTGCTCGCGTGTGCCCAGTCTTTGGTAAACTTTAATTAGATTCCACATAGAACGCACTTCCGTCACGTGTAATCGACGCTTCATCGGTGGTTCGTCCTCTGAACTATTCGAACAACTCGTAGATGGCCTGGGTTCGAAGTCTGCAGCAGTACGGCTTGTAGATGGCGTCGGTTCGTTCTCGACCACAGAACGGCTCGTAGATGGCCTCGATTCGTCTTCGACCACAGAACGGGTCGTAGATTGCTGAGCTTCGCCCTCAACCGCAGAACGGCTTGTTGAAGGAAACTCCGCCATGGTTGGTAGGCAGAAAATCGGTGTCCGGGATGTTCAAGCGCAAGAGTCAGTTGATTAGGCAGAAAAATCGATGTCCAGTGTACGAGCGTAGGTCAGTCGTGAAGGCAATCAACCAAAGTCCAGAGGATAAGCCAAAGTCGTCGAAGAATCCACAAAAACACACCACAACGCACAGGGAGAACATTCACGCAACTCGAGGAGAAACGGAATGAAAACAAATGTCACAAATGACACATGACGCAAATACCAGAGACAATTTTTTTTTTTTGCGTTCCTTTTCTCTGATTTGTACACCACAGACGATATATTAGAACACATTCGGTTATCGATCGCCCATTTTAACGTTCCGTTTCACCAAATAACGTTTACATTACGCTTTTTATCTGATTTGAAGTTAGAAACAATTTTTGTAAACTGAAATAATAAGAGTGGTAGCGTTATAATCAGGGCCCTACCCTCTACCAGATTTAACCACTTTTAGCCCCCTCCGCCTGCCAAACCACACTAAAGCCAACCCGACTTAAGAGTGCGGCGGCGTCGTGTACATGAGCCCTAATTTGTTCAGCGTGACCAAATTGTTCTGCGCTCACATTGCCCTACAACGGGCGAAGATCACTTTGGCGCCTTATAAAACAGTCTTCAGCGGTTTCATTTTCAAACAGTAACTCGCTTTCTTTACAAATGGTATGTGGCATTTTTTTTTTTTTTTAGGGTGGCAAAATCATCAAATGAGTCCTCCCGCCCTGGGTGGGGCGGGAGGGACTGTCAGACTCTTACTGACTAAAATCCACCCGTGTTCCGTCGGATGCCCTTTACGTTCCGGGGCCACGGTATCCTGGATTAAGAAAAATCCGCGACCCCGGCAGGCATTTGGCCCCATAAGGGGCCCCGTCGGTGACGCGTGAAACACGACGCGCCACCGACCCGGGCTTGGTCCTTCGGACGGCGAGCATAACCATTACTCACCGTCCGCAAGCCCGCTCCGCCGCTGTGCCCTCTGCTGTTCAGAGGGACACGCGTTGGAGCGTCCACCCGACAGGCTATTTGCATACGGGCAAAGAAACCCCTTAGGCACACAGTGTCTAAGGAGAGTTTTTGCCCGCATCCCAGGGCGCACCGGCCCGAAAAACTGGTCTTCCCCTCGGACGTATCCGAGAGGGAACTCCAGTCCACGGGCGCACGTGGAGGTTTCCTGTCTTAGCACCCCAAATGGTATGTGGCATACTATTAAACTGTAATAGTACGCTTCTTTGTCTCTATTAATTGTATAATAACGGGTACGTAATACTTACAGTCTATTTCTTACACGCATTCTAGTGTCGACCTGCAATCTGATATACCTCACTGGCGTAATATCTTCGTCCCTAAGTTCTGCATCGCCGTTGTCCTTTGACCTTGTCGCATTAGAGACAGTTTCAAAACGGACGGCAAATTCCGCAAGGCTTAAATTCTCCAGCTCGTTTGGGCGTAATATATAACGATCAAATATGTTATTGAAAATACTGGTTTCATCACTGTCGAATCTCAGAAGTCTGAAACGTTCCGCCGGCCTGCGACTATTTACAAAAAAAAACAGTCTTACGCGACGACATTTTCAATGGCAAATGGCATAATCTGTATGCGCATTCGGGCGCACTCACCAGGCGTTCACTTAAAATAGTCATTGATACTGAGAATTGTTTCCAAACATCACCTAGCATTCGTAATAGCGTTTCGATTTACATCGCCTGTAGCACGTGGTTCGCATTCACTCGCATATTTTGCGACGTAGTAGGAGAGTTTCCTCGCTTTTCCCATAAGTCTTTCTAGGGTACTCCTAGGTATGTTTAATAATGAAGAAATCCTTTCATCACTGTCTCCTGTCCTCAAATTCATTAAATATGCTGCAAGAGCAGTTTTACCTCTGTGCATAGCCTATACTCTTGGTACTTCTCTAATAATGTTTAAGATATTTTCTATTGATAGTCCAAGCCAGTAATGAACTATTGAACTGTCCATACTCTCTATATTTTCAAAGTCTAAATGAACTGACTGTGACTGTTTTAATAAACCAGTAAAGTCTTCTATTTGTCTTACTGTAAATGTATGGATTGGGTTTTCCGTTTCAGTTAGCTCATTTCCAAAAGTATTTGATTGATGGTAGCTACATATCCTATTTGTTGGAGGAACATAATGATTAAAATCCATAAACAATCTTGTCCGTAAATATGCAGGCACTGTAAGCCTCTCTGGTTGATTGCATCTAGGATAAAAGCAATGGTGCTGGCTGATTGCAGTCCTAGTATAATTTGGCAGATATATATTTGCTTCAGTAGCTGGTTCAGCTACGGTGCTAGTTTCTCCGGTATCTAATTCTTCAGTGCTGACTGCTTTAGTGTCGACAGTTTCATTATCTCCGATGACTCCGTCGGTTGTGGTTGAGTTGGAGTAGATGCCGGTGTAAGAGTTGGACTCGAGCAAGACGAGCAGTACCTCAGGTACTGCTCGTCTTGCTCGAGTCCAACTCTCTAGGATGGGATAGGGTGCGCTATGATAGCGCTCCCTTTCAATTCGCATCAACTGAGGCGCCATAATAATACAATTACACACACTGTACTGTTCGACATACTTTAACAAAATACCGGCCTACCAGAAGATTTTTAGTGACTGGCATAATGGATCACGGAAGAACAAAGGGTGACGAGTGACGTTCGTTAAATTTCGCTAAGGGTCGGGGCTCCGCAGTGGTGGACGCCCACGGCGACGGACGTCGCAAGACGATCTCCGGCCACCGCAGGCGCGGGCATGCGGCCGGCGAGTAAAGGGCAACTCGCTGTCCGACCATGGACCATGCCCGGGTCGACGGCGCGTTGTGTTCCACGCGCGCCTCAAAGAGCGTCAGCATAATGACGGGGCCCCCCTTCTAGAGGGCCAAAACCTGCCGGGGTCGCGTGTCTTATCTCATTACCGTGACCCCGGAACATAAAGGGCTATTGAAGGACACCGTGGATTTTAGTCAGCACAAGTCTGACAGTCCCTCCCGCCCTGCCCGGGGTGGAGGGACTCATTTGATGATTTTACCACGCTAAAAAAAAGGGTCGGGGCTCCGACAACGCCGCAATCGCGGCGGTAAGACCCCTGATGAGATGTTTTTTCTTTATTGTATTTATCGTACGTAAATAGAATCCCTCCAACATTACATGCTTTAAAATATATGTGTTACAATTTACTTTTTAAAATAATCCTTGTAAAAGTTCACATTTTTTTTTGTTTTTCGGCTAAAGTCAATGTTTATCGCTAAGTTTAATAATTTTATTATGGACAAAAAAAAAAACAAGTAAAGAAACCACTTTCAACTTCTTCAACTTTCTTTTCTTTTATTTTTAACTCTGCGTCAAGTAACCTTGATTTGACAAAATCAACGGTGAGTTCATTTTCAATACTCATAGTTTCTAAGGTTGTTATGACTGTATTATAGTCATCAGATAGTGTGAGAAATAAATGTGTCAATTTGTCGCTATCTTCCATTACAGTACCTGCTGTTTCCAACTGAGTGATCAAATTGTAAAAATTGATCTTGCAAGCTTTGTCCACTAGCACACTTCATCGCAATCAGCTTCTTTTTTAAGAAGAGCTTATTGAATACACTTGGTGGAGTGGAGTGTAGAGTGGAGAGCGATTTTCGACCTTATTGACATTTAAAATTTAGTTTTTGTTTAAAAACAAGACAACCACTTTAATACGGTCGCATTGAACAGTGTGGTGTCGCGACGATTATTTTTGTTGAGTGTATACAATAACTTCGTTCCATCCGGGTGTCCCTCGACACCTCTCAAGTTTTTTTTCATGCATTTTTTGGCCATATTAATGAATTTAATTGCTCTTTCAGTTCGTTCATCCGTATGTTGCGTTCACAGCTGATTCTAACTTTCCCATTACATTTTGCAGACTTTGGACTGGCAATTCATTGAAGTATTACAAATAACTTATTTTATTGGCCATATTATTGAATTACTGTTTGAATTTGTTTTTGAGTTTCAATTCTAAGTTTGGGGAACCCCCATTAATAGCCAACGGGCGTATCTTTGCAAGTTACACCCACGATCTTATTATACGTCATGTAAATATATCCCATAAATAATCCCTTAAATAATATAAGCCCCCACGTTTTGAGTGGCCCCTCTCTCAGCCCCGTAGGGTTATTTTCTTATTTTTAGGACATTTAAAAACGTGGGTTTTTAGATTTTTTAAAATCTATTAATTAGAATATCGGAATCATAAGTATTTTTATGTAAAAGTAGCGATAGATGTTAGTTGGTTTTTTTGGTTGTGTTATGTTTCATGGAGTAATGCAATAATGTATTTCTAGTAGTAAGATAAAGCTACAATAAAGATACAATAAAACTGTTATTGTCATTTATTTTCATAGAAATATTAATTTAAATGTGTATCAGTGTACTTACCAGTCCGGTACACTCATACTCAGAAAAGCCAAAAATCAAATCACGTTAATTATAATCATTTATTCATTTGCGAATATGGGTACATAAGATCTTATAGGTAAACAAAAAAAATATAATCATAGTGTCCATAAGCCATATCCTACCAAAAGGCATGCATAAACACAGATATCTGTGAGACTGAAATTTAACAATTACTTTATACAGGTAACATCCATTTTCCACGTTAAAAAGGTCGTAACCGGCGTTTACGACCTTACCATTTTCCCCAATCGGGCACCTAGCCCCACCAAAACGGCGGCGTCGGAAACCATGGTGTCGTCGTATGCGGGCTTGTTTTTTTTTGTTGTAGTCGTCGTCGTGGGCGTCGTCGTTGTTGTTGTTGTTGGGTGGTGGTGGTGGTGGTGGTTGTTGTGGTGGTGGTGGTTGTTGTCGTTTTTAAACGATCTCTGTATATGTATTGACAAGCTACACTTCCGCACGTTTTTGTGAATTGTTTCATCCACTTTTGGATCTCTATTTTCTTTTTCTGTCCTCGTACCACACGAAAACGACTATTTTTAAAATGAGCTGTTCGTCGAAAGTTAATTGAATTTTTCCTAATTTTTCTAGCTTCCTCACATACATAATATGTGGCGGTCCGCACATCTGCTTTATTCAATGTCTCATCATCCTCCTTCTTGACACATTCTCTGGCACCGTCTGTGTTCTGTGTGCATTGTATAACGTAGTACATGTTACTTGGAATAGCTTGTGTGAGGAACAATAATTTCTCTTGGTTATTAAACTGATCTTTGATTTCCTCGCACATACTATTTTCAGTCGTCTTAATGACGCACGTTTTGAGGACTAGGTTTGGCTCTGTGAGTTCCACCATAGAAATAAGTGTTAATAGTGTGCATTAGCTTGTACAATTGTACAAGTTACTGTAGTTCCGGAACGAAGCGGTATGATGGGTATCTACGAGTACAACTTCAGCTTGGGGAGCAGCCTGTAACAAACAATAATATTTCTATCAAAAATTTCCTGCCGACCAGAAAAGTGCATAAAGGTACCCCAATGATAGGACCTATTAATGAATTTTAATACCCGTCTGCTTAAAAAAAACTAGTAGGGAGCTGGAGACACAGTGCTTGAGACACACTAAGGGCCACTTGCAGCAAAATGTTTAAAATCTCGATTCTATTAACGCTAGATTTAGCTCTTAAACCCGGTTTAACTTAAATCTCATCGGTGTTGTCTTGCACGCCTAAAATAACGTTCGATTTAACTAAATCGAGATTTAGCCCATCATTCACTCGCCATTCATTCTTTACGTTCCGTTTTTATGTCATCTTATCAATATGCGTGTGATTTTGCGTACAACGAAACGTGTTTCCTGTCAGTGTCATTAATGTTCTAACGTTCCCGACCTTCTGTGTTGTTTCCGAGTTTGTTTTTGTTTGCGATTGTGCGGTGTGCGTGGTATTTTTAAGGTTCTAATACATATTATATCAAATTGTGCAGCAGTATACACAATATGATGAAGAAATCCAGGGGACCTAATTTTTCCACTGCGGAAATAATGCATCTTTTAAAGCTAGTAGAAAAATACCCCATAATAGAAAATAAAAGAACAGATGGGGCTACAGCAAAAGACAAGCAAATGGCTTGGCAAAGGTTAACTGCTGAGTACAACTCCCAAACTAATTTCTCCCCCAGAACGGCAGACAAACTGTTGTCTTGTTACAAAAACCAAAAAGTTAAAGTGAAAAAGATGCACTCTAATGAAAAAATGGCTATCAGAGGTAAGATATTCATTAGTTGTATCTACCTATTAATTCCATAATACACTTAAAAAATAAACAATTTAAAATTAATCTATCATTTTTTTAGCACCTTTGCTAGTGAATGCAGTGGAAGAGTATGGGCAGGACTGGGACCAGGTTGCACAGGCAACAGAAGCAAGCAGTTTAGACTGTAAAAATACGTTTGAAGAATTGGTAAAAGATGCGAAAAGAGAAGAAGCTTTACATAAAAAAGAAATTAATCGTACTGGTAAGTGTTCAGAATACTGTTTTAGCAGTGATGCATACTGCTTTGTTTGTTGACAGATAATTTCAAAAAGATGTTGTTTACAGGAGGAGGTCCACCTCCACAGTCATCTGGTAGCCGTGACCCTATAATTGAAAAGGTCAAGACAATAATTGGACCCTCACTGGAAGGGCTATTCACGATCTATGACGGAGATGCAGAGTTTATGAAGGAGCAGCAAGAGTCAGCATCCATTAATACAGAGATGCAACCGATAGACATGATAGTAGTTGACTCACCACAGGTAGAAAATGGTAAGGTTCTTTGATATTATCACTTTGCATCAACCCTGATGAATAGATAATATGATAAGTGCTGGGTATTGATGGATCATGATGATCTTAACACACATAACATTAAGTGAATTGAATACACACATAACTTTAAAAGAATTTAAAAATATGTAATATTATTTCAGGCAATGATGACAAAAGGTTGAATATAATGAAAAGGAAGGTAGACCCAAGTCTGGAGTCATTGAGAAAAGGTAAAATTACAGAGTAATTATTTTCATAACAGTCATTAAAGTCAGTTTTTCTATGAGTGTTTTGTTAACAGTTTTCACAAGTCTTTTTAACTTTACAGGAAAGAAGCAAAATGTATCTCATTCTTTCAAAGAGTTGGCAGAGGATAAGAAGGAGGTGAAAGCCCAAAAAGCACTGGCTGAACTTCAAATAGAACATCAGCAGATATTAATTAAGTTAGCTCAAGAAAAACTTCAATTTGAAGAGAAAAAAAATAAAATGGAGCTGGAATTTCTCAAAGAAAAATATGAATTAGAATTAGATTTATTAAAAAATAAAAAAACAATGAATTTTTATTTATTTTTTATTTTGTTTTGTATTTATCCGTCTAATTATAATCTTGCAAAATATTCATTAATTAATAATGTTCGTTCGATGTTGCCGGCTATACTTCTAGACAAAGTAATGGAGTTTGTTGGTATTGGTATATCAGGTATATGTGGTATATCTTCATCTGTAGGTGGTTCTGAATCCTTTTGTAAAATTGCAATATTATGTAAAACTGCAGTAGCAACAATGATACCTGTAAAATAATAAGTAAGATATTTTATAAACAAAGGTCAAAAAATGTATAGCAAGGTAACATAGATGCAGCAGACTGCAATTACAAATGCAAAGAACTCGGCTAAGCAAACCAAGCTGATTTGATTTTAGCTCTTGGTCTGCAACCCGCTAAGGTATGGAAATAGTTTTACCTGGCACTCTTCGTAATTTAACATTTATTCCTTTTGAAAGAATAGGGAATCTTCTCTTCCAAATACCAAATGTTCTCTCTATTACATTTCGAGTTCTTATTTGAGACTCCTGATATAATTTTTCACCTCTAGTACTAGGTGTATTTTCAGGCAGTGGTGTCATCATATATCTGGTCTGAGAATAACCACTATCCCCAACCAATAATTTTTCATTGTAAACTCCCTGAAAAGTAGTAAGTAACATCATTTAAAATTGCTTGTGAAATTCAGTTTGTAGTACTTTCCTTAGATGAATAATAAAAATTAACTTCAATAGTATTTATTAATGTTAATTTCTGACATACATTAGGTCATCCATGCCATCTAATACAGATAGTGCAGATATATTTCAGTTATTTTTTTAATAATGGATTAAAATACCTACTTGAACAAAGTTTCTCTTTTGTGCACAGTTGTCCCAGATGTTAGCATCATGTACTGAACCATGCCAACGAGCCACTACATCTAAGAAAAGTAAATTAGCCGAGCATATGCACTGGGTATTTATGGAAAAATAGCCCTTTCGATTCCTATAAATTTCAGCATAATCACCACCTGTTGATAAGAGAACATGTTACATAATTATTATATAATCTGGACATTTCTAGACATGCAAACAAAAACAGAACAAAGATTTTTCATTAAAGTTACATACCCGGAGATAAAATTTTTATATGTGTACAATCTATAGCGCCAATACAACGGGGAAATTTTGCTATATCATAAAACTTTGCCACAACATTGTTTTGTTCATCAACAGTAACGGGCATTTTAATAAACTCTGAATATAAAGAGGCAATTGCATGTGTTACTCGATGCAATATTCTACAGGCAGTGGACTCATGAGCTCCAATAACATCTCCACAAGCTGTTAATTGACTACCAGTAGCATAATATCTCAGGGTGCATAGAAGCTGGTTCATTGGGGATACAGCATTTCTGAAAAAATAAAATGAATTTGAATTTTTACCCATACATTTTATTTAGGTTAGTTGAAGGCGGATGGATTCTAGTCTAGTAGGTACATGTTTATTCACAGCTTACCTGTTGATTAAGTAAGTATTTGGAAAATTATGAATAATTTTATCAAGGAGGAATGTTGCACTGCATTTACTTAACCGGAATCTTTTCAAGAATTCGTCATCTCGTAACGTGCTATATAAATCACTTCCATAATAGACTCTTCGAGAGAAAAACGGGGTTTCTAAATATTGCACGATTAACTCGTCATCGTCTGATAACAAATCATTATCATTGTACGCCACTGATAAAGCTAATAAATCCATTTTTCCACGTAATAACAAAGAACAACTGATCTACAAAAACGTCATCTGTCAATAAAATCGAGATTTATCAACTTTAAACCGACCTACACGCCGGTTTAACTTTGCCGCCAATTTAAATCGAGATTTTAAGCTAAATCAGTAATGAGCAAGACGTTAAATCAGATGTAGACCTAAATCGAGATTTTGTTCCAGTAAATCTCGATTTAAAGTATTGCTGCAAGTGGCCCTAAAAACTTATTCAATACGGGGTGTCTCAAAAGAAAGTTCACATTTAAATCTTTTTTTAAAAGAAAAGTCTTAGCTTTATTGAAAAAATGTTTATTTTATATTGAAGTACACTGTTTGGGGATTTATTTTTTAAAAATAACATCGTCCAAATGTAAACCGTTGCGCTCTCGGCATTCATTTAGTCGGGCACTAAAATTGCCTATGACAGCTCGGCAGGTAGTCTCCGTGATGGCTGCCATTTCATGACGGATATTTTCTTTTAATTGTGCCAGGGAAGTCGGTTTATTAGCGTAAACTTTTGATTTGACATAACCCCACAGGAAAAAATCCATAGGCGTTAAATCGGGACTCCGTGGAGGCCAATTTATGTCACCTCGCCTGGAGATTAATTTGTTCGGAAAAATTTCTCGAACTCGAGGCAGAGATCTGTTGGACGTGTGTGAAGTTGCTTCATCCTGCTGGAACCATGTTCTTTGGTTGTAACCAGGAAAGTTTTGCAGCTGGGGTACGAAAAACTCGTCTAACATCTCCACATAACGCTCTGAATTCACTGTGAGTGTGCGTCCCCTTCCATCTTAAAAAGTAAGGGCCGATAATTCCTCGCGCCGACATCGCTGCCCATACGGTGACTTTGGGTGAATGTAGCGGTTTCTGATGTTTTTGTTTTGGGTTGGTTGCACTCCAGTAACGACAATTTTGCTTGTTTACATGCCCATTCAGGTGAAAATGGGCTTCATCGGAAAACAAGATGTTGGTGAACGTTGGAAAGCGCTCAATCATCTGATTTACAAAGGCAAGCCTCTGACCAGCATCTTGAGGCTTCAGTTCTTGCACTAACTGAATTTTGTACGGGTGCAGCTTTAAATATTTGTGTAAAATGCGGCATAATGAAGATCTGTGCACATTTAAAGCAACAGCACGCTTCCGAATCGAGAGGTTTGGATCATCTCGAATAGACTGAGTAACACTGTCCACGTTTTCGGCTGTTCTTGATGTTCTTGGCCGCCCAGATTTTGGTTTCTCCAAAGTTGACCCAGTCTCTTCAAACTTCTCAACCCATTTTGCAATGAGTCGAGTGCTAGGCGCATCATTTAAGTGACGAATATGTCGAATACTGCAGAATTTTCTACGCGCTACAGTCGCCGAATTACCGTTTTTGTAAAACTCACGTACGCACAACGCACGGTCCGCACCAGAGAAACGCTCCATAGCGACTAAATTCCCAAGAGCCAGACTACCGACTGACATACCCCCCGCGCCCCTCAGAATAGTTGCTTTCGCGTAATAAGATAAGCAAATGTGAACTTACTTTTGAGACACCTTGTACTTCTTCATTAATATCCCTTAACACAGAAATGTAGAGCTGGGATTTTTTTGGTCCCAAAAGTCTTTAAGGTATTTCGAATTTCAATTTCAGGTGAAGCAAGTCTGTGTTCCCTCGCTTCGCTCGCTCACTAGACTCCGCCACACCCTTCGTTGTTATTTTAAACCAACTACGCTTTTTAGGCAACTTTTAAGTGTTTTAAGGTGAGGTTACAAAGAAAAAAAACGATTTTCTCGGAAACGGTGACAATTTCGGGACATATGTTGTCGTGCAGATTCCACAAAAATAGCCAAAACTCAAAATCGATTGAAATCCAAGAACATTCAAAGAAGCTTAGCACGGCAGCACTGTTTTTAAGATGCGTTTCCATTAGGCAAGTCTTGGTACACAAATGGCTTGAATTGAAAAGAATACAATCTACATTTCAAACGTACCTGTAACTTGCATGTGTTAGAAAATGGATGTGTGTGTGTGATAAATAGAATATGTATTTCTAGTTTTATTGACATTAATATCGACTTTATTATCAAGTTTTAGATATCAGGATGGTTAATGTTATTTATTTACTGTATGTAAGGTATCTCTAAGGACTTTTGTACAGGAATGGGTTTATAAAGAAAAGCACAAAGTCAAGACTAGGTATTTATTACCAAACTACCTCCGTTCGCAAACCCTAGGTCTTTCGTGGAGAAGAACGGAGAAAGAAACTCCACGGCAACATATTTTACACAGTTATAATACATACAATATCAGTACACATTTATAAAACATACATTATCATTATCAATAATATTCAGATCATAATAAATATCTATTAACTTACATTTTCACTGTAGAACGTTAGAACACAAATTATAACTTTCAGCTTCACACACTTGGATTCTCTATTATTATTTCACATTTATCAAACAGAACAACAATCAGAGCACGGCTTATCTCATATAGCGATTGAAGAATAATGACCACGAATGTGAGGGTACATCTGTTTTTATAAACCTAGAATTGTACCACCCCCAAGAAATATTACCGCCATTATTAACCAATCACAGATCCTCATACATTGCAGTTAAATAAGTAATAAAATAAGCAATATTAAACGAATCTTGTACAGTAGAACCATTTTAAAACTTGAATAGATAATTAAGAAATTCAGTAAGTATTTATTTGTAACCTAGACATAATTCGATAAATATTTGAACATCAACTGATTTCGTTCTGAAATCATTTGATCGTTGTTTTAAATATATTGTTATTATTTATTACAAAGGGACTATATACCATATCTATCACAATAATAAACAAATCTTGTACAGTAGATTCATTTTAAAGCTTGATTAGATTTATTTGCAACCTGGACATAATTCGATAAATATTTGAACATCAACTGATTTCGTTCAGAAATTATTTGATAGTTGTTTTAAATAATATATTGCTATTATTTATTACATAGGGGCTATATATCACATCTATCACAATAGTAAACAAATCTTGTACAGTACTATCATTTTATAACTTGATTAAATAAGTTAGAAATTCAGTAAGTATTTATTTTTAACCTTAACTTAAATCAATAAAAATATTCAATTGTTATTTATTGCATTGGGGTTATATACCATATCTAACACGGCCATACTGACAAGTACTTCGCTCTCGAAGTACCCAACTGACTATAATGATATAAATAAATAATTAAATAAATGTTTCTTTTTTTTTCTTTCATGTTATGATATGTATATGGAATGAACAAACGAAAAATAAATAAATAGATAAATAATTTTCAAGTAGTCTCTGGCCTTGACATATCAGTCCTATCACCTGCTGCGCGTGAATTTCAGAAAGATATCAGGGCAGTGACCGACCAGCAGTTCATATAATAGCCTCTGGCCTTGACATATCAGTCCTATCACCTGCTGCGCGTGAATTTCAGAAAGATATCAGGGCAGGGCCGACCAGCAGTTCATACAATAGTCTCTGGCCTTGACATATCAGTCCTATCACCTGCTGCGCGTGAATTTCAGAAAGATATCAGGGCAGTGACCGACCAGCAGTTCATAATCCTTACTTACAATCTTACTTATAACTTTACTGGGCAGACCAAACACCCCGCCGTCGGTGAAGCTCAATCACCCGCAGTCAGTGAATGTCTAACCACAGCCAAGGTTTTATTTATTCATCCATATTACATATCATACAATCATGTTTTTAAATTTAGTATCATAAACCTTCACTAATATAAAATACAATACATACGATAGCACAGTAACACTTATTTCTCTAGATTCAACTTAGTTTCTTTTTTTTTCTCTTTTATTTGTATTCACAAAGTGTATATAATTATATCATGGACAATATGACGTCTATCACTTGTTCATTTTTCATTTTCTTTTGCATGGTATTATGTACATGAATATTTTTTTTTTGCTACATGAATCAAAGGATTTGCATTTTATTTTCCAAAGAAATCGACTCGGTTATGCTGACAATTATTATTATCATTGCGAATAGTTCTATCAAGTAGAGACCTTTTCAAAATCATGATTTTACTAAGCTATACTTTTAATTTTGAGGCTAAGATTCAGATCGTATTTCGGTTCATTCGATCAAATTGTAACTAGTTTTCATATTATTCAAGTAGAGATTTGTTCCATTTTATCATAATATTTAGGTTCTTAAAGACATAATTAAAGCACCTTTTTTATTTTGTGAGACAAACAGTAAACAGATGTTTAAACTATAGACCTATTGCAAAATCAAAGAAGATTTTTCTTAAAAAAATAAAACATAATTTATATAATTATGTTTTATTTTTTTAAGAAAAATCTTCTTTTAAAAACTAAAAAACTCTTTTAAAAACTCTTAATCGTATCTTATGAAAATGACCTCCTGATTAACTTGGTCATTGAACAGAAGATCTACAACTACTCTTTCTTTTAATATCAAAGCTTATAAGCCAGTTAAAATACTACTTCAAAAAGACCATCAATTTGTATTTTGAACAGTTTCTCTTCAACTATTTTTTTTTAAACTAACAGTTCAAATTGTTATAAACAAGTGGTTTTTTTTTTGTTTAGGGCACTATTTGTTATTCATTCGAGCTTTATGTTTCATTTCTACACTAGATCATATTTTTAGACTCTCAATAGTAAATTACATATTTACAAAAATGATCAATAGTTAAACATCCATTTGTATGCTGCGTAATCTTTTCTACTAGTATCGGATTTAATGTTGATTTTTTTACATAGGGTTGGCATAAGGACTTTCCTAGCGGGACCGACGGGGCATATGAAATATGAATTCTATTCTATGAGTAGGGGAAAACACCAACATGTACAAAAAATGAGGGGAATTAACACTTAACCATAGAATAACTTTTTTTAGACAGTCGAAATTAGTGACCACAATTTTTGGTTTGATAATAAATAATGTTATTTATCAATTCACATTGTTATAACTTTGATTGTTTTGAAATTGAAATTATCATATGCTAATGTTTCAAAAATAGGTGATATCTTGTACAAATCCTGGTACTAAGGCATTTGATTGAATAAATTACTTATCACAAAAATAATGTTTTATTTAAGTACAGTCCCAATAAAAGTTCAAAAATGTAACATAGCAAGACTCCGGTAGGTTTTATTTAAAGCTATTCATACTCCTAAATATTTATTTATTTTAATTTTAAATGTAGTAATTTGTCATAAATGGTAATTTTAAAGTTTTATACAATATTTTAAACTTGTTTTGTTTTTTTTTTTTTTAAATAACGCTGTTCAAATTCAAACCGATTTCAACCTGTGTTTCAAAACAACTTGTTTTAATCATGCCAACTCTTGCATTTTGCAAATGAAAGCTATACTAAATTAACAAAAATGTCAATAGTCTCAACTCTCATATTTTCTTCGGATCAAAAGATATTTAATTTAGTTTACTTGTTTTTCCAAACAACAAATATATACTGATTTTTTTTTTGTTTTGCGAAAATATATGCTTTTTTTGCAAAAGAAACCTGATATGTCAATTATGTGACAAAAAGCTACAATTTTGTTGATCAGTGTAACCAATTTCCTATCAATCGACAGGTCTTTTCAAATACTTCTATTCAAAGTTGTTATTGCTTTGAAGGTCAAACCTCAATAAAATATACACAAACTGTTTCAGATAATTCTGTTGCAGTTTCGTCGTCCTATTATTTTTAATGTAACAGAGTCATTTTTATAAATAAAAAGTATACACATATTCTTTTTCTTTGCAACTACCTGACATCACTTTCTTTTGTTGTATTCCTATTTAATTTCGTTAACATTCTAATAAAGCTTAACCAAATAATTTAAAAAAATAACACTATTTATATCTAGGACCTTTTCATCTCACTTTTGGATTTAAACATATTAAACTATTAGGAATACTAACATAGGAATAAGGAAAACTGTTACTAACACAATGAGTCAATGTTACTTGAGATAAAGAGATATTATAATAATAAAGCAGAGCCTCTGAAGGCCTTACCGACATTAGTAAAAAGTTCATACTGTGGTGCAGAAGTTCTCGTTCCGTTATCCTCGACATGGCTTCGATCTTTTTCAGTAGCATCGTAGTCCCGTTGTTCGAGATGGCAGCACGTTTACATCGCTCTTCTAAAGTCAACTCATCCATCCGATGACGTCACAGCTTTCAGCAGGGATGTGCCGATTGACAGCTCCAACGTTGATTATGAAATATACAAAAAGAATTGCATTAGAATTAATAAATAGATTAGGGCACACATCCCACTTCTGATGTTAGAAAATGGATGTGTGTGTGTGATAAATAGAATATGTATTTCTAGTTTTATTGACATTAATATCGACTTTATTATCAAGTTTTAGATATCAGGATGGTTAATGTTATTTATTTACTGTATGTAAGGTATCTCTAAGGACTTTTGTACAGGAATGGGTTTATAAAGAAAAGCACAAAGTCAAGACTAGGTATTTATTACCAAACTACCTCCGTTCGCAAACCCTAGGTCTTTCGTGGAGAAGAACGGAGAAAGAAACTCCACGGCAACATATTTTACACAGTTATAATACATACAATATCAGTACACATTTATAAAACATACATTATCATTATCAATAATATTCAGATCATAATAAATATCTATTAACTTACATTTTCACTGTAGAACGTTAGAACACAAATTATAACTTTCAGCTTCACACACTTGGATTCTCTATTATTATTTCACATTTATCAAACAGAACAACAATCAGAGCACGGCTTATTTCATATAGCGATTGAAGAATAATGACCACGAATGTGAGGGTACATCTGTTTTTATAAACCTAGAATTGTACCACCCCCAAGAAATATTACCGCCATTATTAACCAATCACAGATCCTCATACATTGCAGTTAAATAAGTAATAAAATAAGCAATATTAAACGAATCTTGTACAGTAGAACCATTTTAAAACTTGAATAGATAATTAAGAAATTCAGTAAGTATTTATTTGTAACCTAGACATAATTCGATAAATATTTGAACATCAACTGATTTCGTTCTGAAATCATTTGATCGTTGTTTTAAATATATTGTTATTATTTATTACAAAGGGACTATATACCATATCTATCACAATAATAAACAAATCTTGTACAGTAGATTCATTTTAAAGCTTGATTAGATTTATTTGCAACCTGGACATAATTCGATAAATATTTGAACATCAACTGATTTCGTTCAGAAATTATTTGATAGTTGTTTTAAATAATATATTGCTATTATTTATTACATAGGGGCTATATATCACATCTATCACAATAGTAAACAAATCTTGTACAGTACTATCATTTTATAACTTGATTAAATAAGTTAGAAATTCAGTAAGTATTTATTTTTAACCTTAACTTAAATCAATAAAAATATTCAATTGTTATTTATTGCATTGGGGTTATATACCATATCTAACACATGCAAGTTTGTTCAAGTTGCATACAATTTGGAACTTTTATACAAATAACTTGTATAATGGGAACGAGGCCTTACCTCAACCCTTGTAACGCTAAGTTATCAGATAGTTTACCTGACGTACGTCACAAATGACGCTTGTACTGTGTTCCTGGAAAATAAACAAATGATGTTAAGTATCAAGAATTACAAGGGTTCCTTGTTGAATACCAAAAATCATCATCTGATGTTGCTACAAAGTTGTAGGCTCAGCTCGCGCCCCTTGAATGTTGCCCCTTTCGATTGAATGATCGACTCGCCCGTGTTTTTTGTATAGTGTTTCGCCCCTGATGAAGGTACGAGTAGACAATTGACAATAATTATTTTAGTGTATTATCGATTCACCCCTTACGGTCTTCCTTTGATTTTAACCAAAAAAGCTTCGATCAATAAGTACAGTCAGGTTCGTAAATCTATAGGGCATTTCTACGGACACGCTGATTTTTCCTCAATTGGTCCTTTCAATGAATGAATCACGCTACAATCAATAGGAGCAGAGCAGTGAAGGAAAATGTTGGGAAAACGGGAAAAGTTACTCCATTTTTTAAGCGGCTCACAGCTGACCGCGAACGGCATACATTATCTCACGAGTCCGAAACCTACACTGAGAGGGAATTACGTCTCACAGCTGATCGCGAACGGCATGTACTATCCCGTGAGTCCGAAACCTTCACTGAGAGGGAATTACGTCTCACAGCTGATCGCGAACGGCATGTACTATCCCGTGAGTCCGAAACCTTCACTGAGAGGGAATTACGTCTCACAGCTGATCGCGAACGGCATGTACTATCCCGTCCTTGAAATGGGTGATACTAGACCTTATTTGCAACAATTTTAACCCTGACAACATGGGGTCTAAACTGACTGGTTTTTGAGATATCGAACTTTAAAGGTATTTCGAAAAATTTCTACCTCTCCATCATTAAGTGCTTATTGTAAGAAAGTAATGATGGTCACCACTTAAATGCTTTATGCTTTTCTGATAGAATATGAACGACTGAATCTAGTGAATACAAGTTTTTTTATAAAATTAATCATATCTAGGGAAATAAAGTGTCATAAAGTTTCTGTTTTGAAGTTTTCTGAAAACTTCTCTTGTCTTTCAAAGCATGTTTAAAAAAATAAATGTATGAGACTTGGTTTACAAATTACGGAAAAAACTTTCTTGTCTCATTACCTTTCTAAAATGGTGCCACAGTACCCACTTTTAGTTAGTGTCTGACCAGAAAATTAGGGTTGTTACTGACAAGGTAGAAAATCAACGAAAATCGGTTGCATTGTTTTTTCGACCCAACATTTTTTTTCTGTGGTTTTTGTCCAAACTGCTATCTAATATTAGCTTTTTGAGTCAATGACGCGTTAGATATCACGCTACACCGTCACAATTTTAAATTTATTAAAAATATATGTAAAACATAACCCTTCCGTGGCAGTCGGGTAAAAACAAAGTAGTCTTTAGATATCCAACAAAAATATATATACTGAAAATGTCATTAGATATACAAGAGAAAAAAAAAATAAGCACTGAAAATGTCACATGTAAAATAATAAAAAAGGCCCAAGGTTGGAAACAAAGGATACAACGGTGGATGAACAATAACACAATTCGCACAGTCAATGAAACGAAAAGGGTGTGGTTCAAAATATTGTTATATATATATACAATATATAGATACATGCAAAGAAATATATATTTATAAATATATTTTTACATAAACTATAAAATTATGAATGGAATTGAAGAAAACAGTTCGTTATACATAATGCTTTGTTGCAACCGACACAAAACGTTTGAACCTTCCGCTTGCAAACAACGCACCAGCGTCGCCGACGTGGTGCGCCCGCTGCAGCGGAAGTACGTTCATATTCGCCGATTCGTTGAGATACATCGAATCGGCGGTTCTGTGTGATTGCAGACAAAGTAGGAAAAGATGAAGTAGAATGATGTTTTGAAAGAAGAGTTTTTATTAGTCTTATACGGAAATTACGATGAGTTAGTGAAGAAGAAGCTGAGTGGCGATGGATGATAAAAGAATTCAATACGGAGACGTTTAAAAGTCTCCGAAACAATTGTTTTGTACCACACCCTAGTTCGTTTCCGCTCGATCGGATACATGGCGAGGAGCTCGTCTTTTTTATCCACCCCACCCATCATGATATTGTAGTCCAATATCAGGATGGGTTTGGTGGATCCTCGGATTGTTTGTTGGCTGTTGCCATGGTATGTAGAGATCATAGCAACCCTGTTATGATCTTTCCATACCATGACATCAACGTCCCCCGTGGTAAGACCAGATATCTGTCCCGCGCTCATGTTCCGCTTGGTAAGATTGTGCAGGGCTTGCGGAACGAACTTACGATCGGTCCGCAGGGTTCCTGTACAATCAAAGCCCAAGGACTTTTCGAGTGAGACACGGCGAATTGTAGAAATTATCCATCCACAATGTGTATCCCTTGTGCTCCAAATCTTGGGTCAATCGTAAAACTATTGACGGTGTAGGTGCCTCTAATGGATCTTCAAACTGCTGCGGTGGAGAATGGGATTTCTTATAAGCGTGAATCTCAAACCGCCATAGGTAGCCGGTTTGAGATTCACAAATCTCATGTCTTGACGCCTTTCTTTGCAGCTTTGTTTGGAATGAGCTGGCCGATTTCCAGCCAGCCCTTCCACATCAAAAGACTCTCGTCTAAAGAAATGTTCTGCGCCGGGGTATACATAGATTGAAATTTCTTATTTAAATGAGACAGTATTGGCTCTATCTTATATAGTCTTGCCTCGGAGCTGTCCAGGTCTAGCCCACACATGCCATCATTACCATTAAAATGCAAACATTTTGATAAAAGTAAAAATCTGTTGATGGACATGTGTGCGCTAAATCCTGGAGTATAAAATACGTCAGAAGTAGCAGACCAGTACTCCTGCAACCGAGATTTCACAACAACCCCCATCGCCAATAGGAGACCAAAGTAGAGGTATAACTCTTCTACAGTGGTCCCAGTCCATTTCTGGATGTGGCTATTGGGACGGAGGCTGTTGTTAGCCTCCATCTGGCCTGTTAGCTGCTGAGCGTATTTATTAGTCTCCGAGGCAATGTGCTCCATAATTGGACGATCCCAAATGTCAATGAAAATGTCATATGGGTCTTCCCGTGGAGTTGTCGGACCTACATTGCTTTGGGAAAACGTTTCCCTCCTCGATTCAGGTGGAATCGGGGTATTCGGAAACTCTTTCCAATCAAAATCATACCACCTCCAAGGCTGGTCCGTCGCCGTTGAAGGGACACTGCCTGGCTCAGCAGGCGCTTCCTTGATCACGTCAGCGGCATCGACGCTCTGATACTCCTCGTCCAAGGGTGTATCCTGCACGCTCTGATACACCCTTGGAATCAGCATCGGGCTGCTGATCTCCTCGTCGCTCTCATCAGAGTCGTCGCTTCCTGTAACAAATGATAGATGGGTTTAAAATCGGATGGAAACCAGAAGCCACAGCCCCAAACCAAACTAAAATCAGCAGGTACCTACCATGATTGAAAATATCAAAAATTTCATCATCCCTCAGCGCCTGATGAGAGCGACGAGGTGCTGGTGGTGGAGGAAGTGACGGCGATTCCGCTTCAAGTTCCAGAAACCTGAAACAAAAGCAATGTTGTATTACCCATATACTTAGAGATAAATACAAAAATTCGTAATTAACCAACTTACACTGCCGGCGAAGGCACCCCGGTTGACACCGGTGAAGGAGGCGCCAGTGGCGGTGTGAGAGCCGGCGCCTGGTCTGGACTAGATGGACATTTTAAAACAATAGTTAAAACTTGCTTGCGAGTACGTATTACAACTGTCATACACAAGTAGAACTACTTACAGTGGCCACCTGCGCTCCCTCCATTCGTGCAGGGGCGTCTCCAGACCCTGGCCAACCGGCAACTCCGATATATCGGAGACTGTAAGTCTAAAATTCAAAACGATTCAATTGTAAAACTCAAAATGATTTAGGGTAGTGTAAAAAGAAAGGCTTAATTAAGAATAGAAAAGAAAGGGTTAATTAAGCCTAAAAACTAACTCTTCGCGAGTGTATGGTCCTGGCCGCACGTGGACGAAGCCACGTCCTCCGCGGCCTCCGCGCCCTCTGCCACGGCGGCTAGGACCACCACGGTCTGCAACCACCGCCAGCAAATCCAGCACCTCCTCCATCACCACCGGTGGCGCCACTGCCCTGCCAGCTCGCACACGACCACGACCACGACGTCGCGGTCCGCGCGTTTGAGGCCGTGTTCTACATAAAAATAAAAAAAGCATGCAAAGATAACATGAAAGAAAGTTTTTACAAAAGGAAGTAGTAAGAAATAGGTAAAAAATAAACTTACGTTGACGGCGGTGATGATGGCAGCGATGGAGACGGTGATGGCGGTGACTGGCCCCGGCCAACCAGCGGAGACCGTGACCTACGGCCACCTCTACCGCGTCGTCGTCTACGAGTGCGAGGAAAAATAAAAAAACATGCAAATAAAAGTTGTAACAGATAGACAGACAAACATGTATACCTGCATACAGAACCTCATAACTTCCTTCTTTTGAAGTCGGTTAAAATCACAACAAAAAAATGTCAACAAAAATATTCAAATTGAAATCACGGAAACATACCCGCAATAAAATGCCATGGTTTTCGGAGAAAGTTGTGACAGACAGACAAACAAACAAACATTATTTATGCATACACACACACACAAACACCTATTAAATTTTCAGTTCCAATACGTTCAACATTCAAACGTGCTTAATTGATAAAATAATTATTTAAAAAAAGGTTAACAAAAATATTCAAATTTAAACGTGCTTAATTGATAACCTCCTTTTATTGAAGTCGGCTAAAATCACAAATAAAAAAACATAACAAAAAAAAATATTCAAATTGAAATCACGGATGTCGTATCCATAATTTCTATGATCCGGTAAATTGCACGAACATGGTCGTAAACCGCCATCTTTGATGTCATTGAACTTCAACCGTGCGTCCGTCTCATAGGTATTTCGATTTTACGCAACTAAAATACGATGATCTTGAAATTAAATGCCTATTTTCAATAATATGATACATTTAAACATACGTAATAGCCTCAGTTTGCACATTAAATGCTACTAATACCGCGAAATGTGCATCTGACGGCGCGTACACATAGAACATCCGTTTTACAGGATCCTTTTTAACTGATCCGTCGCTACTGGAGGTAATATTCACACAGCATTTACAGGACCGATTTTAACAGATCCGACGCTACTGGAGGTAATATTCACACAGCATTTACAGGACCGATTTTAACAGATCCGACGCTACTGGACTTTCGTTCTTCAGTGTATCGCCTACTTTCTACGAGAATGGACGTTGTCGTGTTGTATTGGTACTATCGTCGTCTGCGGCGGAGGAAGCCCCGGCGTTATTGGATACATCCACTATTAAGGCAAAGATTTTGTCGTGGTGCTGTTGTGCGTCAGCTGAAAGAAGACGAATCTAAATTTTTTACTTATTTCCGAATGACGACGTCTACTTTTGATGACCTTTTTATACGATTAGAAAAGGATTTAAAAAAGAAAGACACAAACTGGAGGAAAAGCTTGTGCCCTGAAGTAAAACTAGCGATATTTTTAAGGTAAGAACTTTAATTTTTGTTATTATCAATTAAAATTTAAAATGACAAAAAGGTTTACAAAAATGAAGATTTATTTCAAAACATAGACAGATCTGGCAAGTCTGACTCCTGGCTGAATGTAGATTCTACTGATGGCGAACCTTCTACTGATGGTGTAGAGTCAAGATGATGTGGCCTACTAAAATAACCTTGGGTGTGGTAGTGAGGAGTGCTAGAACTTTGTGAATATGGAGGCCACTCGTAGTTTGACTGACCATATCTTCTACTTTTAATATTTTGTAAAAGGTTTATCACTCCAGACTGAAATTCTAAAATTTGATCGCCATTAAGTGAAGCCAGTTGCGGCAAAATACCTTTGAAGAACGATAAATTGGGATCTTCAAACTCATTTTTACTTTTTTTTAACTGATCATTCATGTATTCAATCATTTTGGCGTCTACTTCATTCACATTTCTTTTGATTGCCTTGCGTTGCGGCGGGGCTAAATTTTGTCTTTCCTTTTGTCTGTCACTACCACTTTGTTCCGTAATCTGATCAGGTTCATCTTCGTTGTCTTTATTACTTTCTACTGTTTCCGTGATGTTGTCATTAGCAGGGACGTTCTCGTGTGTATCACCTGGGGTGACAACTTTTTTCAAAAATAACATTTGATTGTGATATTTGTAAGGCTTGGTATTTGAGGCAGCAGCTCCAGATTTCTTCAATTTCTTTTTCTCACTCAATGTTCGTATCCAGGCATCTCTAGTCGAATTCCATTTTTTTATAACATATTTTCCTGAAGCAAGTAAATAATAATATAAGATGGTTGTCAATAGCTTAGTAAGTGAAAGGCGAATAAGAAGGTAGAATAGACTTGTCAGTAATTAATTACCATATTGGTCAGTGGATAAGTCAAATTGACAGTGCAAGAACTAATCGGTCAGTAAATAATGGGAAGCAAAAAAGTATTACTTATGTTTAAATCAATTTATTTTAATTAGGTAATTTTATAATTTAGTTCAGTTCAGTTTAATTTTATTTTATTTATGTACTATATATATAAGTATGAGTTTTGATTTACGACTTTGCTAAAAACTCTCATAAAAATTTCGACTTTCCATACAAAATTTGTTGGTCACTATAATATTTTATAGTTTTATAATAAAACAAGACTTATTCATCAAGCCATCTTTAATAGTCTGACCATAGAGAAGTACCTCTACGAAACATAGACATATACATAATCAGTAATAGACAAAATTAACTAAAACTAAACCCTTACAGTCACTAACGTTACTTTGTATGGGAAGTCAATATATGTGTAATAATATAGTAATTGATTAATTTATTTTTTTTAGGTATGCAGCGTCTGGGTGTACATTTCAAGAACTTTATTACGTCTTTCGTGTCGGTGTGTCAACTATAAGCAACATTATTAAGGAAGTTACACGATGCATATGGAACAACTTGAATGACGAATTTATGCGACTTCCTACAACAGTGAGTGAATGGGAGCATATATCAAATGGATTCGACACAAAAGCAAATTTTCCCCACTGTTTAGGAGCAGTGGACGGTAAACACATCAGACTTCGAAAACCAGCAAAAAGTGGCTCAATGTACCTAAATTACAAAGACTTTTTTTCCATCATATTATTAGCGATCGTAGACTCTGACTATCGTTTTCTATATGTTAGTATTGGGTCGTATGGAAAAGAATGCGATTCATCAATATTCAAGGAGTCGACATTTTGGAAAATGATGCTAGATGGCAGTTTACAAATACCAGAACCTTGCTCATTAATAACAGGCTCAGAAACGAGAGTTCCCTACGTCATAATCGGCGATGAAGGTTTCGGTTTACACGAAAATTTAATGAGGCCATTTAGCGGGACGCATTTAGACGTAAATAAGCAAATATATAACTATCGTTTGACCAGAGCTAGACGATACGTTGAATGTGCATTTGGTATTCTTGCTAATAAGTGGAGAGTATTCCACCGGCCTCTAGACGTCAACAAAACAACAGCTATATGGATAGTTAAGGCATGTACCGTTCTACACAACTTTGTAAGGGAAAAAGAGGGCTTAAAGGATGGCAACACATCCGAATCTGAAGCATTTCATTTCAATAGCCTACCTGATGATGAAACGCTACGAGGTGGTCGAACTGCAAATTCAGTTCGAACGGAATTCGAAAACTATTTCGTGTCCGAATCTGGGTCAGTTTCTTGGCAGAATGAAGCTATTTAAAATAAAAAACAATGTCTCCATTACAATATAAAATAAATACTTACCAAATTCTTGTCTTTCTTTTTGTTCCATAGCTTCAAAATCCTCCTTTAGAATACCGCATATTTCGCGCCAAGCTGCGGTTTTTGCAATTTTATCTTTATAAATCTCCAGTGTTTTGTCCCAAAGAACTGGTCTACTTTCAACACAATTTATCAAAACTTCTTGCTCAACATATTTTTCAAACGCCTTGCTTGCCATGATTATGATAGCACTGGACACGTGCACTACTCTAGGAATGAAACCGGCAAATGGCGGCTGTGTGTAGCACATCGCACCCCGCGCACCCCCGTGCAAAGCCTCGTGCGGTTTCAATCCGATAAAACGGATTAGTATAGTATTACTGGATCCGGAATACTGTGTGAACTGGCTCATACAACTACATACGCTAATAACATATACGTTTAAACGGACCTGTAAAACGGATTGCTGCTTATTTTGTCGGATCAGTATTTTTTACTGGATCCGGAATACTGTATTCTGTATGAACTCGCTCATACAACTACATAAGCTAATAACATATACGTTTAAACGGACCTGTAAAACGGATGTTCTATGTGTACGCGCCCTGACGCCGGCACATAATGTCACAACAGCTATCAATGTTTGTTCAAAGTACTATTTCTGACTAAAATTTTTATCAAATACACTGTCTAGGCATTCAAAAATGTTTATTACTTACCCAGGCATGCTGATAATCCCTGCGACCGCACAACTTCACAAAAAAATAATGTTACACGCACCCACAAGGAACGCGCTCGCAAACCGGACTGGCGCCAATGGCGGGCAAGCGCGAACCTGCTTGTGTTCGTTCATTCCGCGACATTGATATAATTTCAGAACCTGGACTGAGGCAACATATCGTGCTTGTTCTGTCTCTTATACTCTGTGCAAATTTGAGCAAGATAGATAGAGTTTTTATAGACAAATTTGTGTCAAAACAAATGACATTGACAAATGGACAAATATGTCTACGCGACAGATGGGCTGTTTTCACGTGTAGACTTATATGGCTACGCGACGGACAAGGGGTATTCTGAGGTTTTTATAGACAAATTTGTGTCAAAACAAATGACATTGACAAATGGACAAATATGTCTACGCGACAGATGGGCTGTTTTCACGTGTAGACTTATATGGCTACGCGACGGACAAGGGGGTCTTGAGGAGTTATTTTACAAATATTTTCAATATCGGTGTTCTTAATATAAAAACATCGTATTGACTTCATGAGCTTTTGCAATGCCTCATTAGCTTTTGTACTATTCGTGACATCATTTCCATAGGTAACATGGCGGTCAAGTATGACTGAGTTCTGTCACTACTATCGTCATGCTTCTGTGGTGACCCGGGAGCGATACTTCAATCAGCATTATGAAAATGTAAATGGGAGTTTTTCCATCGTACCAAGTGGCGACTAAAAACCTCAAGCGATCGATATCTAATGTGGATGGGCCAATCGACTGGTAAATAACTTCATCGCGACGCATATAGAAAGAAAAGAAAGAAAAAACGTTTATTGACACATGCCATAAGTACACACAACATAACAAGGAGAAAAAAAAATAGAAATAGAACTTACAACTAAACATTAAAATATATTGTATGACTCACGGCTGCGCCAAATAGACCCAGTTCAGCAAATGCCGGACAACTAGTGCCCGACGCTGGTTTTCAACTGAGCCTACGTGGTGAGTTTACGGATGTAAATCAGTTTGAACAATAATTATACATATATAAAATATTGTGTACGTATACGATGTTTATATAGGGTATGTGCAGTAATTACTAAATAAATAGGTAAAGCTATCTTTCGAGCAACAAATACAACCATGAAATAAAAATAAAAAACTAGGCATTCAAAATACCGTTATCTTAATAATGGTGTTCAAATACCCAATAACAACAACACCATCGTTTGCCCGTCCGTATAACATCACACTACTGCATCGCTCGCAGCCGGGTGTGGCGCACGAGTCACCGGCGGCGGCGGCGGATTAATATTATATTTTAAAAATAGAACATTGCTTGTAGCTGCTGGTATTCAGTCTAATATTTAAAATAAGGAAATGTAATAATTGGTTTTGATGAAGGATAGGTAGATAAAACGCTTTCCTAAAAAGTTTACTTTTAAACGGCTGAAGTGAAGAATTAATAATAAAAAGAATAAACGAAAGAAAGCACGAAAGCGGGTAGGTAAGTGTCCAAAAATCATTTATCGAGTTAGATTTGTATGCTTGGTCGGACCACGTCAGACTGGTTTAAAAATAATGCACCTATTTCTTATTTTAGTTGTACGTGGGAAGCATTGCAAATGCGTAAAACCATTTGTTAGGGACCTATCTAGGATTCTCAATTAAATAGTGGACTGTAGTTACAATAATTAATTATAATATCCAAATAGGTTAACAATAATACTGATACGTTGGTAAGCTAAGGAGTGCGCGCGCGTGCCGTCGGTGGAGATCGGTTGCGAAGTGGTGGCTCGTGGCGCAGCCGATGATTGCCGGAGACGCCCGAACATCCTCCCCGGGTTGAAGGATTCAAGTGAGAGGAAGTGGACAGACGTTGTTGAACGCCCGCAGTACCGTTCCTCTCTTCGTCTTCAACTCCACTACCCGTGTGATGCCGTCGCTGCCAGGGAAGACCTTGATGACACGGCCCAGTGGCCAAACCAAGGGCGGTTGACCTTTCTCTTTGATGAGAACTAGTGACCCCGCTGCAAGCTGACCTGTTGACGCTGTCCATTTAGTTTTTAACTGGAGCAGAGAAACATAATTATTCTAAGTGAAAGCGGTTCCAGAAGTGTTGTTTAATTTGCTCCACTCTTTGCTAGCGCTCCAGTCGTCCGATGTTGACTTATGCATTAACTTATGTTTCGGATGAGAAAAAAGGGGTTTTACGGCGCATTGTTGCACAGGAACATTAGGTGAGTCTAAAATACAACATACTCGTATATACCTACAGCCACTTGTTGTGATGTACAAAATAGTGGTCAGAACATAAACTAACATATATATCATCGTCATCGCGTTGTTATTGATCGAAGGTGACCATCATTGGTTTATATTTTTGGCCTACATAAAAATTTGTTAATCTAATGGATCTTTACAACGTTGACTCTCAACTGACGATGGCTGCGTGCTAAATTCGGGACACGAAAAGTTCAGTATTTTTTTCCACATAACTTCTTTTCTTTTTGTGGAACATTCTTACGCGCTTTTATATTTGATAGGGGTTCGTTATCTTCATCGTTGCTTCCACTTGATGAATTTGCCTGCGTACCGTCAAATTGTGATGATAGAAAAGCCGTAGATGGAGATAGCATAGATTCATGCCTATTTACTTGGAAACATTGTACTTTGAAGTACTGTACGTCCCAAGTGATTCAGGTTGCTCTCGTGTTCATCGTCTGACTTATCGCTGTCCTCATCCCTTGCTTGACCACTTAGTTCTATAGGTCGTTAAACATAAATAACACGCGTTGTATCATCATTATCATTTTCGCATTCCAAAGCAGATAAAATTTAATGCACCTTCAAGCTGTAAAAGCAAGCTAACACAAAGCTTTACAAGCAATCAACCAAGCTGTAAAGTCCGCTGTGCATAGCGTCCTATATATCGTACACCGTCAAAAACACACACATTACAAAAGTGAAATAAATGTTATTTTTACTTAGGCAAACCTGATTGCAACATGTGTAAGTCATTTTTTATTACTTTTCGTATTGTAAATTACGAGAAAATAGAAACAAAGCTTACCTTTTTCTCAAACCAGATACTAATCTACGTACTTTAAGATTAAGAATGGATGGACATCGCATTTAGGTAAAAACAAACGCAAGAACGTATTACAATTTGAGATAATTTACATCTTGAATACATAATCTAGTGTTTACAAGGTATATAATGCCTTATTGTTTTGCTCCCGGTTGCAACCATGTCTCTAGAAGAGACAATCCCAAAATTGCTTGCAGTAATGCGGTCTAGCCTCCTTTCATGCCACAGAGGATTACATCTTTGCCCAATAGTGGCATGTGCAATGTCCATAATCTCTTGTGGGAAGCTTTTATATTGTGCAGTATGTCATTTTTACAGCTGTAAGTAGTTCGAACTTGCAGAAGGCTTGGTTCTTCTTAAAGAAGACAATAAAATCCCGAAAATCTAAACCATGAATATATTGCTTCGTAGCGAGTCGCGTTATTCAGTAAAATAAGTAGTATAATGTTTGTATAGGTACATGTTTAAAGATTTTAATTTGCTTAGAAAAAAGTCTTTGTTTTCCTCATTCACCGGTTTGTTGGTTGCTTCATACTCTAGCGGGGTTCATGTCATTTACAGGTTCCTGCATTTATTAATAAAGTTGCAGTTGGTTGGAGCCTTCCAGGAACAAACATTGTCGGTTTTGCTGATATTTTTGCTGGCATAAATCAGCAGGGCGACTACGTGGTGACATTGGTACAACCCCCGGGGACAGTCACAACTAATGAGGTCTTTGTCACCATGACTTCCAAACGTAACCTACAAAATTAGACATGAAATATAGTACTTACTGATATCGCCAGTTGATTTCAGGATACAATTAAAAATATTACGGCAGTATTACCTCTGCTGAGTACTTCTTATTTTTCATTAATGCAAATATCTGTCCTATCAGAATCCCCAAAGAACCATCATAATAACACTCGGAACATGATCACTACCGTAACTCTTTTCACCTTTCTTAAAATACAGCTTCTTTAAATTGCTCTACAATTGTACCCAAACTTGATATTACGACAGTAGACGTTATTATTTATTACAAAAAGCCAAAATAACAAAAATTCCTCGTCGAAACCTATTTGTTTTTACCCAAATGTCAAAATTCGCCATCTTGTCACGTCACACTTCCACAGTCTATTCATGTGCACATATTTCATAAGAGTAGCTGAAGCGTGGCACCGAAACGTGGTCTTTCACTATCGGCCTTATCGCAAAGCTCAAAGTCACTCAACGAGCTATGGAGAGGGCTATGCTCGGTGTTTCTCTACGTGATCGAATCCGAAATGAGGAGATCCGTAGACGCACTTAAGTCACCGATATAGCCCACCGATGGGGTCGAAAAGTACTAGAGTGGAGACCACGGACTACAAGCGCAACGTAGGGCGCAAAATACACAGAAGCGATGAAAGATTCGGATACGATGCGGATGAGAGACGGATACGGCACCGATGCGACTTAAATGACATATAAAAAAACCGGCCAAGTGCGACTTGGACTCGCGTGAAGAGGGTTCCGTACACGGAGTAAATACAAAGAGGAGATGTTCTAATTAGATTTCCTTAGGAAACAACGCGTAACACTTTACATTGAATATAATAAACATATCAGCAATTGCATACCTCCGGTGGCTTTGAAAAAAGCCGTTTGGTTTGCTTCATTGCTCGAGGGAACAAAGTTATGGTACATAAGTAGTTGCTTGCTTCGTAACAGGACTAACAGGTTACAGACAAAAATAAAATAAAACAGAAAGTTACAAAACGAAAGTTAAAAAATAGCTAGATAGAATGTAATAAGGAATTCAAATCAAATAAATTATTTATATTCTAATTGGAATCGTCTATCTTTCTTATGAAATGATTTAATTACATCAGAGTAAAATGTTGGTGATCGTTTTAATTCTACCAACAACTGTTTTTCAATAGCTATCATTGATAATTCGGAAAGAAGCTCTTGACCTTGTGTATTTCTCAGATAGGTATGGATACGTATAAGAGACGAAAAAGCACGTTCCGCGGAAGAACTTGTAGCCGGAATAGTTACAAGATACGCTAACTTTAACAGCTCGGGAAAGGCATCTTCGAGGTTATTCTCATGAATGAAATCAATCAATTTATTAGTGTGCGAACAGCCAACGATCCGGCTAGTTTTATACACTGATCTATTAAATTTTCGTTTATGCGATTTACTAGTCTGAGAAATATACAGATTAGGCGTCGGTTTTAATGAAGAAATTAACTGTTTTTTCTGAGCAAAGTTTAAAGATTTTACCTTATCTTCGCCAATCAAAACTTGAACGCATTTTAAATCCTCACAAGGTACAATTACCTCCATTGTTGTAGGTAAGTCACCAAAACAATTGTATCACTGAGAAAATCTAAGAAAACACATAAAAAACTTCACCAAAACTTTTCCCATTTCAAGCGAATGAAACTGAAGTTAGTTGCGATGCACTCTCGCTTGGGTGTGCGGGAACTATTTACGCAGAGTTGCAGTGTTGTCATTTAAGCAAAAAAAGTCGCCAGGTATATGAAAAGTCAAGCTAGATGTCGCAATTTATTTTTATTTTTAAGATACTGTATTGTACAGTTGCTCAATGTTTAATATAATGTAATATTCCACAACTATCACACAACGCCATCTAGTCCCAAGCTAAGCAGAGCTTGTGTTATGGGTACTAGACAACTGATAAACATACTTATATATTTCTAAATACATACATATTATAGATAAATTACACCCAGACACAGAACAAATGATCGTGCTCATCACACAAACATTTGTCCTGGGTGGGAATCGAACCCACGACCTCCGGCATAGCAGTCAGGGTCACTAACCACTAGACCAACAGGCCTGTCACAATACAAGATTTTGGAATGTAAATAATTGACAACAAACCCAGAAATATATGCAACTATTTGACGGCGCAAATAATTACCTATCGTTGTATTTAACTGCTCATCAAATTCTAACAACAAATTATCAGGCATGGGTTCGTCATCCAATGATGCCTCGATCAAGTCATTTTGCAAAATTCGATAACGTTCTGTAGTAATATTTATTTTGTTTTGTATTTTTAAAATGGAAATATCCTCTAAAGGAATACAATATCCTCTGAAACCCTCTTTCAGTTCTGTATTTATCAGGGTTTTTTTTTGTAAGCTGATTTAAACCGACATGATGTTGGATTATTATTGGCCCTTCCATGAGCTCTTAATACCCCAAAAAATAGTTCCAAATGATACTGCGAATTACATAGTTAAATATTTAAGGACCTTTTCTTTTTCAACTAGGCGGTTATACAAGAAAAGTGTACTGTTTATGCATGTTAAAATACCCATAAAACCAGTTTTACGATTAGTGGTGATAACAAGCTTCTCTTCATCAGGAGCTACTATAAACATTATGTAATGTTTAGCATATTCTAAATACTCCCTTGTTTTCAAAATATTATTTTCAAATAAGGGTTTTTTGTACTCAAACTGACGCATGTTTCGTGAGTTGAGAATGTCAAAGATGTTGTTTATTAAACGGATAAAAGTAATTGTAGCCGCCACATTTTTTAATTCAACATTATAGTTTTCACAAACTTGGACTGCATCTGCTACGCTATTACTGAAAAGTTGACTGGCTAATTTTACTTTCATTTTTTGTCGCTGAAAATTTATGTGTTTCTCTTTTAACTTGTTCCCAAGGTGGAGGCCTTCTGACTTTTGTAAGTTATTGAGCTTGACGAGATAAGACCATTCAATTAGATTACCCTGAAAATCAACAAACTTCTTTTTATTTTCAAATGCGTTGCGCACAAGTTTTAGCATATGGCATGCGTCAAGGAATACTGCAACTTCGTAGTCTGTACTAGAGTGTTTGAAAGTAGTTTTCATATTCTGAGATTCTAACGAACATCCTAACTTTTTAAGCATAGCAATGTTTGCAGCGCAGCCATCCATCGTAAGGGAAACAACGTCTACACCATTTTCTTGGCATTTGTAGAGGCATCTATTCTATTTTAGAAGGCCCCCCATTGGAACCATGGGGGGTTTAGGTTTCCGCACTTAGTCCTCAAACTGGACCATTGTGCGTGAGCCATTGTGGCCAATTACTCCAACCAGCCCACCTCCCTCCAAAAACAGATCAAACTTCCCGGTCGCCTCAGGGCATCCGCAAGGGATCTTGGTGTTCCCAGGGTCTCCTCGCGAATTTTGGTAACGCCGGTGCACTCAAAGAGTACATGCGCCACCGTTTCCTCCGCCTCCATGCATGCTCTGCACAGGGGACTGTCAGTGATTCCTAGGGTGTGGAAGTGTTTGTTCAGTGAACAGTGTCTAGTGATGGTCCCCGCCACCAGGCGCAGGCTATCTCTGTCCAGGCGCAGGAGGCGCCTGGTCAGCCTTGTATCCAAGGATGGCATAGCTTCCTTGGATTGCCCGCACCCTGGTGTCGAGGTCCACCACCTCTCCGCTTGTATTCGAGTGTGATCCTTTAGCCAGCTTCTTAACTGCTTGAAAGGAATGGGCACAATGGGTTCGGGTCCGTAGGGTTTTATGTAGTTTTTGTAGAGGCATTGTTGAACTATTGAAGCGCGTTGTTCCCCGGTCATAGAACGACTGAGAAAGAAACCCACAGGTAATTTCCAGCGTTCAGTTTGACATACAAGCAACAGGACTAAAGCCTGAGAAGCTTGATCCGAATTATCGTTTTGTACGTCATTAAGGCCGAGATCAACATTGCCGTGATATTTTGTTCCATCCCATTCAACGTGCTTCCTAATTGCTATCTCATCCATCATAAGACTGCACAAAGCGCGTTTGCCTGAGGAGTTAGTTTTGTGCTTTAATATGTTAAAAGCTTTAGCTGTAAATCCAGCTTCACCATTGACACTTTCATACTATTTAGAAATAGTCCTCGGATGCGGTAAGCAATTATCGAAAGTTTTTCTGACGTATGAGTAAGCATTTGGCGAAAAATAATGGAGTGTCAAAGCGAATGATCGGAGAGCTGGAGAATACTGCTTCGTCAATGGTTTTTTATTTTTATTTTTTGCCAGCTGACGCCCAACCAAGCCTTTCAACTTAACATTTATTGACAACTAAATCTACAAGAAATACCCTTTCAAATGAGGTATCACACATGTTATTCAATAGCCATCGAAAAAGGGGTGCTAAGACAGGAAACCTCCACGTGCGCCCGTGGACTGGAGTTCCCTCTCGGATACGTCCGGGGGGAAGACCAGTTTTTCGGGCCGGTGCGCCCTGGGATGCGGGCAAAAACTCTCCTTAGGCACTGTGTGCCTAAGGGGTTTCTTTGCCCGTATGCAAATAGCCTGTCGGGTGGACGCTCCAACGCGTGTCCCTCTGAACAGCAGAGGGCACAGCGGCGGAGCGGGCTTGCGGACGGTGAGTAATGGGTATGCTCGCCGTCCGACCAAGGACCAAGCCCGGGTCGGTGGCGCGTCGTGTTTCACGCGTCACCGACGGGGCCCCTTATGGGGCCAAATGCCTGCCGGGGTCGCGGATTTTTCTTAATCCAGGATACCGTGGCCCCGGAACGTAAAGGGCATCCGACGGAACACGGGTGGATTTTAGTCAGTAAGAGTCTGACAGTCCCTCCCGCCCCACCCAGGGCGGGAGGACTCATTTGATGATTTTGCCACCCTAAAAAAAAAAAAAAAAAAAAAAAAAAAGCCATCGAAAAAAAATACAAGTAAAGAAATATCACATATCGGGAGTATTGACAAATCACAGTGTCTCGTGACACCCATAAAGCCCGGGTTACACTGGATACACATCACAGGTTACAAGCTATTGTTTGCAAAAACATGTGTGATACAAATATTATTGAGGAGTCACAGGTCCCAATCCCGGTTTCAATGGGAGGATGAATGCAAATGATTTTTTATTACCCGACTGCAAAAAAAAGAGGGTAATGTTTTTCCAATGTATGTACTTAAGTAATATTCGTTGGTACCGTCTACACAGATGGACCGCTTTTTTTAAAAGATTTTTGTATGATATTCCGGCGAGTACCTTGAAAATAAAGAATTCAACGATTATAAGAAACACATGATATTGTCTTCAAATAATTTATTTATTTATTTATTTATTTAGACTTCATGTACAAATCCTTGGTACATAGGCGGACTTAATGCCACAAGGCATTCTCTACCAGTCAACCTTTGGGTGTAAGACAACACTGTGGTAGGGTACAACAAAAATAAAAAAAAAACTAGTAAAACAAACTAAAAAAAAAAAAATATATATATATATAAAACTATGCTTTTTAATACTATTACATATATACAAATAAAATAAACTAAACAATATTATAACATATAAAATAAATAGAAATAAAATCCTAATAATTCATGACATGACTTTTGTTAATTGAGAGCTAATTTATTCTGACGTATAGAGGTTACGTACTTTTCTCTTGAAAGTGAAATTGCTTTCAGCTTTTTTTATGCTAAAGGGTAGCGCATTCCAGAGCTTAATAGTCGAGATAGTATAAGAATTAGACATGAAACCGGTACGGTGTGAAGGAATTTGGAAAAGTAGATTCTTAGAAGCTCGAAGGTTACGACTATGAGAACTGCCCAACACTATGAAAAGAGTTTTTAAGTAATCAGGAGCACATGGATCGTTCATAATCTTGAAGAGCATGCAAAGAGATCTGAGGGACCTCCTGCGTCGGATAGGCAACCATTTAAGCTGGGAACGAAAAGAAGAAATGTGATCGTATTTACGAAGGCCAAAAACGAAGCGAATACAGTTATTGAGAAGACGATCCAATTTATTTAGAAGTTCTTGGGATAGATCAGAATAACAAACATCGGCATAGTCAATGATGGGAAGCACAAGTGACTGGACCAAAGTGAGTTTGGTGCTAGATGGGAGGAAATGCTTGAATCTATAGAGAGACCGCAGCGAGAACGTGACTTTCTGACTCACCTGAGCCACATGCTTTTTCCAACTCAAACAGTCGTCAATGTACAGGCCCAAGTCTTTTACGTGAGGTGAAAGAGAGATGACGGTGTTCTCGTACAACAGTGGCACAAGTTGGCTAGTGTTCACGTTTCTCAAGTGGTATGAACTACCGATTATGATTGCCTGACATTTTCCGACGTTCACAGCAACCCCAAACTTGCTAGACCATTCTTCAATAGCACGAAGATCAGCATTGAGTGATGAGATGCAATTATTAAGGTTGGCGATGTCTGATTGAGCGTATAGTTGCAAGTCATCAGCGTAGAGATGGTAAGAACATTTGAGGATAGAAGTAATGGAGTTTATAAATAACGAAAATAAGAGAGGAGAGGGTATACCGCCTTGAGGAACACCAGTTACCAGGTCGCACCAATCAGAGCACTCCTGATCAGCACGCACTGCCTGCTGGCGACCACGAAGATAAGATGAAAACCAATCACGTGACAACGAAGAGACCCCAATTTGAGACAAGATAGCCAAGAGAATATCGTGATCAACGGTGTTAAAAGCATTGGAAAAATCTATTAAAACTAAGACCGTTAACCTCGAATTCTCCAAGCCATCCCTAATGTCTTCAGTAACTTTAAGTAAAGCTAAAAACATTTAATGAAAAAAAACATACGTGATTAAATTTCAAATTAATGTTTACATACGACGTCAGTTCTGCCTCCGCAGCAGCAGCTTCCTCCGGAGGCGGAACCACAGCAAAAAGCCTAGAAGAAGAAAAACATTTAATGAAAAAAAAACATACGTGATTAAATTTCAAATTAATGTTTACATACGGCGTCAGTTCTGCCTCCGCAGCAGCAGCTTCCTCCGGAGGCGGAACCACAGCCAAAAGCCTAGAAGAAGAAAAACATTTCATGAAAAAAAAAACATACGTGATTAAATTTCAAATTAATGTTTACATACGACGTCAGTTCTGCCTCCGCAGCAGCAGCTTCCTCCGGAGGCGGAACCACAGCAAAAAGCCTAGAAGAAGAAAAACATTTAATGAAAAAAAAAACATACGTGATTAAATTTCAAATTAATGTTTACATACGGCGTCAGTTCTGCCTCCGCAGCAGCAGCTTCCTCCGGAGGCGGAACCACAGCCAAAAGCCTAGAAGAAGAAAAACATTTCATGAAAAAAAAACATACGTGATTAAATTTCAAATTAATGTTTACATACGGCGTCAGTTCTGCCTCCGCAGCAGCAGCTTCCTCCGGAGGCAGAACCACAGCAAAAAGCCTAGAAGAAAAATATTTAATGAAAAAAAACATACGTGATTAAATTTCAAATTAATGTTTACATACGGCGTCAGTTCTGCCTCCGCAGCAGCAGCTTCCTCCGGAGGCGGAACCACAGCAAAAAGCCTAGAAGGAAAAAAACATTTAATGAAAAAAAAAACATACGTGATTAAATTTCAAATTAATGTTTACATACGACGTCAGTTATGCCTCCGCAGCAGCAGCTTCCTCCGGAGGCGGAACCACAGCAAAAAGCCTAGAAGAAAAAAAACATTTAATGAAAAAAAACATACGTGATTAAATTTCAAATTAATGTTTACATACGGCGTCAGTTCTGCCTCCGTAGCAGCAGCTTCCTCCGGAGGCGGAACCACAGCAAAAAGCCTAGAAGAAAAAAAACATTTAATGAAAAAAAACATACGTGATTAAATTTCAAATTAATGTTTACATACGACGTCAGTTCTGCCTCCGCAGCAGCAGCTTCCTCCGGAGGCGGAACCACAGCAAAAAGCCTAGAAGAAGAAAAATATTTAATGAAAAAAAAACATACGTGATTAAATTTCAAATTAATGTTTACATACGGCGTCAGTTCTGCCTCCGCAGCAGCAGCTTCCTCCGGAGGCGGAACCACAGCAAAAAGCCTAGAAGAAGAAAAATATTTAATGAAAAAAAACATACGTGATTAAATTTCAAATTAATGTTTACGTACGGCGTCAGTTCTGCCTCCGCAGCAGCGGCTTCCTCCGGAGGCGGAACCACAGCATAAAGCCTAGAAGAAAAAAATAATTAAAGAAAAAAAAACACACACATGATTAATTATTAAATTTCAAATAAATGTTTACTTACAGGTGGCTGAGAAGGCCCCGCTTCAGCAACAACAGCAAGAGCAAGAGTTTTCTTCTTCTTTCAAATATATCATCTTTCATCAATTGCCTGATTTGAGGGCTAACAAAAATGCCCTCTTTAATTTATGCTTCACTTGCTTAGGATTTTATCTTTCAAATATAATAAAAAGCAGTCACCACTCCTAGTTTGAGTTGGTTCTGGTACTGGTAAATCTTCACTATGAGGGATAACGTTTTTAGCTGATGGTAGGTCAGGATACTTACTCGTAAGTTTACTTTTTGTTTTAATTGTAATACCTTTTGTAACAGGAAGACAAAAATAACAAACAGATGAGTTGTTCGTCGGTTCCGTCCAAATCATAGGGGATTGCAAAAGGCATAGATCGAGATCTTTTCGCCATCCAGTGAAAAGACCCACACATGTAACATGACAGACATCTGAAACCCACGCTTTGTCTTGTTGTCCGATGGCAAAGCCAAAATACTGCTCATATAACTTAAAGATATTCTTCGGAAAGAAAAATTCGAACCACAGGATTCGAACTTGCGGCCTTCGGATTAAGTACATCCGACGCTCATTTCATATAACTTAGTTCTGAGTTTTGAAAGTAATGTCACCACAATGTGTCAGGATCATTTTTACACTTTCTAGACCTTATTTAAGAATCACTTAGCTCTAAAAACAGAACAAAACACTACGCTCTACAAATAAACAAATTCTCTGAATGCGAAAGTGAAACAAAAACGGTTAATTTTCAATTTTGTGGGGTGTACGCGTTATTAAATCTAAGCGGTTGAATTTGTATGCCTAGAAACACACTTATCATACGCAATACTGTAACTGATAAGTGTGTTTCTAGGCATACAATTTCAACCGTTTAGATTTAATAACGCGTTGCATACGTTGCGTACGTGGGTTCAGTTTGTCCCTACCTTAAATCTTTCAAAAGATGGGGACTCGCACGATTGAAATACTCCTGTCTGAAGATTTTGAAATCTCTCTTTATTCGGACATTCACAGCTTCCACAACCCATCTATTAATTATCACGCAACACGATCGATTTCCTTCTAAAGTTGTAAGCTGTGAATGACCAGGCGACATTGTTTCGGGCATATGACCCAGTAAATTTTTATCATGCAATTTATCCATGGAGTCCCTGAAGCCACGATCTGATATGAAGACATCATTGTCATTAAAAAAATGTATAAAAGTTTCTTCTAATAAGCTGTTTAGTATCGTGGCATCGTTGGTAGTGGCAGCATACGGACCAAACACATCTAAAATATATCCGTCACAACATACGACTAGAAATGGTTTCACTAAGTTCCGGTATTTGTGGAGTGAATATGTTTTTTTTTTTGAAATAGGTACTTCGAACTCTTTTGAGTAGGTACATATATATGTGCCATCGGCAATTACTATGGCAGTTGTTCCAACTGTACTACTAAATAAGCCATCCTTTAAAATAGATCGACCACAGTTAATACATAAGCAACGATGACCAACTTGTTGGGAAGAATGTGCTTGCCCATTTCCATGCAGTTTGCCAATTCCCAACATGCATGGCAAATGCAATCAGTTTCAGAGCTCTGTAAAACACAAGTAATTTAAATTGTTTGATATTTAAATCACAACTAACACTGCCTGGGTGACGCATCCAGTATTATAAACTATTAAGCTGCATAACAAAACACTAGCAAACAGACCATAATATATTTAAGTGTTTTAGCACCACCCGCGGTGGTTGGCGCCCACGGCGACGGACGTCGCAAGACGATCTCCGGCCACCGTAGGCGCGGGCATGCGGGCGGCGAGTAAAGGGCAACTCGCAGCCCGACCATGGACCATGCCCGGGTCGACGGCGCGTTGTGTTCCACGCGCGCCTCAAAGAGCGTCAGCATAATGACGGGGCCCCCTCTCTAGAGGGCCAAAGCCTGCCGGGGTCGCGGGACTTATACCATTACCGTGACCCCGGAACATAAAGGGCTATTGAAGGACACCGTGGATTTTAGTCAGTACAAGTCTGACACCCATGTGACTAAGAAAGTGATGAGTATGAATGTTGATGGATGGAGAGGACGAGGTAGGCCGAAGAAAAGATGGATGGATTGTCTAAGGCGTGATATGAAAGAAAAAGGAGTAAATGATACTGTGACGTCTGATAGGGGAGAATGGAAGAAGAAAACGTGTTGCGCCGACCCCAAATAGAATGGGATAAGGGCAGGAAGAAGAAGAAGACAAGTCTGACAGTCCCTCCCACCCTGCCCGGGGTGGGAGGACTCATTTGATGATTTTACCATGAAAAAAAAAAGTGTTTTACCGAAGATCAACTGCCGACATTGTTGTAGCATGAACAACATTCACAGAACACCAAAACAATGTAAAATAATAAGAGTCCTATCTCAGTCCTGCGCAGGATAATACACTGAACGCAAATTGTAATGTTACATCAACGTGATGGCTCAAAATAAGAGTTCACACGTCATTTGTAGATGCAGTCACGATTACAAAATAATATCACAAACGACGTTATGTGCAGGTTCAAACATTTAAATCAAAATATCATGACCGCAGAACATGACTGTATACATATTTTTTTGTATTTGACGTAAGTGACAGCTGTGTTGCCAATTATTGATTAACTAATCGGATCGATTAAAATCATCGAATCGATACAAAAAATAATTAGTAAAAGCAATGCTGTTTGATATTAAATGTTGTTTAAAATGAGCATCTAAATAGATGAAATCCGAATTAAATCGATCTACTTTCTTTTTATATAATGAAGAATATTTGCACGAAAGATACTTTCCAAAACATACATAATACTTGTGCAAATGTTTAGGCCGTCTATTTAATATACCTTTTCGTATTTTTAAGTGATTAATTATTGATTATCTTTTAACATAACATTCTCTAAAATTTTTAACACACGCCACCACCCGTGAAATACTAATCATTCAAGAGTCACTACATCAAATCTGATTTAAGTAATATAAATATTTCTCTTGTATTGCACTTATTTTATTGAATAAACGATTTTTTTTTTCTTCTTCATTAAAGATTTCATTCATCCTCATCGATTTGGGTTTATTGTATGGCAACACTGACGTAATACGTCTATTCTAAGCGTTTTGTTTTGCATTATTGCGTTTTGTTTCCGTAACGGGGCTGCACCCCAAAAAACATAGTTTTTTAGTTACTACCAATAACTAAAAAAATTTTACCTTGGAAAATAAGTACGGGTATAGGACCTATAATTTGCATGTAACTAGATTTTGAAACGTTTGGATTTGATGAGATACCCCACTTGTCAATCTTCTTTAGTTTTGTTTGTTCATCTTCTTTAGTCTTATTAATTAATTAATAAGAAGAAATGCCAAATCAGCCTTTATTTCTTTTTTAAAGTAAAAGTAACAAATTAACAGTTTTGTCTGTAATTTAACTTAAAATAGATATGTCAAAATTAACTTTTGTTTGCTCTGAGGATTTCTAGAACTTCAGTGTCTATACATGTGTTAGACTGCGCAGTGACTGTGACCTCCTCTTGTACGGGTGGCACGGACGTGCTAGGCTGTTCTTGGCGGGCCAGCATGTCGTTTTGGATATTATTACTTGGTAATGATTGTTCAATGACATTGCTGTCCATGAATTCGAACGTTTCCAGGAGACCGCGTGTAGGTAAGCGTAGGTGGGACGCCACCCGGCCTTTTACCAATTTCACATTTCTTGCATGGTAGCCTTTGCGGCAGTAGAAGCGTTCTTCATTCTTTGCTGGTTTTTTCATTGCCACCAGAGTGCCATCAATACACCTAAGAGCTGCTGGAAAGCCAAACTTTTTGTAGAACTTGTAATTTACAATAATCACTAACATGATCAACTGTCATATAAAATGTAAAAATCAAAGGGTCACTTTATTATATTATACCTACTGACCTTTTTTTAACATTTGTCTTTCTTGTATATTTTGAGGAAACCTTATATATTTTTTACTATGGTCGGATTATTGAGATTTTCCACTACTTCATTCATGCAACGAGATGCTGATGGTTGCGATAAATATGTTCTTATGTTTTCTTTAATAATTTTCTGATAACTGCCATTAGCCAAGAATGGCAAGGTGCATAATATCTGTGAAACAATAAATCAATAAAAATTAAATGCCTACTTTAACTGGATGTAGTCAAAACAAAATAACAAAATAGGGATCAATTTGGTTATTTCCATGCTTAATAGAATACCAATATTATAACTATAGGTACAGGGTCCTTTTTTTTTAGCGTGGTAAAATCATCAAATGAGTCCTCCAGTCTAGGACAGGGCGGGAGGGACTGTCAGACTTGTACTGACTAAAATCCACGGTGTCCTTCATTAGCCCTTTACGTTCCAGGGTCACGGTTTCCAGGTGAGACAGTCCCGCGACCCTGGCAGGCTTTGGCCCTCTAGAGGGGGGCCCCGTCATTATGCTGACGCTCTTTGAGGCGCGCGTGGAACACAACGCGCCGTCGACCCGGGCATGGTCCATGGTCGTGCGGCGAGTTGCCCTTTACTCGCCGCCCGAGGTACAGGGTCCTTAGACTAACATGAAAACATATGCCTAGAGCTAGCGGGGAAACCACCTAAAGGGAATAAATACTCCTTATTATGAAGTGTTTTTCTTATTATGGTATGCTTGATTACAAATCTTTCAGCCTCAGATCTTTCACCTATAAACTGTGTATGTAAATACTTACGAAATTAACTTTATACATAGTAAAATAAACTTACTTTTACACGAATTGAAAGTCCTTTTCCTCGACGTTTTGTGGGCTTTATCAGAGGATGTTTAGTAACTCGTACTCCAGTTGGTCAATTAGCTCCTTTGACAATCTATACAAGTTCACAAAGTCGTCATCTCGGGTTAATAAAGATAAACTTCGAATTTTGGTAGATTGTCGACGCTTTTCTAGTTAATCCAAAGCGTGAGCTTATTCTAATATAGATTTAAACAAAAACATTATTGCCATCGTTATCCCTTAAGTAGGCAGGCACTTATTCACTTTAAAAACTTTATTTAAACACTATTTAACCCTAAATTTGGCAAGAAAAGAAAAGTAAAAAATATTATATGTATGATAACATTTGGAAAATCGTGTATTAAGAGGTGTGAAAAAAAAATATGTTTCGTTTTTCGAAAACAACATGTCCGTCCTACCGGACATTGCCAAATAAGTAATAGCCGATTTACAAATTTGACTGTTCGGTGTGATGGACAGTATCAAAGGAGGGTAAATAATAAAAACGAATTATTTGTATTATTTTATATTAGGTAATTTAAAAAATGTAATAAAAATATTGAAATGTAATTTTATTTGGTGTGGAAGTCTAAGAAACAATTTCTGGCATTTTTGCCAGTCACGAAACAAAGTCGAGATTGGCATTTTATGCAGAACACCACAGTCTTCTTTTGACAAAACCTGCAGTGTCCTTCTTCCATCGTCGATGGGAAATGACCTAGATTGTCTTTTACTGGGCTAGAAGGGCGTACCACACGAGGTTTGACCGCTTTTGGTGAAGTTTTTCTGGTCCTTTGGGCACATCGATTTTCATTTAAATGATTCTCATACACAGCATTCTGAATGCTTTCAATGGTATTTTTCGACTGCTTCCATTCTTTTTTCGATATACCAGCCAAGCGTTGTTGATGCATATATCCAGCATTTGTGCAAAAATACCCATGTACCACCTTCTTGTTTTGAACGGCGTTTTATACAGCGATACTAAAATATCCGCCAGATCAATCCGCTCCGCTCCGCCCATGTGTTTATTGTACTGCCGCACAATTTCTGGACACTCTACTTCTACTTTCTTCTTCTGAATATCGTACGATCTTCTCTACAGGCTCGCTAGCAACAAAAGAACTTATAAATGTCACGACCTTAGTATCGTTCCAGCGAATAACTGCCAAACGGTTCTTGTTACAGCTAACTTCAGCAAAGTGCCCTCTTGGCTTCTTTTTGAAAGCCTTTTGATCTGGTAAAACTTTTTCTGCACCTCTGATACGATTGTTACGTATAGTACCGAGTCCGAATATTCCATATTTTTCACGTAAAACGAAGAACAATTCCGGAGATGAAAAGAAATTATCGCAATATATTATTGCTGGCTTGCGATCGATACTTTGACACAAAGCAATCACTACTTGAGCGCCAAAACCAAGAGATTCTTCTTCTTCAGAAAATGTATGATAGTGGAAGGTATCTTCACCTGCGTATAACAAAAAGTCATAGATGATGCCCGAGACACCAGCCCTTACATAATTTTTAAAACCCCACTTGTGAGGTTTGTTTTTCTTGTATTGTTTACGTTTTCCAGCTTTTGTCCCTTTATACGCTATCATCATTCTTCTATACTGTATCGCGTTTCCCTTGCTCTTTCAAACAATTTCTCCTTATTTTTTCCAATACAGGTCTGACTTTATGATACCGATCTCCATCATCCAGATTATTATTGGCAATATGCAACCAACGTCTTACTTGCTGATAACGTTTTAATGGCATAATATCAGCTACTTAACCATAACGAAATTTTGTCGACGAATAGTCGAGGTACGATGGCATTTGAATAATACCCATAATTAAATGGATCGATATAAAGTCTTTCAGCTCATCCACGGTCAACTGTATCGATCTCCCCATTTCCTGAACAGAGTGGAAATTTGTTTGGTCCACAATATAAGTAATCCAAGGGGTTCATCTGGCGAGTCAACGAAATCGTTTTCTTCAGCTTCAATTGACGCTCCGTGGCGAAATGATGCTTTTTTCCACTTGTAATCTTGCAGTAGCTTTTTTGCGTCGTTTTGTTGCGGATACTTTCGGCTGTTTGGAACGTGTGACTCTTTTCACAGACCTGGTCGGAGCAATGGGTGTATTAGGCGTTGAGGGAACGAATTGCAGATAATGATGGTATGTTATCATAGCGGGAATCTTGAATATCTTGCAGAATAGGGGTAAGCGGTATAGACTCGGGTAAAAACAGGGTTGTATTTTCGGGTTGTTGTTCCACTTCTTCATCAATTTCAGAAATATTAATGCGTTCAAGCGAGAAAGCAATGGATGGTAACGGTGAAGAAAAGTTAGAAGAAGCACACTCATCATGCATTTCATTCTCGGAATCTGATTTATCACTTGCATCAGAAGGTGCCCCTTTCATTAGGGACTAAAGCGCTTTGCTCGTGTGGATGTAAGTCCGAATTTTATCTGCATATTGCTTGGTACAAAGAAAGTTGATCCCTTCAGTTGACTTTGCAAAAATTACCATAGCTTCGGCTTCTGTAAAAGCACCGTTTTCGCATAAAAGTATAATAACATCTGCGTTTCGGTTACCGTTCTCGCAATCTGTTCTGTTGACTGCCCCAGCACAACCTTGTTGTTCGACCAGAACTTTCCTTGTTTTTCTTGGAAACGGATATCCGGATTCTCCCTCCTGATCGTCATCGGTTTGAAGAGTTGTAGCCACCATTCTCTGGTACCTTTCTTCAAATGGCTCGCTTTCTGGTCGAAATATTGAATTTCCCCCTTCGGTACAATCAGCCTCATAACTCGTAACCTTCCATTTACTCGTGCCGTCCATTCCACAATAATGTTCGGCGCACTCACAAGTCCTAATATGTTCCGGGCGGAGAATATCTTGTACGACTTGACGACCATTGCCGGAATAAAGATACTCGCGTAGACAAGTGAGGCAGTCAACAGACTTGTTTTTGTAGGCTCCGCATCGAATAATTCGTCCCAGTCGTGAGTTAAATCCCCACTGTTTATTGAAAGAATAGTATATGACATGCCAATGGGGTCGTCTTGTTCCGTGATGGTAAGCGATGAGTTCATAAGGTCCTTCATAAAGTTTCTTAAGTTGACTTTCAGGGCTTGTTGCATAGGTACCGACTGGACATATTCTTCCCAAGCTTCCATCGTCTTCGAGAACTCGATCTCTGCTTCCTCCTCCGTAGGAATATCATCTGATACGTCCGTTGCCCCATTTAACTCTGATTCCGCTTGAGTTTTCAGGGTGGATAAACCCATCTGGTCCAGCACAAAGTTTTGGTAATGCTTCGCTTGAATCCCTGTCCAATTTTTTATTTTTATTAAACCTAACTATATTTAACCTATGTCTAACCTAACCATGTCTAACCTAATCCCACCACCTTTTTTTGATTTTTAATTTTTTTTACATTTTATTTTTTTTCTTTATACCATAAGATTATATTCACTCCAACATTTTTTGTTAAAATATGTAGTATCAAAATAGATGTAGTTGCTCTATGGTCCAGTCTATGACATGTATAAGAAAAAAATAAATTATAGTTGTCTATGTCTTGCTGCAACAGCTAACGTGTTTTATTAGGTTATGGGCCCAGTCCCGCATTTTTAATAATTTAAAAAGTATATTTCGTGCAGCTTTCACTTCTATTTCGTGTTTTCGTTCAAAATGTCGTCATCAAGTTATATAGTTAATGTTCCCAAATTAAAAGGACGTGAAAACTATGATGACTGGGCGTTCGCGGTAAAAAATTTTATGGTGCTAGAAGGCGTGGATCTGGACAATATTTCGCCGGATCTAAAGGACAGTGAGCAAGCAAAAGCCAAAGCCAAGCTGATTATGACGATTGATCCTTCATTGTACGTTCACATCAAGACGGAGAACACAGTTAATGCTTTGTGGAAAAAGTTGAAGCAACTGTTCGATGACACTGGATTCACAAGAAAAATCGGTTTACTAAGAACATTAATATCGATTAGGCTAGAAAATTGTGAATCAATGACAAGCTACGTGTCTCAGGTCGTCGAAACAGCGCAACGATTGAAGGGAATGAGTTTTGATATCAGTGAAGAATGGATTGCGTCATTGCTTTTGGCGGGACTTCCAGAAAGGTTTGAGCCAATGATAATGGCGATCGAACACTCTGGTTTGTTGGTTAGTGCTGACGTCATAAAAACTAAACTTCTTGATATGAGTTCTGATGTTGGCAGTACTGGAAATAGCACAGACACGGCGTTTTGGACAAATCGTCGAACAAAAAGTGGCAACACTGCGCATTCCAAGCAAACGTCAAAATCAAATCAAAGTCAAACGTCATTAGCATCAGGAAATAAACAAATAAAGTGCTATAAATGCAAGAAAGTTGGACACTACAAAAACCAGTGTCCTGAATCAAAAGTTAAAGAAGCAGGTGCCTTCAGTGTGGCGTTTCTTCAAGGTGAATTCAGTACAGATGACTGGTACATTGATTCTGGTGCAAGTGTCCATATGACGGCGAATCGAGAAAGTTTGAAAGAAATACGAAAACACAGTATTCATGAAATAGTTGTGGCGAACAAAACATCTATGCCAGTTATGTGTGCCGGCGATACACTAATAACTACATGTGTAAACAGCGATCAGTTTGAAATTCGTGTGAAAAATGTGTTGTACATTCCTAACCTCACAACTAACCTCTTATCAGTTAGCCAGCTAATAGCTAATGGGAATACAGTAACGTTTGAGAAACACTGTTGTAAAATTCGTAATGGACAGAATAAGCTAATTGGAGTAGCAAACCTGAAAAATGAAGTGTACAAACTAGACACGGTGAAGTCAGAGATGTTAGCAGCTCCGGCAGTACACACATCAGATGCAAGACTGTGGCATAGGCGACTAGGGCACATCAACAGCAGGGATTTAGAGAAAATGAAGAATGGTGCAGTGGAGGGTGTATCTTATAAAGATAAAGCAGACATCCAGAAATCCAACTGTCAAGTGTGTTGTGAAGGTAAGCAGTCCCGCTTACCTTTCCCATCTGGAAATCACAGAAGTGAAAACCTGTTAGAGGTGGTGCACTCTGACTTATGTGGACCTATGGAAACGAGATCGATAGGCCAGGCCAAATATTTTCTTCTTTTTGTTGATGATGCAAGTCGAATGTCAAATGTTTATTTTTTGAAAGAGAAAAATCAAGCACTTCAATATTTTAAGGAGTATAAACGGTTGGTGGAAAAACAAACTGAAAGAAAAATTAAAGTTCTGAGGACAGATAATGGAGGAGAGTTCTGTTCTCAAGATATGGAAAACTATTTGAAAGCAGAAGGTATAGTACACCAGAAAACCAACCCTTACACTCCAGAGCAAAATGGCTTATGTGAGCGCTTCAACAGAACCGTTGTTGAACACGCTAAATGTTTACTCTTTGAGGCTAAATTAAGAAAAGAATTTTGGGCAGAGGCAGTCAACTTGGCAGTTTACCTAAAGAATAGGTCGCCAGCCTCAGGTCTAGGAGATGTGACACCATTTGAGAAATGGACAGGCAGAAAACCTGATCTAAGTTATATTAGAGTGTTTGGTAGTCCTGTGATGGTGCACGTGCCCAAGAATAAAAGATTAAAGTGGGATAAGAAAGCAGTCAAAAATATCTTAGTTGGTTACCCAGACAATGTAAAAGGGTACAGATTGTACAACTTAGAAACAAAGAAAATTACTTGAAGTAGGGATGTAATTATTATCGAAAAAGAATTCATTCCAGATACTAAGATAGTAGTTCAGGAAACAACTGATGTAGAGGATTCACAGCCAGTGGAGGAAGAAACAGAAGAGGAGAAGAGCATTTCAGATCTGAATGACTTAACCTATGTTCCTGAGACCTCTAATTGTAGCTTAACATCAGAAGACTCATACCACACTTTATGTGAAGAAGATGGTGAAAGTGCAGAAGAAATCCCTGAGACACAAATTAAACGCACAAGAAAACCAGTAGAGAGGTATGGTATTTCAAATCTAAGTATTGCTGACAAGCAAGAGTCTTGGGATGATGATATTACTTATGAGGAAGCGATGAAGGGGCCAGATAAAGAGATGTGGAAACAAGCAATGGAACAGGAGCTCAAAGCTTTTGAAGACAACCAGGCTTGGGAGCTAGTGGATGCAGAAGAAGCGGACAGAGTGGTTCAGTGCAAGTGGGTCTTTAAAAAAAAGTTTGAAAGTGATAACAAAGTGAGATTTAGAGCTCGTTTAGTGGCAAAGGGCTTCACCCAAAAAGAAGGCGTGGACTATAGTGCTACATATTCACCTGTTCTTAGATACTCTACCTTAAGATTTAAAGTTAACCATCTCGATGTAACAACTGCATTTTTGAATGGCCACCTCAATGAAACTGTGTATATGCAAGTTCCTCCGAACTTAGAATGTAAAAGTAATAGTGTACTTAAATTGAAACGAGCTATATATGGATTAAAAAAATCTGCCAGAGCTTGGAATCAAAAACTTAATGATTGTTTACTAGCATTGGGTTACACAAAGTCAACATTAGAACCATGCTTGTATAGTAAAAAGGAAAATAAGGATCAGATTTATATAACAGTGTTTGTTGATGATTTTTTCATTTTTTCAAATAGTAACATGATGATAGAAAAGTTGAAAAATGAATTAAAGTCAAATTTCAAGATAAAAGACTTAGGACAAGTAAAAAACTGTTTGGGCATGAGGGTTAAGAAATATAAAGATGGCAGTATATCATTGGATCAGGAGCAGTTTGTTGATAATATTTTATTGAAATTTAAAATGTCAGATTGTAATGGGGTGGACACTCCAATTGAAAATAACTTAAAATTAGATAAATCTGAAATTGTTAACAAGCAATATCCTTATCAACAGCTGATAGGGACCCTAATGTATCTAGCTATCCTAACACGCCCAGATATCAGTTTTAGTGTCAGTTATCTAAGTCAATTCAATAATTGTTTCACAGAAGTCCATTGGAAGCATGCAAAACGAATATTAAAATATTTAAAGAAAACCAAGTCTTATGGATTAATGTATTCAAAAGATGATAATAATTTGGAAGGTTATGTAGATGCAGACTGGGGCTCTAATAATATTGATAGAAGATCCTACACAGGTTTCTGCTTTAAATTGTCAGGAGCTGTGATATCATATGAATGTAAAAAGCAGCAAACAGTAGCATTGTCAAGTACTGAAAGTGAGTACATGGCAATATCTGAGGCCTGTAAAGAGGCAATTTATTTAAAGAACTTGTTGTTTGAAATAATTGGTTGTAATTATACAATAACTCTGTACAATGATAACCAGGGGGCTCAGAAATTAACAGAGAATCCTTTGTTCCATAGGAGAACAAAACATATAGATATCCGTCACCATTTTGTAAGAGAGGCTGTTGCAAATACTCGTAATATTGTTAAAATTGTATATTTGTCAACTAATGACATGCCAGCAGATCTTTTAACAAAAGGTTTATCTATTATTAAGCATAACCAATTTGTTAAAAAATTGGGTATTAGAACCATTAACTAAAGTTTTTTTTTTTTTTGGGTAAAAATTCAAAGTTATGTTTTGTTCTTAAGCTTATTTTTTGTTTAATTTGGAGTTATGTTATATTTTTTTTTTTGCTCTATTTTGATAAGTGGAGGTGTTAAAATATGTAGTATCAAAATAGATGTAGTTGCTCTATGGTCCAGTCTATGACATGTATAACAAAAAAATAAATTATAGTTGTCTATGTCTTGCTGCAACAGCTAACGTGTTTTATTATTTTTCGCATATATGCGGGCTTATTTTTATGTACAAGGAGCACCGGTTTCTCAATTCGTAAGTTATGGTCCTCGACCTCACCGCTTCCTGTGCCATTGGTACATTACAATACATTTCTATTGGATAATTACTACAAGTATATAACACTACACCACGCACATCACAGCTGTCCTTATATTTCACATCCGTCGACATTGGCAGACCCGACGCCAACAGCTTCCACTGCTCAAACTGGTTGTCTGTCAGCTTGCACTCGTCCATCAGACACGAATTTGTATTCAACAGTCCGCTAAAGTTGAAACTGCTGTTTGAAATCAATCCCGTCAAGCGACAGTAATTAAAGTGGCACTCTACCAGACTGTTTATTATCATTGTTTTCCCCGTTGAAGGAGGTCCCAGGAAAAACAGATTATTTTTCTTGTTGCTCTGTCGTGTAAAATGATTGAATGTGTTTTCAAAAAAATTGTTATGATCGATTCCATACAGTGTCAATATTTCTTAAAATTTTTACGTCACTTCATCTTGCATTGTATCGTCCATCAGGTGACTGTTCTCTTTCTCGAATTTCGCCTTTGCTCGTTCAAACCTCTGCTTTACCGACTCCGAAAATACCAGTACTCTGGCGATGTGGATGTAAGTCCGAATTTTATCTGCATATTGCTTGGTGCAAAGAAAGTTGATCCCTTCAGTTGACATTGCAAAAATTGCCATAGCTTCGGCTTCTGTAAGAGCACCGTTTTCGCATAAAAGTATAATAACATCTGCGTTTCGGTTACCGTTCTCGCAATCTGTTCTGTTGACTGCCCCAGCACAACCTTGTTGTTTGACCAGAACTTTCCTTGTTTTGCTACGAAACGGATATCCGGATTCTCCCTCCTGATCGTCATCGGTTTGAAGAGTTGTAGCCACCATTCTCTGGTACCTTTCTTCAAATGGCTCGCTTTCTGGTCGAAATATTGAATTTCCCCCTTCGGTACAATCAGCCTCGTAACTCGCAACCTTCCATTTACTCGTGCCGTCCATTCCACAATGATGTTCGGCGCATTCACAAGTCCTAATATATTATGTTCCGGGCGGAGAATATCTTGTACGACTTGACGACCATTGCCGGAATAAAGATACTCGCGTAGACAAGTGAGGCAGTCAACAGACTTGTTTTTGTAGGCTCCGCGTCGAATAATGCATCCCAGTCGTGAGTTAAATCCCCACTGTTTATTGAAAGAATAGTATATGACATGCCAATGGGGTCGTCTTGTTCCCTGATGGTAAGCGATGAGTTTATAAGGTCCTTCATAAAGTTTCTTAAGTTGACTTTCAGGGCTTGTTGCATAGGTACCGACTGGACATATTCTTCCCAAGCTTCCATCGTCTTCGAGAATTCGATCTCTGCTTCCTCCTCCATAGGAATATCGTCTAATACGTCCGTTGCCCCATTTAACTCTGATTCCGCTTGACTTTTCAGGGTGGATAAACCCATCTGGTCCAGCACATAATTTTGGTAATGCTTCGCTTGAATCGCTGTCCAATTCGTATCCGAAGTCTCCTCCGTCTCGTCTTGTTGTTTACTGCTTAGTTCTCCTCCTTTTTCTCCTTCTTCTCCACCCTGATGTGCCTCGTCACTTCCTCCTCCTCCCCATTCCTTGGAATTGAAACTCAAAAAGGAGGTGTTTTTTTTTTCGGCCCAAACATGTACCGAGGTACAAATTACTATTAAAATTCCTTCCAATAATTAGTATTTTTAGCAGTATTTAAAATCTGACATTGAAATCTGAAAATGAAAAATATCTAACATTTAATGTCATGGATTTCCGCAAAGTAACGCCTGATTCTATAATTATAATAATTTACCTTGTCAGAAATAGCCCTAATTTTCTGGTAAGACACTAACTAAAAGTGGGTATTGTGGCACCATTTTAGAAAGGTAATGAGACAAGAAAGTTTTTTCTGTAATTTGTACACGAAGTATCACACATTTATTTTGAAAAATATTCTTTGAAAGACAAGGGAAGTTTTCAGAAAGCTCAAAACAGAAACTTTATGACACTAAATTTCACAAGATATGATTAGTTTTATAACAAACTTGTATTCATTAGATTTAGTCGTTCATATTCTATCGGAAAAGTATAAATTCTAAGCAGTGACTATCGTTACTTTCTAACAATAAGCACTTAATGATTGTAAATTTCTCGAAAAATATTTAAAGTTCCATATTTCCAAAACCAGTTAGTTTGGACCCCATGTTGTCGGGGTTAAAATTGTTGCAAATAAGGTCTAGTATCACCCATTTCAAGGACCGCATCCAATGGGGTTAAAAACTGAAAGCTCACGATAGCTGGCAGCACTGTTGAGCGTTCCATAGAACCGCCATATTGTGTATTTGTTATTGAACTATAAAAATGTGTGCTACTTGGAGTGTAACTCAGTTAAAACATGAGCTAAGGAAAAGGGAAGTGTCTACCATCGGTAAAAAAGCAGCTTTAGTGGAATGGTAACTAAACTATGGGCATTTTAAAAATTGTCTATTAAATGTTATGAAAAATATCTAGTTTTAATTCCGCTACAAAAATCCAGGCTTCATGCAGGATGCAGTCCCACCCTCCCGCCCTCATGCATATGCACATGAAGCAAAGGTCCCAACCTCCCGCCCACATACATATGCATACGTGCAAGAAAAATGGAAAAAACATGCCATGCAATCAAACCTATACTCGACACGTGTTTCGCCCCTCCACGGGGCATCCTCAGGAGATGTTGACTCGACAAGCGCTCGGCCTCGAGTGAGCCAGGACTCGTAGTAGTCGCGGCGCCCCCGCAAGGGGGCGCGGCTGGCGGGTATGGACTTAGTCCTTGTTCCCGCGGGAGCGGGGTGTTGTGCTCGCAACGGCGGGCACACGCTCTGGGGTGGCAATTATAGCCGAAGGGGCCTACGGGCGCGCGTACTATGTGACGCGCGCCGGGGTGTGTAGCTGCACATCGTTGCTTACAGGCGCGCCGCGGTACTGTCGGCAGTACCGCTTGCTTCACTGCGCCCCGGCGGTCTGCCCCTGCCAGGTGAGACCCCCAGTTACCTGGGCGAGGCCCGGCAGAGAGCGACCAGCGACAGGGGCGCAGGCTTACGACGCACCTGCAAGGAAGAGTGGCTCTCGCCTGCCCCGTTTTCCAGAGCGACGAGTGAGCCAGGTTGACAGCTCTCGCCTCTTTATATAGCGTCGTGATGACGCAATAACAACGTTCGATACAAACGTCACAAAGACGTCTGTATCGATCTACCTGTAATCATACTTAAAAGAGGTGATGTAATTAAGTTTGTTCATGTGCATATGCATGAGGGCGGGAGGGTGGGACTGCATCCTGCATGAAGCCTGGATTTTTGTAGCAGAATTAAAACTAGTTATTTTTCATAACATTTAATGTCATGGATTTCCGCAAAGTAACGCCTGATTCTATAATCTAAAATTGTCTATGTTCTTTTGCGTTTGTTTAATAAAGTTCTTTTTTTTTGTTGAAAGCTGGAGGCATGCGACTGGAATAACCTCATCGGAGTTGAGGATCAACTCGAGGATGATATTCCTATCATCCCTGCTATGGATAACTTCAGGGATGTTAATGCCAGCACTGATCTTCCAGCGATAACTAAAATCCACATCCAAGAGTTTGCTGAAAGGTACAATACAATGGAAATAATCTATGTTATTTTCCTTTGTGATTTGAATATGTTTAACATTATTTATAGTAACTTATTATTTTCCAGGTTTCAAATACAACCCAAAGGGCAACTTCTCTATGAATGTCGAAGTTTGGTAACACTTCGAGTTGCCTTTGTTGGAGACCATGCATATTTTCATGCACAATGCAAAGCCCAAATGAAAAAACTATTGTACATAGTTTTAATAAAAATGGATAAGAGTGGTATGATAGATGAGAGTCATTGCGAATGTGCAGCTGGTAGTGGCTTGGAAGCACATTGTAAACATATCTTCACAGTTCTCCATGGTATAGAAGATATAGTGCGTACTAAGACAATTATTATGCATAAAGTATGCACAGAAGAATTAATGGCTTTTAAAAAACCTAAAAAAGTTTTTTATGATTCTCCAATGCGATCCCATGATTTACCTAGTAAGCGTAGAAAACTGGGAAATATTCTATACTGTCCAATTAATGAACCAGATATTATGGAAAACTATGAAGAATATGTAAGAAATCTAGCAATTGGATTTTCTAGTATGAGTGGTAGTAAAATGCCATACCTGCAAGTTATCAAGCCTGCAAATCTATATGCTGTTGAAATGGATCATGACTACATGAAGAAAGGTGCAAAAGAGTTGTTGCTAGAAAAACTCCTGTTACAAAATGTTAGCCAACAGCAAGTGAATGAAGTGCAAATATCAACCCTTGCACAAAATGCATCTAAGGATTGGCACTTGTTTCGAAGTGTCAGAACCACAGCTAGCATTTTTCATGCTGTTTACCACAGCAAAGGCAGTACAAGGCAAGTATTGACCAACAATATTTTGTGTCCCAAAAAATTTAATACACGAGCCACAACTCACGGTAAAGTGCATGAGGCTGCCGCTCTAAAGAAATGTGAAGCATTTCTCAGTGCAAGAATAGACAGATGTGGTTTGTGTATCTCACTCACACATCCATTCCTTGCAGCATCACCTGACGGATTACTGCAAAATGAGACAGTTATAGAGGTGAAGTGTCCTTTTGTATGTAGGTACGGTGTTATTACACCAATCACTGTGCCTTATCTTTATGAGTGCAATGGTTCATTACATTTAAAAAAGAAACATCAGTACTATACACAGATTCAGGGGCAGTTGTTTTGCACTAATCGAAAATTTTGTAATTTGGTGGTTTACACATTCATTGACATGAAAGTAATATACATTGAAAGAGATGAAGAATTCATTAATGAAATGGTTTTAAATTTAACCTCATTTTACAATGAATGTCTACAACCATCCTTTTATAATAAATACTTTATAAATACTATGATACAGTAATAAAACCAAATTAATAAATTATACATAATGTTTTATTTCCTTCCAGACATTATTACATAATACATTCTCTAAAATTGCAACACATTAGACAAACAAAAAATATTTTTGATGCAAGGGGCACAAAATTGTGGTGTAATTCTTCTCTTAAAATTTTGTATGTTTTTCCTATCAAACGTTCAATATGAACGCGCTGGTTCGCCAACTTTCTGTCTTTCAGTAATTTCAAGCCAGGGATTTGAGCCCTCCCTTTTATAAACTTAGGAATATTTAAAGATATATCTTTTCCAATAAACATATCCTGAATATTGTATCCTCTGTCTGCAAGAATACTGTCCCCAGGCTCACAATTCTTTAATAAGTTACTTCTTTCCACTGTTTGTCTGTCACTAATAGAACCAGCATATGCAGGTGAGCAATAGGACAGCAAACCTCCAGGTGTAGCTCCAACTAATACCTTTAATGTATTGCTATGCTTGTAACTGCTCCATGAAGCTCGTTGAGATACTGAGTTTCCAGGTTTTTGAATCTTTATCTCAGTCCCATCTATAATTACCCTAGTATTCTTATCATATTGTTTAAAATTATCGGGCATATAATAATGCACCAAGTCCTTATCAGGCCAAATATTCAATTTTCTCCAAAGTTGGTCCATAAAATTGATCCATGTAATAAATATATTAAACACTGTTGTTGGACTAGTTTAAAAAAATTGTGCAAGTTCAAAATTGCATTTATTTTGTCTGATCTTCATCATTGTCATGAAAAACTGATCTTCTGTACTAATATTTTGCACAGAACTTCCATAATATTTTATTAGGTGGGCCATCGGACTTAATGTTGAAAATACAAAATAGAACTTTTGATATGTTTCAAAACCTGTATAGAAAGCTATGACACTGTCATTGTCTTTATACTTCTGTATAGATCCATAGGTATATATATGTTGTAGATAAAGCCTTAGGGAATTTTATGTAGTTGGTAACTGGCTGTATTACTCTATGGTGACATAAGGTTCAAAATGTTCTAGATTTTGGTTTGAATTTTGTAATGATGTGTCAGAAACAAAAGATCTGTTCTCGAAGAAAAATCATGGAATGATTGACATATTAATTAAAAATTATGATATGATTTTATAAGAAGGATATCTTTTTATAGTTGTTTATTTTATATATTTAAATGAAGAAGTGATTTAGAATGTGAAAATATGAATAAAAGGTAAAAAACTACTGAAGATGTGTTATTCATTGAAGGATTCTATAGTTGGGAAGAGAGGAGTTTAAAACCTTCCCACAATATTTACAAAGTTCACTTGAGTACTCTTTGATTCAGATCTAACATTAAGTTGGTCTTTTTCTGGCTCTGACACTGTCATCATCATCATCAGCCTATAAATGTTCCCACTGCTGGGACACAGGCCTCCTCTCTGAGAGAGGGAGTGGGCCATAATCCACCACGCGGGCCCAATGCGGGTTGGTGGATGCCACATGTCTTCGAATTTTTGGTTCTAGGACATGCCGGTTTCCTCACGATGTTTTCCTTCACCGTTTTGAGAGCAGTGGTGATGAAATAAATTACACAAAGTAATGCGCCTGGCTGGGTTCGAACCCACGACCTACAATTCGTAAGTCGCGGCTGATACCACTGGGATATACACTGAAATAGAAATAACGCACACTGTGTTGTGCGTTATTTCTATTTCACTACCCACTGCGATTTGCTCATCTTTATATTGCACTTCATAACTATCAAGGGTTTGACTACAGCTAGGCCCAGGTCCTTGATCACCATAATATGATGTCTCAAAACTAAGCTTTTTCTTACTTCTCTATGTCAGTCTATTCGATCTGTCTTCAGCTAATGAGTTGACCGGTCTGACTTTCGTAAATGAAAAAATAGAAGGTACAGCAGTCTTTTTCAGTACTTTGTGGAGAGATTCGTCACCTTAAACAGACAAAAAGGTATAATATATTAACTAAGTGAGAAACATTAACATTTGACACTGAGCAATAGTTTGGTAGCAATTCTACCAAACTATTGCTCAGTGTCAAATGTTAATGTTCATGTAGGTAATTAAAAAAAGAATTCTCTATTTTACGTAGAGGAACCCTCACCTGTATACGAATTTCTCCGATAATAGTCTTCAGGTTTAAAATGCATACCACATAACCTCGAAGAATTACTAGATTTCCAATTTTTCCTTCGTAGAGCTTTCTCCCATAGTTTTCTTCTTTTATTATCTTTGGGAAATAAATGGATTCCCGTATTTTTGCAGTCAACAGCTGCGCAAATCGTCATAATAATTAATTATTATTAAAAGATGTAGATTGTTTACAATGAGCAATTGGCAGTTTTTATCCCAATTACAAATATATATATAAAAGTTACGTTCATTGAAAGGCATTAATATTATGTCTCGTTCTTTTTTACACTGGTGCTGTTATATTTGCTTGGTGCCTGGCCCATCCCTAATAACGGTCCGATTTCCAACTAGGCAACTACAACAATAGCCCAAAATAGCAGCCATAGATTTGGGGCTAAACGGCTCCTTATCAAACAAAATATATGAAAAATATTGTTTCCGGCTTATGTGACGTGACTTTATTCTCCCCCACAAAAGATAATAGCTATTTCCAGGCACTTGCACATGTTTCGCGCAGTTTGCAATTCTGGACATACTTCCACTTCATAAATTCCATTATTCCTAACATGCTCTCCATAGTATGATCGGGTTTGCTTTACTTGATAAGGAACAAGAGACACTAACATTCACTGCTCATAATTATGTAAGTTTAGGGAAACTTGTTAAATCAGGTATAAGTATTTGCATCAATTCTTGAGAAGATGACTCGCCTTCTGTTCAGATTTTCTTCAGCAACAAATTCAGCTAAATAATTGCAGGCGTTTAAATATTATCTGCTCAGTTTTATTTTTTTATATCTGGAGCACGCACCTGGCACCTCGTTATTTAGGATGACGAGCGATTTTCTAAAATGCCCATAACTGTCAATCAGTCACCGTTACACAAAAAACTTGTTTTTATACAAAATAAAGTTTTTATGTAGTGATTACATGGAATTTGGGCTTAAAATACAATAATAAAGAATCTAATTATTTAAAATTACGGGATTTGTTTCAATTCAGCTGTTAGCTACAGTGTTGCCACAGAAGAAGTCTGTTTATGTGCAGAGTTTTTCTAACATAAGGTTTTGTTGTGCCATGAAGTCGCTCATCCTTGGTTCTTTAGCAGCAGTAGCAGGCGTGTCTGAACTGTGGCTTATTTTAAAGACCCGCGATCTGCTTGAGGTTGAGGCAATCTCTGTGTTGTGCATACCTTCTGTTTTCAGTATTTCAAAAGCCTCGTGTCTTGAAACGAGCTCAATTTTTATAATATTAATCGCCTCCGGAAACTGGTTGTAAGCTTGAACTGGGTGTATTTCTGTCATTATTGCTAATGGAGTATAAATTAATGCGCGGGCCGTTAGCCAGGTTAATAATATCCGTTTTATCTTTTTGTGCTCGTATTACAAGTTTTCAAAAATCTCCACTTGTGAAAGATTTTAGAATCAACAGAAGATATTTGTGAATAGTTATTGTCCCTGTATTCTTGTGGCTTTTGTATTAGATAATAGGTGTTCTCATATTATTGTTGTTTCACTTGTGGTCTGACTGTTTTTTTTTCGAGAAAATCAGTCATTCTTTATAATAATACCTTACCGTAAAGTGGGACTATTTGGTATGTTTTTTATAAAAAAATAATTTGGACAAAAAAACTACTTAGGTTATGAGCTTAGCCATTTTTTTTTACGACTAACCTTATCAATACCTTCTAGAAAAATACGGTTGTATTTATGTACTGAACATAGATACAGAGATATTTTTTTTTCAAAAGTGCAATTCCAAATATCGCCGGTTTGGGGCTTTTTGTAATCGACATATTCTAACTTTGTTTTTCATCTATCTATGGAGCTGTATCAATTTAAACAGGTCTTGCGATATTTGGACCAACAGAAGGATAAACGGCCTTTCATTATATTATAGGTTTGTGGTTTAATTTTAAATAAAAAGCCAAATATTTAGCATCGTAACATTTATTATGGAAAAAGCGATTCGCCATTTAGGGGCTATTTGGAATCTAAAGTAATCGTATATTAACAATTGTTTATGAATAATAAGGCAATATTTGGAACATTTAAGGGGAAGGTAAAATTATACTTAAACATTGAGATCTTTATAAAACCTGAAATAGGTGAGTACTTCTTAAATTCTCCTCTTCGGGAGTAAACAATGTTGGATGTCCAGCTTTATCTTGCGTGCAATTTAAGTTTCTATATTTCCTACATAGCGTGCTCTTAGGTATGTCATAAGTATTGGCAGCATCAGTTCACTTAAGTTTTCCAGACTTAACAGCCTCTATGGCGTTTTCCAAATTTTCGTTTGAGTAACTCTGATACGGTGCAAAAGTTTTACCATTTCTGTAATTAGTGTACTTTCTTTGGTAAGTACGCACCATATTACCGGAACTGTAATATAAAATAAAAAATATATGAGAAGCTTCCCCTTAAACTTATACATGATACGCATTTGGGGCTGTTTGAGACGGTGATCTTAAACTTAGTAAAACTAAAACACACAAAACAGGATTCCAAATAGCCTCAAATTTGTGCCAAAAAGCCCCATTTCCAAAAACACAAAAAATATGGCGTCTAACACAAGCTACAATACAATTGAAAACACCAATGAAATCCCAAGAAAACATATGTCTACATGAATAAACTCATTTTCTACTTACCTTTAAAATGGTGTATCAATTGAAAGTAAAACACGTACAAATTCACTCGATTAAACAAGATTTAAAAATAAAGAATAACTGCTTGTTTACACTTTCTTAATCTTCAAATTTCGCCGGTAACACTGACATTAGTTGCAGTATTGTCATTTTGTAAAAAAAAGATTCTACTGTTACTAGAAGAAAAAATTTATTCAATCAAATCTTTTTTTTTTCAAAAATTCTGAATAGCCCCTGGAGTTTCAAAAAGCCCCACTTTACGGTAATTCTAAATTTTGTCATTTGCTCTTCAGATAAATTTTCTAGTGAATACTCCCTAAAATTTTTAGAGACATGTCTGCAATAGGAGGAAAATAAGAAGCTTGCGCCCAATAATCAGTATAAGCTGGCATACTTACTATCCCCATTAAAATTTCGGCTAAAATTGGCTTGCGTTGATTTTGCATTGAGTATAAATTAGAAATTATCTTTTTAATCTATTGAAGGGTGGCATTCTAAGTCAGTGTGTACATAGTGGATTAATTTTGGCAGTTTATTTAACTCCTGATGGCAATGGTACTTCTTTCGGTGGCCGGAAATCGCCACAAAGAATTACACAATAAATATTTTTTCGTGATAGGTTCAATTTAAATTCTATTACTAACTTGCTAGTGATCACAAACTTTGTTGATGTGTGTATATTGTCGATAGAGAGGCTAAACTTAATCAAAAGTACGGCTAAAAGCGCATATGTAATGGTGATGAAGATACTGGACATATTGGGAATATCGAGCAGGACTTCAATAATACCATAAGTATAACCAGAAATATATTTATTGAAAATTATTTTTAATGTCAAAATAAAAAGTTCTTTAATTTAAACAGTGTTTAATTTTTTCTTCCAATACTCCTCTCCCAAGTCTAAAATTGACATTCTCTTCTTGTGTATTTATTCTGCTCTTTCATTTTCCCTTTTCTTTGACTCTAAAGCCAATAAAAATAGTTCTTTTTCTGCTGTGTTGTTAATCTTAATAAAAAAAGGGCGAAATTAAGAATTATAGAAAATTGTACATATTAATAATTAACCACGACCGTAGGTACTCGAAAAACAATATTCACTGACCAAGAGAACATTTAAATTCTGACAGCTCAGTGACAAAATACGCGCCAAAACTTTTTTTTTAAACGCGCCAAAACATAATTTGTGCTCGCGACATGACAATGGCAGAGTAGTCAAGCAACTCGACCTGCCCGAAGAACAAAGTCACATCTACAAAAAGTCTACTTTTCGGTAAAGCGATTTTAAGTTTGGTATAACTAAATTTTGATCTAGTTTTTTTGTTTAAAACCATAGAGCACTCAAATTTCAAATAACACTTTTACTAAAAATAAACTACACACCAGTATTATTACATTTCATTTAAACCTTTTTTTTACAGAAATAAGGGGTCGCATGTTTACATACACCGATGTTTATCGGAAGTCCCAAATAGATTTGAGGTTGCATATGCAGATGTAACTTTGTTCTACGGGATCCTATCCAGAAAACTGTGGTACTTATGCACAAGTTACACTATTCTAGGAAAGATCTTTATATAAATAGTGTAACATGTGACATCACCCTTTATATAATTAAAATTCTATAGTATATTAGCTAACAGAGTTACCTTCCTAGCTCTGTTATATTATTAAAAGGGGGGATATTAAGATAAGCCAATAATAAAGAAGTAATAAATTTATTTAAAATAATACTACACATTTTCTTTCTAAATCTAAAAAACTTAATGCTTAGTAGTCTCAATGTTTTAGGAAGTCTTACATAAAATCAGATTCTCGGTTCTACAAAAATATTTTCTAAAATATGTAGTTGGTTACCCTGTATCAATCTTACGAATTATATTTTATAATCACAAATAACAATAGGTACAAAAAACTCGGTTTCAAATCTTAATTAATATTCTTATAGGCGCCCATTACACGGTAGGTTTTGCCATGGCAAAACCATCAATCATGAATGATGGTTGAATGATGGAATTTTTATCGCCTACAATTTTCGTCATGCAAACATCAATCAACGCATTAGACGATAGGTTTTCCATCAGTCATAATCTCTGCCATGGTTTTGCCATGGCAAAACATACCGTGTAATGGGCGCCATAATAAACAGTCAGTTTCCAAAATCAGCCATAGCATCAACAATATTATGTGCAGATGCTGTATCTACGATACTTGTGCAAATAATAATAACAAACTCCATCGCTAAACAACCTGTCTTTACATACTAATATAGTACCATAAAAAAGTTATAAAAATTGAGATCAATCAAGCATTATTATTATTATAGTTATGTCTTTATTCATCTTTTTACTTATTGATTATATTTTTAAACAGTTTTACAAAAAAGAAATTAAAAAATATATAAAAATAGCAGTCCACCAGCAACAGAGGTCAACAGAGTACGGACCCTCCTATCGGCTATCCAAGGCGTCGAGTTCAGTCTGAGTCCATTTGAGTATGCCGAAAGAGTACTTTATAACCGGCATGACCCAACCGTTGAAGGACCTTGTTTCCGCCTGAAAGAAGGCTATTTAATACCTTTTTCAGGCATACAATGAAGCGCTCCCGCAACGATTGTTTCATGTCAGATACATTAATGCCTAGCGCTTCCGACATACCCAAATACTTCTAGGTTTCGGATGAAGAGTGCGATATAAGGTGTATGGAATCTGAAAGTTGAATTCCTTCGGATTCCATAATCTCCCCTCGCTTTACATGCATGACTGCACATTTGTCCACACCAAATTCCATCCTGATGGCACTACTAAAAGTTTCAGTTATCGTCAGTAGTTCCATCAGTCACAATTTGTTGGGGGCAAAGAGTTTCACATCATCCATGTATAAGGGGTGAGATATGACCTGACCGCTTGTCTTCAACCGATAGCCTAGACCTGAATCCTCAAGTAATGTGCTTAAAAGATTCAGGGCTAAGCAGAACCAAAGTTGACTCGAACTGTCGCTCTAATATTCCCCGCTTGATCCATACAGGTTCATCGTTCGCTTGAATCTGTCGACATCCTGGATAGCGAAGGACCATCTCCATTGCCTCATACACGACTCAAGGAAGGCGCGTAGTTCTTGTACAACTCCAACACCCTCATGAGCCATGTATGTGGCACCGAGTCGTAGGCTTTCTTATAATCTATCCAGCATGTGGACAGATCCCTGCGAGATCGATGAACCTGTTGGCTAATGGCCATGTCAATGAGGAGTAGCTCCTTAGTACCACGGGACCCATTAATTTTCACTCTCAAAATGGATGTAAGAAGTTTATACACAGTCGACAAACAAGTGATCGGTCTATAGTTCTTGGGTTCCGTGGTACTACCTATTTTGTGGAGCAGGTGGGTAACAGCAGTTGTTAGAAACTGGAGTAGCGATCCAGACTATAGATGACTGGAATTGAGATGCCAGACAAGTGTGTGAACTACTCAAGCTCAACCATTTGATTTCAAGATCTGTATACCCACCTAATCGCACTGGAACATGCGATTCTGCGAATACCGGTCAACCGGCCGCTTATACTTAAGAATACGGCTTGCCCATGCACAAACTTTCTGCTTCAGGAAATCGATGCGCTCTGTGACACGGGACATGTATTCTTCAGGACTGATTCCAGTCCCCGACAATGCCCGTCTCACAAAGCGCATTACAAGTGATCGTGTATTTCCCTCCCTGAAGCAGTATATTTTGCCAATGAGTACCCTGGCCCCATCGAAACGTCCCTCGATCTTGCTCTGCCAGGCTGGTACGGCTGGTTTAGGACGTTTAGCTTCATGATGACATCTGAAATCGAATAGTAAAAATTAGAAAAACAACTTCATTAAAACGACAAAAACAATATAGTCAGTGTTTATAAGTATTAAAAGAATGGTTTAAAATAAATAAATGTACATAAAATGAAAAAATATGGTCAATTTTAGTTGGTACATAGACACATTGTGTAAAAACTTCGAAGAACAATGTCGCATATGCACTATCCACTCCAAAATAAAAGATAAACTACCGTGAACAACGTTCCATGTAATGATGGGACTGCGTTTTAGAAGAGAATTTTCAATGAACATCGAATCATCGTCACATATTCGGCGATTTTATTAAATTTATCTTTTATTATGTCCAAATATTTGTGTATTTAATTTTTAAATTCAATGTTTCAACTTCAACATTTTGGTAAATATTTCAAATAAACATACCACTTTCCACGAACAACGTCCCATGCGTATATAGAACGCTTTAACTCAATAATTCGATATTTTCACACAAATTTTAAATAAAATAAGTTGTTAATGTATAATTATGACACATCAAAATATATTATACTTAAATAAATACTGCTGTACTTACCCAGATTAATATTGTAACAATATGCATCGTTTTCTTCCTCCGCGATCTTCGTGGGTGTTTCATTTTGCAGGGAATTATACACTTTTTGAGGACTCAGTGCTAAGTTTACAAGTCGTCTCGATCTGGTATTGTATATTTTATACAAGATTCAGGAATAAAAACTAAAATAACACTTCAGTGCAAAATATTGCGAATCGTGCAGCACGCGTCCGACTTGCAAAGAACAGTGGCGCGACTGACGATACGACGCGGCGCTCGCAGGGTCTTGCAACATCACCGGCGGCGGACGTAACAACGTAACGTTGTTCGGGGGAACTTGTTACGCGTGTTTCGTTGTTTCAATTAAAATCTTCCGAAATAGTGTGTAAAAAATTATAAAAAAAAATATCACATGTAGAAAACACTAGAATATGGTAGAAAATGTAATAAAAGCTATTTCGTCACATGGTTACATGTAACTTTGTTCTTCGGGCAAGTCGAACTCATTGCCAAAGAAGAAAAAAAATAATTTGTGCTGTCAACACATGGCGATATGGTCAGAGCAAAATATTTTTTGTCTTAATAACCGTTCATTAGTTTTGTAGCGTATTACCAATGGTTATAAGTAAGAAATATTTAAGTATTGATTAAGGAGTTAAGTAGTGAATAGTTAAGAGGTTGATAAGCACTTGATAAGTTGATTTTTGGTAGCCAAAGGTTGACTGGTAGATAATGCCTTGTGGCATTAAGTCCGCCTTATGTACCACAATTGTACGTAAAAGTTTAAATAAATAAATAATTTTTTTATAAGTAAGACAGTAAATGTCGTATTAGTTTACTGGGCACCATCGAATTATTACCCAACGTTACTCCGCAAACAAGACATTTTGGGGTAGGACAAGATTCGTCTCCGCAATATGTAAAACCGTAATTTATGTAGCTTTCGTCATATTTTCGATGAACAATTTTGGGTTTCTTTTTCATTGACTCTTTTTCTTCATTACTTTTACCTGACAAACTTACACTACGTTTAATGTATTTATCCATTATTTTAATACTTATTTTACGCTTAGAATAATAAGCATAACAATACGCGAAGAAACAAAAGCGTGCGGTGAATTTAAACGGCGCACTCGTACTCATACTGACAGACTGGTGAGCCAGAGTTCGAGTAGCGGGGCGGGGAGAAAATTATGAACTCGGGATCTGGCGTTTTGGAGACTAGAATTTTTCTACAATTATAACTTTTTTTTCTTATAATGAAGTCACAGACAAATGCCTATGCTTGTAGCTCGCTACTTCCTTCCTCATTTTTTTTTTCTAGAGAGGAATACATGTTTTCATAGATTTATTTTCCAATTTGTTTAATTTTTTCTGATTGCTCTCTATCAGTGCATATGGCTGTGGCTGGTGCTAGTAACGTTCAAATATCGTTATAATAGCACTATTACTATCGTACTCACAACGCGACAAATTATTCAACTGACGGGTTGCATTTGAACCCACAATTATATCGTATGCAACCAAATAAATTTCCTAGTGATTTCTGCTGGACTCGTCTCGTAGACAGGCTTTTGATAGATTTATATTTGCTACTTAAGTAATTCCATTTTTCCCTTGGTCGAGCTCACAAATTGCTACACCATCCAAGGGTTTTACTCTACTTAAGGCTACATACGCTTGGCCTTTTGCAAAAGTACTCTTGCCTAAGTAAACCATAGCTTTTTCAACTGTCGTCCCTTGAAACTTATGTGCTGCAACCGCAAAACATTTGCAGCCTTACTACAAAAACTTAAACATCTGTTGAACACTTGTCTAAAAAAAGTGTGACTGCAAAACGGACATTATTTCAACGACATAATCTGACATTTTTTTAGACAAGTGAACACTTTTCAACGTCTGTTGAACAACAGACGTTGAAAAGTTTTTGTGGTATGACAGAAAATGATATATGTATAATAGGAGTATGTGTACCTGTAAAAAGAATATTAATATAAATAAACCAAATTGAATGAATAGTGAGGAATTGCAGAAATAAGCTGATATAACTTAGATTTCACTTTACGTTCGGGTGTTACCCTGCATTTAACGGTGTATGAGTTTCCTACTCGCTTGACTTCTACATAATTATCCTACAGCTGTGTCAACATATATGCTTCACGTGATGCTACTCGTAGTAATGCCTTGGCACTACGTGTTTCTGCAATGTTGTAGCAATCATTTTCGTGCATATATTGCAACAGCATTAAATAGTCTAATTTCGGCAAGATTCTGCTATCGGCAACTAGAAATCCTTCCGAAACTTTCATAGCGATTTAATAATAACAGAATGAGGATTACACTTGTGAATAACAAAACTTACGAACTTAATTGAAAACACAGATTGAAAACAAACACAAGTCGCCAGCCAACGAGTTTGACATGACAAGCAAAATCAAAATCAAATATTTTTATTTCACATAGGCCCATGAGGGCACTTATAAAACGTCGACAACAGGTGCTCGGTTCGGGTTGGTCGATTCCATGGAGAAGAACCGGCAAGAAACTCCATGGTTACTCTTTTAAAATATGGTATGTTTTACAAAATGATTGTTACAGTTTTGAATAGGTACATAAATATGTGAGAAAAACGTAGGCCTAGTAACAAGGGAGAAGTCCTTAAGAAAATTAGTACTACAAAAAAAAGAAATACATATAATTATATACACACGACCTACAATGTTCTCACATTCACAAAAAAGAAGTATGAAAGAATCTATATAAAAAAGAAAGCTATAAAAGCTGCGTAACTTCTATACTATCTTACAAACTGTAACTAGTCTGAACAAAAAGAGTAAAACATAAGGCAATATAATATTGCAAAACGAACACAATAAAATAAAAAAACTATATACAAGAATAAAATAAAATAGAACAATGTTATCCTAACACGACCGACAAACTGACAACGACCGACAATTATTGACATCTACCAGTTTTTTTTACGGGTCACGGCGAAGCAAAGGTTTTATCGCCATTCCACCGTATGTATGACTTCATTTGGTGCTTACGTCTTTTTAGAATACACCGCATTTCAAAGTTGAAATTATGAATTACTAGTACATAATTTGGAAAAATGGAAAAATATGGGTGCCCTAGTTTTTTATTTACTTTTATATAACGTAATAATATATGCAGGTTAAAAATATGAAATGTTGTCAATTCCGAATTAAATGGTGCTACGCGAGCACCAGTATCTATCATTCTATCATCTGCGGTCTACTTACTTGCACTTCTTGATCACGCATATTTTCATTTACGAGAAGATTAGGTGGTTCTGGTACGGGATTGTTGCCAATTACAACTTCTCGCATCGATAAATCTTGGATCTCTTGAGCAGGTTAACCTGACGTATTTTCTTCTGGTTGGTCCAGTATATCTCGTGGAGATGGAATGAAATAAACACAATTTGTAGCAAACGGCAATTTGATTTTTTTTATTAACATTACATGAATGTCGTACAAAAAGCTGTGCATCCTTTTGAGCATCCGTTCATGTTCTTCTTCAATATTGTCCAGCAATTGTTCATGGTGAACTTCACCATTGACTAGAACTTTTGGTTGGTTCTCGTTTGGACGTGCGGCCTCCTGTGCCCTTGCCTCACAGGTTTTTGGATTGACTTTTGATTAACGTTCCACGAATCTGTCGTACAGAAAGCTGTGCATCCTTTTGAACATCCGCATTTCTTTCATATTCTTCTTCAATATTGTCCAGCAATTGTTCATGGTGAACTTCACCATTGACTTGAACTTCTGGTTGGTTCTCGTTTGGACGTGCGGCATCCTGTGCCCTTGCCTCACAGGTTTTTGGATTGACTTTTGATTAACGTTCCACGAATCTGTCGTACAAAAAGCTGTGCATCCTTTTAAACATCCGCATTTCTTTCATGTTCTTCTTCAATATTGTCCAGCAATTGTTCATGGTGAACTTCACCATTGACTTGAACTTCTGGTTGGTTCTCGTTTGGACGTGCGGCGTCCTGTGCATCCTTATGAGCGTCCGCATTTCTTACATCTTTTTCTTCAATATTGTCCAGCAATTGTTCATGGTGAACTTCACCATTGACTAGAAATTCTGGTTAGTTCTCGTTTGACGTGCGGCCTCCTGTGCCCTTGCCCATCATCAACAACTTCTATTTCTTCATTTACGTGATCTTCCGGCCTCACTTCTTCAACACCACCGCGCAAATCTCCTATTATTCCTCTTAATAGAACAATTAATCCATCAACTGGATGATGATTTTGATCCTCATCTTAAATGGGAAAGCAATACTTTAATAATAATTGTAAGTACTTTTCTTCCTACTGCTCTAAACGGCAACTTAATGAAATTAAAGTTATGATTTATTTTTTATTTGTTTTTTATTCTTGTCCTAAAAGGTGCTCTTTCACTTCGGTCTAGCATCTCTCCTGTATCTACAATGTAATATCTTTCCTGGTCCATAGGCGTACCCGGTAGCAAGGAGAACTCCGCTTTGGTATGCCTGTGACAGAGGGAAGAGGGTATGGTATGGGGGACCAGTCAGTTATGGTTTTACACCCCCACACCATGAGGAGGGCCCTATCGGATTCTGATACTATGTTAGGTCTTTGTAGAACCTCTCGTGCTAGAGTGGTGGGCTCTGTTCGTGCTGTCATCCAAAATAGGGTTCTCATTTGTTTGTTTTACACAGCATTGCTGTGTTCTGGGAGAGCCGCATGGTTTCCTCTTCTAAATACATGATCTTTATACCGAGTGGCGTATCTCTTCTCTGGCGAGAGGAGTTATGGGTGGCTTTGGTGACTGGGGTATACATGACTGTCTCTCCGGTGGTGCTTATGAACCCAGCTGTCCATCCTACAATGGGTGGTATCTATAGTAGTATATTGGTGGCCTAATACAGTGTCATGGTAGCAGGATTTATGCAGTACTGCGGTGTGCAGAGAGCATCTCTGATAAATCTGTGTGTCGTAGGTCTGTGTGTCTAGAGATGCAATAGGGGTGGTATGAACAAAATACACACCTGTGTCTCGCACATGTAGTCTCTACAGGGTGCTAAAGGTTGTCTTAACTCCATCCAGGAAATACCCGCTGGGACTGTTAACTGTTCTTTCATGTTCTTCTTCAATATTGTCCAGCAATTGTTCATGGTGAACTTCACTATTGACTAGAACTTCTGGTTGGTTCTCGTTTGGACGTGCGGCCTCATGTGCCCTTGCCCCATCATCAACAACTTCTATTTCTTCATTTACGTCATCTTCCGGCCTCACTTCTTCAACACCACCGCGCACATCTATTATTCCTCTTAATAGAACAATTAATCCATCAACTGGATGATGATTTTGATCCTCATCTTAAATGGGAAAGCAATATGTACTTTGATAATAATTGTAGGTACTTTTTTTCCTACCATCCCAAACGACAAATTAATGAAATTAAAGTTTTGTTTTTTTTCTTATTTCTGACAAAAAAAAATTGAGACCGTGTAAACATAATTGAAAAAAAAAAACCTGCATAATCTCTAATCAATTTTACACATACTTAATTTTGCGTTGGGCCTGAAGTTTTGCCAGCAAATTCAAAGAAACGCGAATAGGTTTGTGGTCATGAAATCAATGTTATGATAACATAAGAAAATTGAGCAGTAAAACGTACATGCTGAAAAGACAAAAGGGCACAATTACATGACAAGAGGATTGTGACACATTTAACATTAGACACCAATTTAATCTAACACCATTTTGAGTGTAGGATCCAATCCGAATCAATAGAATAGCAAATTAATAAAAATTCTGAACAGTTGAATTCGGTATCTCGAGTACGTAAAGTTAAATTAATTCAAAGAGGATCATGTTACAAAGAATTTTGAAGGATATTACCAAAACAATAAATTATTTGACCTCAGTGGCTATAATTTCTTGACCTATTTCTTTGATGTTCGTAATTTATAATATCAAAAACTTGCTAACAGATTATTAAAGATTGTCGTCACTGTCGTGTCTTCATAAATAAAAGAAGAATGGCAGCGTGCCGTGGAGTCTGGGTTCTACACATTGATTTAATTGTTTGAAAACATATTTGTATGTTACGAGTACTATTAGCATTATTGTAGCACAGCACAAAAAAAAGAAATAAGGTAGGTAAAATACAAAACAAGTCATTTTTTCAATATTTCATTCATCTTCATTGTCATACTCAATAACTATATCATCGAGGAATGGTGCAGGAGGTGTGATAGTATTTTGGTACCTTGCCCAACTATGGTACCAGATTACCACCATTACGCGTGCACAGCAACCCCCATTTCGCCTGCCGACAATGCAGTTACAACAGTAATGTATAATGGCTGCTTTACTTGTTAGAGAGCTGACAAATAAAATATATTTTTCCACTAACATATCTTGACTCTCTTAGTAGATTGCTGTCCACCTCCCTACATACTTCTATTTCAAATCTGCCATTTGCCCTTACATGCCCTCCATAATACGACCGTACCTGTTTTATCTGTTATGGGCCTAGAGATATTAATATAAGTGTAGAAAGGCTGAGCTGTGGAAAATACACTGCTCAGCTTTTCAGTTATGTTACTTTGGGCATCGATTCGTGTGAAATTAGCTCTACGTCTATTCAAATTACTTTGCTGCACAATATCAGCCAAAGCATTATTTACATACATTTTATCATTCATTATGTTAAGTATTTCCACAGCATCAGAACGATTTCTAATAGGAGGATGAAATCTATTCATTAGAGCCGTAGCCACTTCAAAATCTTTCATAAAATGTTTACTTGATACATTAAAATAGTCTTGCCGAAGTTTATAATCTCTTTTAAAGCGGCCATTGACCACTTCTACGACCCATCAAAAAATGGTAACAGCTCGTGATTTATTAGCTGCAAGTGCGGACATTTGTGTTTCACCCACCTGTAATGTACCAGGCACGAACGTTCTATAACCACAGTCATTTAATATGGGCAAGGTGTCTCTAAATTCTCGATCTAGAATAAATCCAGCACCAGGTCTAAAGAATTATTTTCATTCAGAATTTGGTTTTTGAATTTCTCATTTAATTATATCAGCTTCTGATGTTATTGCTGGATAGGGACCTAAAATATCGATGATATGGCCATTTGTACATACTATCATAAATGGTTTCACCAGATTGGTGTACCTATTTTTGTAGACTATGTTTTTTATACGAATAACTGAAACTCTTCTGAATAGAGCGAGATCCCAGTGCCATAGAGTCTTACGACCATACACTGTTCTTTTATTTACATCGACCAACCTGTTCAAAATATACAAAGATGACGTCATGAATATCGACGTCTTTAATGGACGTAAGACTCTACTGAGCCAAAACCGCTAAACGAAGTCTAAATTTTGGACAGTAATTGCAGTTTACTATGTAGGTGGGCAGTAAGAAGGGATTTTGCGAAAGCGCCCCTCTAAGGGGGTGAACAGGAGTTGAAAACTTTTGTATCGTAATCTTATTCCTTAGGTTTATAAATTTGAAACTTGCCTCGAATATGAACATAAGTAAATATAAAAAAGATTGGCATCATTAATTTTTTTAAACAGCCCTCCATTGGTGATCTAGACGATGCCGATGTTGAAATTTGTATGGGAAAATCATAACGTGCGGGCCCATCAATTCGAAAATCAGTATTTACATACTAGATCAAAAATAATCAAACACGTGTTTTTGGATTTTTCGAAAATCGCCCCTCAAGTTGGTGAAAAGGGGTATTCAAGTTTAAGAGAAGGACTTTAAAGCGTCTGGGAGAAGGCTATGAATAGAAATGTAGGCTTGCTAAAATGACGTAGTTGAGTAAGGTTTTTATCCACCTTTAGGTCGCGGTACCTGTGGACGGGCCCCGCTTTCGAGCTAGTAAGTACGCATACTATCTTAACTACATAATGGACCAGAAATTCTCAAAATTTAAATTTTGCTAAAATGACGTAGGTCTGGGGGCACTGGGATCTTGGTCTACAACATATGTGTATGTTCCATCAAAAATGGCAAATGGGCTTTCCTGTCCCTCAAAAATCAAAAAAACCCTTTGGGATTAAAAGTGATTTACCTAATACTGTGTTGCCTATTCAAATGGTGGAAACCCAAATGGTGATGCACAAAAACTCTGTTCAGATATCACGTGCCTGTCCCATTAATACTTCCAGTGAACACCTTAGAATTTTCAACATTGTTGCAATACGATCATTGAAATCCCCATTTTTTATTTTATCTTTACACACCCACTCTCTGAGTTTGCGCTCGACAAGCTCGAAGTGCTCGCGCTCCGCCCTTCTCATCTACGCGGTGCCCTGTTCCGCATCTTAACGATGTCGGCACGCGGAGCGGCACCCACGGCTAAAACACGGTGTAGCACGATAGTGGAAGCGGGCAGGGACTCATAGATCCCGTGACGTATGAAACACATCTGAATTGTCCCTTATAATTGGATCCAGCTGCATGTAGACGGTGCTTGACTCCTGCCGCATCACTGAAGTCTCCAAAGTCCTTCAAGGTACTCTCCCGCTCCAGAAGTTATCTGGGCAGAGCCGTAGTTCTACTGGACCAGCCGGCCTTGAGCCAGGGTGGACAACCCGTTCTTCTGTGGAATCAGCACGATTTTATACCAGACCTGATGTAACTGTTATAGCGGTTGTACTATCGTCTGCTGGGTCTAGCTTAGCAATAGTTGCACTATCATGGATGTCACCTGGCGTCACAATTTTTTTTTATGAACAACAATTTTCTGCGGAAAAACTCCTATTGAGCTGATTTAACTCTTATTGACAGAACGACTCACAGTCGGGGCCCATTCAAATTTTACCAATCAAATCTTCCCAAAGGGTCGTTCTGTTCAGATTCTTACTGCTGTTCTGTTGGACTTGTTTCTTTCTTTTTAGTTTTTATTTAAGTTAATTTTTTCACGTATCTTTTAAAATTAGTTTCTACGCATTCGGGTTTTATGTTTTTCTTTAAATTATTTCTTTAATTTGGGCTCCATAAATATTAAAAACTTATTGAAAACTCTTCCTGCTATATTAAAGCTAAATATATTCTTTAAAGATTTCAGATTGAAATCTTCTAATAAAACACTATATTAATAGAAACTTTTTAATAGCGCCCTTAAAGCTAACGGCTTGTTGGGAGAGAAGCGGCATTGAAATCGGTGGGGTGCGGTTAACAAACCTTCGCTTCGCAGACGACATTGTCGTATTCTCTTCCACAGCGACAGAACTAGAGCTAATGTTGAATCAACTCAGCAATGCAAGCCTTGAGGTTGGACTGGCGATGAATATGTCAAAGACCAAACTGATGTCAAACACCACTAAGCATAGGATCAGAGTAAATGGTGAAGAATTGTAATATGTCCAGGAATACATGTGCTTGGGCCAGATAGTCTCTTTTCAGTCCAGACAAGATGCGGAAGTCGCAATAATAACCGAAAATGCCTGGAAGAGCTACTGGTCCATGAAGGAGCTTATGAAAGGAAGTCTCCCTTTGACACTCAAGCGGAAAATCATGGACTTGTGCATTCTTCCCATTTGTCCCTATGGATCCCAGACTTGGTCTTTGACTAACATTCAAAAGTCCAAACTCAAGGTTTGCCAATGTGCAATGGAGCGTAGTTTTCTAGGCGTCAAACTATCAGACCGCGTACGCAACACCACACTGCGCTCCAAAACACAAATTGCTGACGTTTGTTCAAAAGGCCGCTACACTGAAATGGGCTTGGGCCAGCCACGTCTGTCGCATGCCCAATGAGCTGTGGGCCAAAATAACCACTTTGTGGAGCCCTGACACAGCCAGAAGGCGTCGCGGCAGACCTCGAAGAAGATGGCGGGAGGAGCTTGACAAAACCGATGACCAGTCGATGTTCAGACCAGAAGTCATGGGGAGAGACCTTTGCCCAGCAGTGGGATGATGTAGGCTAGCAGTATCAGTATTAATAGAAAACATTTTATTCGTCATAAACTAAGACATCCTTCAAAAATTGAGTAGTAGGAAAAATATTAGATTGATGCCGTGCCCACCCCAAATACCATATCACTGTCATGACATGGGCACAGCACCCAACAGTACGACGGCCAACAATACAATTACAGCAATACTGCTTTATCACTTCACGACCTTATACTATGTATGAATAACTAAAATATACACGAAGTTTACTTTGCGACTGTTATGCCTACTGTGATGTTGGAACCTTGGCTTGTAGTAAAGGAAACACTGTTCACAGTTTGGTGTCTTTTATTAGACTGAAACTCCTAAGTACAATAAAAGGAATATAAAGAAAAGTTGCTTACATAGCTAGGTGCGCGCACATATAGGTATCTTACTACGTAATAATATAACTCACACTTCACCTCCCGGGGACGAAGAAAAAAAAATGACATTAAGTATTACATTTTTTTTTAAACTCTGTAATACTATTATTACGGGAAAACTACAATTTAAAAATATAAAACAAATTAAAATTAAACATGACAATGTTATACATAAAAAAAACAATAATCTATAATAAAATAAGGAAGAGAAAGTTCAGTTTACTTTTATTCATAAAAAGGTTTAGTCCTATTTTTTTTATGAATTATTTCTTCTTTATTTGAATTATTTTTTATCTTAACATTACATCCTAAGTCTTCTACAACTACATATGGTCCTTTATACAGAGGATCCAACTTACGTCCAGTTTCTATCTTAATTAATATTAAATCTCCTACCTTATATCTAACAGGATTCATCGCAATATCATACTTAGCTTTTCTATTATGTTTTTTAATTATCAAGTTATTTTTAGCTTCAGTTTGCGCCAACTGTAATCTATATTTTAATTGCAATGGATAACTGTCTACATTGTATAATGGTTCTACATGATCAGACAAATTAGAAGGTATATTACATAGTTTACCAAATACTAATTCATGTGGCGTGTAATTCGTTTCCGAATGCATAGTATTATTAAAACTGAAACACCAAAAAGGTAACCATTGACTCCAAGTTTCAGGATGATTGTCGCACTGAATTCTTAAAAATGAACCCAACACTTTTGGGTATTTTCCAAAGCTCCTATTGACTCATGATGATAAGCCGTAGAGGAGAGTTTTTTAACATTCAAAATCTTACATACCTGTTCCATTGTAGACGAAATAAACTCCGTCCCTCGATCAGTAGCTATTTCCTTAGGAATACCAAATATTTGAATAAAATTACGCACGAATGCATCAGCAATGGACGTAGTTTCTTTATTTGCAAGAGGAATTGCCTGTACAAATTTGGTCAATTCACATTGGATAGTTAAAATATAAGAATTATCATCTATTGACCTGTCTAGGGGTCCTACTACATCTAGATATACCTTTTCAAAGGCTGAAGATGCCGTACTGGTTATCTCCATTGGCTCTTTAATGTAACGACTATGTTTCATTTTCTGACACTTCGTACATTTACGTACAAATTCTTGAACATCTTTTTCAAAAATATCGTTTCTTAATAGTATTTATCATTCTGCGCATACCAGCATGTCCGCTAGATGGCAGTAAATGAAAATCGTTCATAATGAGAGTTTTCTCTTTATCGTACGTTATCCTTTTAACACCTCGTAATATACATATGCGGGGCCCCGTCCAATCGTTTAGTGACTTAATTTCACTGCAAATATGTTTAATAAATTCAACATTTTGTTCATCTTTTACTATGCAAATTTCTTGGATACCTATCTTTTTGCAAAATAAACCTAATTTCTGCACAAATTCGACTCGCGAGAAATGCGCCTTGAAATTAAGATTAATGTATAAATGTTTTTTATCTGATCTAAAAGCAAAACACTCTATTTCCGTAGTAATCATATTTCTCATTCTCAATTTTTCTAATGTTTTGCCATCCATAAACATCATCTCAATCGTGTCACGCGGTTTTCTTAATATATCTACGACTTTTGGTTGATCAGGCCAATCGTCTTTAGATTTACTAAGATCCGCATTCCCTTTTAAAACGTTATTGTCATTCATCTCCTCCATCCTTTTTTTCTGTGCTCTAGTCATCACATTTACAACTTGTTCATGCATATTTTTTAAATCATCCGATGTCATACTAACTCTTGATAAAGCATCTGCTACAGTATTTTCTTTCCCCTTTACGTAAATAATTTTAAACTTATATTCTTCTAAAGCAAGTCTAAATTTAAGTAATCTATTAGAAGGATCTTTGATGCCAAATAGATACACTAAGGGTTTGTGGTCAGTCATTAACGTGAAGTTTCTGCCGTAAACATATGGTCTAAAGTACTTCACAGCCCAAACGATAGCCAAGAGTTCCTTTTGAATGGTCGGGTAATTCTTTTCTGCCTTATTTAATGGCCTACTTGCGTATGCTATGGGTCTCATGTCTTTGTTGCATAGAACTGCACCAATAGCTATTCCTGATGCTGTCGGTCTGTTTGTATTACGAATTCATTGTCTTTCGAAAAATCAGGATATTGCAATATTGGAGGTGTCATTAACAACTTTTTTAAGATTTCAAACGCTTTGTGACACTCATCTGTCCATTGAAATGGTTCGTTTTTTCTGCATAATTTATTTAACGGTATAGTAATATCTGCGAAAGATTTTATAAATTTACGATAGTAATTACAGAATGCTACAAAACGCTTGACCTCATCTGAATTTTTGGGGATTGGATAATTTTGGAGTATTTTAGTTTTTTCTGGATCAGGAGAAACACCTTTCTCTGAAACCACGTGTCCTAAATACAAAAGTTCTTTTTTTAGGAATTCGCACTTTTGAGGGTTTAATTTCAAATTTACTTTTCTAAGTCTTTCCATTACGCTTATTAAATTTTGATTATGAGTAGTCAAATTGCGTCCAAAAATGACTAGGTCATCTAAATACACAAAACATTTTTCAAATGCTAGGCCCGACATAGCAACTGACATCATACGACTGAATGAACTTGGACTAATTTTAAGGCCCATCGGTAAACGTTTCATTTGATACTGTCCTGAACTAGTTGTAAATGCCGTATACTTACGACTCTGTGGATTCAAGGTCACTTGGTAATAACCTTTTTCGGGCCTGGGCGCTCTCCGTCTTCGTCAGTTTCTTCTGCGCTAACCTCTCTCGCCGTGCCTCGCGGATGCGGGCATTGTAGTCTAGGATTTGGCTTTCGGGCCCCTTCCTTACAGCGGGTGCGGGGCTCGCTCCCGACTGCGCGTCATCGTACACCTCGGCGTCCAGGGTCTCAAGGGTCTGGACCCCCCTACTCTGGTCCAGGGCCATCAATCTCCTCCTGGCCCTTGTCGTTACCCCCTCTTTCTTCTCCCCCCCCAACTCTCCCCCCCGTCTCTTCTCGGGCGTCCTCTCTCCCTCTTCTGGCCTTCTTGGCATTCTTTGGATGCTTGTGGGTTTCCGGCCCACACCCCGGCCACGGGGTTTAGGAGATAACCCCCTGCTGGTTACACAGTCGTTTGACCTTTCGCCAGGCGGGGTTGTCTGTATACACAGAAAAAGAATCTAGAATTACGCTTTGAGCGTTCACTTCAAAGAGAGAAAAAGACACGCACTTAGGAATCCCTGATCACTCCAAAAAAAAGCTTCTTCGGTAATAACTTGGTAATAACCTTGGTGAAGGTCAAGGTGACTAAAATAAATTGCGCCTGAAAGAGAGTCTAATATTTCAGTGATATTTGGCAATGGAAATTTGTCATCAGCCACGATCTCATTTACTTTCCTATAATCCACTACTAGTCTCCACTTCTTATTTTGACCTTCAGCACTTTTTTTAGGTACTAATAATATTGGGCTTGACCATGCACTGCTACATTCTTCTATGATATCATTTTCTTTTAAGTTTTTTATTTGATTTTCAATTTCGGGCTTTAATGCTTGTGGTAAGCGATATGGTTTAACATATACTGGGGAAACATTTGGTTTAATAGTAATTGATTGTTGGTAAATATTTGTGGTTGTTAACCTGTCACCTTCTACGTAAAATACATCTGCATATTTTGCGCATATTGCTTCAATACTTTTTTGCTCTTCATCGTGTAAATGAGATAAATTTAATTCGTTTAGTAGTTTTTGGACTCTATTAACGTTTATGCCAGTTTTATTAAATGAACATATATGGTAGTCATTTAAGGCTTGTAACTCTGGTGTAAACAATGGTAACTCTACGTCTTTTTCAGAAACATTTAAGATCTTAATAGGAATTCTATTATTTATTACTCTTGTAATTTCATTTGCTAAAAATATATCTTTGCTCAGCTCTTTTCCACACACAACAACATCACCATTTATGCAATTATCCACATAAATATAATGTATCAATTCGGATCGAGCAGGAATAACTATGAAATTTTTATTTTTACTAGCATAATTAATTAATTTTAATGAATAACTGTAATTGTCTTTATATAAAGTAACTAAATTTGTTTGTAAATTAATATTAGCTCCATATTTCAATAGAAAATCTATACCTAAAATCCCATCAGCCGTTAGCGGTAACGATTCAAAAATTAAAAAGTTATGATTAAAATGTATGTTGTCACAGGTTTTTAAAGTTAATTTAACCGATCCTTTAGATATGGTCTTCCCTCCAAAGCCATTTATTAATGTATTGTCTCTTTGTACTGGCGTGTTAAAGGGAATTGCTCCATTTTTTATAACACTTTTATAACACTTTTTTTACTTTTTTTATAACACTTTTTAATACTTTGGGGCTCTTCTACATTGTGTTCCGCCTTATATAAGTTACGGTTTTGTGTGTTAAATCTACCCCTGCTTCTCTGAAAACTGTTAGTAGGTCTACGATTAATATGATTTCCTCTAAAGTTATTATAAAAATTGTTTCCTCTATAGTTATAATAATTTCCGCGTCCTGTTCCACGTTGATATCCATTTCCACTGCTTTGTCCTAGCTGTCTATGAGAATAATTATTTGAGTTTTGACTATAATTGTGTCTACCACCGCGACCGCGACTGTTACTAAAGCGTTTATTGTTATAGAAACGAAAGGTACGTCCTTGCTTTGATACATGCATGATGTTACCTTGTTGCTGTGTGGCAGGCCTGTCCTCGTCTTTTGCAGCCTGTATTGCTTCCTTCAAGCTGTTGTAATTGCGCGACGCGATGATGGTGGATAGTCTCGAGCTGCGTAGTCCGTCTTTATCGTCGAGCATATTAGCGTACATTTCGATGGAGTCAATCATTCTCTTAGTGGTGCTTTCAGTGTCATCCATAACTGGAATTAAATTACATGCCACCTTTAAATCGAATTCCATTTTGTTAGTTTCTATTGACTTTGGAAAAATACATAAATTTTGTATTTCGTCATACAATTCCTGGCTCTTTTCAAAAATATCCTTTCCTAATTGAATTACTTTTACATCGCTACTTTTACTTATAACTAAAAGTAATGATTTACACTGTGTCATGACATGGGCACAGCACCCAACAGTACGACGGCCAACAATACAATTACAGCAATACTGCTTTATCACTTCACGACCTTATACTATGTATGAATAACTAAAATATACACGAAGTTTACTTTGCGACTGTTATGCCTACTGTGATGTTGGAACCTTGGCTTGTAGTAAAGGAAACACTGTTCACAGTTTGGTGTCTTTTATTAGACTGAAACTCCTAAGTACAATAAAAGGAATATAAAGAAAAGTTGCTTACATAGCTAGGTGCGCGCACATATAGGTATCTTACTACGTAATAATATAACTCACACTTCACCTCCCGGGGACGAAGAAAAAAAAATGACATTAAGTATTACATTTTTTTTTAAACTCTGTAATACTATTATTACGGGAAAACTACAATTTAAAAATATAAAACAAATTAAAATTAAACATGACAATGTTATACATAAAAAAAACAATAATCTATAATAAAATAAGGAAGAGAAAGTTCAGTTTACTTTTATTCATAAAAAGGTTTAGTCCTATTTTTTTTTATGAATTATTTCTTCTTTATTTGAATTATTTTTTATCTTAACATTACATCCTAAGTCTTCTACAACTACATATGGTCCTTTATACAGAGGATCCAACTTACGTCCAGTTTCTATCTTAATTAATATTAAATCTCCTACCTTATATCTAACAGGATTCATCGCAATATCATACTTAGCTTTTCTATTATGTTTTTTAATTATCAAGTTATTTTTAGCTTCAGTTTGCGCCAACTGTAATCTATATTTTAATTGCAATGGATAACTGTCTACATTGTATAATGGTTCTACATGATCAGACAAATTAGAAGGTATATTACATAGTTTACCAAATACTAATTCATGTGGCGTGTAATTCGTTTCCGAATGCATAGTATTATTAAAACTGAAACACCAAAAAGGTAACCATTGACTCCAAGTTTCAGGATGATTGTCGCACTGAATTCTTAAAAATGAACCCAACACTTTTGGGTATTTTCCAAAGCTCCTATTGACTCATGATGATAAGCCGTAGAGGAGAGTTTTTTAACATTCAAAATCTTACATACCTGTTCCATTGTAGACGAAATAAACTCCGTCCCTCGATCAGTAGCTATTTCCTTAGGAATACCAAATATTTGAATAAAATTACGCACGAATGCATCAGCAATGGACGTAGTTTCTTTATTTGCAAGAGGAATTGCCTGTACAAATTTGGTCAATTCACATTGGATAGTTAAAATATAAGAATTATCATCTATTGACCTGTCTAGGGGTCCTACTACATCTAGATATACCTTTTCAAAGGCTGAAGATGCCGTACTGGTTATCTCCATTGGCTCTTTAATGTAACGACTATGTTTCATTTTCTGACACTTCGTACATTTACGTACAAATTCTTGAACATCTTTTTCAATATTAGGCCAAAAATATCGTTTCTTAATAGTATTTATCATTCTGCGCATACCAGCATGTCCGCTAGATGGCAGTAAATGAAAATCGTTCATAATGAGAGTTTTCTCTTTATCGTACGTTATCCTTTTAACACCTCGTAATATACATATGCGGGGCCCCGTCCAATCGTTTAGTGACTTAATTTCACTGCAAATATGTTTAATAAATTCAACATTTTGTTCATCTTTTACTATGCAAATTTCTTGGATACCTATCTTTTTGCAAAATAAACCTAATTTCTGCACAAATTCGACTCGCGAGAAATGCGCCTTGAAATTAAGATTAATGTATAAATGTTTTTTATCTGATCTAAAAGCAAAACACTCTATTTCCGTAGTAATCATATTTCTCATTCTCAATTTTTCTAATGTTTTGCCATCCATAAACATCATCTCAATCGTGTCACGCGGTTTTCTTAATATATCTACGACTTTTGGTTGATCAGGCCAATCGTCTTTAGATTTACTAAGATCCGCATTCCCTTTTAAAACGTTATTGTCATTCATCTCCTCCATCCTTTTTTTCTGTGCTCTAGTCATCACATTTACAACTTGTTCATGCATATTTTTTAAATCATCCGATGTCATACTAACTCTTGATAAAGCATCTGCTACAGTATTTTCTTTCCCCTTTACGTAAATAATTTTAAACTTATATTCTTCTAAAGCAAGTCTAAATTTAAGTAATCTATTAGAAGGATCTTTGATGCCAAATAGATACACTAAGGGTTTGTGGTCAGTCATTAACGTGAAGTTTCTGCCGTAAACATATGGTCTAAAGTACTTCACAGCCCAAACGATAGCCAAGAGTTCCTTTTGAATGGTCGGGTAATTCTTTTCTGCCTTATTTAATGGCCTACTTGCGTATGCTATGGGTCTCATGTCTTTGTTGCATAGAACTGCACCAATAGCTATTCCTGATGCTGTCGGTCTGTTTGTATTACGAATTCATTGTCTTTCGAAAAATCAGGATATTGCAATATTGGAGGTGTCATTAACAACTTTTTTAAGATTTCAAACGCTTTGTGACACTCATCTGTCCATTGAAATGGTTCGTTTTTTCTGCATAATTTATTTAACGGTATAGTAATATCTGCGAAAGATTTTATAAATTTACGATAGTAATTACAGAATGCTACAAAACGCTTGACCTCATCTGAATTTTTGGGGATTGGATAATTTTGGAGTATTTTAGTTTTTTCTGGATCAGGAGAAACACCTTTCTCTGAAACCACGTGTCCTAAATACAAAAGTTCTTTTTTTAGGAATTCGCACTTTTGAGGGTTTAATTTCAAATTTACTTTTCTAAGTCTTTCCATTACGCTTATTAAATTTTGATTATGAGTAGTCAAATTGCGTCCAAAAATGACTAGGTCATCTAAATACACAAAACATTTTTCAAATGCTAGGCCCGACATAGCAACTGACATCATACGACTGAATGAACTTGGACTAATTTTAAGGCCCATCGGTAAACGTTTCATTTGATACTGTCCTGAACTAGTTGTAAATGCCGTATACTTACGACTCTGTGGATTCAAGGTCACTTGGTAATAACCTTTTTCGGGCCTGGGCGCTCTCCGTCTTCGTCAGTTTCTTCTGCGCTAACCTCTCTCGCCGTGCCTCGCGGATGCGGGCATTGTAGTCTAGGATTTGGCTTTCGGGCCCCTTCCTTACAGCGGGTGCGGGGCTCGCTCCCGACTGCGCGTCATCGTACACCTCGGCGTCCAGGGTCTCAAGGGTCTGGACCCCCCTACTCTGGTCCAGGGCCATCAATCTCCTCCTGGCCCTTGTCGTTACCCCCTCTTTCTTCTCCCCCCCCAACTCTCCCCCCCGTCTCTTCTCGGGCGTCCTCTCTCCCTCTTCTGGCCTTCTTGGCATTCTTTGGATGCTTGTGGGTTTCCGGCCCACACCCCGGCCACGGGGTTTAGGAGATAACCCCCTGCTGGTTACACAGTCGTTTGACCTTTCGCCAGGCGGGGTTGTCTGTATACACAGAAAAAGAATCTAGAATTACGCTTTGAGCGTTCACTTCAAAGAGAGAAAAAGACACGCACTTAGGAATCCCTGATCACTCCAAAAAAAAGCTTCTTCGGTAATAACTTGGTAATAACCTTGGTGAAGGTCAAGGTGACTAAAATAAATTGCGCCTGAAAGAGAGTCTAATATTTCAGTGATATTTGGCAATGGAAATTTGTCATCAGCCACGATCTCATTTACTTTCCTATAATCCACTACTAGTCTCCACTTCTTATTTTGACCTTCAGCACTTTTTTTAGGTACTAATAATATTGGGCTTGACCATGCACTGCTACATTCTTCTATGATATCATTTTCTTTTAAGTTTTTTATTTGATTTTCAATTTCGGGCTTTAATGCTTGTGGTAAGCGATATGGTTTAACATATACTGGGGAAACATTTGGTTTAATAGTAATTGATTGTTGGTAAATATTTGTGGTTGTTAACCTGTCACCTTCTACGTAAAATACATCTGCATATTTTGCGCATATTGCTTCAATACTTTTTTGCTCTTCATCGTGTAAATGAGATAAATTTAATTCGTTTAGTAGTTTTTGGACTCTATTAACGTTTATGCCAGTTTTATTAAATGAACATATATGGTAGTCATTTAAGGCTTGTAACTCTGGTGTAAACAATGGTAACTCTACGTCTTTTTCAGAAACATTTAAGATCTTAATAGGAATTCTATTATTTATTACTCTTGTAATTTCATTTGCTAAAAATATATCTTTGCTCAGCTCTTTTCCACACACAACAACATCACCATTTATGCAATTATCCACATAAATATAATGTATCGATTCGGATCGAGCAGGAATAACTATGAAATTTTTATTTTTACTAGCATAATTAATTAATTTTAATGAATAACTGTAATTGTCTTTATATAAAGTAACTAAATTTGTTTGTAAATTAATATTAGCTCCATATTTCAATAGAAAATCTATACCTAAAATCCCATCAGCCGTTAGCGGTAACGATTCAAAAATTAAAAAGTTATGATTAAAATGTATGTTGTCACAGGTTTTTAAAGTTAATTTAACCGATCCTTTAGATATGGTCTTCCCTCCAAAGCCATTTATTAATGTATTGTCTCTTTGTACTGGCGTGTTAAAGGGAATTGCTCCATTTTTTATAACAGATACTGAAGCGCCAGTATCAACAAGCCAATAATATTTGTTGTTGTTAATGTTTAATATCACGTACTTAGTGTCGTTATTACATGATAAGATGGTATTCTTAAGATCGAAAAAACTGAATCTGACTATTATTAGATTGTTCACTACTTTGGGGCTCTTCTACATTGTGTTCCGCCTTATATAAGTTACGGTTTTGTGTGTTAAATCTACCCCTGCTTCTCTGAAAACTGTTAGTAGGTCTACGATTAATATGATTTCCTCTAAAGTTATTATAAAAATTGTTTCCTCTATAGTTATAATAATTTCCGCGTCCTGTTCCACGTTGATATCCATTTCCACTGCTTTGTCCTAGCTGTCTATGAGAATAATTATTTGAGTTTTGACTATAATTGTGTCTACCACCGCGACCGCGACTGTTACTAAAGCGTTTATTGTTATAGAAACGAAAGGTACGTCCTTGCTTTGATACATGCATGATGTTACCTTGTTGCTGTGTGGCAGGCCTGTCCTCGTCTTTTGCAGCCTGTATTGCTTCCTTCAAGCTGTTGTAATTGCGCGACGCGATGATGGTGGATAGTCTCGAGCTGCGTAGTCCGTCTTTATCGTCGAGCATATTAGCGTACATTTCGATGGAGTCAATCATTCTCTTAGTGGTGCTTTCAGTGTCATCCATAACTGGAATTAAATTACATGCCACCTTTAAATCGAATTCCATTTTGTTAGTTTCTATTGACTTTGGAAAAATACATAAATTTTGTATTTCGTCATACAATTCCTGGCTCTTTTCAAAAATATCCTTTCCTAATTGAATTACTTTTACATCGCTACTTTTACTTATAACTAAAAGTAATGATTTACACTGTGTCATGACATGGGCACAGCACCCAACAGTACGACGGCCAACAATACAATTACAGCAATACTGCTTTATCACTTCACGACCTTATACTATGTATGAATAACTAAAATATACACGAAGTTTACTTTGCGACTGTTATGCCTACTGTGATGTTGGAACCTTGGCTTGTAGTAAAGGAAACACTGTTCACAGTTTGGTGTCTTTTATTAGACTGAAACTCCTAAGTACAATAAAAGGAATATAAAGAAAAGTTGCTTACATAGCTAGGTGCGCGCACATATAGGTATCTTACTACGTAATAATATAACTCACACTTCACCTCCCGGGGACGAAGAAAAAAAAATGACATTAAGTATTACATTTTTTTTTAAACTCTGTAATACTATTATTACGGGAAAACTACAATTTAAAAATATAAAACAAATTAAAATTAAACATGACAATGTTATACATAAAAAAAACAATAATCTATAATAAAATAAGGAAGAGAAAGTTCAGTTTACTTTTATTCATAAAAAGGTTTAGTCCTATTTTTTTTTATGAATTATTTCTTCTTTATTTGAATTATTTTTTATCTTAACATTACATCCTAAGTCTTCTACAACTACATATGGTCCTTTATACAGAGGATCCAACTTACGTCCAGTTTCTATCTTAATTAATATTAAATCTCCTACCTTATATCTAACAGGATTCATCGCAATATCATACTTAGCTTTTCTATTATGTTTTTTAATTATCAAGTTATTTTTAGCTTCAGTTTGCGCCAACTGTAATCTATATTTTAATTGCAATGGATAACTGTCTACATTGTATAATGGTTCTACATGATCAGACAAATTAGAAGGTATATTACATAGTTTACCAAATACTAATTCATGTGGCGTGTAATTCGTTTCCGAATGCATAGTATTATTAAAACTGAAACACCAAAAAGGTAACCATTGACTCCAAGTTTCAGGATGATTGTCGCACTGAATTCTTAAAAATGAACCCAACACTTTTGGGTATTTTCCAAAGCTCCTATTGACTCATGATGATAAGCCGTAGAGGAGAGTTTTTTAACATTCAAAATCTTACATACCTGTTCCATTGTAGACGAAATAAACTCCGTCCCTCGATCAGTAGCTATTTCCTTAGGAATACCAAATATTTGAATAAAATTACGCACGAATGCATCAGCAATGGACGTAGTTTCTTTATTTGCAAGAGGAATTGCCTGTACAAATTTGGTCAATTCACATTGGATAGTTAAAATATAAGAATTATCATCTATTGACCTGTCTAGGGGTCCTACTACATCTAGATATACCTTTTCAAAGGCTGAAGATGCCGTACTGGTTATCTCCATTGGCTCTTTAATGTAACGACTATGTTTCATTTTCTGACACTTCGTACATTTACGTACAAATTCTTGAACATCTTTTTCAATATTAGGCCAAAAATATCGTTTCTTAATAGTATTTATCATTCTGCGCATACCAGCATGTCCGCTAGATGGCAGTAAATGAAAATCGTTCATAATGAGAGTTTTCTCTTTATCGTACGTTATCCTTTTAACACCTCGTAATATACATATGCGGGGCCCCGTCCAATCGTTTAGTGACTTAATTTCACTGCAAATATGTTTAATAAATTCAACATTTTGTTCATCTTTTACTATGCAAATTTCTTGGATACCTATCTTTTTGCAAAATAAACCTAATTTCTGCACAAATTCGACTCGCGAGAAATGCGCCTTGAAATTAAGATTAATGTATAAATGTTTTTTATCTGATCTAAAAGCAAAACACTCTATTTCCGTAGTAATCATATTTCTCATTCTCAATTTTTCTAATGTTTTGCCATCCATAAACATCATCTCAATCGTGTCACGCGGTTTTCTTAATATATCTACGACTTTTGGTTGATCAGGCCAATCGTCTTTAGATTTACTAAGATCCGCATTCCCTTTTAAAACGTTATTGTCATTCATCTCCTCCATCCTTTTTTTCTGTGCTCTAGTCATCACATTTACAACTTGTTCATGCATATTTTTTAAATCATCCGATGTCATACTAACTCTTGATAAAGCATCTGCTACAGTATTTTCTTTCCCCTTTACGTAAATAATTTTAAACTTATATTCTTCTAAAGCAAGTCTAAATTTAAGTAATCTATTAGAAGGATCTTTGATGCCAAATAGATACACTAAGGGTTTGTGGTCAGTCATTAACGTGAAGTTTCTGCCGTAAACATATGGTCTAAAGTACTTCACAGCCCAAACGATAGCCAAGAGTTCCTTTTGAATGGTCGGGTAATTCTTTTCTGCCTTATTTAATGGCCTACTTGCGTATGCTATGGGTCTCATGTCTTTGTTGCATAGAACTGCACCAATAGCTATTCCTGATGCTGTCGGTCTGTTTGTATTACGAATTCATTGTCTTTCGAAAAATCAGGATATTGCAATATTGGAGGTGTCATTAACAACTTTTTTAAGATTTCAAACGCTTTGTGACACTCATCTGTCCATTGAAATGGTTCGTTTTTTCTGCATAATTTATTTAACGGTATAGTAATATCTGCGAAAGATTTTATAAATTTACGATAGTAATTACAGAATGCTACAAAACGCTTGACCTCATCTGAATTTTTGGGGATTGGATAATTTTGGAGTATTTTAGTTTTTTCTGGATCAGGAGAAACACCTTTCTCTGAAACCACGTGTCCTAAATACAAAAGTTCTTTTTTTAGGAATTCGCACTTTTGAGGGTTTAATTTCAAATTTACTTTTCTAAGTCTTTCCATTACGCTTATTAAATTTTGATTATGAGTAGTCAAATTGCGTCCAAAAATGACTAGGTCATCTAAATACACAAAACATTTTTCAAATGCTAGGCCCGACATAGCAACTGACATCATACGACTGAATGAACTTGGACTAATTTTAAGGCCCATCGGTAAACGTTTCATTTGATACTGTCCTGAACTAGTTGTAAATGCCGTATACTTACGACTCTGTGGATTCAAGGTCACTTGGTAATAACCTTTTTCGGGCCTGGGCGCTCTCCGTCTTCGTCAGTTTCTTCTGCGCTAACCTCTCTCGCCGTGCCTCGCGGATGCGGGCATTGTAGTCTAGGATTTGGCTTTCGGGCCCCTTCCTTACAGCGGGTGCGGGGCTCGCTCCCGACTGCGCGTCATCGTACACCTCGGCGTCCAGGGTCTCAAGGGTCTGGACCCCCCTACTCTGGTCCAGGGCCATCAATCTCCTCCTGGCCCTTGTCGTTACCCCCTCTTTCTTCTCCCCCCCCAACTCTCCCCCCCGTCTCTTCTCGGGCGTCCTCTCTCCCTCTTCTGGCCTTCTTGGCATTCTTTGGATGCTTGTGGGTTTCCGGCCCACACCCCGGCCACGGGGTTTAGGAGATAACCCCCTGCTGGTTACACAGTCGTTTGACCTTTCGCCAGGCGGGGTTGTCTGTATACACAGAAAAAGAATCTAGAATTACGCTTTGAGCGTTCACTTCAAAGAGAGAAAAAGACACGCACTTAGGAATCCCTGATCACTCCAAAAAAAAGCTTCTTCGGTAATAACTTGGTAATAACCTTGGTGAAGGTCAAGGTGACTAAAATAAATTGCGCCTGAAAGAGAGTCTAATATTTCAGTGATATTTGGCAATGGAAATTTGTCATCAGCCACGATCTCATTTACTTTCCTATAATCCACTACTAGTCTCCACTTCTTATTTTGACCTTCAGCACTTTTTTTAGGTACTAATAATATTGGGCTTGACCATGCACTGCTACATTCTTCTATGATATCATTTTCTTTTAAGTTTTTTATTTGATTTTCAATTTCGGGCTTTAATGCTTGTGGTAAGCGATATGGTTTAACATATACTGGGGAAACATTTGGTTTAATAGTAATTGATTGTTGGTAAATATTTGTGGTTGTTAACCTGTCACCTTCTACGTAAAATACATCTGCATATTTTGCGCATATTGCTTCAATACTTTTTTGCTCTTCATCGTGTAAATGAGATAAATTTAATTCGTTTAGTAGTTTTTGGACTCTATTAACGTTTATGCCAGTTTTATTAAATGAACATATATGGTAGTCATTTAAGGCTTGTAACTCTGGTGTAAACAATGGTAACTCTACGTCTTTTTCAGAAACATTTAAGATCTTAATAGGAATTCTATTATTTATTACTCTTGTAATTTCATTTGCTAAAAATATATCTTTGCTCAGCTCTTTTCCACACACAACAACATCACCATTTATGCAATTATCCACATAAATATAATGTATCAATTCGGATCGAGCAGGAATAACTATGAAATTTTTATTTTTACTAGCATAATTAATTAATTTTAATGAATAACTGTAATTGTCTTTATATAAAGTAACTAAATTTGTTTGTAAATTAATATTAGCTCCATATTTCAATAGAAAATCTATACCTAAAATCCCATCAGCCGTTAGCGGTAACGATTCAAAAATTAAAAAGTTATGATTAAAATGTATGTTGTCACAGGTTTTTAAAGTTAATTTAACCGATCCTTTAGATATGGTCTTCCCTCCAAAGCCATTTATTAATGTATTGTCTCTTTGTACTGGCGTGTTAAAGGGAATTGCTCCATTTTTTATAACACTTTTATAACACTTTTTTTACTTTTTTTATAACACTTTTTAATACTTTGGGGCTCTTCTACATTGTGTTCCGCCTTATATAAGTTACGGTTTTGTGTGTTAAATCTACCCCTGCTTCTCTGAAAACTGTTAGTAGGTCTACGATTAATATGATTTCCTCTAAAGTTATTATAAAAATTGTTTCCTCTATAGTTATAATAATTTCCGCGTCCTGTTCCACGTTGATATCCATTTCCACTGCTTTGTCCTAGCTGTCTATGAGAATAATTATTTGAGTTTTGACTATAATTGTGTCTACCACCGCGACCGCGACTGTTACTAAAGCGTTTATTGTTATAGAAACGAAAGGTACGTCCTTGCTTTGATACATGCATGATGTTACCTTGTTGCTGTGTGGCAGGCCTGTCCTCGTCTTTTGCAGCCTGTATTGCTTCCTTCAAGCTGTTGTAATTGCGCGACGCGATGATGGTGGATAGTCTCGAGCTGCGTAGTCCGTCTTTATCGTCGAGCATATTAGCGTACATTTCGATGGAGTCAATCATTCTCTTAGTGGTGCTTTCAGTGTCATCCATAACTGGAATTAAATTACATGCCACCTTTAAATCGAATTCCATTTTGTTAGTTTCTATTGACTTTGGAAAAATACATAAATTTTGTATTTCGTCATACAATTCCTGGCTCTTTTCAAAAATATCCTTTCCTAATTGAATTACTTTTACATCGCTACTTTTACTTATAACTAAAAGTAATGATTTACACTGTGTCATGACATGGGCACAGCACCCAACAGTACGACGGCCAACAATACAATTACAGCAATACTGCTTTATCACTTCACGACCTTATACTATGTATGAATAACTAAAATATACACGAAGTTTACTTTGCGACTGTTATGCCTACTGTGATGTAGGAACCTTGGCTTGTAGTAAAGGAAACACTGTTCACAGTTTGGTGTCTTTTATTAGACTGAAACTCCTAAGTACAATAAAAGGAATATAAAGAAAAGTTGCTTACATAGCTAGGTGCGCGCACATATAGGTATCTTACTACGTAATAATATAACTCACACTTCACCTCCCGGGGACGAAGAAAAAAAAATGACATTAAGTATTACATTTTTTTTTAAACTCTGTAATACTATTATTACGGGAAAACTACAATTTAAAAATATAAAACAAATTAAAATTAAACATGACAATGTTATACATAAAAAAAACAATAATCTATAATAAAATAAGGAAGAGAAAGTTCAGTTTACTTTTATTCATAAAAAGGTTTAGTCCTATTTTTTTTTATGAATTATTTCTTCTTTATTTGAATTATTTTTTATCTTAACATTACATCCTAAGTCTTCTACAACTACATATGGTCCTTTATACAGAGGATCCAACTTACGTCCAGTTTCTATCTTAATTAATATTAAATCTCCTACCTTATATCTAACAGGATTCATCGCAATATCATACTTAGCTTTTCTATTATGTTTTTTAATTATCAAGTTATTTTTAGCTTCAGTTTGCGCCAACTGTAATCTATATTTTAATTGCAATGGATAACTGTCTACATTGTATAATGGTTCTACATGATCAGACAAATTAGAAGGTATATTACATAGTTTACCAAATACTAATTCATGTGGCGTGTAATTCGTTTCCGAATGCATAGTATTATTAAAACTGAAACACCAAAAAGGTAACCATTGACTCCAAGTTTCAGGATGATTGTCGCACTGAATTCTTAAAAATGAACCCAACACTTTTGGGTATTTTCCAAAGCTCCTATTGACTCATGATGATAAGCCGTAGAGGAGAGTTTTTTAACATTCAAAATCTTACATACCTGTTCCATTGTAGACGAAATAAACTCCGTCCCTCGATCAGTAGCTATTTCCTTAGGAATACCAAATATTTGAATAAAATTACGCACGAATGCATCAGCAATGGACGTAGTTTCTTTATTTGCAAGAGGAATTGCCTGTACAAATTTGGTCAATTCACATTGGATAGTTAAAATATAAGAATTATCATCTATTGACCTGTCTAGGGGTCCTACTACATCTAGATATACCTTTTCAAAGGCTGAAGATGCCGTACTGGTTATCTCCATTGGCTCTTTAATGTAACGACTATGTTTCATTTTCTGACACTTCGTACATTTACGTACAAATTCTTGAACATCTTTTTCAAAAATATCGTTTCTTAATAGTATTTATCATTCTGCGCATACCAGCATGTCCGCTAGATGGCAGTAAATGAAAATCGTTCATAATGAGAGTTTTCTCTTTATCGTACGTTATCCTTTTAACACCTCGTAATATACATATGCGGGGCCCCGTCCAATCGTTTAGTGACTTAATTTCACTGCAAATATGTTTAATAAATTCAACATTTTGTTCATCTTTTACTATGCAAATTTCTTGGATACCTATCTTTTTGCAAAATAAACCTAATTTCTGCACAAATTCGACTCGCGAGAAATGCGCCTTGAAATTAAGATTAATGTATAAATGTTTTTTATCTGATCTAAAAGCAAAACACTCTATTTCCGTAGTAATCATATTTCTCATTCTCAATTTTTCTAATGTTTTGCCATCCATAAACATCATCTCAATCGTGTCACGCGGTTTTCTTAATATATCTACGACTTTTGGTTGATCAGGCCAATCGTCTTTAGATTTACTAAGATCCGCATTCCCTTTTAAAACGTTATTGTCATTCATCTCCTCCATCCTTTTTTTCTGTGCTCTAGTCATCACATTTACAACTTGTTCATGCATATTTTTTAAATCATCCGATGTCATACTAACTCTTGATAAAGCATCTGCTACAGTATTTTCTTTCCCCTTTACGTAAATAATTTTAAACTTATATTCTTCTAAAGCAAGTCTAAATTTAAGTAATCTATTAGAAGGATCTTTGATGCCAAATAGATACACTAAGGGTTTGTGGTCAGTCATTAACGTGAAGTTTCTGCCGTAAACATATGGTCTAAAGTACTTCACAGCCCAAACGATAGCCAAGAGTTCCTTTTGAATGGTCGGGTAATTCTTTTCTGCCTTATTTAATGGCCTACTTGCGTATGCTATGGGTCTCATGTCTTTGTTGCATAGAACTGCACCAATAGCTATTCCTGATGCTGTCGGTCTGTTTGTATTACGAATTCATTGTCTTTCGAAAAATCAGGATATTGCAATATTGGAGGTGTCATTAACAACTTTTTTAAGATTTCAAACGCTTTGTGACACTCATCTGTCCATTGAAATGGTTCGTTTTTTCTGCATAATTTATTTAACGGTATAGTAATATCTGCGAAAGATTTTATAAATTTACGATAGTAATTACAGAATGCTACAAAACGCTTGACCTCATCTGAATTTTTGGGGATTGGATAATTTTGGAGTATTTTAGTTTTTTCTGGATCAGGAGAAACACCTTTCTCTGAAACCACGTGTCCTAAATACAAAAGTTCTTTTTTTAGGAATTCGCACTTTTGAGGGTTTAATTTCAAATTTACTTTTCTAAGTCTTTCCATTACGCTTATTAAATTTTGATTATGAGTAGTCAAATTGCGTCCAAAAATGACTAGGTCATCTAAATACACAAAACATTTTTCAAATGCTAGGCCCGACATAGCAACTGACATCATACGACTGAATGAACTTGGACTAATTTTAAGGCCCATCGGTAAACGTTTCATTTGATACTGTCCTGAACTAGTTGTAAATGCCGTATACTTACGACTCTGTGGATTCAAGGTCACTTGGTAATAACCTTTTTCGGGCCTGGGCGCTCTCCGTCTTCGTCAGTTTCTTCTGCGCTAACCTCTCTCGCCGTGCCTCGCGGATGCGGGCATTGTAGTCTAGGATTTGGCTTTCGGGCCCCTTCCTTACAGCGGGTGCGGGGCTCGCTCCCGACTGCGCGTCATCGTACACCTCGGCGTCCAGGGTCTCAAGGGTCTGGACCCCCCTACTCTGGTCCAGGGCCATCAATCTCCTCCTGGCCCTTGTCGTTACCCCCTCTTTCTTCTCCCCCCCCAACTCTCCCCCCCGTCTCTTCTCGGGCGTCCTCTCTCCCTCTTCTGGCCTTCTTGGCATTCTTTGGATGCTTGTGGGTTTCCGGCCCACACCCCGGCCACGGGGTTTAGGAGATAACCCCCTGCTGGTTACACAGTCGTTTGACCTTTCGCCAGGCGGGGTTGTCTGTATACACAGAAAAAGAATCTAGAATTACGCTTTGAGCGTTCACTTCAAAGAGAGAAAAAGACACGCACTTAGGAATCCCTGATCACTCCAAAAAAAAGCTTCTTCGGTAATAACTTGGTAATAACCTTGGTGAAGGTCAAGGTGACTAAAATAAATTGCGCCTGAAAGAGAGTCTAATATTTCAGTGATATTTGGCAATGGAAATTTGTCATCAGCCACGATCTCATTTACTTTCCTATAATCCACTACTAGTCTCCACTTCTTATTTTGACCTTCAGCACTTTTTTTAGGTACTAATAATATTGGGCTTGACCATGCACTGCTACATTCTTCTATGATATCATTTTCTTTTAAGTTTTTTATTTGATTTTCAATTTCGGGCTTTAATGCTTGTGGTAAGCGATATGGTTTAACATATACTGGGGAAACATTTGGTTTAATAGTAATTGATTGTTGGTAAATATTTGTGGTTGTTAACCTGTCACCTTCTACGTAAAATACATCTGCATATTTTGCGCATATTGCTTCAATACTTTTTTGCTCTTCATCGTGTAAATGAGATAAATTTAATTCGTTTAGTAGTTTTTGGACTCTATTAACGTTTATGCCAGTTTTATTAAATGAACATATATGGTAGTCATTTAAGGCTTGTAACTCTGGTGTAAACAATGGTAACTCTACGTCTTTTTCAGAAACATTTAAGATCTTAATAGGAATTCTATTATTTATTACTCTTGTAATTTCATTTGCTAAAAATATATCTTTGCTCAGCTCTTTTCCACACACAACAACATCACCATTTATGCAATTATCCACATAAATATAATGTATCAATTCGGATCGAGCAGGAATAACTATGAAATTTTTATTTTTACTAGCATAATTAATTAATTTTAATGAATAACTGTAATTGTCTTTATATAAAGTAACTAAATTTGTTTGTAAATTAATATTAGCTCCATATTTCAATAGAAAATCTATACCTAAAATCCCATCAGCCGTTAGCGGTAACGATTCAAAAATTAAAAAGTTATGATTAAAATGTATGTTGTCACAGGTTTTTAAAGTTAATTTAACCGATCCTTTAGATATGGTCTTCCCTCCAAAGCCATTTATTAATGTATTGTCTCTTTGTACTGGCGTGTTAAAGGGAATTGCTCCATTTTTTATAACACTTTTATAACACTTTTTTTACTTTTTTTATAACACTTTTTAATACTTTGGGGCTCTTCTACATTGTGTTCCGCCTTATATAAGTTACGGTTTTGTGTGTTAAATCTACCCCTGCTTCTCTGAAAACTGTTAGTAGGTCTACGATTAATATGATTTCCTCTAAAGTTATTATAAAAATTGTTTCCTCTATAGTTATAATAATTTCCGCGTCCTGTTCCACGTTGATATCCATTTCCACTGCTTTGTCCTAGCTGTCTATGAGAATAATTATTTGAGTTTTGACTATAATTGTGTCTACCACCGCGACCGCGACTGTTACTAAAGCGTTTATTGTTATAGAAACGAAAGGTACGTCCTTGCTTTGATACATGCATGATGTTACCTTGTTGCTGTGTGGCAGGCCTGTCCTCGTCTTTTGCAGCCTGTATTGCTTCCTTCAAGCTGTTGTAATTGCGCGACGCGATGATGGTGGATAGTCTCGAGCTGCGTAGTCCGTCTTTATCGTCGAGCATATTAGCGTACATTTCGATGGAGTCAATCATTCTCTTAGTGGTGCTTTCAGTGTCATCCATAACTGGAATTAAATTACATGCCACCTTTAAATCGAATTCCATTTTGTTAGTTTCTATTGACTTTGGAAAAATACATAAATTTTGTATTTCGTCATACAATTCCTGGCTCTTTTCAAAAATATCCTTTCCTAATTGAATTACTTTTACATCGCTACTTTTACTTATAACTAAAAGTAATGATTTACACTGTGTCATGACATGGGCACAGCACCCAACAGTACGACGGCCAACAATACAATTACAGCAATACTGCTTTATCACTTCACGACCTTATACTATGTATGAATAACTAAAATATACACGAAGTTTACTTTGCGACTGTTATGCCTACTGTGATGTAGGAACCTTGGCTTGTAGTAAAGGAAACACTGTTCACAGTTTGGTGTCTTTTATTAGACTGAAACTCCTAAGTACAATAAAAGGAATATAAAGAAAAGTTGCTTACATAGCTAGGTGCGCGCACATATAGGTATCTTACTACGTAATAATATAACTCACACTTCACCTCCCGGGGACGAAGAAAAAAAAATGACATTAAGTATTACATTTTTTTTTAAACTCTGTAATACTATTATTACGGGAAAACTACAATTTAAAAATATAAAACAAATTAAAATTAAACATGACAATGTTATACATAAAAAAAACAATAATCTATAATAAAATAAGGAAGAGAAAGTTCAGTTTACTTTTATTCATAAAAAGGTTTAGTCCTATTTTTTTTTATGAATTATTTCTTCTTTATTTGAATTATTTTTTATCTTAACATTACATCCTAAGTCTTCTACAACTACATATGGTCCTTTATACAGAGGATCCAACTTACGTCCAGTTTCTATCTTAATTAATATTAAATCTCCTACCTTATATCTAACAGGATTCATCGCAATATCATACTTAGCTTTTCTATTATGTTTTTTAATTATCAAGTTATTTTTAGCTTCAGTTTGCGCCAACTGTAATCTATATTTTAATTGCAATGGATAACTGTCTACATTGTATAATGGTTCTACATGATCAGACAAATTAGAAGGTATATTACATAGTTTACCAAATACTAATTCATGTGGCGTGTAATTCGTTTCCGAATGCATAGTATTATTAAAACTGAAACACCAAAAAGGTAACCATTGACTCCAAGTTTCAGGATGATTGTCGCACTGAATTCTTAAAAATGAACCCAACACTTTTGGGTATTTTCCAAAGCTCCTATTGACTCATGATGATAAGCCGTAGAGGAGAGTTTTTTAACATTCAAAATCTTACATACCTGTTCCATTGTAGACGAAATAAACTCCGTCCCTCGATCAGTAGCTATTTCCTTAGGAATACCAAATATTTGAATAAAATTACGCACGAATGCATCAGCAATGGACGTAGTTTCTTTATTTGCAAGAGGAATTGCCTGTACAAATTTGGTCAATTCACATTGGATAGTTAAAATATAAGAATTATCATCTATTGACCTGTCTAGGGGTCCTACTACATCTAGATATACCTTTTCAAAGGCTGAAGATGCCGTACTGGTTATCTCCATTGGCTCTTTAATGTAACGACTATGTTTCATTTTCTGACACTTCGTACATTTACGTACAAATTCTTGAACATCTTTTTCAAAAATATCGTTTCTTAATAGTATTTATCATTCTGCGCATACCAGCATGTCCGCTAGATGGCAGTAAATGAAAATCGTTCATAATGAGAGTTTTCTCTTTATCGTACGTTATCCTTTTAACACCTCGTAATATACATATGCGGGGCCCCGTCCAATCGTTTAGTGACTTAATTTCACTGCAAATATGTTTAATAAATTCAACATTTTGTTCATCTTTTACTATGCAAATTTCTTGGATACCTATCTTTTTGCAAAATAAACCTAATTTCTGCACAAATTCGACTCGCGAGAAATGCGCCTTGAAATTAAGATTAATGTATAAATGTTTTTTATCTGATCTAAAAGCAAAACACTCTATTTCCGTAGTAATCATATTTCTCATTCTCAATTTTTCTAATGTTTTGCCATCCATAAACATCATCTCAATCGTGTCACGCGGTTTTCTTAATATATCTACGACTTTTGGTTGATCAGGCCAATCGTCTTTAGATTTACTAAGATCCGCATTCCCTTTTAAAACGTTATTGTCATTCATCTCCTCCATCCTTTTTTTCTGTGCTCTAGTCATCACATTTACAACTTGTTCATGCATATTTTTTAAATCATCCGATGTCATACTAACTCTTGATAAAGCATCTGCTACAGTATTTTCTTTCCCCTTTACGTAAATAATTTTAAACTTATATTCTTCTAAAGCAAGTCTAAATTTAAGTAATCTATTAGAAGGATCTTTGATGCCAAATAGATACACTAAGGGTTTGTGGTCAGTCATTAACGTGAAGTTTCTGCCGTAAACATATGGTCTAAAGTACTTCACAGCCCAAACGATAGCCAAGAGTTCCTTTTGAATGGTCGGGTAATTCTTTTCTGCCTTATTTAATGGCCTACTTGCGTATGCTATGGGTCTCATGTCTTTGTTGCATAGAACTGCACCAATAGCTATTCCTGATGCTGTCGGTCTGTTTGTATTACGAATTCATTGTCTTTCGAAAAATCAGGATATTGCAATATTGGAGGTGTCATTAACAACTTTTTTAAGATTTCAAACGCTTTGTGACACTCATCTGTCCATTGAAATGGTTCGTTTTTTCTGCATAATTTATTTAACGGTATAGTAATATCTGCGAAAGATTTTATAAATTTACGATAGTAATTACAGAATGCTACAAAACGCTTGACCTCATCTGAATTTTTGGGGATTGGATAATTTTGGAGTATTTTAGTTTTTTCTGGATCAGGAGAAACACCTTTCTCTGAAACCACGTGTCCTAAATACAAAAGTTCTTTTTTTAGGAATTCGCACTTTTGAGGGTTTAATTTCAAATTTACTTTTCTAAGTCTTTCCATTACGCTTATTAAATTTTGATTATGAGTAGTCAAATTGCGTCCAAAAATGACTAGGTCATCTAAATACACAAAACATTTTTCAAATGCTAGGCCCGACATAGCAACTGACATCATACGACTGAATGAACTTGGACTAATTTTAAGGCCCATCGGTAAACGTTTCATTTGATACTGTCCTGAACTAGTTGTAAATGCCGTATACTTACGACTCTGTGGATTCAAGGTCACTTGGTAATAACCTTTTTCGGGCCTGGGCGCTCTCCGTCTTCGTCAGTTTCTTCTGCGCTAACCTCTCTCGCCGTGCCTCGCGGATGCGGGCATTGTAGTCTAGGATTTGGCTTTCGGGCCCCTTCCTTACAGCGGGTGCGGGGCTCGCTCCCGACTGCGCGTCATCGTACACCTCGGCGTCCAGGGTCTCAAGGGTCTGGACCCCCCTACTCTGGTCCAGGGCCATCAATCTCCTCCTGGCCCTTGTCGTTACCCCCTCTTTCTTCTCCCCCCCCAACTCTCCCCCCCGTCTCTTCTCGGGCGTCCTCTCTCCCTCTTCTGGCCTTCTTGGCATTCTTTGGATGCTTGTGGGTTTCCGGCCCACACCCCGGCCACGGGGTTTAGGAGATAACCCCCTGCTGGTTACACAGTCGTTTGACCTTTCGCCAGGCGGGGTTGTCTGTATACACAGAAAAAGAATCTAGAATTACGCTTTGAGCGTTCACTTCAAAGAGAGAAAAAGACACGCACTTAGGAATCCCTGATCACTCCAAAAAAAAGCTTCTTCGGTAATAACTTGGTAATAACCTTGGTGAAGGTCAAGGTGACTAAAATAAATTGCGCCTGAAAGAGAGTCTAATATTTCAGTGATATTTGGCAATGGAAATTTGTCATCAGCCACGATCTCATTTACTTTCCTATAATCCACTACTAGTCTCCACTTCTTATTTTGACCTTCAGCACTTTTTTTAGGTACTAATAATATTGGGCTTGACCATGCACTGCTACATTCTTCTATGATATCATTTTCTTTTAAGTTTTTTATTTGATTTTCAATTTCGGGCTTTAATGCTTGTGGTAAGCGATATGGTTTAACATATACTGGGGAAACATTTGGTTTAATAGTAATTGATTGTTGGTAAATATTTGTGGTTGTTAACCTGTCACCTTCTACGTAAAATACATCTGCATATTTTGCGCATATTGCTTCAATACTTTTTTGCTCTTCATCGTGTAAATGAGATAAATTTAATTCGTTTAGTAGTTTTTGGACTCTATTAACGTTTATGCCAGTTTTATTAAATGAACATATATGGTAGTCATTTAAGGCTTGTAACTCTGGTGTAAACAATGGTAACTCTACGTCTTTTTCAGAAACATTTAAGATCTTAATAGGAATTCTATTATTTATTACTCTTGTAATTTCATTTGCTAAAAATATATCTTTGCTCAGCTCTTTTCCACACACAACAACATCACCATTTATGCAATTATCCACATAAATATAATGTATCAATTCGGATCGAGCAGGAATAACTATGAAATTTTTATTTTTACTAGCATAATTAATTAATTTTAATGAATAACTGTAATTGTCTTTATATAAAGTAACTAAATTTGTTTGTAAATTAATATTAGCTCCATATTTCAATAGAAAATCTATACCTAAAATCCCATCAGCCGTTAGCGGTAACGATTCAAAAATTAAAAAGTTATGATTAAAATGTATGTTGTCACAGGTTTTTAAAGTTAATTTAACCGATCCTTTAGATATGGTCTTCCCTCCAAAGCCATTTATTAATGTATTGTCTCTTTGTACTGGCGTGTTAAAGGGAATTGCTCCATTTTTTATAACACTTTTATAACACTTTTTTTACTTTTTTTATAACACTTTTTAATACTTTGGGGCTCTTCTACATTGTGTTCCGCCTTATATAAGTTACGGTTTTGTGTGTTAAATCTACCCCTGCTTCTCTGAAAACTGTTAGTAGGTCTACGATTAATATGATTTCCTCTAAAGTTATTATAAAAATTGTTTCCTCTATAGTTATAATAATTTCCGCGTCCTGTTCCACGTTGATATCCATTTCCACTGCTTTGTCCTAGCTGTCTATGAGAATAATTATTTGAGTTTTGACTATAATTGTGTCTACCACCGCGACCGCGACTGTTACTAAAGCGTTTATTGTTATAGAAACGAAAGGTACGTCCTTGCTTTGATACATGCATGATGTTACCTTGTTGCTGTGTGGCAGGCCTGTCCTCGTCTTTTGCAGCCTGTATTGCTTCCTTCAAGCTGTTGTAATTGCGCGACGCGATGATGGTGGATAGTCTCGAGCTGCGTAGTCCGTCTTTATCGTCGAGCATATTAGCGTACATTTCGATGGAGTCAATCATTCTCTTAGTGGTGCTTTCAGTGTCATCCATAACTGGAATTAAATTACATGCCACCTTTAAATCGAATTCCATTTTGTTAGTTTCTATTGACTTTGGAAAAATACATAAATTTTGTATTTCGTCATACAATTCCTGGCTCTTTTCAAAAATATCCTTTCCTAATTGAATTACTTTTACATCGCTACTTTTACTTATAACTAAAAGTAATGATTTACACTGTGTCATGACATGGGCACAGCACCCAACAGTACGACGGCCAACAATACAATTACAGCAATACTGCTTTATCACTTCACGACCTTATACTATGTATGAATAACTAAAATATACACGAAGTTTACTTTGCGACTGTTATGCCTACTGTGATGTAGGAACCTTGGCTTGTAGTAAAGGAAACACTGTTCACAGTTTGGTGTCTTTTATTAGACTGAAACTCCTAAGTACAATAAAAGGAATATAAAGAAAAGTTGCTTACATAGCTAGGTGCGCGCACATATAGGTATCTTACTACGTAATAATATAACTCACACTTCACCTCCCGGGGACGAAGAAAAAAAAATGACATTAAGTATTACATTTTTTTTTAAACTCTGTAATACTATTATTACGGGAAAACTACAATTTAAAAATATAAAACAAATTAAAATTAAACATGACAATGTTATACATAAAAAAAACAATAATCTATAATAAAATAAGGAAGAGAAAGTTCAGTTTACTTTTATTCATAAAAAGGTTTAGTCCTATTTTTTTTTATGAATTATTTCTTCTTTATTTGAATTATTTTTTATCTTAACATTACATCCTAAGTCTTCTACAACTACATATGGTCCTTTATACAGAGGATCCAACTTACGTCCAGTTTCTATCTTAATTAATATTAAATCTCCTACCTTATATCTAACAGGATTCATCGCAATATCATACTTAGCTTTTCTATTATGTTTTTTAATTATCAAGTTATTTTTAGCTTCAGTTTGCGCCAACTGTAATCTATATTTTAATTGCAATGGATAACTGTCTACATTGTATAATGGTTCTACATGATCAGACAAATTAGAAGGTATATTACATAGTTTACCAAATACTAATTCATGTGGCGTGTAATTCGTTTCCGAATGCATAGTATTATTAAAACTGAAACACCAAAAAGGTAACCATTGACTCCAAGTTTCAGGATGATTGTCGCACTGAATTCTTAAAAATGAACCCAACACTTTTGGGTATTTTCCAAAGCTCCTATTGACTCATGATGATAAGCCGTAGAGGAGAGTTTTTTAACATTCAAAATCTTACATACCTGTTCCATTGTAGACGAAATAAACTCCGTCCCTCGATCAGTAGCTATTTCCTTAGGAATACCAAATATTTGAATAAAATTACGCACGAATGCATCAGCAATGGACGTAGTTTCTTTATTTGCAAGAGGAATTGCCTGTACAAATTTGGTCAATTCACATTGGATAGTTAAAATATAAGAATTATCATCTATTGACCTGTCTAGGGGTCCTACTACATCTAGATATACCTTTTCAAAGGCTGAAGATGCCGTACTGGTTATCTCCATTGGCTCTTTAATGTAACGACTATGTTTCATTTTCTGACACTTCGTACATTTACGTACAAATTCTTGAACATCTTTTTCAAAAATATCGTTTCTTAATAGTATTTATCATTCTGCGCATACCAGCATGTCCGCTAGATGGCAGTAAATGAAAATCGTTCATAATGAGAGTTTTCTCTTTATCGTACGTTATCCTTTTAACACCTCGTAATATACATATGCGGGGCCCCGTCCAATCGTTTAGTGACTTAATTTCACTGCAAATATGTTTAATAAATTCAACATTTTGTTCATCTTTTACTATGCAAATTTCTTGGATACCTATCTTTTTGCAAAATAAACCTAATTTCTGCACAAATTCGACTCGCGAGAAATGCGCCTTGAAATTAAGATTAATGTATAAATGTTTTTTATCTGATCTAAAAGCAAAACACTCTATTTCCGTAGTAATCATATTTCTCATTCTCAATTTTTCTAATGTTTTGCCATCCATAAACATCATCTCAATCGTGTCACGCGGTTTTCTTAATATATCTACGACTTTTGGTTGATCAGGCCAATCGTCTTTAGATTTACTAAGATCCGCATTCCCTTTTAAAACGTTATTGTCATTCATCTCCTCCATCCTTTTTTTCTGTGCTCTAGTCATCACATTTACAACTTGTTCATGCATATTTTTTAAATCATCCGATGTCATACTAACTCTTGATAAAGCATCTGCTACAGTATTTTCTTTCCCCTTTACGTAAATAATTTTAAACTTATATTCTTCTAAAGCAAGTCTAAATTTAAGTAATCTATTAGAAGGATCTTTGATGCCAAATAGATACACTAAGGGTTTGTGGTCAGTCATTAACGTGAAGTTTCTGCCGTAAACATATGGTCTAAAGTACTTCACAGCCCAAACGATAGCCAAGAGTTCCTTTTGAATGGTCGGGTAATTCTTTTCTGCCTTATTTAATGGCCTACTTGCGTATGCTATGGGTCTCATGTCTTTGTTGCATAGAACTGCACCAATAGCTATTCCTGATGCTGTCGGTCTGTTTGTATTACGAATTCATTGTCTTTCGAAAAATCAGGATATTGCAATATTGGAGGTGTCATTAACAACTTTTTTAAGATTTCAAACGCTTTGTGACACTCATCTGTCCATTGAAATGGTTCGTTTTTTCTGCATAATTTATTTAACGGTATAGTAATATCTGCGAAAGATTTTATAAATTTACGATAGTAATTACAGAATGCTACAAAACGCTTGACCTCATCTGAATTTTTGGGGATTGGATAATTTTGGAGTATTTTAGTTTTTTCTGGATCAGGAGAAACACCTTTCTCTGAAACCACGTGTCCTAAATACAAAAGTTCTTTTTTTAGGAATTCGCACTTTTGAGGGTTTAATTTCAAATTTACTTTTCTAAGTCTTTCCATTACGCTTATTAAATTTTGATTATGAGTAGTCAAATTGCGTCCAAAAATGACTAGGTCATCTAAATACACAAAACATTTTTCAAATGCTAGGCCCGACATAGCAACTGACATCATACGACTGAATGAACTTGGACTAATTTTAAGGCCCATCGGTAAACGTTTCATTTGATACTGTCCTGAACTAGTTGTAAATGCCGTATACTTACGACTCTGTGGATTCAAGGTCACTTGGTAATAACCTTTTTCGGGCCTGGGCGCTCTCCGTCTTCGTCAGTTTCTTCTGCGCTAACCTCTCTCGCCGTGCCTCGCGGATGCGGGCATTGTAGTCTAGGATTTGGCTTTCGGGCCCCTTCCTTACAGCGGGTGCGGGGCTCGCTCCCGACTGCGCGTCATCGTACACCTCGGCGTCCAGGGTCTCAAGGGTCTGGACCCCCCTACTCTGGTCCAGGGCCATCAATCTCCTCCTGGCCCTTGTCGTTACCCCCTCTTTCTTCTCCCCCCCCAACTCTCCCCCCCGTCTCTTCTCGGGCGTCCTCTCTCCCTCTTCTGGCCTTCTTGGCATTCTTTGGATGCTTGTGGGTTTCCGGCCCACACCCCGGCCACGGGGTTTAGGAGATAACCCCCTGCTGGTTACACAGTCGTTTGACCTTTCGCCAGGCGGGGTTGTCTGTATACACAGAAAAAGAATCTAGAATTACGCTTTGAGCGTTCACTTCAAAGAGAGAAAAAGACACGCACTTAGGAATCCCTGATCACTCCAAAAAAAAGCTTCTTCGGTAATAACTTGGTAATAACCTTGGTGAAGGTCAAGGTGACTAAAATAAATTGCGCCTGAAAGAGAGTCTAATATTTCAGTGATATTTGGCAATGGAAATTTGTCATCAGCCACGATCTCATTTACTTTCCTATAATCCACTACTAGTCTCCACTTCTTATTTTGACCTTCAGCACTTTTTTTAGGTACTAATAATATTGGGCTTGACCATGCACTGCTACATTCTTCTATGATATCATTTTCTTTTAAGTTTTTTATTTGATTTTCAATTTCGGGCTTTAATGCTTGTGGTAAGCGATATGGTTTAACATATACTGGGGAAACATTTGGTTTAATAGTAATTGATTGTTGGTAAATATTTGTGGTTGTTAACCTGTCACCTTCTACGTAAAATACATCTGCATATTTTGCGCATATTGCTTCAATACTTTTTTGCTCTTCATCGTGTAAATGAGATAAATTTAATTCGTTTAGTAGTTTTTGGACTCTATTAACGTTTATGCCAGTTTTATTAAATGAACATATATGGTAGTCATTTAAGGCTTGTAACTCTGGTGTAAACAATGGTAACTCTACGTCTTTTTCAGAAACATTTAAGATCTTAATAGGAATTCTATTATTTATTACTCTTGTAATTTCATTTGCTAAAAATATATCTTTGCTCAGCTCTTTTCCACACACAACAACATCACCATTTATGCAATTATCCACATAAATATAATGTATCGATTCGGATCGAGCAGGAATAACTATGAAATTTTTATTTTTACTAGCATAATTAATTAATTTTAATGAATAACTGTAATTGTCTTTATATAAAGTAACTAAATTTGTTTGTAAATTAATATTAGCTCCATATTTCAATAGAAAATCTATACCTAAAATCCCATCAGCCGTTAGCGGTAACGATTCAAAAATTAAAAAGTTATGATTAAAATGTATGTTGTCACAGGTTTTTAAAGTTAATTTAACCGATCCTTTAGATATGGTCTTCCCTCCAAAGCCATTTATTAATGTATTGTCTCTTTGTACTGGCGTGTTAAAGGGAATTGCTCCATTTTTTATAACAGATACTGAAGCGCCAGTATCAACAAGCCAATAATATTTGTTGTTGTTAATGTTTAATATCACGTACTTAGTGTCGTTATTACATGATAAGATGGTATTCTTAAGATCGAAAAAACTGAATCTGACTATTATTAGATTGTTCACTACTTTGGGGCTCTTCTACATTGTGTTCCGCCTTATATAAGTTACGGTTTTGTGTGTTAAATCTACCCCTGCTTCTCTGAAAACTGTTAGTAGGTCTACGATTAATATGATTTCCTCTAAAGTTATTATAAAAATTGTTTCCTCTATAGTTATAATAATTTCCGCGTCCTGTTCCACGTTGATATCCATTTCCACTGCTTTGTCCTAGCTGTCTATGAGAATAATTATTTGAGTTTTGACTATAATTGTGTCTACCACCGCGACCGCGACTGTTACTAAAGCGTTTATTGTTATAGAAACGAAAGGTACGTCCTTGCTTTGATACATGCATGATGTTACCTTGTTGCTGTGTGGCAGGCCTGTCCTCGTCTTTTGCAGCCTGTATTGCTTCCTTCAAGCTGTTGTAATTGCGCGACGCGATGATGGTGGATAGTCTCGAGCTGCGTAGTCCGTCTTTATCGTCGAGCATATTAGCGTACATTTCGATGGAGTCAATCATTCTCTTAGTGGTGCTTTCAGTGTCATCCATAACTGGAATTAAATTACATGCCACCTTTAAATCGAATTCCTTTTTGTTAGTTTCTATTGACTTTGGAAAAATACATAAATTTTGTATTTCGTCATACAATTCCTGGCTCTTTTCAAAAATATCCTTTCCTAATTGAATTACTTTTACATCGCTACTTTTACTTATAACTAAAAGTAATGATTTACACTGTGTCATGACATGGGCACAGCACCCAACAGTACGACGGCCAACAATACAATTACAGCAATACTGCTTTATCACTTCACGACCTTATACTATGTATGAATAACTAAAATATACACGAAGTTTACTTTGCGACTGTTATGCCTACTGTGATGTTGGAACCTTGGCTTGTAGTAAAGGAAACACTGTTCACAGTTTGGTGTCTTTTATTAGACTGAAACTCCTAAGTACAATAAAAGGAATATAAAGAAAAGTTGCTTACATAGCTAGGTGCGCGCACATATAGGTATCTTACTACGTAATAATATAACTCACACTTCACCTCCCGGGGACGAAGAAAAAAAAATGACATTAAGTATTACATTTTTTTTTAAACTCTGTAATACTATTATTACGGGAAAACTACAATTTAAAAATATAAAACAAATTAAAATTAAACATGACAATGTTATACATAAAAAAAACAATAATCTATAATAAAATAAGGAAGAGAACTTTTATTCATAAAAAGGTTTAGTCCTATTTTTTTTTATGAATTATTTCTTCTTTATTTGAATTATTTTTTATCTTAACATTACATCCTAAGTCTTCTACAACTACATATGGTCCTTTATACAGAGGATCCAACTTACGTCCAGTTTCTATCTTAATTAATATTAAATCTCCTACCTTATATCTAACAGGATTCATCGCAATATCATACTTAGCTTTTCTATTATGTTTTTTAATTATCAAGTTATTTTTAGCTTCAGTTTGCGCCAACTGTAATCTATATTTTAATTGCAATGGATAACTGTCTACATTGTATAATGGTTCTACATGATCAGACAAATTAGAAGGTATATTACATAGTTTACCAAATACTAATTCATGTGGCGTGTAATTCGTTTCCGAATGCATAGTATTATTAAAACTGAAACACCAAAAAGGTAACCATTGACTCCAAGTTTCAGGATGATTGTCGCACTGAATTCTTAAAAATGAACCCAACACTTTTGGGTATTTTCCAAAGCTCCTATTGACTCATGATGATAAGCCGTAGAGGAGAGTTTTTTAACATTCAAAATCTTACATACCTGTTCCATTGTAGACGAAATAAACTCCGTCCCTCGATCAGTAGCTATTTCCTTAGGAATACCAAATATTTGAATAAAATTACGCACGAATGCATCAGCAATGGACGTAGTTTCTTTATTTGCAAGAGGAATTGCCTGTACAAATTTGGTCAATTCACATTGGATAGTTAAAATATAAGAATTATCATCTATTGACCTGTCTAGGGGTCCTACTACATCTAGATATACCTTTTCAAAGGCTGAAGATGCCGTACTGGTTATCTCCATTGGCTCTTTAATGTAACGACTATGTTTCATTTTCTGACACTTCGTACATTTACGTACAAATTCTTGAACATCTTTTTCAATATTAGGCCAAAAATATCGTTTCTTAATAGTATTTATCATTCTGCGCATACCAGCATGTCCGCTAGATGGCAGTAAATGAAAATCGTTCATAATGAGAGTTTTCTCTTTATCGTACGTTATCCTTTTAACACCTCGTAATATACATATGCGGGGCCCCGTCCAATCGTTTAGTGACTTAATTTCACTGCAAATATGTTTAATAAATTCAACATTTTGTTCATCTTTTACTATGCAAATTTCTTGGATACCTATCTTTTTGCAAAATAAACCTAATTTCTGCACAAATTCGACTCGCGAGAAATGCGCCTTGAAATTAAGATTAATGTATAAATGTTTTTTATCTGATCTAAAAGCAAAACACTCTATTTCCGTAGTAATCATATTTCTCATTCTCAATTTTTCTAATGTTTTGCCATCCATAAACATCATCTCAATCGTGTCACGCGGTTTTCTTAATATATCTACGACTTTTGGTTGATCAGGCCAATCGTCTTTAGATTTACTAAGATCCGCATTCCCTTTTAAAACGTTATTGTCATTCATCTCCTCCATCCTTTTTTTCTGTGCTCTAGTCATCACATTTACAACTTGTTCATGCATATTTTTTAAATCATCCGATGTCATACTAACTCTTGATAAAGCATCTGCTACAGTATTTTCTTTCCCCTTTACGTAAATAATTTTAAACTTATATTCTTCTAAAGCAAGTCTAAATTTAAGTAATCTATTAGAAGGATCTTTGATGCCAAATAGATACACTAAGGGTTTGTGGTCAGTCATTAACGTGAAGTTTCTGCCGTAAACATATGGTCTAAAGTACTTCACAGCCCAAACGATAGCCAAGAGTTCCTTTTGAATGGTCGGGTAATTCTTTTCTGCCTTATTTAATGGCCTACTTGCGTATGCTATGGGTCTCATGTCTTTGTTGCATAGAACTGCACCAATAGCTATTCCTGATGCTGTCGGTCTGTTTGTATTACGAATTCATTGTCTTTCGAAAAATCAGGATATTGCAATATTGGAGGTGTCATTAACAACTTTTTTAAGATTTCAAACGCTTTGTGACACTCATCTGTCCATTGAAATGGTTCGTTTTTTCTGCATAATTTATTTAACGGTATAGTAATATCTGCGAAAGATTTTATAAATTTACGATAGTAATTACAGAATGCTACAAAACGCTTGACCTCATCTGAATTTTTGGGGATTGGATAATTTTGGAGTATTTTAGTTTTTTCTGGATCAGGAGAAACACCTTTCTCTGAAACCACGTGTCCTAAATACAAAAGTTCTTTTTTTAGGAATTCGCACTTTTGAGGGTTTAATTTCAAATTTACTTTTCTAAGTCTTTCCATTACGCTTATTAAATTTTGATTATGAGTAGTCAAATTGCGTCCAAAAATGACTAGGTCATCTAAATACACAAAACATTTTTCAAATGCTAGGCCCGACATAGCAACTGACATCATACGACTGAATGAACTTGGACTAATTTTAAGGCCCATCGGTAAACGTTTCATTTGATACTGTCCTGAACTAGTTGTAAATGCCGTATACTTACGACTCTGTGGATTCAAGGTCACTTGGTAATAACCTTTTTCGGGCCTGGGCGCTCTCCGTCTTCGTCAGTTTCTTCTGCGCTAACCTCTCTCGCCGTGCCTCGCGGATGCGGGCATTGTAGTCTAGGATTTGGCTTTCGGGCCCCTTCCTTACAGCGGGTGCGGGGCTCGCTCCCGACTGCGCGTCATCGTACACCTCGGCGTCCAGGGTCTCAAGGGTCTGGACCCCCCTACTCTGGTCCAGGGCCATCAATCTCCTCCTGGCCCTTGTCGTTACCCCCTCTTTCTTCTCCCCCCCCAACTCTCCCCCCCGTCTCTTCTCGGGCGTCCTCTCTCCCTCTTCTGGCCTTCTTGGCATTCTTTGGATGCTTGTGGGTTTCCGGCCCACACCCCGGCCACGGGGTTTAGGAGATAACCCCCTGCTGGTTACACAGTCGTTTGACCTTTCGCCAGGCGGGGTTGTCTGTATACACAGAAAAAGAATCTAGAATTACGCTTTGAGCGTTCACTTCAAAGAGAGAAAAAGACACGCACTTAGGAATCCCTGATCACTCCAAAAAAAAGCTTCTTCGGTAATAACTTGGTAATAACCTTGGTGAAGGTCAAGGTGACTAAAATAAATTGCGCCTGAAAGAGAGTCTAATATTTCAGTGATATTTGGCAATGGAAATTTGTCATCAGCCACGATCTCATTTACTTTCCTATAATCCACTACTAGTCTCCACTTCTTATTTTGACCTTCAGCACTTTTTTTAGGTACTAATAATATTGGGCTTGACCATGCACTGCTACATTCTTCTATGATATCATTTTCTTTTAAGTTTTTTATTTGATTTTCAATTTCGGGCTTTAATGCTTGTGGTAAGCGATATGGTTTAACATATACTGGGGAAACATTTGGTTTAATAGTAATTGATTGTTGGTAAATATTTGTGGTTGTTAACCTGTCACCTTCTACGTAAAATACATCTGCATATTTTGCGCATATTGCTTCAATACTTTTTTGCTCTTCATCGTGTAAATGAGATAAATTTAATTCGTTTAGTAGTTTTTGGACTCTATTAACGTTTATGCCAGTTTTATTAAATGAACATATATGGTAGTCATTTAAGGCTTGTAACTCTGGTGTAAACAATGGTAACTCTACGTCTTTTTCAGAAACATTTAAGATCTTAATAGGAATTCTATTATTTATTACTCTTGTAATTTCATTTGCTAAAAATATATCTTTGCTCAGCTCTTTTCCACACACAACAACATCACCATTTATGCAATTATCCACATAAATATAATGTATCGATTCGGATCGAGCAGGAATAACTATGAAATTTTTATTTTTACTAGCATAATTAATTAATTTTAATGAATAACTGTAATTGTCTTTATATAAAGTAACTAAATTTGTTTGTAAATTAATATTAGCTCCATATTTCAATAGAAAATCTATACCTAAAATCCCATCAGCCGTTAGCGGTAACGATTCAAAAATTAAAAAGTTATGATTAAAATGTATGTTGTCACAGGTTTTTAAAGTTAATTTAACCGATCCTTTAGATATGGTCTTCCCTCCAAAGCCATTTATTAATGTATTGTCTCTTTGTACTGGCGTGTTAAAGGGAATTGCTCCATTTTTTATAACAGATACTGAAGCGCCAGTATCAACAAGCCAATAATATTTGTTGTTGTTAATGTTTAATATCACGTACTTAGTGTCGTTATTACATGATAAGATGGTATTCTTAAGATCGAAAAAACTGAATCTGACTATTATTAGATTGTTCACTACTTTGGGGCTCTTCTACATTGTGTTCCGCCTTATATAAGTTACGGTTTTGTGTGTTAAATCTACCCCTGCTTCTCTGAAAACTGTTAGTAGGTCTACGATTAATATGATTTCCTCTAAAGTTATTATAAAAATTGTTTCCTCTATAGTTATAATAATTTCCGCGTCCTGTTCCACGTTGATATCCATTTCCACTGCTTTGTCCTAGCTGTCTATGAGAATAATTATTTGAGTTTTGACTATAATTGTGTCTACCACCGCGACCGCGACTGTTACTAAAGCGTTTATTGTTATAGAAACGAAAGGTACGTCCTTGCTTTGATACATGCATGATGTTACCTTGTTGCTGTGTGGCAGGCCTGTCCTCGTCTTTTGCAGCCTGTATTGCTTCCTTCAAGCTGTTGTAATTGCGCGACGCGATGATGGTGGATAGTCTCGAGCTGCGTAGTCCGTCTTTATCGTCGAGCATATTAGCGTACATTTCGATGGAGTCAATCATTCTCTTAGTGGTGCTTTCAGTGTCATCCATAACTGGAATTAAATTACATGCCACCTTTAAATCGAATTCCATTTTGTTAGTTTCTATTGACTTTGGAAAAATACATAAATTTTGTATTTCGTCATACAATTCCTGGCTCTTTTCAAAAATATCCTTTCCTAATTGAATTACTTTTACATCGCTACTTTTACTTATAACTAAAAGTAATGATTTACACTTCTCAAAAACATCATTTGCTTCTTTCAATTTTATTTCAATAGTCTGGCCTTTATACCTACTTTGACCTCTTTTTACCAAATATGTTCGTATTTCATATAACAACTTTTGGCATTCTTCTAAACTTTCTAACATAATGACAATAATATTTTTAAAATATTGCTATAATTATTCATAACTAGGTAAAACTTAACACTATTTCGTAACATACTGACAAAAGAATGGAATACGTAAGCACTATTCGCCGCGAGGTATCATGTTCGATGAGTATCCGTGCGCCGTTTTATGAGTTATAATTTATTAGCGTAATGAAATTTGATCACTGGCTTTACACTTTACACTCAATATTGTCTTCCGAAACGATTTTAAACTGCTTGAATATATTCTAAACTCTTTAAATAACAGTCATAGTTCATTTGCAAGCACTTTTTGCGATGATTAATGTTTTTATAGGGTTTAAACACTCACGAGAAGTTTATTTGCTTACGCAGCAGTCTCCTCAACGCTGCGCCTGGCTCGTAGAGACGACCTGATGCGGGATATTGCCTGCATACCCATTTCTTCTTGAATTAGGCGTCGATGGCACGCCCTATATAACTTGCAACCAAAAAATAGTACAAGTACCAAAACCAGGGCCAGCAAAATATATGTCACCGTGCTCATATTTTGAATGTGGTTTCCAAAATCTTTCAACTGAGCCGTATTATCGCCCGCAGCATTCTGGGTTAGAAACACGTCTTCTTTTTCCACTTTTGACTGGCACATCTTGAGAACGAATTTGAAATCAGCTTAAAATTTTTACTTGCGTAACTAGTACTTAAAAGTTGAAACAAAAGGAAACAAAGTTCCTTGGCAGAGCCCTGGCAGGGTCGCCATGTGATGTTGGAACCTTGGCTTGTAGTAAAGGAAACACTGTTCACAGTTTGGTGTCTTTTATTAGACTGAAACTCCTAAGTACAATAAAAGGAATATAAAGAAAAGTTGCTTACATAGCTAGGTGCGCGCACATATAGGTATCTTACTACGTAATAATATAACTCACACTTCATTATAACTCATACTTGCAATTTTTGCTCTTATCAAGTAGATATTCGACCCAAATATGACTTCTTCCATCACTATATTCCTAGGGTCCCTAGATTCTCTATAACGTAAGATCCATTAAATCTGTGTGTGTGCTCTCCATGGTAAGAGCGGGCGTATGTTTTAACTGATATATCCCGCAGGCAATCAATAGTAACTCTCTGTAATTTAATAAGTTTCTTCGTGAAACCACGTTTGTCGAAACAACTCGTGCAATGCAGCTAAAGAGTTGTTAGTGGCGTGCGAAGTGGCCCCATCCTGTTGAAACCATGTCAGCCAGTTATAATGCTCACATTGTTGCAGTTGAGGCTCGAAAAAATGCGTATCATGTCGACACAGAGTGCAGAAGTTACTGTCACTGCATGACCTCTGTTATCTTCATAAAAGTACGGTTTAGTAATGCATTTCGATGACATAGCGACCCACGCGGTCACTTTTGGGCTATGCAACGGAAGTTCTAGTAGCTGAGTAAGCGTATCATAATACGCTTACTCAGCTACAGCAGCATGATATGGTGCTGCTGAGCCCATCGATCAATGCGCTACGCAAGCTGTTGTGCATTTGTGAGTCGTATGCGGAGGCCCATGGGCTCAAATACAATGCCAAGAAAAGTGAGCTAATGGTTTTTAAAGCTGGTACCAAAGTTTACTCGTCTGTACCTCCGGTCATTCTGTGTGGCGCTCCGTTACAAAGGGTGACAAATTTCAAATACTTGGGCCACTGGGTCTCCGACGATCTGTGCGATAACATGGACATTGACAGGGAGCGCAGAGCGCTGTCCGTCCGGTGTAACATGTTGGCTCGCAGGTTTGCACGTTGTACTCTGCCAGTAAAAGTGACTTTGTTCAAGGCCTACTGCCAATCATTTTACACGTGCAGCCTGTGGGCCAACTATACGCAGCGGGCGTACAGCGCACTGCGCATACAGTACAACAATGCCTTCAGGATGCTGTTGGGGCTGCCGAGGTTTTGTAGTGCTTCAGCTATGTTTGCTGAAGCACGAACTGATGATTTTTTCGCCATAATTAGAAAGCGGAGCTTTTCACTTCTTGGTCGCCTGCGTGGCAGCACTAATGGCATTCTGAGGGTTTTGTCCGAGCGATGGGATCTGCCCCTTTTAAAGACATGGATGAAGTTGCATGTTAGTAGATCCTCACGTTTTGTTTAATGTGTTGTTAATCTAAATAAGTTTTACTAACACTAGCTGTAAGAAAATTGTTACTAACCATTTATGAGCTCTGAGCTTGAAATAAATATAATAATAATAATAATAAGTCGAACTCCAACGCGTGGGGCAAACCACCACAAGTTTTTTAGCCCCATTCTTTTTAGCAAGTGTTGGTACACTGGTGCGTACCTTTTTTTATAACCTCACGCGCATTTGTGATCATCGTTTGAATGGATGAAGATTCACTCCCTAAAGCGTCTTGTACCGCTCACTGCAACGTATGTGCAGCACATATAACGGTCGTAACCGTATGTTCACTTTCTAAGTAATTTTCGAGTATGAAATTTACTTCGTCACTCATCGTCTCCATTATTTCGTTCTCGTCGTCATCCGCATCATCCTTATTTTCTTGGATGCTAGTTTTTAAGGCTTTTTCGACTAACCTGACCATTTTCGGCATATTTGCTCTATTGGAAGAAAGCAGATTGGCAAAACCCCTTATTCTTTGAGTGTCGCCTGTTTACTTGACAATTGTAGGCATTCAAGAATTTAGAGGAAAATTATTTATTATTTAAAGTTATGTATCTAGCCTGCGGCAAGATGGGTCGATGATTTGAAGAATGTGGCTGGCAGCGGATGGATGCGGGCTGCCCAGGACCGGGAGAGTTGGCGCTCTTTGGGGGAGGCTTACGTTCAGCAGTGGACGGCAATAGGCTGATAATATATCTAGCCTGAGTAAAACTTGGTCAAGGAATTATGCAGATGGAGTTATATTATCCGGGTTATGCGAGAAGCCCAGGTAAAATACAATGCTCATTACGTGGGAGCAACATCCATAATAAAATTGCAACCCTACCCATTTGTTGCCGATCTATTGATATGAATCGTAATAAGACATTCTTGACACATGACTTTACTTTTGCTCGAATCAAATAAGAACTTATTCCCTCTTACCTGCTTGAATTGACGCACACGGTCCTCTCGCAAACTTCTATCGTGTAAAGGCCATGAAAATATAATTGTTCAACTATGACCTAGCTAGTTTGTCGAATTTGATATGTGCCACAAGCAAAGAGAACCAATTCTTCTATAGACAGTTGAACTACGAGTAGTTATAGATGTAAATTAGAGTTTCTTCTATTGGGATTCACTTCTTGTACTGTTTCTGCTAAAGTGTTGTCTGCAAAAAGCCTTGCATTTATAATATTGATTATTTGTTCCGCAAACATCTCATCAACCTCAAATAAGTTTGGACTCCCTTTGCTTAGGAACCGGTAAAATATAGGTTCAAGGTACCAATTTATGTTTCCTGTCCCGGTATAGGTACCGGGTAAAGTTTCGTATGTCAAAGCTATGATTTACTAGAAATGATCAAAAAATATTTGACTCCATGTCAAAATTATGTGGTAAGGGATACTGTTTCTGCACAAGAAAAACTCGTGATTACATTGAGGTAATTACATTACTTCTAAATTTAATATAAAGGTTAAATAAAGTCTCCATTGAAATTTAACCTTAAAAGTGAAGTTTGATTATTCCCATTCACCTAATAGATTAAGGCGACGGTTACACGTAAGGTATTTACTGTGATCCATCAGTAAATAATGACGTATCGTGGTATTTAATTAACGTGTAACCTAATGTATTGATGTATGTCATTATTTATTCATGGATTTCTAGATTTCTTGATTCTGTATTGATGATCCGTCGGATTATGATAAATATTGATCGTGTAGCCTCGCGTCAATATTTATCACGTCAGTACGCGTTACGCTAGCAATGGAGGAGGACGACCCCCCGCACCCTCTTTAAACTTACTAAAGATCAGGAAGTTTTAAAAGAATTTATCCTAAATTTAGAAGTATTGCCAGAGATATGGGATAGTTCTTCAAAAGATTACAAAATTTAATAAAAAAAAGAGAAGCCTGGCATATTGAAGACGGTGACATTATAGCCGAAAACCTTTATATCTTTAAAGTTCCGTCCCGTTGCCAGGTAATGCAAAGTTAACGCAAATTTTTCTCTCGGGGTAATAGATTTTTACGGTATCTTGTTTGGTTAAAAAAGGTGTTACTATTGTCAGAAGTTCTTCAAAGCAGGGTTCAGGCATTCGAAAATAATTTTCGTAATCATCCATTTCACCATGTAATTTAATTTCTGCCATTAAATTCAAATGTGTGTACCTTTCCCTTTGTTGTAACCAATTTTTTGCCCATCGCTTTCGCTTGACCTTTTTATTTAAACTAAGTGCTAAAATAATAGCCACGCAACCTTTAATTTTCAGCTCTATTGCCATTTTAGACGTTTAAACAGCAGGAGACCGGACACAATACTGACGTAATACATATTGAACGTGTAGGCTGGTGTATTAATCCATCAGTAAAAACTGAAATCCATCAATAAATACTATACTGACGGATCACAGTAAATACCTTACGTGTAACCGTCGCCTAATAGGTTATTTTTTATTTTTTTAATAATTATAAACTAAACCCAATTAAAAAAATTAGGTATCATTCTTATACAATATAGGTAGGTACTAAACATTTAATTTAATCATCTTATAGTTACATTAATTCAGATTCATTGGAATTTTGTGTAGATGAGTTTTGTAGCTAGACGTCGTTGGTGGTCCTGACGCAATGACGTGTCAGTCGTGACACTCACTATGACTTCCTTCTCAACAGTTGACCGACACATACTTTTAGGCGCGGGCCACATAGAAAAGACGTAAGACGCGGACGGGGCGGAGACATGTCTCTTCGGCGTCCCTTTCATTCAAAATGTATAGAAGCGTCGCGTCGTAAAACACACAGAAGAGACGGGGCGCGGGCGCGACTCTCATACATTTTCGCACGTCCGCGACGCGTTCTCGTCTTACTTTTCGTTGTGGCCCGCGCCTTACTTGAATAATGTCGCTATTAGAAAAAAAAAAACTTTTGTTATATCCAGTCCTTGGCAGACCTTATAGGCAGGGTCGCCATGTGATGTTGAGGGTCCGATGGGATCGTAATGAAGTACACAACCACCTTAATGAATTCTAATGAAAAGGTTTACTAGGAATTGTCACCGCCGCTGGATACAGGAGGAAATAGGTCTCAGCGCCATGCAGCGCTTAAGAGCTTCGATACGTGGATAAGTCGGAGGTACACCAGAAAATTAGACAATCCAGCATCAATCATGTGAGTCAGTGAAAGTATTTTTTTAATAGTTAAATGCAGTCAATTTTGTATTGATTATATATATCACTATAAAGTAGTGCACACAATAATGGGTTAATTCTACCAAAGGAGGACACATACTAATTACATACACTTCACAATAACCTCGATTGCAGGTGAAAACGAAGATGTTGAAGGGTCTGTTGCGGTACATCCTATTTCTCGCTGCTGCTTGCTGCAGGTTTAAGCTTGTTGAGCTTGAAGTACTTTCATTAGTGCAATTTTTGTTTGAAGTTTTTTTCCTCTGGTACTAAGAAGCTCTTTGTGCAAGGACAAACAAAATATTGTTGTCATCTTTTGACTCCATTTAGTTCGATGTCTGTGGCTGATTTCCAGATGCTAAAGTTTTTTATGATAGAGAGAAATTATTCGTCGGCCGCATTTAGTTTTTAACCGACTTCAAAACAGGAGAAGGTTATCAATGGGGAAGATGCAAATAATTATGATATTTATGAAAATTGTATGATTAAAATGTTTAAAAAAATATAAAAGATGTTGATTTTTAACAATAATAATTGCGAATTAAAATCACGTAAAACGAAACACCAATCTGCGTTTAGTGACGTCACTCCTGCTATGTCAACTTTTTAGCCCTGTTTACCTGTGGTCCCGGTGGGTCGACCTATTACCGGATCCACGGGTAATAATATAATTTTTATTACCCGTGGTTCCATAGCATTAGGGATTTTTCTTTGAACTTCTGACTTAATCGATATAAAATTATAGCCATCATCAGTTGAATAAAATGAAGTTATATTTTAAACAAATAAAGTCATTCCATCCTTGGAAACAAAAACATAAAAGATAAGATTTTAGTAATTAAATAATACTACTTGGCTCATTCTAAACTATCTTTTATAAAATTACACAATAGAAGTGAAATGTCCTTCAACCGAAGCTGCCATACTTTCTTATGTAAAAGACAATAAAATAACACGAAAATGTTGGGTACTAAATATACAACTGCAATTTTTTTTCATCAAAAGGAAAATAGCACTTTTCTGTATAGAACACTCAAATTTTGAAATATCAAAAGAAGTAGATATTTACCATGTGCTATATGATAACAGCATTGTATCTGTTATGAATATTGCAAAGAAATTCTGGATAGATGCTGTATTTCCAAAAAATGTACCAAAGCCGATGTTGGTACATTGGAGGGCAAGCAGTTTTCGGTACGTAGGTCGGTATTTGAGTTGAATATGATTTCGTAACTGTGCTTGTTCGCGGGGAGATTTTTAGACCTTCCAAGTATAAAGTGCGTCACTCACCTGCTAATCTCCCGTGGCTCTTCGAGGGAATCTTGTCCTGACGTGCCACGTGGCTGGTGGAGGTGGAGCACAACGACCGGCCGGTCTGATTAACTCACAAAGATGCACCAAAGTCTGTCCTGCACTATATGAGCCTTCAGGAATCACAATCAGTCCAGATAGAAGCTGTTTAACGACGATTAGCCCTCATTCCAAGGATTATAGGTATATAATATTTAAGCATATTTTTTGTCTAAAACTTTTGTTTTATTAAATAAAACAATGCTTTTGAAAATACTGTTTTTTATTCAATTTTAATTAAAGGTGATTGTAAATTCACAAGCGCACAACAAATGATTATACTATAGTCTAAATGGGGAATTAGAAAATGATCAACACAGGCTTTAGAAAAGCAAATTCTCGAAGTCTTCTAATTACTTCGTCTTTTGAATTTTTCTTGAAGGAGCTCACACTATGTGGTCTTATCAATTGAAATTGTTTTTTTTGCCAACACTTCTTCGATGTCCTTGAAACCTCTGTCTGCCATGATACAAGCTCCAGGTGGTAATATATCCATAAATCCAGATTCTTCAAAGAGTTTTAGATCAGAAGTTTGACCTCCAAATCCATCTGAGACAAAGTTTATCACCCCGTCTGGTGTTGAAGATATCAAATTTTTTGTAAGAGGAATAGGTCAGAGATTGGTGTACTGCATCACTAGGAACTTCTATTTCTATTTCAAGGCAATCGATTATACAGTATGTTTTAGAAACATAATTTCTGAAGCTAATCAGCAAAATGGCAAGAACTGACTCTCATAAAGGCTTTATAATGAACTTTTTTAATACTTCAGCCATTTTCCAACATATTCTTGAAAATATTCTGCTTGCTGTAGTTTCATGTATATCAAAATCTTTTGCTAAGTTGGAAAATGGTTAATTGAGTAGCAGCTTTTTTTAACACTAAGCAAATATGAAAAAGATTGCATTTTAAGCATTTTTGTAGAAATTATAGGTACAAGAATATTGCAAGAAAGTGGAATCCCTATATAAGTGAGGCTGTGCCATAATCCGTCATCTTTAAAAAGTTCTTATTTAGTGATTGGGCAATACCAGGAATTCGCAAAAGCAGAGAAAAACTCTTTGAACTTTATGGTCTTAAGAGTCATAATATTAATAATACTAGCTTTCATCAGTATGTAGCCAAATATTCAAAAACTTTTAAACGTGCATGTAAAACAGCTAAGGCTCTTTATATTAGTGGTAAAATTAAATCAGCTGATGATAAAATAAAAACTACTTGGAAAATAATGAAACAGGTAGGAATAAAAAGCGCAATATTGAAATCAATTTAGAAACTGCACATGGCCCTATAAACTCAGATGTGGGAATTGCTCAGGAGTTTGAAAGGTACTTTTCGAAAATCCCTCTTAAAACGACTGAATCTTTAAATTCGTCACCCACCCTCTCTGCTGCCTTACTTAGAAAGAATGTAAAAGTCTGCCCCATGGAGTTTAGGTTTCAGCACACAAACCCCCAAGCTGTCATTAAAGCTTTCAAAGATCTAAAAATTAAATCAACAGAAGATCTTTGGGGAATGTCCGTGAAAGTCTGTACATCTATTATTGAAACCGTTGCACCTTACTTAGCTATTATATTTAACACTAGTGTAGACCAAGGAGTGTTTCCAGATCTCATGAAACATAGTAAGGTAGCTCCACTTGGGGATTGTAAAGAACCTAACAATTATAGGCCTGTGTCAATTTTGCCGGTTTTCAGCAAGGTGTTTGAAAAGTTAATGCTTGCACAAATGTTATGCCACTTTAATAAACATTCCATCTGCCATTCTCAACAGTATGGTTTTACAAAAGGGCGTTGAAAACTCACTATGATCAACTTTTCGCTAGAACCGAAGATAGGAACCCTTGAGATATAGTTCACTTGAGCTTTGGGGCAGCTGTAGTTGACTTTACGGCCAATAGCGTCGATAATTGAGTACAGATTCTCATCTTTCTTTAGAGGAACTCCTTTAATTTCGACGTTATTTAGCCTGGATCTTTGTTCATAGGTTGACAGTAGATACTTCGTGCTTGCCAAGTCAGTCTGTAGACAATTAACGGATTCTTGAAGCTTTTCAAATTCCGACACCCTTGCCTCAACTTCCACGAGTCTGGTATTGAAATCGTCGAGTCTCCCAACAGTGCCCTCGCATGTCGATTTGAGATCAGCCAACTCCTCTTTTATTACGCGGATGTTATCCACCAAGGTCGGCAAGTTAAGTAGCTGCCTCTTCATATCGAGGATCTCGCTAAGTATGGTATCCAGGGACGCAGGTTCCGGGGTTGACACGACTGGCGACGAGGTTCTGCAAGTGGGGCATTTCCATTGTGCCATCCGGTTGGCACCCAGCTTTCTCCACCCGGTTTCGGAGATGTTTGCACATCCAAAATCTAGGTGTTTTTTACAACTACCGGATTGGACACCATCGTTGAACTGCTCACCACAAACTGCGCACGTTTTCATTTTAAAAGCACTTAGTAGAACGTAGACAAAAATGACAAGAACTTAACTTTTATCTAAACGTATATCTGAATGCAAAAGGTTGACGATCTATTTATTTTTAGTAGCGCGTACTGTGCGTATGAGTGTTCGCACAAGAGGGAATAAATAAAAAATTATAAATTGGAAGATTATCTTCAAGATAAAAGTGCTTGGAAACATGCTGGTCCTGCTCCATAGTACAATGTAAGGCTTGAACAGAATCAAACTTTGTTGAATTTTTTAATGCTCACACACTGCCTATAATATTAAATTTGTATAAAAGTTATAATTGCATTATTTTGTGAATATGTGAAGAGCGTGTACCTTTTTAGCTATATATTTCTTGTTTTTAAATGGTTAAATGGTCTTGACTTTAGTACATAGCTTTCACATTTATTTATTTTTTATATTTGTTAATTCAAAACATTGTGAAACATTTTTAAAAAGGGAAAGTATGGAGTTTCTTGCCCATTCTTCTCCATACAAACCTACCTTTGCGAATGGGTGTAGAATCAATCCCATCCCTTCCTATTTCCTTTAATTTTAATAATCGACGTTCAAAAGTGCCTCTATGATGGCCTAATTGGAATAAATAATTTGACTTTGACTTCGACCGTCTCATTGTTATGCCACGTAACTGTCTTTGTTTTAGCTTGCATACACTTGAAACAGATTCCGCAGTGCTATCCGTCTCATCCTCAGGTTTAAATAGACTCCTGATACTGTCACTATCACTAGAGTCACTAGAATACATAAACACTTTTATACATATTTAGTTTTATGGGTGTTGTTTTATGATCCCTCACCTTGAATTTCTTAGGTGATCAAGCTACAGTATTTTGTGGTATTTTCATTTCTACTTGAACTAGTTTTGATCGTTTATAAGGATATACAGACACCTGTACACCTTAATCATTTAATATTTCTATATGTAGAGATCGTACTAACTATGTTAGCGTCTCGCCATACCACAATAGCTTAATCGGAACAGTACATACGTAGCCACTACTTCACCTTGTCGAGGTTCAGTTTTTGTCAAAGTCTTGACTGTACAAAGAGCGTCAGCATAATGACGGGGCCCCCTCTCTAGAGGGCCGAAGCCTGCCGGGGTCGCGGGACTTATCTCATTACCGTGACCCCGGAACATAAAGGGCTATTGAAGGACACCGTGGATTTAAGTCAGAACAAGTCTGACAGTCCCGCCCTGCCCGGGGTGGGAGGACTCATTTGATGATTTTACCACTTAAAAAAAAGTCTTGACTGTCTGTCAAGAACGAATTTCCGATTAAGTCTGATTGTTCCTTAACAGTCTGTTGTGTTTTTTCAAGCTCCGAAATAATAATTGGACTACTATAAAAAATGTCCATTATTAAAGTGGCTCGATCAAGTCGTAAACAATTTTAGCAGTAGCAGTCACGCTATGGTCTTTTTTGAGCGAAATTTAACCGCCCATGCCACTTCAAAAGCGATATATCTATGGCACAATTAAAAATACCTAAAGGTATTGGCTCAGATGATGATGTAGATCTACGGCGCCGGCGGGCGCCGCCGCGCCGTCCTTTAAGTAATTTTATTCCAACTTTTTAATTATTTCCTTGGTGTAACTATATTCATCATCAAAATGTGAAGGCATGTAAAGGCTGAAAAATTTATTGTTGAAGTAGTCAATCACGGGTCGAATTTTACAAAGTCTAGTCGTGTCCTTGCAAGTCTGGTTGTCAACGAAATGGAGAAAGGTTTTTAGCAACAAAAACAATTTTTCCAAATTATGGCATAGTACAAAACCGTTTAAAACGAAGTAAGCCTCTTCCCCTGGTAAGGGGTAAAGACCTTGCAAAATCAATATTGCTATTTCGTCCCTATTTTTAGGAGACCAACGATTAAAACGAGAATGTGGAGTTATTTTGTTTTGTTCTCGCAGCAAAGCAATCTTTTGTTCTGCGTTACTGTTGGTCTCTGTACAAAGTTAGTCTATAAAGGTCAAGTCGAAATCTTGTCAAATATTAAACCTGTTTAATATCTGTAATTTAAATAAATAAATAGGTAAATAAAATAAAAAATATGTCGATGGCTCGAGTCTGGTCTGTCACGTTAAAAGTAGGTCCTGATGTACCAGTGAATTTCTCACGTTGTCCAAGAAAAACTGTCCTGTCCTTACTCCAAGTGAAAGTGTTACAGTCGTCGGGCACAATTCCGCGAAATGCATGGTCATTCGACTCATTCCTAAAAAAATAATTATACACTCACCGGCACAATTAATCGCTTGCCTTATATTTCTTTCGATTTGCAGAAATCGTCAAACTTATACCACATTTCATGAGAGGTACGTTAAAAGCTACCCTTGAGGTATAAAAAAAAACATACATCTTGTCAAAGTTATTTATTAGAGGACTCACACCAAAAATCGATTTTTGGAACAACTGCGATAAAGATTTGACAATGTTTATTTTGAAAAAAAGTGGTAGCTATCTAAAAAATAAAGACAATCAGACAGAAAATTACTGAAATAGAAAATTGACTTTTTCTTTGAATGTTCAAGTTATTTGCAATGCAAAAATGTACAGACACCAGCACATCAACCTATACGAATCTGTCAAATTTTGCCAATCGAACGTGAACCTTCTCGTTTCGTGATAAAGTTGAAAATCTATTACAGATTTGACAAATTGGGCGTCTGTACATTACTAATATTGTTGCACGTTAGCCTGTCGATTGCGCACCTACAGATATTAATATCAAACAAATAAGCAAATAACCTGGATGAAATGCTTCATTACTTGAACAAATAATTCTGTATTCATCCAACCGCTGGGTGCGGCTAGCCGAAGTGTCCCTGGGGGTGCCTCATACAGCATGTGTACCTTAAATTTTTTTCTAGGAAATACCATCGCTGAAGGTAAGGCCTGGCCAATCGCATTTACAATACAGCAAGTTGTAACCAAAATTCCACGCTCCCCACTTGTGACTTTACAGACATTGCGTCCTTTAGCTGCCAGCAATTTATGTGGACGCTGCACTGTTGTGGTCGAGGTTTCGTCGAGATTATATATTCGGCTACCATTAGCAAATGATGGATTGCGACTTAAAACTTCTTTAAGGTTGTCGAAAAAATTTTGCACATTTATTTTATTAAATGCTGTAGCCCTTGCTATACTACAAGGCTCGGGTTTTTTCACAGTCAATTCAGGATGTCTTGCCCTAAACCCCTCATCCAATCTCGGCCTGCCATTTCATGAACTTTTCAAGATGGCGGCATTTCGATTTTGTTAATCACTGCCAGTTGGTATGCAATTCTGCGGCAGTCTTTAGAAGTTAGGCCATAGAATTTATTTGCACAATCCAATAAATATTCCATTATGCTGTCTTCTTGTTGGTCAGTAAAAATTTTACTTGCATCATAATGGGGCTCTAGTCTACACGACGGATTGTTCCTGTATTTTGTGACGTATCTTCGTAGTATTGGATAGGGAAGGCTGCTTTTCGAATGCTTAGTCCCGACAAGTGTTTTTCTATACCTCTTTGTTACGAACCAGCCCCAGGCGAGATGGAACTGAACGTATGTCTGCGCTCCGCAGATTCAATTCAACGACACCCAAGTGTGTCACCGGCCGTTAATAACCAATGTTGTCGTGTAGTCTTTCAGCGTTGAGAAGCTCCTAAGGTCGATGTCCTTTCGGTTATATGTATGTATTAGTGGGGTGAGTAATTATGGGTAGTGGTGTATGTCTAGTGTGAACCGAATACGTTGTCTTCAAGACGACGCCCGACCAGGCAGGCACGCGGTGTCGTGCCTCAGCCAAGCAACGCACGGACACACCGAGTTAACACACTGGCACTCAAATATTGGTTTCAAATAGTTTTATTTAAGGTCTGGTATAACACGGCTTCAAAGTTCGACACGTCGCCGGCAAATAACCTCAAAAATATTCCGGGCCGAGCGGCGCAAACGGGAAACTAGTTCAAATTGCACATAAATCACAACATATTATCGCAACAAATTCAAGATTAGACTAGATTAATATTATCTCAAGTCTTCAACAATATTTCACGGTAATTTCGTGCCAATAATCAAAATTCAATGTGCCTCGAACAATCAAACGAAGGAAGAGACCGATCTGTCAAATGTCAAGCCAAACGTCAACGCCAAGTGCGTTTCGTTTCGCGTATGGGACGTAACACTCTTTGTATAGTTTCCGCGGTGTGAAACCCTTTTTACGAGCTTCCCTCCCTACCGTGTTTCGTCCCATGCTGAAATAGACAAAAAGTGATTAATTAATTATACTCACATTAAAACTTAGAGGTTGATTGGAATAATACTCCCCACCTGTTTATATAGCATAATAAAAAGCACTTAGATGTGGTACACAATGAACCGTGGTTCATTGCTTACCCAGGATTAATGGGTCACAGCGTACCCACCCCCTCTTAGGAAATGTTAGGTTATATTTTATATACGTTGTTGAGGAGATTTATGTGGGCTGTATCAATTATGACGACGCTGATTTTGAAAATACTGGTTTATTACAATATAAAGTATTAACAAAAGATTTAGACGGTGCGCGACGCGTACAGTGTTTTAAATTAATCGAGTGGGTTGTTCGAGTGAGTGCGCTCCGGTCCGCGGTTGCGTGTTATATAGTCGACCCCCGCGCCGCGCCGTGCCCCCGCTGACGCCTGCTGCCGGTGCCGCCTCCCTCGACGTCATCGTTCTGTTCCAGACGTTTCCGAACATCCTGCCCGGGTTGAAACATTGTCTTCAACAGGTAAAGGACATATGTTGTTGAACGCCCTTGTAATGTTGCCCTTCTTGGTTTTGATCTCTGCCACCCTTGTGATGCCATCAGGACCGGGAAACACCTTGATGATACGGCCCATTCGCCATTGTAGTGGTGGTAGCGTCTTCTCTCTGATCAGAACTAATTGATTTAATTTAAGTTCGCCTGTGGACGCATGCCATCTGGTTCTCTGCTGCAACATGACAACATATTCATAACTGAATCGGTTCCAAAAGTGCTGTCGGAGATGCTCGATTCTTTTGTAGCGATCCAATCGCGTGATGTTGATGGAGTGTACCTGTGGCTGAGAAACGGATATTAGCGGTCGTCCAATTAAGAAGTGAGAAGGAGTGAGAGCGGTAAAGTCGTCAGGTGACGAAGAAAGAGCAACAAGGGGACGGGAATTTAATATAGCCTCAATTTGGACTAAGTATGTGTTCATTTCTTCATATGTTAAATGAGAAGAATGAACAATAGTTTTCAAATGTTTTTAGTCGATTTGACAGCGGCCTCTGTTATCCCATTGAAGTGTGGACTGTAAGGTGGAGTAAAGCTAAACTTTATACCATCTTGTGCAAGATCGGTCTCTAAATTTGAATTAGATAAGAATTGTGCAAGCTCATTAAATACTCCCACAAACGCCGTGCCATTATCAGAGAGAATACTGTGTGGTTTACCCCGACGAGCAACGAATCTTTTTAATGCGGCCAGATAAGCGTCTTTGGTGAGATCCGTCACAAGCTCCAGATGGACAGCCTTTACTGCCAAGCAGACAAACACACAGATATAAGACTTAATGAGTCTGGTACCTCTACCTTTACGGTCAGCTATAAGCATTGGTCCGGCGTAGTCGACACTACAATTATAAAATGGAAATTCAAGCTGTGTCCTCGTGCATGGTAGCTGACCCATGACTGGTTGCACCGCTTGAGTTCTAAATCTGACATTTGACACATTCTCTGAATATAACTTTAGATAGATTTCTGCCTCCTAAAGGCCAGTAAGTTTGACGAATGTGTGATAAAAGAAGTTGTGGCCCTGCGTGCATAAGTTTAATATGTTCACAACGAAATAATATTTTTGTAATGTGATGTTTACTATCTAGCAGTATCGGATGTTTAATGTCGTAACTGTAGTTAGCGTTATCTAATCTGCCACCTACACGAATTACACCCCGATCATCTAAAAAAGGAGATAATGACACAATTCTATTTTTCCTAGATAACGGCTTTTTTAAACTAAGTGTTTTGTATTCGTCAGGAAACATTTCCATTTGACTAATACGTAGCATAACCGTAAATGATTCCTGTAATTCATCACATGATAAATGACCACACAACTTGTCATTAGGATTTTTTAAATTAAAAATGAACCTAAGTATATAAGCAATAATACGTTTTAATTTGTTTACGTTTGATTTATTACTAATCAAACGACTGATTACTGATTGAGTTGATTGATAGTTATCTAATAAATGAACTTTAATTTCAGGTATGTTGGAATTTGAACCTATATTTGGCATTTTAGGCCAACGGTCTTCACCAAAATGTAAAAACTCAGGGCCCGACCACCACAGTGAACAGGTGCCGATTTGATCGGCCCTCAGCCCGCGAGATACTAAGTCCGCCGGGTTCTCTTTAGACGACACGTATCTCCATGAATTATCCCCGGTACTTTCTTGTATCTCACTGACACGGTTGCGGACAAATGGTTTTAATTTATTTGGTGATGTAGATAACCAACAGAGAACTATCGTAGAATCACACCAATAATATAATTTATTTATTTTAATAGTTAATGAGGCAACTACCTTTGCACACAGTCTTGCTCCCAATAGGGCCCCACATAGTTCAAGGCGGGGTATGGTTGTATGTTTAATCGGAGCGACCTTATTCTTGGAAGTTAAAAGGTGAATAGTCGTTGTACCATCATTATTTAGGAACATACACGCATGCCCCATAGGCACATTCGGATGCATCTGTAAAAATGTGCAACTCAATTAATTTATAGTTAAAGTTAAACGCATGCCGTGGTACATTTAAATTATTCAAACACGGTAACGTAGTAACGAACGACAACCAACGTTCTTGAGTGTCATTAGAAACCGGTTCATCCCACGAACATTTTTCTAACCATAATTTTTGCATTGTTATTTTTGCCAATACGACACATGGCCCCACTAGGCCTAATGGGTCAAATATTTGGCTAATGCTAGATAAAATATAACGTTTAGTTATTTTATTAGTTGGAGGTAGATTTATAAAAAAAGTTAATTTATCTGAATCGCAAACCCAGTTTAAACCTAATATTTTAGAAGTGGTGGAATGTTGGTTACCATTCAAATCGAGTATGTTATTATCATTCGGATCAAGAGATGATAATATAACCTTCATCACCTGTGGGCTATTAGATTGCCATTTTCTTAATTTGAATTGAGCTGAAGCTAGAATCGAACTCACCTCCTTGCATAATTGTATAGTGGCGGACTCAGTGTCACTGCCCCCGAGATAATCGTCTACGTACATGTCTCGTTGTATAGCTTGCTTTACGCCGTCATTTGAGGCTTGTGAAGCGAGATTTACGAGTGACTTTGTCGCTAAATATGGAGCCGAAGCTGTACCATAAGTAACTGTGTTAAGAACATATGTTTTAAGCGGTTCATATTGATTAAATCTAAATAGAATTTTTTGTAAAGTGCGTTGAGATTTATTTAATTCTATAGCTCTGTACATTTTCTCAATGTCCGCGGATACTACGTATCGATGTTGTCGAAAACGTAACAAAATAGAATAAAGATCGTCCTGCACAGTGGGACCAATCATTTGTAGGTGATTCAAAGAAATACCTGAAGTTGTCACAGCAGACGCGTCAAACACAACTCTTAATTTAGTTGTAGTACTTTGCTCGCGCATAACACCGTGATGTGATAAATAATAACTTATGTTATCATTTGAATTAATATCTTCAGACATGTGCCCTAATTGTAGGTACTCGCGTATAAAATCTATGTACCGACTTTTAAATAAGGGATCACGATCGAATCTACGTTCTAGCGAAAGAAATCGAACTTTAGCCATCTGGTATGAGTCGCCTAACACTTCGAGTGACTGTTTAAATGGCATTTTTACAATAAAACGTCCGTCTTTTCCACGAGTAGTAGTGCGTAAAAAATGTTCCTCACATGCACGTTCCTCGGCTGATAACGAATGTTTTTCTGATATTGAATCTAGTTCCCAGAACCGAGTGAGTTCAGGTTTTATTTCCTGAACGAAATTACACACTGGTTGGTCACGGGATGGACTAGGTTGTGCAATATACCCAGAGATAAGCCATCCTAATTTAGATTCGTATAATCTAGGTTTATTTTTACCCAAATTGATTGTGTTAGTACCCAAAATATTCCAAAACTGTTCAGCACCTAGTAATATGTCTACGCTTGACGGTTTATAATAGTGAGGATCAGCTAGACAGATGCCTGATGGCAGTGGAATAGTACTAATATCAATTAATGTTGATGGTAATGATTTAGTTATCTCAGGTAATACTAAACAATCGATGTTTGTTTTATAATTACCCGAGTAAGATTCTAATGTTAAGGAACAAGACTGTGTGCTTTTACAAGTTTGCTGGTTAATACCCGTTATTTTGGAGTTTACGTTATGTTTAAGTGAACCCAGCTTACCGCACAGCTCCTTAGTTATGAAATTAGCGGTACTACCGTTGTCTAGAAGTACCCTCGCCACGTGGCTGCGGCCACTGCTGTCTCGCACCTTCACCCTCGCTGTGGAAAGCAATACGGTGGAAGAAGTAGTATTCTGTATGGCTTTGGCTGTTAAAGTAACATTATCCGTTATTTGATTGCTGGTAGGCAGCTCATTGTCTTTGTCCACATGTAACAGCGTGTTATGTTTTGCCTTACAATACTTGCACCGAGCCCACAATTTACATTTATTCTCGGAATGGCCCGGATTTAAACAATTAATGCAAACCTTAAATTCTTTAGCCTTCTGATTACGTAAGTCTGTAGACAGTTTACGAAAACTATCACATTTAAATAAAACATGACTTTGTTTACACATTGGACAGTTTGAACTCGAACCTTTATTACAATCATTTGATGTTACTGCAAAGCTTTTTTGTTTATTTAATTTATTGTTTGAGGTTTTGTTTTTATTAATTTCTGATTCCTCAACTGACTCTAACAAATCCGCCCTATTATTTAAAAATGTTAAAAATTGAGACAATGTGGGTGCCTCGGATAAAGTATTTCTGAATTCTTCCCAATGAATATAAGTTTTAGTATCTAACTTCTGAGCCATTATATAAATAATTAAGATGTCCCAGTGTTGCGTCGGTTGTCCTAGAATTGTTAAAGCCCTCAGATTTTTCGTGGTAATATCGACTAGATGACGTACTGCTTTACTAGACTCCTTTTCTATTTGGTCGACATTAAATAACGATTGAACATGATTATTCACCAAAAGACGATTATTATTATAGCGTTTCGTCAATAGATCCCAAGCGATGCTATAATTACCAGAGTTGAAATCCAAGCTTCTAATAATTAAGGCAGCAGCACCTTTTAACGAGGACCTAAGGTAGTGAAATTTACTTATATCGTCCAATAATGTGTTCCTGTGTATTAATGAATCAAACGTGTCTCTAAACTCGAGCCAATGCTGATAGCTACCATCAAAATGCGGTAAACTAATCTGAGGTAATTTTACAACACTATGTTTAAACTGTGTGACGTCATTATTATCTGAAGCCTGCACGGAACTCACCAAAACGCTGGCTCTTCGCTCGCTGTGATGACGTTGCACCTCGCGCGCCGAGGACACCAAGGAGAAGTATTGGTTTTGAAATATTTCGCGTTCACCCAAGGCCTCGGCGGGGTCCTCCATCAGCAGCTCGATCTCCCCCTGTATTTTATCATAGTCATTATATAATAAATCCATTTTATCAAGTCGGGTTTCTAGTTCTGTTATTTGTAGATGTACGTCAGGATTGAGGAGCCACATCAGATTTTTAAAATCTGATTTCACCATTATTTAGCAGCAATGTAGCTGATTTTGCAGCACAAATTCTAGATTTAGCAGCAAAATATATCACTAGTTATATTAATGCAAAAATGGCTCCTCAATCTAAACGTTTGAATTGAGGAGCCACCTTGGATCTCGGTAAGTAATAGATGCACATTGTTGAAACTTTTGCAGCATTTAGCAGCAATTGTGCATATAATCGTCTAAAAATTTGGCTACTGTAGCGCTAAAATCAAAGAAAATACAATAGTTTTAGTGTGGCTCCTCAATCTAGACGCAAGAGCTGAAATTATATTGGATGTGAGCGATGAATTAATATATTCAACATAATGATCATTTAGCAGGTGTTGTGTTTGTTTTTGCAATATAGGAATAAAATGGTAAAACAGAGTAAATTTTTTAGATGAACGTATTTTCTTTGGCTCCTCAATCCTGACGTTCTAATTGTATATTTTTGACTGTAGCCACCTGAGTTCTCAACGGAATCTAAAGCCAGATATACTAACATTTAGCAGAAATGTCTGCTAAAGATATCTGCACAATTCAGCAATGTACATATTTTGGATTCTGAGAAAACAATACTTAACTATTTTCTTGTAAATTCAGTGTGTAGGGTGACCATGTTATACTCGTATTAATGAAACCAGTATAAGTATATTATTAAATGTTTCTTTTCATAACAGGTTATATCTATCGTACCTATGGATGTGCCGTTACCAGCAATATTGCCCAAAATGGGAATATAAGTGGCAATATTGCCGGAGTGGAAATATTTGGGAATATTGCTTAGTTATAAACTAAATTACGTACGGAAACTGTGATTTTGCATGAAAAACAAGTACAATATTAAAAGAAATTATTCGAATTTATGCCTTTTATTCAATACCTACACAAGGATCGTAAATTCTTATCGTAAAATTTATTTGTTATTTCTTATGTTCGGTATCGTGTGCGCCAACACGGGCAATATTGCCAGTAAAAAACCGGAATTTTTTCCAAAATGCTGGCATTACTGGCAATTTTACCCAAAACCATATTTTATTGTATATAATGTAGATGATTGCCTGTAAATGCTAACTTTAAGTGTTGTACATCAGTTTTAAGTTTCCGTACGTAATTTGGTTTATAACTAAGCAATATTCCCAAATATTTCCACTCCGGCAATATTTATGAAAAGAAACATTTAATAATTTACTTATACTGGTTTCATTAATACGAGTATAACATGGTCACCCTACACACTGAATTTACAAGAAAATAGTTAAGTATTGTTTTCTCAGAATCCAAAATATGTACATTGCTGAATTGTGCAGATATCTTTAGCAGACATTTCTGCTAAATGTTAGTATGACGCTTTAGATTCCGTTGAGAACTCAGGTGGCTACAGTCAAAAATATACAATTAGAACGTCAGGATTGAGGAGCCAAAGAAAATACGTTCATCTAAAAAATTTACTCTGTTTTACCATTTTATTCCTATACTGCAAAAACAAACATAACACCTGCTAAATGATCATTATGTTGAATATATTAATTCATCGCTCACATCCAATATAATTTCAGCTCTTGCGTCTAGATTGAGGAGCCACACTAAAACTATTGTATTTTCTTTGATTTTAGCGCTACAGTAGCCAAATTTTTAGACGATTATATGCACAATTGCTGCTAAATGCTGCAAAAGTTTCAACAATGTGCATCTATTACTTACTGAGATCCAAGGTGGCTCCTCAATTCAAACGTTTAGATTGAGGAGCCACTTTTGCATTAATATAACTAGTGATATATTTTGCTGCTAAATCTAGAATTTGTGCTGCAAAATCAGCTACATTGCTGCTAAATAATGGTGAAATCAGATTTTAAAAATCTGATGTGGCTCCTCAATCCTGACGTACATATTTGTAGATCACTTAATCGTGCACAAGAAAGGACTACATTTAAATAATTGCTGAAAAGCGTAAGCTTAGCCTTACAGCTTGCACGTTTCTTAATTGAGTTCAGGTTTTATTTCCTGAACGAAATTACACACTGGTTGGTCACGGGATGGACTAGGTTGTGCAATATACCCAGAGATAAGCCATCCTAATTTAGATTCGTATAATCTAGGTTTATTTTTACCCAAATTGATTGTGTTAGTACCCAAAATATTCCAAAACTGTTCAGCACCTAGTAATATGTCTACGCTTGACGGTTTATAATAGTGAGGATCAGCTAGACAGATGCCTGATGGCAGTGGAATAGTACTAATATCAATTAATGTTGATGGTAATGATTTAGTTATCTCAGGTAATACTAAACAATCGATGTTTGTTTTATAATTACCCGAGTAAGATTCTAATGTTAAGGAACAAGACTGTGTGCTTTTACAAGTTTGCTGGTTAATACCCGTTATTTTGGAGTTTACGTTATGTTTAAGTGAACCCAGCTTACCGCACAGCTCCTTAGTTATGAAATTAGCGGTACTACCGTTGTCTAGAAGTACCCTTGCCACGTGGCTGCGGCCACTGCTGTCTCGCACCTTCACCCTCGCTGTACCATCAAAATGCGGTAAACTAATCTGAGGTAATTTTACAACACTATGTTTAGACTGTGTGACGTCATTATTATCTGAAGCCTGCACGGAACTCACCAAAACGCTGGCTCTTCGCTCGCTGTGATGACGTTGCACCTCGCGCGCCGAGGACACCAAGGAGAAGTATTGGTTTTGAAATATTTCGCGTTCACCCAAGGCCTCGGCGGGGTCCTCCATCAGCAGCTCGATCTCCCCCTGTATTTTATCATAGTCATTATATAATAAATCCATTTTATCAAGTCGGGTTTCTAGTTCTGTTATTTGTAGATCACTTAATCGTGCACAAGAAAGGACTACATTTAAATAATTGCTGAAAAGCGTAAGCTTAGCCTTACAGCTTGCACGTTTCTTAATTAATTCTTTAACTTTAGTCTCCATAATTAAACTAAAGATTGATTACGTTAAAATCTGTAAATATGAAGCAAGCAACGCGGTGACTAATAATTCAATGAGTAAAAAGCGACAGCTGTTGACCTTGAATGAATGAGCGGTCAAGCTACCACGTGCCCGTGCAAAACCTGTTTCTTATCTTTTTTTGCTCTGCGACTAATTATGCAGCGAAGTATAATAGGTTTGAGCAATAACCAGGCTTGAAATATGTGAATAGAAATGAATGCGATGACTAAAAAATATGGGAAAGAGAATGGAACAGATTAAATGGCCAAAAGAGAGCAGGGAAAAAAATAGAAAGTATGAAGGGACAGAAATGATTAATTGGAACGACACACTATTTACCGATCTGTAGCCACAGTTGTCCGTTGACTCGTAGATTTCTCTCGAAGACGTGTGTGCGCCACGTTGGTTTTTTCTGCACTGCAAGTACCCGCGCCCGCGCCGCCGTACGCCTGCCGCCGCTGTTCGTCTTGTTTTTTCTTGCGAAGGACCAATTTGTTGAGGAGATTTATGTGGGCTGTATCAATTATGACGACGCTGATTTTGAAAATACTGGTTTATTACAATATAAAGTATTAACAAAAGATTTAGACGGTGCGCGACGCGTACAGTGTTTTAAATTAATCGAGTGGGTTGTTCGAGTGAGTGCGCTCCGGTCCGCGGTTGCGTGTTATATAGTCGACCCCCGCGCCGCGCCGTGCCCCCGCTGACGCCTGCTGCCGGTGCCGCCTCCCTCGACGTCATCGTTCTGTTCCAGACGTTTCCGAACATACGTATAAAAAACGCTGAGAATGAATTCCAAAAAATAGTCTTAACAAGCCTAAAGACTTACATTACACATACAATTCACACATTGTTAAGTAAGAGTTAGATTATTAAAGTAACTACAAAAAGAAGCTCACGTTTTTTTCGTCGTTTTTGCTTGAGTAAACACAAAGACGCGGCTCACGCGTACGTATGTCGCGACAAGCGCGCGGCGACTGGAGCAAACTTCACGACGTGGCAAGCGAGTCCCGACATGTTTTTTGTGCGAGCTGGCAACGTTGCGTATGGCCGATAGGTACTACGGTTCATACTGTACACGCGGTTCATTGGCTACCACCCTACCCTATTACCTACCAGAATCAAAATTTTAAAATGCTTTGTTTTTAATTTTAGGGCAGACTGGAAAATGGCGAATTCAATGGATACTGGTTGGTTGGTGACAAAGGCTATGCAGTTAAGCCATATTTGCTAACACCTTTGCGTGATTCAGTTACTGACGGAGAGAAGCTTTACAACGAGAGCCAAATCCGAACGAGAAATGTAGTAGAAAGTGTGTTTGGATGTTGGAAAAGAAGATTTCCTGCCCTGTCTATGAAATTGAGAACACATCTAGAAAGAGTCCAGCCCATCATAGTGGCTACTGCTGGACTGCACAATATTTGCAAAAAATATCGGGATCCTATGCCACCATTATTGGCACCAAATATGGATCAGGACAATGAACCAACTAATGAGATATATAATATAGTTTATACAGTGGCAAGGAATGACGATCGTAACAGGTCTTAATTAATCAACACTTATTTCAATAGGCTTCGTCAATAAGTAAACAATAAAAAAAATTAATATAAATTAGTTATTTTTATTTAATTTTCATCAGACTTTTTTAATATTCTTATATCTAGTTGTAATTTTTCTATTTCTAATTTGTGCCGCTCCTCATTGTGGCGCAGCGTTTGCTCATGGAGCTCCTGGGCGTGCCTGATGGACTGTATAATTCTTTGGAGCTCCAGCTCCTGCAGGTTATCCATCACTGATAACTTTTTTTCCCGCAGCAATTGCCGGACAACGTTTGTGTTCTGATGATCTGCAGTTCTTCGTTTTTTAGCTCGACCTATCAATAAGAAGAGCACTTTTGTTATGGGGACGTGCTGCAGACATCGAATCAATATTCATTCTGCAGAAAAAAGCTATTAGAACCATATACAATCGACGCAGGCGCGATTCTTTAAGGGAACGCTAGAAAGAATCTGCATCTATTTAGTAAAAGAGGTGAAAGGCACAATTATAGTACTAGAACAAGGGACCAATTAGTTCAACCAGGTTTCAGGTTAGCCAAAGTAGACTCATCCTTCATGGGGTACTGTTTAAAATGTTACAATAAAATACCTCCTCACATACTCCAACTGAATGAGACGAAATTTAAAACTTGTATTAAACGCACACTATGTAGTAAAGCCTATTATAAGTTGGGGGATTACATTGCTTATAAAGATGCTTGGCTTAATGCTGGTCCTGCTCCACAAACATAGGGGAAACTGGTGGATTAGCTTATGAAATTATTGTAGGAGCCGAAACTATTTTTGCATTGTATAGATTCGATTTATTAGTTTTATCCTCCCGACTAGTTGTATGAGTTCATATTATAATTGTTTTTTTTTTTTTACTTTATTAAGTCATTTAATTTTATTTTTATGTGTTTGTATTTGTTTTATTTTATATTGATTAACGGACATTATTGTCCTACTTTAGTTTTTATTTCCTCTTTTTATGTGCATTATTTTTTTCTAGATCGACATTTGTAGGTTATCCTTTTATTAATATTTTGAAACGGATGAAGACTTTGCATTGTATAGAGTTAATCTGTCTAGTATTATACACCGTGACTTTTTAGTCGTCTTACAACGGCAGCCCAGTTCATGTATCCAATCACTAGAACACGTTTATAATAAAAAAATAGGTATTTAAGAGATTTGAAAAATTTAAAAATAAAATTTTAATTCGTTATCATGACAAAAGGCGTAGTTAAAAACACCCTTGTCTCATAGAAAATGGAGATTAAATGATCTGCCCGACTATTGCGCTGGGTAGGTATACTCTATAGCTTGATACGTAAACATTTTCATATTTGTAATGTATCTATTTATTAATAAAAAAAAATATATTCTTAACGATAAAAAAAAACTCGCCTAGAGGTATTTTAGGTCGGATACATTAAGTGGACCACTTTTGTAAGACGACTAAAAAGTCACGGTGTATAGCTTCATAGCCAGCACTGTGTGAGCACTATGTACACACGGCTACACATCAAGCTATACAAAACCAGCATAAGCTGACCGTTGAATATGAGGTAAGACCATAAATAGTGAGACCACCATAAAATGGTTTTGTATAGCTTGATGTGTAGCCGTGTGTACTTGAGCTATCATTGAACAGATACCTACGTCTTTTAATGGCTTGAATGACTCTGGCGGTTGAGATTATGTCATGCTCACTCAAAAGTCTCGCTGATGGTGGCGTGTATGTCGGATCATTTAGTATCATTTAGTATTTAATGGTTCACTACCACATCCGCGAGTCATTTGTAAATGGTATGAAAATAGCTCGGGAGATCCAGGATTCAGCAAACAAGCTCTAGACATCTTAGAGAAAAAGCACAAGGCTAGCGGACAGAGAATATTGTGCACCCTTATAGCTGACGAGATGGCCCTTCGCCACCAAACCATTTGGACTGGTAGGAAAACTGCTGGCGTAGTTGATTTTGGCACTGGACCTCAAAAATCATGTGAAATCGCTACTCAAACATATGTGTTTATAGTAGTATGTTTGAACCAAAATTGGAAAATCCCCATCGCATATTTTCTAGTAAACGGATTAGTAGCCGAAACACGGGCCAGTTTACTGAAAACGGCCTTAAGTGAATGTCATAATGTAGGTGTAGATATTGTTGCTATCACATTTGATGGTTGCGCTGCTAATATAAACGCCGCTAATATATTGGGATGCGACCTTAAGAATCCTTTTTGCTTGAAAACCACATTCAAGCACCTTGAATGTGATCGCGAAGTAGCGATCATACTCGATGCATGTCATATGATAAAGCTGGTGCGAAATTCATTCGAAGCCAAAAGACTTATATTTGACGAAAGTGGAAATCAAATTCAAAAAATAGGGTTAAACTTCGCCAATAAAATTACTCCTCGACATATCCACTTCAGGAATGAGGTAATGAAAGTTAAATTGGCGACACAAGTTTTAAGTATGAGCGTAGCTAATGCCTTGGTGTTGTGTAATGAACTGATAACATCTTCTATGTTTAAAAACACTGAAGGTACAGTAAATATTATTACCATCTTTAATAATCTCTTCGATATATTGAACTCGAGAGCATCCAATTTGTATGGCCTAAAAAGCCACTTTCTGCACAAAATGTAAATAAAGTGTTGGCGTATCTTGACAAAGCCAAACATTACATATTGGGACTGACCATATTTATAAAGTACAGAAGAGTTTTTCGTAAACGCATCACAATGCAGATTGTAAAGAAAAAAGTCGTGGAATCGAAATATAAAACTGGGTTTTTAGGCTTCCTTGTGTGTATCGAGAGCTTAAAGCACTTGTATGCAACGTTGATACAGGAAGAACAACGCCTAAGGTACATTGCAACATACAGGCTTTTACCCCCTAATAATCTGAATAAGAGTACTGAGACGGGCAGCTTTAGAACCGTTTATCAGAAGTACGATAAAAACGTACTGTTACTGTCAGTTACAAGTGACCTGTTACACAGAAATTGTAAACAAATCGTCTGTGTGAACAGCTTATATGCAGAATCAACATCGTCGCCATTATTTATCAAATTCAGAAAAAAAAGCTATCAGAATTATTAACATTTATTATCTGTAATTACATCCACATTCGAATATAGTAGGAAGATACAATCAACACATTTATTAATTTGCATTGCAATCTGATCAGAATTAAATTAATTCAATATATTAACTTGTATCAAGAAAGGTTGCTTACACTGTATTCTTGGCGATTGGAAAAATTCCTGGCTACCGCTTATGACCTGCGGAAAATTCGAGGTACTACATTTTTCAAGTGCAATTTGATGTAATGACAAATACACTAGCGCCGCGTCTAAAGGTCATGAATGGTGGCGTGTATTTTAAATTTTAATGATTACGTGACTAATGTCAAAATGGTTGCGAGCGATACGTCCTCCCTCAGAAAGCGCTCCGCGTTGTCTAAATCAAAGAACAAACCGTTCTTGGTTTTATATTGAATTTTGTCATTGCATATTATAATTGTTTAATATTATTATTTTACTTTTAAATGAACCAATTATTTTTTTCATGCAAGCTAACATAGTAACCTTAGTTATTCAATACTTTTTGATTGAATATTCAGTAAAATATTGATAGATAAAAAATATCATTTCGAACGAAAAATTGTCAATATCTTCCTGTTTTGCGGAATTATTTTTGGTATATTTCTGAATGAAAAATAAAAAACTGATTAATACAGTCCAAATATAAACATTTAGTTGTACCACGGACATTTTCAAATATTATTTTACTATTATAACTTCTATGTAATGAGGTACCAAACATTGACAAACTGTAGAATTTTATTAAACATCCATTGCAGAGACAAGGTTTTTACTCATGTACGTAAACAAATCTAAAAATTTGTTTAATACAGTCCACAGAAAAATAATCAAACTTTCTCGGGTATATATTTTTTTTTAATTTGTGGCCATATCTTTCCCAGAATCAGGTTCCAAAGTTCGCACAAATGTAAGGAAACGTGTGAAAGCTCTCTGTGAAACAAGCGAGGGCTGACACACTGATTTATTAACTGTAGGATACATCGCGCGGACGCAGCCACGCACACATAGACATTATAAGTACACACATACACAACACTGGACCAGTGTTCCTAGTAATATCTCCGGTTACTGTAGTTTTTAGCGGGGTTTATCCTTGCTACGTCTGATGTTTACCCCTTTTATGTATATATCATCCCCTTGTACATCAAATCACGTCTCTCCGCCACGTTTTTCTTTTACCTTTTCCTTATTTTGTATTATTTTATCTGTTAGCTGTTTATAGAGATATTTCGTTCGCTGAACATGATCTTTCACTAACTGTTGTGTGTATTGTTTCTCGTTTACGGCAAAAGTACTATTAGATTCGGTATGGCCAAAGACAACTCAAAGGGTGTAATACCTGTCGTGGAATGAATACTTTGATTGTAGGCCATAATCGCATATGTCAAGACGTTGGCTGAGTTTCTTTTAATAAAATGTTGTTGAATTCTGACCCAGGGTCAGCACTGATTTTATTTGGTACGCCATAAAATGAGAAATATTTGATAAGTGCGCGAACTACTGCAGGAGTCGAGCGATAGGATAGTTCAAAGGTTTGTCCTAGTTTGCTGAATGCGTCAACTATGTTAAGAAAGTATTTCCCTTCAATGGAATACAGGTCTATGAAGATTTCGGCAAATGGTTTGGTTTGGGTTTGAGTAAGCTGTAATTGCGGTTTACTGGGTTTGCGGTCATATTTCATTGTCATTTAATTTACATGTAATCAAGGGTTGCCGAAACGTTAATGTGACGCTATTTTCTGAAGCATTCTGTATCACTAGTTGCAAATGAATCGATACATTTCACGAGAGCACTCGGCATTCTAACACCCTGTCCGATATCTGTATAGTTTAATATAGCATCTCCATTTTTCATATCGGTCGAAACTTTAACTCGCGACTGTCCTTGGTTCTAATGTGACCTCGTGTGGCGGGTTATATAGTATACGAATATCTGTCGTGGACGTACGTAATATTTGGTTTTTCATATCAATAGAGGCTTCTAATTGTTTTAATAAGTCTGAGCCTATCAAACCATCATATCTTTTATCTACGTCATATAGGTAAAACTTATTTTTACCTAAAGTTTTAAAGGTCTTTAATAGTGGTGGTGAGGCGTGTAAATAGCCTGAACCTTTGTGAAAAGTTGTGAGAAAAATTGAATTAAGAACCTATGTAAAAGTGTATTGGCGGACCTCATAAATAGACTAATTTCCCCATTGGTGAATCCTCGAGAAGCCAATACCAAAATATTATTATTAGCAGTAAAACAGGCCCACGTACTTCGACAATCCAGAGATCCCACTCAGACCCAGGGAGATGGTCAGCCTTGTTGATGCGCGCGTGATGGCTTGTAGGTATAGCTGCCGGCCGGCGAGCAAAATCTTCTTAAATCCACCGGTAGAATGGTTAAAACTCCAAAAATAAACACTGCACTATAAGTTCTCAAGGAAGCACAGATGCAGGTCCATTTATTTTACAAGTATATTCAAGATTTCACCAAAAACGGAATTTTTAAAAAGCGGAGCAAAGGACACACAATGTCTTTTCTTATGGCGGCGGGAAGAGAGTCCCTCTCACTCATGCCATCTAAGGTCATGTTGCGAAAAACTCAAGAAAGTTTCGATACGAGGGCGTTGGATTTTCGCTAGAAGGTGGGCTCTAAGTCAGCGGATATCGTCATCCTCTGACCATGCGAGTCCGTGAGAGAGCTATTCCGCGAAGGGAAATGCGATGGCAAAACTTGCAGTGTTGCACATTAGTAATTTGCACATCCTTGTTGTAACAAGAAAGCCAGTTAGGCGAGACTTGGTGAAAACGGCGACAAGTATGTTAGGACCGACCATGACTTTACTAAAATCTAATCTAACAATGTCATCATAGCAAAAGGGATCACCATTGTGTTTTAAATGTTTCTCAAGAAAAGTGAAGGCTGCAAGCTCTTCTAACTTGCCGGCACTGGGATGGAACTTAGCACAGTCAGTGGGAGCAGAAAGTGTTTCACCCTTTAGGGCGACACAAGCTCGTTCTAAGAATAACTCGTATAGGGTTGCAGAATCATATTCAATAGATGCGGGTGAGGTAATCTTCTCTACTACTATAGGCTCAATTTTCTCAGGCTCGTTTTTCTGAGGTAGTTGTTTTCCCTTCTTGGGAAGGTTTCGCTTCTTTTCCTTAAGATCTGGAGTTTGGTCAAGGTCCTTGTTCACTACGCCAACCATTGGAATGGTGAGGTCTTTCCTAGAGCGGCGAGTGGTCTCGCCGTATATTGGGAAATGCTTCATAATTAATGCAGTTTCCTTCTCCCCGTTCTGGTGTGAGGGGGGGTCAATCGTTTGAACTTTAAAGAAACGAAGTACGGCTTTGTCGGACGACTCGCGTGTCATCAAGATGGCGGCTTTTGAAAGCTCGCCTAAATATATAATGGAGCGGGTTGCCGTGTTGTACCCGCATCTCGTCTTCTCAATTGGAAAGACATCTCTATCTCCCAAGCACACGTAGAAATTTCCACGAGTCTTTGCAGGTCGTTCGAGGAGTTTGTCGACTTGCCCTACTGAATCTTCGTAGTTTCCTTCATTATGGTAGGATATAACATCGTAGTAAGTGTTTGTACGATCATGTGCATATAAGGAGTGCGTAACCCAAACACGAGTTGCCGCTTTCTTTAAATCCACTTTAGTTGCCACGCTCATCTCTATAATGGCTAGATCTCTCAATTCAATCCACACTATACTGTACGCAAAAAAAAATTTGATTCATCAATAGACAAGTCAAAATGTTTAATTTGAACTACTAACATATTATACACCGTGACTTTTTAGTCGTCTTACAAAAGCAGCCCAGTTCATGTATCCAATGACTAGAACACGTTTATAATAAAAAAAATATGTATTTAAGAGATTTGAAAAATTTAATAATAAAACTTTAATTGGTTATTATGACACAAGGCGTAGTTAGAAACGCCCTTGTCTCATAGAAAATGGAAATTGAATGATCTACCCGACTATTGCGCTGGGTAGGTATACTCTACAGATTGATACGTAAACATTTTAACAGGGTGTTTCATATTTCTAATGTACCTATTTATTAAAAATAAAAATTATTATTAACGATTTAAAAAAAATAAACTCGCCTAGAGGTAATTTAGGTCGGATACATTAAGTGGACGACTTTTGTAAGACGACTAAAAAGTCACGGTGTATTACGTGGAAAAATCCTAAAATATTATTATTTGATTTGTATTGAAAAAAACATTGACGCTTCACCAAGTGGTATATCAATTACTTCATTATGTTGACTTCGAGCGTGTGTACTTATGACCTCAAACGGTTCGTATAATTTATATTTTGAAAAATATTCAATAGGTGCGTCCCCACAGAGCGCGCAGCCTCGCGAAGCATTTTCCGCGCGAAGCAGCTCGGTTGGTGTGAACGTGTCTCGGGCGAAGCAAGTGACAGCGCTGCCGCGGTCGAGCGACCGAGCGCCCGAGCCATCCAGTGTCGGCTTTTGTTTTGCTCGCGTATATTGTTTCGTGCCTCGGTCGAAAAACAATAGACGGTCCACACAGAGTGAGCAGCCTCGCTTGTCAGTTTCCTCGCGCGGAAAATGCCTCGCGAGGCTGCGAGCTGTGTGTGGACGCACCTATTTACTTTGACAGGACTTATGAAAGACCGCGTACTTCCAGCTATCATGAAACGGGCCTTGATTTCGGGAATTTCTATATGCGGAAGTTTTAGGAGTGAATCACAATTCAACTGAATTACTTCGGGTGAAAATTGGAGGCTTGTACCCGAAAATTTTCAACATCGTTTGGTTTTTCATCATTTTTCTTTTCGCAAGGTTCATTGTAAATTTGGGATTCAGGCATTTCTAAATTATAAGCATAATTTTCTACATAATAAGTGACATATTGATTGGATCCAGGCCAAATGGATAACAAAAAATTTAAGTAGTCCGTTTAGAGACCTATTTGTACCCGCCAGGAAAATTAAAAAAAAAGTACTTTTTTTAAATTTTTAATTTTAATTTTCCATTCTAAAAGTAAATAAAAATCATGAAAACATTAAAAGTGGTGATATTTCAAAAATTACAAAAAAAATCAATAAAAATCATATCTTGTAAGCGGGTGACAAGCGTTTTTTTTCCTGGCGGTTACAAATGGGTCCCTAAACGGACTACCTAAAAAAATTTTTTATCTATTTGGCCTGGACCACCCTGTACATTCACTCTTTTTGATAAATAAATTTAACATATTTTGGTCCCCATCAAACTCAGGGATAAGGGAGAGCAATTCTTTTGGAATAACTTGTACTCGGTCTGCCATGATTAAAATTATTAATATAATATTTTAAAGTACTTAGGTATAACAAATATTAAAATTCCGAAAATTATGCTCAAACACTTCACACTTAAAATAATTACCTAATTAACAAAAAGTTGAATAACTTTCGACGATTTTAGTTCAAAAATCACGATATATATCTACTTTCGAAGCCACAGGAAATAACAAGGACAAGCCAGGAATCGTAAGGAAGTCTACTTACAGTTCGCTCGATCCCATGCCTTCCCGTAGAGCTGCAATCGTGGAAACAGGATCCCTCGGCACCCGGTTGACAGGAATTTGTTTGGTTCGAGTTTACCCAATACCGCGAGCACAGAACCGATTTAGTGTCCTTCGAAGCACATGCTAAATTTTGGGTATCCTACCGGCTGTGCAACTTAAGTTACTGGGGAGTCTCGGAAACTTTTTAAAAGGCACAACTTTACTTGACGACCGTTTATTTCAGACTGGCTTATTCTATCTTAACTAACAACTGGATAAACATTCACTTATTATCTAGCGTATAGAGTTATACTCTAGCAATATCAAGAATGCTTGGTCAGCAGAGCCCGCCCGTCGCGGCTGGGATCAGCGTACTGTTATTGTTTCCACCGGACTACTTGCTAGAGATAAGACAGGTGGACCATTCATAACGAGGTACTCGTACTTACTCACCAGATTACAAATTTTAAAAAACCCATTTCTGTAGAAGAAAGGCTGATTGTTACTTTGAGGTAAGAAAAAAAAACTACTCTTAATATATTTAAGTACATTTTGTTGTAGTCTATGCTAAAAATAAGAGTATTATCTATGTGAGGAAGCAGGCCTCGAGCTCTATGGTCAACCTTGTAAAATGTAAGTCGTATGGTGCTCAATAAATAATTAATATAAAAGTCTACAGAGTTTCCCTGATATACAAGCCATCCTAAACGAACCCCAAACATGGTGTCAGAGTGGTGCTAAAAGGACAAGGAAGAAATCAAGAAAATCGTAAGTCGAAAACGAAAATTTATTACCAGTCACCCAAATCACCAACATGGCGGACAAGGCGTTCTTTGTTCAACTAAAACCGCTTGTCATACAAAACGGCGACAACGTGGCAGAAAAATGGAAAAAATGGAGACTAAGATTTGAAATTTTCATGGATGCTAACGATTTACCTTACACCCAAAGGTTGACTGGTAGAGAATGCCTTGTGGCATTAAGTCCGCCTATGTACCATGAATTTGTACGTGAAGTATAAATAAATAAATAAATTTATCTAAAGTAACAGATTCGAAAAGGACAGCAATTTTCCTAAATGCTATTGGTGATGACGGCATAGAAATTTTTAATAGTCTTAATCTGGATAGAAATACAACAAAGTTTGATGAAATTTTAAAGAAATTTGATGAAAAATTCAGTCCTCATATAAATGTGACGGTAGAAAGGTATAATTTTTTCACCAGAATGCAAAAAAACTGAATCTTTGGATGAATACCTAACTACATTGAATAACCTAGCCGCCACATGTGAATTTAATAATTTAAAAGAAGAATTAATCAAGGACATGCTTGTAATAGGCATGATTAGCACACACATAAAAGAAAGACTCCTACAGGAAGAAAATCTTACAGTTGAAAAGGCGATGAAAATAGCAAAAAGTCTAGAATTGTCTCAGGAGAGATCAAATAAATTAACTAACCAAGAAATTAAAAGGGAAATCGTTCAAGGCATCAAAGAGCAAAAACAAAATAGTAAAAATAGAAGTCGATCAACCCATAGAAGTCAGTCAAGATATAGAAACAATAGTCATAGAAGAAACAACAGACAAGGAAGTAATCAGTCAAACAACAGGAATAAATCGTCAGACAGGAATTGTACTAGATGTGGCCAGATTCACAAATATAAATGCCCAGCGCAGGACAAAATTTGTAACAATTGTAAAAAACAAGGACACTTTGCTAAATTTTGCTTTTTCAGGAAATCAGAAAATAAAGTTGGTATTATTTCTTATGAACAATCAATGTCAAAAGATTTTTCAAATAATTTTCTTGTAAATTCAATTCAAAATGCCAAATCTACAAAAAATTGGGAAATAAATGTATATTGTAATAATTTCAAACTTATATGTCAAATTGACACAGGTGCTGATACAAATGTCATAAGCAAGAAAACATTAGACAAAATTATGTCCAATTCTCACTCTAAAATTAATATTTCAAGAACAAATAATAAAATCTTTTCATTTTCAGGACAATTAGTGCCAAATTTAGGTACTGTATTCTTAACTGTAAATTAGAGAATGGAATAACCTCAAAACTCTATTTTGTTGTTGTTGAGTGTGAATGCAAAACAATATTGGGTTGGAATTCATGTGAAAAATTGGGTATTGTGAAAAGAATATACGGAATCCAACAAAGGTCAGTACAAGAAATTGTTTCTAAATATGCTAAAACATTTGAAGGTCTAGGTTGTCTACCATACAAAGCTCATATAGACATAGATAGTAGTGTTCCACCTAAAGTCTGTCCAGTCCGGAGAATACCCTATTCATTAGAAAAACGACTCAAAGAAGAATTAGAATATATGGAAGAACTACAAGTCATAGAGAAAGTCGATAAACCAACTAAATGGGTAAACTCAATTGTCTTAGTCGAAAAACCAAATGGTAAATTAAGAATATGTCTTGACCCTAGAAACTTAAACACAGCTATTAAACGTCCTCATTACCCATATCCAACATTTGATGATTTAAGGTCTAAAGTAGCAGGTGCAACAATTTTTTCAAAATTGGATGCAAGTTCAGGTTATTGGACTATATGTTTGGATGAGGAAAGTAGTGAACTCTGTACATTCAACACTCCATACGGTCGATACAAGTTTCTAAAATTGCCATATGGAATTAACTCCAGTGGTGAAATTTTTCATAGGACTATGAATCAATTATTCGGAGATTTACCAGGTATAATTATATTTGTAGACGATATACTTTTTTATGGGTCTACTGTTCAAGAGCACAATGAAAGTCTAGAATCGTTATTCAAACGAGCGTCTGAAGTCAACTTGAAGTTCAATAAATCCAAATGGCAATTTGGTATGTCTGAAATTTGCTATGTAGGGCATATTTTCAACAAAGAAGGTGTATCACCTGATCAGTCAAAGGTAGAAGCAATTTTAAAAATGCCAAGTCCAAAGAATGTCAAAGAACTTCAAAGATTTTTAGGAATGATCAATTATTTAGGTTCCTATATACCAAATCTCGCAGAAGAGAATTCTTTACTGAGAGAATTGTTAAAAAAACATAATCAGTGGCAATGGCTAGACCAACATGAAACACAATTCAAAAAATTAAAGTCAATGTTATGTCAATCTCCAGTCTTAGTTCATTATGATATGAAAAAATCAATTAGATTGTCAGTCGATTCATCACAGCATGCCGTACGTGCAGTTATTTTACACGACAAGAATCCTATAGCTTATGCATCAATGTCATTAAACAAAAGTCAAATTAATTATGCACAGATTGAAAAAGAACTCTATGCAATAGTATTTGGTTGTAAAAAGTTCCACCAATATTTATATGGAAAACCTGTACACGTCGAAACTGATCACCAACCATTAGTCACATTATTCAAAAAACCCTTATGTGAAGTACCAGCAAGACTACAAAGAATGATGATCACTTTACAAGCTTATGATCTCATTGTGTCTTACACGAAAGGTTCAGAAATGTATATTTCAGATACGTTGTCTCGTGCTCCAGTCAAGGATGATAAGTTTAATCAAGAATTAATCAGTTTGGAAGATTTAGATTCAAATATTAATATTCACATAAAGTTGTTAACTTCTAATTTAGTCATTTCTCCAGAAGAACTTGAAAAAATCACAAGTCACACTAAACAAGATTCAGTTTCTCAAAAATTAATAGAATACTATAAGAACGGATGGCCTAAATGTAAGGAGCATTGTCATAGTTTAGCATTACCTTACTGGAACATAAAAGAGGAAATTCATGTAATTAATGATATAATTTTCAAAAACAATTCTGTTATCATACCTAAGTCAATGCGTACAGAAATATTACACATATTACATGAGGGTCACCAAGGTATAGAAAAAACAAAAAACTTAGCAAGAGGTGTAGTTTATTGGCCAAATATCAATCAGGACATTGAAAATAAAATTAGACAGTGTGAAACATGTTCAATTTATTCTGCAAATAAATCAAAACAACCAATGTTGATTCAGGAACAACCTTTATTTCCGTGGCAGAAAGTAGCTACAGACTTATTTGAATATAAAGGTAAAAAATACTTATTGGCGGTAGATTACTATTCAAATTACATTGAAATTGCAAATTTAAATAAAGATAGTCGAACATCTAATGTCATTGCACACCTAAAATCTATTTTTTCACGTCATAGCATTCCAATGCAATTAGTTTCAGATGGTGGTCCACCATACAACTCCATAGAATTCAGGAAATTTTTACATGATTGGGACATTGAACATATTGTCTCAAGTCCATATTTACCAAGATCCAACGGCTTAGCAGAAGTGTCTGTAAGAATAATAAAAAATATATTAAGGAAAAGTGATAATTCTGGATCTGATCCTTATTTAGGTATTTTACAATATAGAAATACACCGAGAGGAAATTTAAACTCTCCAGCACAGCTTTTAATGTCTAGAACATTAAGATCTCAACTACCTAACAAAATTAGTCACTTACTTCCCAGAATTGTTAAGCATTTGGAACATAACAAAAAGAAACAAGAAAAGATTCAAAAAACTAAGTTTTATTATGATAAAAACTGTAAAAAATATCCTAAGTTCCATATAAATGACCAGATTTATTTTAAGAAAAACCCTAAGGATATTATATGGACAGAAGGTACTATTGTGTCTACAACAAAATATCCAAGATCATTTATTGTCAAAGATTGTAATAATACTACTTACCGTAGGAACAGTCAGCATATTCGTTTTAAATACAATTCAAAAAGTCAAATGTCAAGTCAGAAGAAAGTTTCTCAAAATAATAACAAAAAAGTCAATTTTAAGGACAGTGCTAGTTCTAGTCAATTAAATCTAAAACAAAATAAGTCAAAAAATTTTGAAGAGGAGGATGATAGTTATACATACATCTTCACTTATCATGAGTCAAGTCCTAAGTCAAGTTTACAAAGTCATGAACAGAGCAATGATTCAGATTCATTCTTGTCAATAGATTCAAGTCATTCGTGTCAGTCTGAAAAACAGTCACAAAATACAACCGTGTTCTTCACGTTATCCATAAACTTTAGCAAATACTTCTATGGCTTTTACAAATCAAATCCAGCAAAGGAAGTAGTACTTAAAAAGGCTTCGTTACAAAGATATTTGTAATTTCATTTAATGAAATTTAATTGAGCTATGCAGTGAGAAAGTATCTTAATTTGAAATCTATCAAATACTATTTGCATTTCATTTGTTTCAGCCCGCCAAATGTTATGAATGACGTTGCCAATTCGGATAAAGAGGCATGCATATCGGGTTATTTACGTCTAGGTATTTAGTTTGTATGAAAATTAACAAAAAATAAAAAATAAGAATTTATTAATGTGTCCATAATGAAAAATGCTTACTTCCGTGGTTTGAACATCTGGTCGAAGTTTATGTATATCGTCCGGAACACGGTGTATAATAAAAACTTTTTCAAAAAAAAATGTAACCGCCTTCAAAAACAACCACAAAAAAGGGTAAAATAACCTACAAAATAACTTTTCTTTCAGAAGTCGGTGCCTTTGTTTTTTTTCATTTCATTGTTTTTTTGCCACCGACTTCTGAAAGAAAAGTTATTTTGTAGGTTATTTTACCCTTTTTTGTGGTTGTTTTTGAAGGCGGTTACATTTTTTTTTGAAAAAGTTTTTTATTTTACTCTTTTTAGTTTAAATATTCAACTCAAATTCTTGTCAAATAAATCATTCTCTCTCAAGTGCACAATAAGCTAATAAAATTCCATATCTCAAAAACTACTGAACCGATTTTGATGAAACTTGCAGTATTCCGTAAGTTAAACAATACTTAGTACAACAAAAAAAGAATTACTTAAATCGGTCTTGCAGTTCCAGAGATATGCGAACACAAACTAAATCAGTCGATGCCTACTCCAAGCCGTTGAGGAGTTGTACCTTCCATCATCAGCTCATCCACCTGATATGATGATTATCAGATGCAAATACTTGAACAGCTTTAGAAAATTGAAAATGGTACTATGTGCCTATAAAATTTGAAGGTTGCTCTCGATTTCCCTGGGATTCCATCATCAGATCCTGACCTGATGATCATGGGACCAATTGGAAAGTATACCCTTTCAAACAAAAGAAAAAAATTCCAAATCGGTCCAGGCGTCTTCGAGAAATCGGGGAACATACATAAAAAAAAAAAAAAAAAAAAAAAAAAAAGATTCCGACGAATTGAGAACCTCCTCCTTTTTTTGAAGTCGGTTAAAAATCAAAGTCACAATTACCTGTAAATGTTGATGATTCTTCTCAGTCTGAAAGTCCATCAGAAAACATAGTAAAGTCACCTATATTTGTTAACGTCGATGAATCAATAGTGTCACCTGAAAGTCTACACGACTATAATGAATATGATATCGAAAATACAATGTCTCCATTATATAGAAACTCACTTCAAAGTCCAAGTGAATTAAGTATACCAAGTAGTGTACAACAATCTCCTTTACCAGGCGACGTCAAGGTTGTAAATGCTGAAAGACAGTATAGTTCTAGGGGAAGATTGTTAAAGAAAAAACAAAGACTTGATTTATAATGTTTAATGTATAGATAATAAGATAATTTTACAATAATATTGACATAATGTAATTAAATTAATAATATAATATCATTAATTAATAATGTAATTAATGATTTTAAACCATAATTGTAATAAAGTGAAATGTTTATGTTTATAATAATAATGCTATCTTAAGAGGCTCTCATTGTGCAGTTGGCTCAAGGGCTTGATACAGAAAGCAGTTCTCTTGGACACGGCGCGCATAGTGAGGAGGTTCCTGTCTCTGGAGCCCTAACCACCGGCAGCTTGGACCCTGTTCCCGATGCTGGTGGGCACCTATTTTTTATATTTTTAAATGTTTTTATTTTTTTGTAATAATATTTAAAAATGTATCAAATATGATAGATAATGAATAAAGAAAATGCTATGTCACCTGTCAAACAATAATTGTTAATGTCAATGTCATTGTCAGTCTGTCAGCCTTTTTATTAAAAAGGGGCATGTTGTAGTCTATGCTAAAAATAAGAGTATTATCTATGTGAGGAAGCAGGCCTCGAGCTCTATGGTCAACCTTGTAAAATGTAAGTCGTATGGTGCTCAATAAATAATTAATATAAAAGTCTACAGAGTTTCCCTGATATACAAGCCATCCTAAACGAACCCCAAACACATTTAATTAAATATATGTATATATATACTAAATTCTAGTTGAGTGACATATTATTGGAGTTTGAGGACATTCCTGCATTATTTCCTGCGTTGTTATCAGCTAATAACTCCCGATGGATCAGACTTTGCATTTCGCTCCTGACTAACAACTTTTTTATAGGGTTAAGCATTTTTAAGAAAGGAACTAGTGATTTTACAAAATGCAAATCGTCATCGGCATCATCATCCTCATTTTTTTCGTTTGCAGTTAGTACTGCTAATTTGTTTTGTTCTAACTGTAGCATTTGCGTTTCAAAATCTGTCATTTTCGACGCCTTTCTTTTTTTCCTCCGAGAACTTGTTCTATCAGCATTGTTATGTCGAGGCGTCTCGTGCTGAAGTTGTTCAGTAAGTTGCTGTTCAGAAGCCTGTGATTCACTCTCATTTTGAAAAGGGTCGTTGAGATAATTAAGCGCCATTTAGAGTGTGCGTTAGAATGGCTGGTTGCCTGTGGCGTTGGTCTATGAGAGTTGATTCGAAAATTGCTACATAATTGCTTATACGAGGGGAGGTCAAAAAGTTCGCGGAATGGAGGGGTTAGAGTGGGGATAGGAAGATTTTTTTTACATATCAGTACTTGGTGACTCAATACAACTACGAATACTAAGTTTCAGCCCGATCGGTTCATTAATGTTTGAGATTTAGCAATTTAAACAAGTAAAACGGGAACAGAACAGTGACTATGGAGAAAATTGAGTTTCGTTCCGTGAAAGAGCTCTTTTTTAAGCAGGGAAAAACACCTCAGATAATTTTGAAATGAATGCAGTTTGATTATATGGACTCTTGCCCTGAAATGTCAATAATTTGCAAGAGACATAGCCTCTTTCAACAAGGCAGAAATTCGATTGAAGACGATCAGTGCTCTAGTCGGCCGATTGCGGCAACATCTTTAGACATTGTTGAAAAAGTTCAAAAACTTGTTCTAGAAAATGCTTGTTTGAAGATAAAATAGAGAAAAGGTGACTGGAATTTCGGCTACTGCTATTTTGAGCTTTCTCCATGACCATCTTGGCATGTCTAGAGCCAGTGCAAGATGAGTGTCGACATTGCTCACATCGCTTCAAAAACAACAGCGCGTCGAGTGTTGTTGCGAGTTTTTGGATCTGTCTAGTGACAATAGGATTAAGTAAATGAACCGAATTTTGTTTGGGAATGAAACTTAGTTTCATCATTATGAACTTGAGATAAAACAAGGGACCATGCAGTGGCACAAATAGACACAGCACCGCCTAAGAAGTTCAAGGTGTCACAATCATCCTGAAAACCGATGGCTACAGTTTTTACGAATTCAGAGGCTATTTTGTTGACCGATTATAAAGATAAAGGTATCAATATCATATGGAAGCACTACGCTACGCTAACATAAAAAATAAACAAGAATTTAAAATTAAAAGAATGGGAAACTGGTGTCGAGGTGTGCTCCATTTGCAACGCAACGCACTCGTTCACAAGAGCCATGTTGCGATGGCTGCCATAAACAAATGCAGCTTCGAAACTTCTAGCCACCTACCCTATAGTCTACTTTTGATCCTTTGTTATTATTATTAGTATCCAAACTTGAAAAAAGAGCATCGTGTAATGATTTCACAGATGTCGAAGGAATGAAGTCACCTATTTCGAGGGCTTTGACGAATAATTTTTTTTCAAAGGTTATAATAAATTATTTTAAAGATCTGAAAAGTGCTGAAAGGTTAATGGAGAATATATTGAAAAGGAAAAATAATTTCATATTTAATTTCACCCCCTTTCCTTTTCATTCCGCGAACTTTTTGACCCACCCTCGTATTTGCTACATATAATACACACATCAAAAGTGTCTAGGGATCAACATATATTTTTGCAATAACTTTTCTCCTGATTGATATTAACCCTTATTTCGACAGAGAAGGTGATAGTGAACTTATTAAAATTTTATTGTATAACCTAGTTTCCATGGTTTTTTTGAACTTCCAAAAAAAGAAAAAAAAAAATCTACCCCCCACCCTTATGGAGAAAAGCGATGTCCGCCACACCGGACATTATCGAAACTTAGTAAAAAAAGTGTTAAAATGACTTGTCCGTCCTAGCGGACTTAATCGAATACGTGAATGAAGTTGCATAGTATAAAGTAAAAGAATATAATAGTAAAAAAGGCTTTATTTTTTATAAAAGTACAAAGAATAGAAAGAATTATTTAACATGAAAGCTTAAAAAACAGTTGCGAGGATTTTTGCCTGTCACAAAACAAAGGCGTGTATCACATTTCAGGCAGTAAACCGTAGTTTTTTTATTGCAGTACATACAACGACCTTCTTCCTTCACTGACGGAAATTGTGAAACTCCATCGTAGCGTGAACTGTCTGCCGGTCTTGTTTTACAAAGGTGCCTGATCGTGCTTTCATCCGTTTTCTTATAGGTAACACTTTTGTTTGTGCTGATCAAACTGTTTTACACTTCGTAGCGGAAATCTTTCAGCCGCATGCATTTAGTGGCAGGGTTTGCATGTTTGCGATACAGGATCTACGCATTTTCGACGCAAATATCAATAATTTGTGCGAACATCGCCATGTACCAGCGCTTACTCCTGAACGACGACGTTCTATACAAGGCGATCAACATGTCGGCCAAGTCTACACCGCCCATATTCTTGTTATACTCTTTCACAATATTGGGATAATCAACATTGACTTTCCTCTTGGAATTCTTGCAATATCTTTTAATCCTGCTAACTGGTTCAGCGTCAGTATAGGAACTGATTAGAGTAGCAGCTTTGTTGTCATGCCACCTCACAACCGACAACTTGTTTTTGTTACAGACGGTTTGACTGAAAGATCCCCTTGGTTTCTTTTTCAGTGCCTTTTCGCTACTCAATTTTTCTTCGGCTCCTCTGAGGCGGTTGCTTCTAATGGTGCCTACAGAAAAAATACCATAATTTTCACGCAACAGGTAAACAAGTTCAGGTGATGTAAAGAAATTATCGAAACAAACCGTTGCTGGTTTCTTTTTGATGGTCTGGCAGAGTCCAAGCACGACTTTGCTACCAAATCCTAACGTTCGCTCTTCATCGGTGAACTTGTGATACCTGAATGTATCATCCCCACCGTAGGGCAGAAAGTCGTAAATCATGCCCGAAGTTCCAGCTCGAACGTACATCTTGAAACCCCATTTGACTGGTTTGTCTTTCATGTACTGTCGTCTTTTGCCTGCTTTTCGTCCTTTATACGGCACCATCATTTCATCGATACTGAAAGTGTGTTCGCCTGTTACACTCTCCTGAGCCAGACAGTTTTGTCGTATTCCTTCAAGCAAAGAGCGAACTTTGTAATACCGGTCAGAGCTTTCAAAGTTATTGTCCGCAAAGTGTAAGTTTTGGCGGATGGCTTCATACCTCTTCAACGACATAACACTAGCAATTTTGTCGTACCGATATTTTTTGGACCAATAATCTAAATACGATGGTAGCGACACAATGCCCATCAAAATTAGGATAGCAAGAAAGTCGCGAAACTCATCTTCTGTCAAATTTATAATAATAATAATATAACTTTATTTCAGACACAGAGATCCATATTTTTTTTTTACTTAAAGACTACACATAAAATACAGAAAAAAAACACATTACACATAAAATACACATAGTGAAAACACATTTCACATAAAAACTAAAAAAAAAGTACAAGGAACACAAAAATTAAATACAGGCAAGGACCGATCATATATGAGTTATTTGTACCCATCTGCCATACGCAGCAGTTGTCACAAGCCTGTCAGCCAATCCACTAATAATAGTATTTTTACACTTATCAACTCTGGACATGAATTGAGCGGCCTGTTTTTAGCACGGAATATGCGTTTGTTTCTTGTACAACATTAGCAATCACATCTTCAGAAAAAAACGTCAAAAAGTAATCTAAAGGTGAACGTACAACGGGAGGATCTTCAACTACTGCAGTATCTTCTATCTGGGCTCTATGCAAAAAGGTACTCTGTTTCCATTTGTACGAGAGGGAAAACTTTTGAATTTGCTTGGGTCTCTTTTTTGTCACAACTGATGGTTCTCTGAGTCTTCTTTTTCTATGCACAGGTGTTGGCAACGAGGGTAAAGACGATATAGAAGGTAAGCTTGCAAAATTGGGTTCCTGCGACTGGTTCGGGAAAACTTGCTCTATAATTGGAGTCAAAGGAGTCGGGAAGTCGTTGTTGAGTTCAAAACTTGTTTCAGAAGGGTTTTCATCAGGGCTGTCTGCGATATTCAAGCGCTCTAGTGAAGATGCAATAGACGGTGCAGGTGAACTGAAGACAGAAGGCGGATTAGAGAATGGATGAGGCTCATTTTCGGCGCCGGAGCTATCACCTGTTTCAGACGGCGCACGTTCTGCAGGAACGAGTGCCAATATTTTTTTCGAGCGTGCATGCAGGCAAGACTGAAGCAAAAGAAAAGAAATACGTGCTAAGCAAAACACCACCACCAATAAAACAAATAGTTAATATGAAAAAGTCATGAGGTAAGTGCACACAGATACAGAGTCTCATGGTGTACATTATAGAGTCAATATTAGTTTTGTAAATTAGACAGTGAGTAACCAGTTCTTACATAAGTAAGTAGTTCTTTAGGATTAAAAATTAGTAGGTACTTAGTTTTTAGCATGTAAGTGTAACGTAAAGGCTAAGCAGATAAGTAGTAGGTATATAATATACACCAGTGAGTACCTATTGAGAATAGGTGTAGGGTTCTTTTCAAGGTTCTTTACAGGGTAAGTAGGTAGGTCAGGTAGACTAAATTTTAGTAAGTAGTTTTTAGCATTTTTGTTTTATGTAAAGGTTAGGTAGATAAGTAGTATCTAACAAGTTGGTTGGTATTGAGAATAGATGTAATGTTTTGACAGTACCGACAACTCAAATCTTTCACCTTTCATACCATATTTATTTCGACAAGGTCCGCCGTGACGGACAAGCTATAAGACACAATAAATACAGGTGTTTCGACGAGGTCCGGTGTGGCGGACAAGTAAAAAACTCAATGATTATTATGAATAACGTAAGCAAAAGCTATGAAATCGTATTATTTGAACGTTAGAACACCAAATTCACAAAACACAAATAAAAAATCTACGCAACATAAGCAAAAAATAATATTTTTTAATAAATTACCTGAAAGGCTTTCTTCGTGCGCGGTTTCGCCGACATTTTTTCGCCAACTGTCAAACTCGGTGTTGTCACAAGCAAAATTTATTTTTCTACTAAAATTTAACCAACCTCCCATTAGCTTAGTAGTTTTTTTGTTGCAAAAATAGAAATAGACGGGGCGTTGGATTTTTTTAAAGTACTTGTCCGGTGGTACGGACAAATTCGAAATAAGGGTTAATTAAAATTTTCTTTAAGGATTCATCAAATAAAGTGTTTTCGTTTGTCACAGTAACGATAAACCAAGTCACCTTTGCATTAATAAAGAAATTTGCCATTTTCCTAATAAAGGGATTTTTGACATTTGAACCACTAACACAAAAGTTCGAAAAAAAGACTGAAATAACAGTTTTCTTTAAAATTTTATTGGGTAACTTAAACAATTAATAATCCGTGTTTCTACCGCGAACACTAACAACACAAGAACATCGGTTTGGCATACTCAAAATGAGTTCATCCAAATCACGCTGTGGAATGGCCGCCCATGTTCGTTGCAACAACAAAAAAAGGTCTTCTTGCGACTGGATACCCTCCATATTCGGCAGAGCTCTTCTCTGTAGCATATCCCATGCATGCTCAATCGGATTCAAGTCTGGCGACTGAGCAGGCCAGGGCAGGACATTGATGTTAGCTGCGGCGAGAGTCTGTCTTACAACTCTTGCGGTGTGCGGTCGTGCATTATCATGCATTAACTGAAATAAGGGACCGATTTGCACTTGTAGAGGAACGATGACGTCTGATACAATCGTCTCAGCATAAATTTGAGCGTTGAGGTTGCCTCTGATTCAAATCAACTCAGTTCTTCCGCCGATCCAAATACCCGCCCATACCATGATGGTTCCACCACTATAAGGATGGACTTCCTGGCAGGATTTTAATCGCTGTTGGCGTCCAGGGGTTCTCCAGTGTCGTATACGTCTTGTATCCGGTCTCATACCGAAACGAGACTCATCAGAAAAGCACACGAAACGCCATTGTTCTTCTGCCCAATTTCTGTGTTCAAGAGCCCATTGATATCGAATCCTACGATTGTGCATTGCTATAGGTGGTACCCGTAGCGGTCTTCGGGAATGAAGGTTCACTTCATGCAAGCGGTTTCTGACTGTTTGGTCGCTAATTAAGTTCCCTGAAGAGTGATGAAGCCTCACGGCTAACATCATGGCGGACTCGAAGAGCTCCAACAATAAGTTGGAGCTCTTCGAGTTAAGATTTGAATGTATCGGTCTTGTCTCCGTGTGGTGCAGCGATACCGTCCTCCATGGCGCTCAGCCACGGTACCAGTGCTTCGGTAACGTGTCCAAAGTCGACTGATAACACTCTGACTTGTATTCAGAGCTAAAGCCACAGTACGTTGCCGGGAACCAGCTTCTATCATTCCCACGGCTCTGAGCATTTCTTCCCTGCTTAAATGACGTCGCCGCTCCATAATAACGTTGGTTTTAATCAGTAGTAGGGAAACAGTAGCACTAATAATGTCTTCAATGCGTTGTATGTTTTTATAGGGAAAATATTGACAGCTGATTTTCATCTTTTACTCGAATTTGATTCACAGTTCCTGATTCAAATTATGAAATGCACCAAAAAGGATCCATATAAATTTATAAAATCATAAATTTATTACAAAGCCACATCTCAATCTCAAGAAATCCGCATAAAAATGCTTGATCCCTAGACACTTTTGATGTGTGTAAATAATTGCTACATAGGGTATATATTTAGAAATCAAATATTTTTTTTTGTACAGCCATCCGGACGTTTGGTTGGCTGGTCACCTCCTAGTTTAAAGTCAAGCGTGCAGAGTTTCCCGAAAAGTATTGCGTCAATAATTGCTACATATTTACTTCATTTATCTCATTTAGTTGTAACTTCAAACATATGTTAAATAAAGGATGTAGCAATTATTTAAATTATCCCAAAAAAAAGTCCCTGATAAAATAATAAAGGTAAATAGTTGCAGTGCGTCTTCACTCAACGGTATTGCTACTTTAGGAGGCAGGCGTTCTAAATTGTTAAGTGGCATGTTATGTATGAGTAGGTTAGTGGATAATAAGCGTATTAAAAGGATATCGTAAATAAAAACAAAATGTGTCTCGTTCATAAGATTCCATTTAATTATACCTATTACAATCAACTTTAAAAATATTCATTAACTTGCCTTATTTTCATACTAGCTTTTGCCCGCGACTTCGTCCGCGTGGAATAGTTACTTTGGGCTAACGTTAAATTTAACCCGGATTTCGAAGCATTCTTCATTGGCGCTCCGCTCCTATTGGCCTTAGCGTGATGATATATAGCCTATAGCCTTTCTCTATAAATTGACTATTTTATACCTTCGGCCGCGAGACGCGTCGAGCGCGGCGACCGATTCTCAAAAATAATCCTTATAGCATGATTCAGTATTCACGCGCAATGGCTTATTGGCGTATTTCATGTATAACTTTGGTGTTTCTGTACTGATTTATATGATTTTTTTTTATGGAGCAGTTAATTAATGTTAACTTTTTCAATTAGGGGTGACTGAGAGTGTTATAAACGTAAGAGTATTCAAATGTAATCAGAAAGCTTCGAACTGCTAAGCTATCGGGAGTTACACGTGTTATTGTGAGTCAACCATAAAAGATAGACATAATATGCTGTCGTGGGGTATTTTTTATATAATTTTAAGGAGAAAATTTCCGTCATAAATGATTTCTGTGTAGCTTAACCATTAGGGTTGCACACGCGACGGAAGATTAAAAAACCCACGTTTTTAAATGTCCTAAAAATAAGAAAATAACCCTACGGGGCTGAGAGAGGGGCCACTCGAAACGTGGGGGCGTAAATTATTTATGAGATATTTACATGACGTGTATAGCTCGTGGGCGTAACTTGCAAAGATACGCCCCCACGTTTTGATTGGCCCATCTCTCAGCCCTGTAGGGTTATTTTCTTATTTTTAGGACATTTAAAAACGTGGGCTTTTAGATTTTTTAAATTTATTAATTATTTTATTATTTTTATCTTTGTTCATCGGGTTTGAAGGTACCCTGAAAATTTCAGCCTGCTAGCTTATCGGAAAGTGCCTCAAAATTGAGTTGCAAAAATCCAACCGGAACGACAAAACGTGGGAAAAACACGCTTTGAGCACCCACTAAATATTATACTTTTTTTTAGTCTTCTTCATATTCAAACTTAATTTACTTCTTATCCGCCAACTTGGGACGGCTGCCATGTTGGATTTAGGTCACGTGATATTTTTTTTCGTATCCCATTCAGCAAACCGTTTCGTTTAATACCCATATCATGGGGATGCATTTCAAATAGCCGATCCGCCATCTTGGATGTCCGCCATGTTGGATTTAAGACACGTGACTATTTTTTTCATATTCCTGACAGCAAACCCTTTCATTTGATACCCATATCTTGGGGGTGCATTTCAAATAGCCTGTCCGCCATCTTGGACGTCAGCCATATTGGATTTAAGTCACATGACTATTTTTTTCGTATTCCTGACAGCAAACCCTTTCATTTGATACTCATATCATGGGGGTGGATTTTAAACAGCCAGTCTGCCATCTTGAACGTCCGCCATATTGGATTTAGGTCACGTGACTATTTTTTTCGTATTCCCGACAGCAAACCCTTTCATTTGATATCCATATCATAGGGGTGCATTTCAAATAGCCTGTCTGCCATCTTGGACGTCCGCCATATTGGATTTAAGTCACCTGACTAAATTTTCGTATTCCTGACAGCAAACCCTTTCATTTGATACCCATATCATGGGGGTGGATTTTAAACAGCCAGTCTGCCATCTTGAACGTCCGCCATATTGGATTTAAGTCACGTGACTATTTTGTTCGTATTCCCGACAGCAAACCCTTTCATTTGATATCCATATCATAGGGGTGCATTTCAAATAGCCTGTCTGCCATCTTGGACGTCCGCCATATTGGATTTAAATCACGTGACTATTTTTATTTCGTATTCCTGACAGCAAACCCTTTCATTTGATACTCATATCATGGGGGTGGATTTCAAACAGCCAGTCCGCCATCTTGGGTAGGCCGCCATATTGGATTTGTAATGACGTTTCTTAGCTAGTCATGTATTTTCATCAGAACTCAGAGCATGTGCAAAATTTCAGTCTGCTAGCTTATCGGAAAGTGCCTCAAAATTGAGTTGTAAAAATCCAATCGGAATCCCTTCACTGCTCTGCTCCTATTGATTGTAGCGTGATGAAAAGTATACTATAACCTGCTCAGGAGTATGAAAAATAATTGTACCAAGTTTCGTTAAAATCCGTCGAGTAGTTTTTGTTTCTATAGCGGTTATACAGACAGACAGACAGACAGACAGACAATAATTTTACTGATTGCATTTTTGGCATCAGTATCGATCCCTAAACAACCCCTGATAGTTATTTTGGAAATATATTTAATGTACAGAATTGACCTCTCTACAGATTTATTATAAGTATAGATTATTTTTTTCGCATATATTATACAATGTGAAATTAGCTTCTTTTTACTCTTCGTAATTCTTTTTGATTCGTCATCATAACATTTCCATTGTGAATTTCGTCTGCAATGAGCTTTGTAGTGACCAATTTGTGTTTCACATACTGGGGGCTGGAATTCTATTATTGACAGTAAATGAAACTCAGATCCTTGTAACGAAAGAGATGTTGTTGGTGTACGATAAGTTAAGTGGAAGTTCTGCAAGCTATTTACACAGCATTGGAAAAAAATTTATAAAGGTATGAATCAAAACAACTAAATATTTTAAAACGATTTACTAGAAAATCACTATACTATCATTATCTATGTATTTATTCGACATCAGTCTTGATTTTGTGAGGTAGATTAATTAGCTTTAACTAATTAAATTAATAAAATTTTGAGATACTTACATTATTGTAAAAAATAATAAATTATTGTGCATTCACAGAATTATTCGAAATGTCATCTTGCACGCTTGAATTCCACCACTGTATGTCGCCATCATTTCTCAAAAATGGAGAATCAGGCATCGGAGTTCTCTTTCTTTTTCAATTTATATTTCGAGAGTATTGTCTGGATTTCATCTGGAGCAAATATCACATTTCTCTCATTAAGCTTGCGCAAGCTGGATGCAACATACTTCCCAAATATATCCAAATCATCCTCATTTTGCCTAGATCTTTTATCTTTAGCACCTAATCTATCGATAGCTGAATCGAGGTCAAAATATTTGGTTTTGCGCTTCTTATTTTGAGTTGGTTTTGGTGTCAAATCAATTACATTGATCATAGAGTCGATTACATGGACTGCTTCATCATCATCAGTCGGAAAACGTCCACTGCTGAACATAGGCCTCCCCCTTAGACCGCCACGCCGAACGACAATTCGCCACTTGCATCCATCGGTTGCCCGCGACCCACACGATGTCGTCGGTCCACCTAGTGGGAGGCCTACCTACGCTGCGTCTTCCGGGCCGTGGTCGCCACTCGAGAACTTTTCTTCCCCATCGGTTGTCAGTTCTACGAGCGATGTGGCCTGCCCATTGCCACTTCAACTTGCAAATTTTATGAGCTATGTCGGTGACTTTGGTTCTTCGCCGAATATCCATGTTCCGGATTTATCATGGACTGCTTGTGTATCTTCAATATTAAACATCGAGTCACTAACTTGAGTCTGAGATGTAGTTGGAGTAGTTTCATCTATCTGAAATATTAAAAAATATACAATAAGGCTGAGTAGTAGTAGTAGCAATAAATAGTCGTTGCTAAGCATCTGTCAAAAGTATTACTTCGGAAAGCACTACTTTGGCTTACCTAAGCCAAAGTATCTGATTCGGGATAAATAAAGGCGGAAACATACTTACGTGTTGTGGCGTGTCGTGATGCGCCAGAAGCATATCGGTTTCATACATTTAATATGGTTAAGGACATATTTGCATGTCGTGTCGTGTCGCAACACGTTCTGTCGAATGTATAAAACTGAATGCTTCTGGCGCCGTCACGACACGCCACGACGCGTAAGTGTGTTCCCACCTTAAACTTTTCCTTGGGGGTCATAATATGTAGTTCAAGCGAAGGTATACTTTACTGACATGTTTCAGAAGCGTTCACAATATACTGGATAATTTTAATTTTGTTACACGGCTCATCCTGAAAACAATTATTCTTACAGGTAGTAGTTCACCTCCAACGAACTCGATCGCGTGAACGAAGTGATTCATGTCAAATGTCTTTGACGAAAAACTGACGTTGTCATTCTTACTTTGACCGCGTTTCATGCGCGTGCTTTTGTGCAACTACAATTACAAGAATCATACAAAATTACATTGTTTCATTGCTATTTACATAGTTACAGTACGATTAAACAGTGGCGACGAGAATTGGTGAAGTTTCTGCAGTGAATCATGGCTAAAGTGCCACCTAATTTCATAGAATTTTATGATACTAAAAACAAGTTTAAAAGATGGGTACAGAGGTTTGAAAGTGCCTTAACTATTTACGCAATCACGGCGGAAAGAGATAAGAACTCCTATCTTCTTCATTACATCGGTGCGGATCTATACGAGACGTTATGTGACTTAGTCTCGCCAGCGGAACCAAGCTCAAATTCTTATAGTCAAAATGTTGAAATCCTGACTAAGCACTTAGATCCAGACCCGTTGGAGATTGCAGAATACTTTAAATATCATCACCGTCACCAAAGAGAAGGTGAATCGATTAAAGAATATTTAACATCGCTAAGGAAAATGGCCTCAACCTGCAATTTTGGTACTTTTCTAGATACAGCCTTGAGAAATCAGTTTGTGTGTGGTGTCAGATCACAAAAAATACGTGACAGGCTTCTGGAGTCAAGCAAGCTAACATTAGAACAAGCAGTGAGGATTGCCACAGGCATAGAAAGTGCTCACGCAGAGGGGACACAAACAATTGAGAGAGAGGTACAGGCAGTGTACATAAATAAAAAGAAACCCTCAGTTGCTTCATCACCACAAACAAAGCCAGGCACCAATTACAACACGGGGCCAATGGATTAATCTGGACCAGCAACATCATCAAACATTGTATGTTTCCGATGCGGTGGGAACCCTTATGCCAGCAAATGCACTATGATGAACGTTAAATGTAATTTTTGCCAGAAAACAGAACATCTTAGAAAAATGTGCCTTCGATTAAAAAGAGTTAATGCTGTGGATGTAACTGGCCGAATGGATGAGAATACAGAGGAGGTGGTATTTGTTAATAATTGCAACATAAATGCAAATACAAAGAAGTTTTGGATAAAAGTAAAAATCAATGGGTCTGAAGTGTCAATGGAATTTGACAGTGGGTCAGCAGTGTCCATAATGAACCTGGAAGACTATAGAGAAATTTGTGATGAGGAATTGGTTTCTACAAAAACCAAACTGTGTACTTATTCTAATCAATTTTTAAATGTTTTAGGTGTTGCTAACGTAAATGCTGCCATTGGAAAGGAGAGTAGAAGTGTCAAGTTATACATCATATCGGGGAACCAGCACCCACTCCTGGAAAGAGAGTGGATCAATAGTTTTAATGCATTTTGTGGCTTCAGGGCAATCCCTGAAGCCAGAAAATGCATTAAAACTATTTTTACACAATACCTGGAGATACTTGATTAACCTGTGCTATGCAATCATAGCACAGGTTAATCAAGTATCTCCAGGTATTGTGTCACATGCCCATTCTTTGCAAAAATTATTAAAAAAATATTGTACATTGTTTGACGACAAAAGCGTAGGTAAGATTAAAGGGGACCCAGTTGCATTGCACTTAAAAGAGAATGCCAAACCTATTTTCTATAGAGCTAGACCAGTACCTTTTGCATTGAAGGAGAGAGTTGAAATGAAAATTGATAATTTGGTAAGGGAAGGGGTTTTGATCAAAGTTGATTATAGTGAATATGCCACTCCAGTGGTACCAGTAGTGAAAGCGAATGGCAAAATCAGGCTTTGTGGAGATTACAAGATAACCTTAAATAAAAATTTACTAGTAGATGAACATCCTTTACCAACTTCAGAAGAGTTATTTAATGGTTTGGCTGGTGGTGACAAATTTTCTAAAATTGATCTTCGAAATGCTTACTTAAATTGGGAAGTTAGAGAAGAAGATCAACACTTACTTACACTTAATACCCACAAAGGGCTTTACAAATGTACACGATTAATGTTTGGTCTTAACTGTGCTCCAGCAAAATGGCAAAGGAAAATTGAGAATATACTAAAAGGCATACCGGGGGTACATTGCTTTATTGATGATATCCGTATATCAGCTCCAAATGATGAGGAACATCTTGATAGGCTGGAACAAGTTTTCGCTAGGCTTTCTGAATTTGGGTTGAAAGTTAATTTAGAGAAATCAGAGTTTATGAAAGATATGATTGAATATTGTGGGTACAAAATCAGTAGAGATGGAATCCATAAGTCAGACAGTAAAATAAGAGCTGTAGTTGGTGCTCTTCAACCTAAAAATATCTCAGAACTGCAAGCCCTCTTAGGTTTAGTTAATTACTATGGCAGGTTTTTACCAAATTTAAGTGATACATTAGAACCATTGCATGAACTGTTAAGAAAGGAATCCAATTGGGTTTGGACTGCTGATTGTGAAAAGGCACTATCAGTGATAAAGAAGCAAATGCTTTCAGACACTGTACTCGCTCATTACACACCAAACTTACTGTTAATTTTGGCCACAGATGCTTCTTCTACAGGGGTAGGAGCTGTACTTTCACACATTATGCCGGATGGTACTGAACGCCCTATTCAATAATTATGCTTCTCAGACTTTAAATGTTACACAAAGGAAATGGGCACAAATTGATAAAGAGGCTTATGCAATAGTGTTTGGCGTTAAACGTTTTTTTCAATACCTTTATGGGAGAAAATTTATCATTTATACGGACCATAAACCGCTGGTTCAAATTTTCTCACCATCTAAAGCCTTACCTCATTTTTCTGCTACACGCATGCAACACTACGCCGTTTTTTTACAAGGGTTCCAGTACGATATTAAATACAAAAACACCAAGAGTAATGCAAATGCAGATGTCTTCTCGCGGTTGCCGATGGCAGAAGAAGTGCCATCGACAACGCCCGAGGAGGCAGATGTTTTTCAAGTCAGTATGATTACTGTTCTGCCCGTGACGGTTACTGACATTGCTGCCGCTACACTTAATGACATTACGCTTAAGCCATTATTGGGGGCGTTACGAACTGGGAAGATGGTGCCTCCAAATGACAGGTTCGGTATTTCTCAAATAGAGTTTTCCTTGCAAAACGATTGCTTAATGAGAGGGAGCCGCGTTGTTGTGCCTATATGCTTGAGAAGCAAGATATTAAAGGACCTGCATTCATGTCATTTCGGAGCTACTAGGATGTTGGCTTTGGCTAGGAGCTACTGCTGGTGGCCTGGGATGGACAAAGACATTAGGGGATTAGTAAATAATTGCACGGAATGCTCCTTACATTTAAATTCACCGCCCTCGGTAGCACCTAAACATACGTGGGAATATCCGTCGAAACCATTCGAACGAGTGCACATTGATTTTGCTGGCAGGTTCCATAATGTCTATTACTAATTGACGCATTTTCAAAGTGGCCTGAAATTCATATTTTAAATAGAATAGACACGGATTCTACAATTGAAGTATTAGACAAAATTTTTACAACCTTCGGTTACCCAGAGATTTTGACTAGTGATAATGGAACACAATTTGTTAATCCTAAATTTAATGAGTTTCTTAAAATGCGCGGAATCACACACAGGCGGTCAGCTCCGTACAACCCGGCTACAAATGGACAAGTAGAACGCTATGTTCAAACCTTTAAGAATAAATTACGCTGTCTCAGCACATCGGGGGAGTCATTGAAAGCGAAGTTAAACCAAATTCTGTTTCAATATCGTATTACACCACACCCTGCTACAGGCAGATCTCCAAGTGAGATTTGGTTTTGTCCTACCAGCCTAACTCACGGTTTTCATTAATTTGTCCAGACAAGAGTACAGTGTTTCCCCGAAAGGATCCGGTTTGTCCAAGCAATAGTACAGAGCCTTTAGAGAGAGAGGTGAAGGTGGTGTGTGTAAGAACACTAGTACCTGGGGATAGAGTGGTTGCTAGAAACTATACGAATGAGGGTCATTGGAAGCTGGGGGTGATTAATAAGGTTTTCGGGAAACTACATTATTCTGTTAAACTTGACAATGGCATGCTGTGGCGTCGACACATTGATCAGATACGTAAAGTGGTAATATACCCATACTCGAGGAAAGTACTAATGCACCCGTCGCTGAGGAGAGGAGGAATAACGAACTACCGATTTCCAGCCTGACTCCTGCCTGTCATTCAAAATTAGACTTTTCTCCAGCTGAGCCGAGTTTGGACTCTGAGCCAACGGTTGCTCAACTAGACTCGGACCCAAATATTGTTGCAAATTCTGAGGCCGAAGCGAACACCGGTTCGGGCACCTCATGCTCAGAACAAGGTTTGCGCAGGAGTCAAAGAGCTAGGAAGCCAGTAGTTTCATTTCACATTTTTGAGAGTCACTTTTAATAAATATATCTCACTTAAACACTTGCCGCGCAGAGCAAAGTCTTTACTAATCGCGCACATGCTTCAAGCCCTGTTTAGTGGCAGGGTCGCCATGTATGGTCGGGTGTCAGATAGAATGAAACATCCCAAAATATGGTGTAAGACTGTCCTTTATTATGTTGAGACCTGACTTATATATTGGTTACACACATCGAAATATATAGGCATACGTACTACATCACAGCGATATTAATAGTTTGGCACCATCACTTAGTAACTTAATGGCATCTGGCACTTCTTGTCCGGCTAGCAAAGTAGACATGGCCTGACCTATACAAGTCAGCGCTACACCAAGCTGTTGCTGCTTGTTCTTTAATAGATCATTCCTGTTGCGAGCAGAGTCAGTCAGAGCAACTTTGACCTCCAAGTTGAGTTCTGGAGCTTCCAACAGAGGACAGTTGTCAGGGATTTCATATTTGCTTAGTCTCTTTGATTTCATCGCAGTCATTCATAATTAAATTTTCCCATCTGGATGCAATTAAATCATTGATCTTAGGACCATATTGTGGTTCCTTTGGTTTATCGGCGCCTAATGCAACTTACAGTGCTTCTGGGATTGGAGCCTCTTCTCCACATTCAAACACAGCAACTGGATCTGAAATAACAACAATTTGTATGTTCTTGTGACAGTTGATGTGTGGGCATGCCTAATATTAGGCTATGCATGGTGTCTACCACGTAGTGTCACGCACATTCTGATAGATTACATCAGAAATGATATCTCGTATCAAATTCTGATCTTCGTGCGGAAGTATCTCGTACTAGCACGGATGACGGTATGAATGCTTTGACACACATCCAAAGTGACCATATTGATTGATTGATTGATTGATTTTTCAAGGTCTTTATTTAATAACATGAGTTAATACAATCCTGTTTACAAATGATCTTATTCTATTTGTATACAAAACATGGGTCATTTTGTTACGTAGTAAAGTGACCATATTGGAATCCCGTTCCATGGCTTGTATCTGTAGTTGATGAATAAAGACTATCTTGAACGGTTGAAGTTGATTTCTTTTTCATAACCTAAAATAAGGCATACGTACTTACCAGTATTTTCTTTTGTTTCTTCTTGTTGTTGTTCCTCGATGTTAGTAGGCATGATCAAGGGCGGACTCATCGTCTGCGATCGTTGCTGGGATCGTGATCGTTGTCGAGAACGGGATCATGCCGCCATTGCCACTATACTGCCTGCAGGTCTGCCCGGCGAACGCGTCTACCCACGCGCGCGCTCCCATCCCGGCGTGGTGCTGCCCACGCGGCGGAACCCTCTTCCCTGCGAGGTGCTACGGCGTGCCTAAGCCCAGGGCAGTAACCTTCCTTCTATCTATAGTGACCAGTGACAGTGCCTAGAGACCTTAATCTACCTAGAATCTACGACCCTAATTCTGTGTCTCATGTTTTAACCAATAAATGTGTAAAGTGTTACCTTGGTTTCATTTCTAAACTTACCTAGAAACCCACTTGCCACAATGTTTTGTGGAATACTGCTTGATAAGCGCATGGCTACATTACTGCTTACTCCCAAGTCAGTTTGGCCTTCTAAAACAACATTCGACTGTGCACCTGCATAGAGCTCAAAATCATTTGTCAGCCCTGACGCACCACTCAAAACAAAAGCCTTATATCCCCATTTGTGTGGTTTTTTAGGGTTGTAGTTTTTTAAAGTAGTCCTTGCTTTTTTTGGTATTACTTGCTCCTCAATTGCCAAGTATTCTTCTCTAGGTAAAAAAAAAACTTTTTTTAAAAAAAGTACCGACTTCAAAACAAATACAAAAAAGTTTAAAATAACTTTTCTTTCGGAAGTCGGTGGCAAAAGTCAATGACACAACAAAACAAAGCCACCGACTTCCGAAAGAAAAGTTATTTTAAACTTTTTTGTATTTGTTTTGAAGTCGGTACTTTTTTTAAAAAAAGTTTTTATTTTACCCTTTTTAGTTTATTTATTACGTATTCAACCCAAAAACTTGTAAAATACAAAATTTTCTTACATATGCACTAATCTTGTAATCCGTCACAACATAAAAAAAAACCATATCTCTAAAACTACTGAACCGATTTTGATGAAACTTGCAGTGTACCCTAAGTTGAACAATACCTAGTACAACAAAAAAAGAATTACTTAAATCGAACTTATAGTTCCGGAGATATGCGTGCACAAACATAAAAACATACATACATACATACACTTATGAAATTTGGCACATTTGTTCAGACGCTGATATAGACTAACATATATGAAAACTGGGCAGTTCTGATAATATTACATACATACGGGTCGAATTGATAACCTCCTTTTTTTTGAAGTCGGTAATAAATAAATTTCTTTGCAGCTTGTCATAATTGGGGTCATTAATAGGAACAGTGTCCTCATTGTTAGTAAAATGAAGAAACCTCTTCAGTTCTTCAAACCGATTGCAAGTCATTGCATTACTTATAGGTGTGAAGCTACAACAGCAATTCCAGTAATGACGAGTAGTAGGGAAATGCATGATAGACATATATATTAGTACACCTATAAACTTTTCAAGCTCTTTGCCTGTCATTCCTACACCCTCGCGTTTGTTCCGAGTAACGACACATTTCTTGCATTATACAAGGTGTTGATTTGCATCCTAGTCAAATTCAAGGACGTAATTATGCTGATGATTCTCGACCCAAATCAACAATAAAACAGGTAGATATTTTTTTTTTTTTCCTGTTTACTGAAATCCGCAAGTATGAACCAGCCGTATTTAAAGGCGGCGCGTCTGTTACTAGCCCTATAACCGCGCTTTCACACACAAACAAACGCAAACATTCATACACACACAACGCATACGCAACAATCATTCACTAAATTCGTAGGTAATCAATCCCACCTTATCCAACCACGGCGCGGGCGCTCTCCCGCGCACGCGCTTTGCCGCGCTCCCGCGGGCGGCCCCCCGTCCCCGAAACAACATGTGTTTGATGGTGCCGCAGCGTGCGTGCGCTTTGCAAATTCCGCTTCTTCTTTGTGACTTCATTCGAAAGTGCAAGATGACGGACAATAATCTAATGTCGAGTTGGTGGAGATGGTTCGCCTGTATGCCATCAGTGGAGAGTGGAGACAGCCTACGTGGAGCCATCCGGATGTTCACGGAAATGTTGTAAATGGGTAGATTTTCATTTTATGATTTATTTTAACGAATTTTGTGAGAAATATTATTTTCCTACAAAAATTGAAAATGAGCTACTAAATAATGATATTCTTTAAAAAACAAAGGTTTCTGCAAATGTACACTGTTATTTTAATAACCCATTTACGAGAAAAATCGATAAATAGAAATATTTTGATGAAGTGAATGATAATGTGTAGCAGTAAATGACATAACACGTTGAATTCAATGACAAGGTGTTGAAGTTAATGATGCAAATCAAACATAATAAGTAAAATCAGTTTTTATTTATGATTACAAGATTACAATCCCAAAAAAGATTTTAGAACAAATAAAAATAACAGTCTCTACAAAATAATCAGTCTTGGTCTCAGATTTTTGAATTGCTTAACTCAAAGTGTAAGTCACGAAAAACTTCGGTGTTTATTAACAAATTATACAACAATGTACTTTTTGAACTTAAAGTAAATACTTAAAAATGTTTGATTATTGAAACAAAAAGCCTTTCCACAATAATTCACTTAAAAAATATCGGTATAATATAATATTATTAAAATAATTTTCCTTTTTTAATTTAACAACAAAAATAAACTTAACCCATTTGCGCCCGCTGTGCCCAAACGAGGACACTTGTAGAAGTATCCCCTATTTTTCAATTACTTAATTTATTCTTGTTTTCATTATTGACTAATAACATTTGATAGTGTATCTTTATGTTTTTAGTCCAAAAATATAATATTGACAGCTAAAATAGATTCTATAGTGCATTTAAAAGAGGTATTTCAAATTCTGTAGATGCCGAAAATTAATCAATTTTAATTTTTTACTTTTTGTTCAAGATGAATTATTTTTTGTTAATAAAATACTTAAATATACTCTGAATAATAAAATAAAATTATTTCACAACAAAAATATAGAAATCTCTTAGTAGAATAAGTGATTTTATAACGGTGTCCACAATTGAGGACGTTGGGCACTTCAGAGGTATTTATTTCGATTTTTATTGAGACATTTATTTTGAGCAACTACTAGCACAAGTGACATTTATAAGTCAAAATGACTACCATGGCCTTCAGGAAGCATTTGGAGCTGTGTTGGAAGGAAAATATGGTTTCGGAGAGGTAGATTTAGTGGGTCATCCACCAGAAACAAGCCCATATACGAATATACGAAGGTGATGATGACAATAATGCAAAGCTATGTCGTATCATGAGATATACCAAGCAGAGTCTATGTGTTTACGGGACGAAAAGGAATGGGGCAGCAGCAAGTAGAAAACATGAGATGCTGTAACGAAATGACATAGTCTAATTTATAAGTGGCACGTCTATCTTATTCGGCTTCAAGACCTCATTCGCTCATTTATTTCGAACAAATCCTGCTATGCGTGTGGCTAGTATTTTGGTAAAAGTTCTTAGCTATATCCTAGAGAGCCAGTGGATGTTGGCATACCGCATGTTTTACATGAAGGAATGGACGGGATCGAGCTAGATGTACAATCTATTTCTCTGCACCACTCTGATATACCTGGCCAAAAATGTTGAAGGGTTTTGTTCACATATGTGCTGGATTTAGCTGTTGTGACCACCTTGTGTGTACGCCTACTAACTAACAAAACTAAGATAGATCAGCTTGTCTTTCACTGTTATATCGCATCTTATTATTTGAGACACATAATCTGCGTAAGTTATCGGCCAGCAGTTGTGATGGTATCATGCCTGCAGCAAAATGGGGTGGGTAATTATTCTCAAAAACATTCCCAACAACTATGACGCATTGCACTCATAAAAACGCTTACTGGTAACGCAAAACGTGTTGTAAAACACTGTGCGTTGGTAATTACTGTTTTAAAATTTTGGCACCGTATGAGCCCATCGTCCCCATTTGAGGACGGCATTTTTTTTCTATAAAAACAAAATATATATTTAATAATTTTCATTATTTTTGGTTTATTTTACTGTTTAAAACCCTTTACATAAGAAATTGCTTCCTACTGCTCATTTATATTTGGGTCTTAATGGGTTAAATCAATCTTTTTTTAACTTAAATTAATCTTTGATCATATAGACAAGAATCCTTCTTAGAATAATTTAGATAAAAATAATCTCGACCCTTGTTGTGAAATTCTAATTACAAGGTAATTTTTCAACTTAAAAATAAACTTAGATCATTGAAACAAAAAGCCTCAACATTATTATGTATATAAAAATATTCCTTTTAAAGTTTACTAAAACAATCTGTGTTGATTTTAACAAAACTCAGTAGGTAAATCAACTACAAAATAATCAGTCTTTACATTAGTAAGTACCTAAATATTTTTTGTTTTTTTTTTTACATAATGACATTTTGAGATGATTTAGATGTACCAGGTCGGTTCATATAATGTAAGTTCAATTCATTTTGAGTTTTGAAAGTTCTATCTTCTAAGACAACAATTTTCTTGTTACTCTCATTTCTTTTAGGAGCAGTTTCGTCTAATGTCACCACATTTTCTGAACTATAATAATTTTTTTTAACATTTTGTGAAATATCGTAATATCCTAGGTGTTTGCCGTGTACGCAACGCTCATCAACATTGCAGAAGAAACAACTTACTTTTCTAAGAGTAAGTTTTGTTGAGAATACATCCCAAAGTACCTGGTGCACAGAAAGGGTGCCTCTGCTGATGATAAAAGATTCACAAAAAGAGATCCCACTAAACTCAAAACCCAATTTTGCAATAGTACCCTACACTATAGAAACAGTTACCTAATGTCTATCAAAATTTACAATCATATTCCGAAACCTATCAGAGAATCACCTTGTCAATTTTTCAAAAACAAACTAAAGTCGTGGCTACTCGAAAAGTCGTTCTATTCTCTAAAAGATTTTTTTAATGATAGATAGATTTACAATCATATTCCGAAACCTATCAGAGAATCACCTTGTCAATTTTTCAAAAACAAACTAAAGTCGTGGCTACTCGAAAAGTCGTTCTATTCTCTAAAAGATTTTTTTAATGATAGATAGATAGTTATTAAGGAATTAGATGAAATACTAGAATGTAAGTTTCTCAATACCAAAGTTAATAGTGTTTGTTTTATTTTAAATGATAAGTAACTATAGTTTATTGTTATTTATCTGCTGATGTTTTACTTTTTGTGTTAGTTTAAGTTAATTAAGCCTTATCTGCGTTTATAAATGTCTTTCGTTAATTTTATGTTGAATTAAATCTAAATGTTACTTTATTGTAAACATAAATATTCGTATGCCGCTTTATGCGGTGGATATGCTGTACTAACCATGTTTAACACCTGTAAACCTACCATATTCTACGAATAAATGTCTTTGTCTTTGTCTGAAAGGCTTAAGATTCTTCGGAATTAAATTTTCTTTTTCTTTAATAGCATTTTCAGTTACATTTATAATAATTATGTTTTCTACATTCTCTTTTATTACTGTATAAAATGTTTCGAAATCACCAATATCTTGTCCATAATTTATTATTTTACCTGCAGTTCTTTTTAGAACGGCTCCCACACCATCAGGAGCACCCTTTCCTTGCCCCGCCTCTGTATAATTCCAAGTAATTCTGGAAACATATTCAAAATCAGTTCGAATCTGTGATATTACATAAAACAAATATTTGTTTCGATACTGTGACACAGGTGAGTCTGACAGGAAATGTAGAGTCGTAATAAAAGGATTGATTTCCATAGCCTGTTTTATCAATGGAATTAAATGTGCCCAAATAGCTGCCACATCGTGACGAACACATTTACTGATAGTGCATACCGATATTGGTCGAACTGCTCCTAAAGAAAAATCATGAGTGTAAATTACTGAGGTATGCAAAGATACTTGTTGTCTGCTTCCTCCAAAATGAAATGACTGGACTTCTTCAGCATATTTAAGGGAGTAATTTTCGGAGAAATCTATGTGTAGAATGGCTTCCGACATTGTCAAATTTTCTTTTAATTGTTTTATTGTTTTATATTGTGTTTCAATATTATGGATATCTAAGAGAAAAGGTTTTATAACGAATTCTAATTCTTTGATAGCTTCTAATGGCTTGGTTGTGATACGATCTTTAACTGTTAGTACTTTGTTCTGTTTTAGCCCCTTTTTTGTTACTACCTCTTTGGAAGCTTTTCTCCATTTAAAATAAGTTAAATTAGAGTCATTGGAAAACTCTCTGTAGTTAATATTTTTATTTTTACAAGAATTACACTCTCTTAATAAACAACTTGGGTTCCTGGGTTCACAACATAAAACTGAGACTAACTCGTGTGAGTTTTTTACTCCTATAATAGACGCATTACACAAAGCCTTAAATAATAACTCTATATTGGTGTGTTGAGCACACAAACATGTATCTCTGCCTGAAAGTTTTGGATAAAGCACCCAAAATGGACGATGTATGGTAAAAAATGAGTAACTTACTTTAAAATTGGTTTCAGTAATGAATCTTTTGTGTAAAACTTTTAGTGGGGCTGTTAAATATCTTTTTTGCATTCTCCTTTGATTTTTAGTAATAAATTCTTTCTTACCTGCAGATATAGTACTAACAGTGTCATCATTATAAAACATTTCAATGGATTCGATCACTTGTTTTCTAAGTAAGCGAAATTTTGTATCCTTTCTAGACCGCAAATTTGAAATGGCATTATGACGACGATTTATGCGTTTTTTCCGTCGAGTTAAGTTTTGGCCGTTACCTTCAGTCTCTTTATCAGAATTGTGACTCTTGTTGAACATTGCTTTCAGTCTTGATATTTTCATTCTTTGGTTCTTGTTAATTTTCTGTAGATTTTTTATAATCGTTATCAATCGTATTCTTTTCTTCAATTCTTGATACCGTACCTTCCCTTCCCGTTTTTGCATTTCTTCTTTCGTAAACAAGCAAATGGGATCGTCTATAGGATGGGTGACATTTTCAGAAATTCCATCAGCTTCAACATTAATTACGTTTGGAATTACTGAAGATACCTGTTCTTTCTTACGATGTCTATATTTCTTCGAATTTTCCTTCCATTGTTTACGCAATTTTCTCTGTTCACGTGGACTTTTCTCTGTGATGGATTTTTGTTTTTTTTCTTCTTTACGTTTTCTGTACTTAGCTCGCTGTTTTTCTTTTTCTAAAGCATATAATTCGGGGTCGTTTTTTATCTCTAAGTACTTGCGTCTTTTGCATAGCCTTTGTTGGGCCAAACGCTCTGCTTTCGTTTTAGCCATCTGTACCTATAACAAAATAAATTACAAACAAATTTGCAAAACATAAACTAATACTTAGTCAGTAATCCACAATTTAATATATAATATTACTTTTAAATTATCCAATTTGCGGTCTCTAAATCATTAATCTCAACAATGCATCATTCAACACAACACAAATGTCATTTCCCTCAAAAAGAATCATTTACCTCATCAGGAATTACACAGTGAATGATGTTACGATAAATGACGAAACGTTATAAAACAATTTACAACGTTTCGAATTAGGCGAAAACCTAGACAATTATTATGCTCTTTAGTCAGTATAGAATACTTAGTAATCATGCTCATTCCTTTACTAAATCAAGAAAATTAACTTACCAGAAATATGTCCAGTCGTTTAATGATGAAATTTTTTATGTACGTCAGGCTGGCCCGGCCCCATGGAATTTAATAATGAGATTGTTATCAATCCAATGTACCCGGGTATACTAATATATGTAACACCTTCATTTTCAATGTAACTCTTTTTAAAAGAAATTACGTGCACTTCTTAGTGGCCGGGCCAGCCTGACGTTTTCAGCCCGGCCACCTTGTTTCCCACTAATCTACAAAAAATACTGGCAATATTGTGCTACAGATGAAATGTACCCTATAATTTATGCATATGTAACACAAAATCGAATCCTAAAATGCAATAGCATACGAAATATTAGCGGTTGCAGGTGGCCGGGCTGAAATTATTTCGTTAAACTGCAACACCTACCAAAAAATAATACCAGTACATAATGAGATATAGAGATATAGAATACATGTAACGCTTTCATTTTAAATTATAATACATATTTAGAAAGAATAATCACTTGAAATTATATTTCAGCCCGGCCACCTAAAAGCGGTAATATTCCCTAAAATCTTATGCTAATTTGTACAGTAAAACCTGATACAGCTATGAAATGAAAGTTACATTCGTTTTGTTTTAGTCGTATACCTTTAAGCCTTCTGTTTGACTAGATTATCAAAATCTGAGAAACTTTCCGAAGAGTGACTATCATTTATTAACTAATTTCAGGACATTTGGTTTGTTGAGTGAAACAAAATTGGTAATTGTCATATTTTTTTAATAATCATTTTTGAAATTAGTTAGACAACATTTGTACTTATATTAATTAGGTACTATAACAATTGTTAATTATAAATAATGTAAAAAAAGATTACACATTGATAATAACACAGTTATAAAAAAAAAACCGGCCAAGTGCGAGTTGGACTCGCCCATGAAGGGTTCCGTAGCAGCAAGCATAGATTAGAGATATAATTATATTGAGATTAGTAAGTAATATACACAAACAATAAAAATAACTTTGTTTTTCATAGTATTTGTATGAATGGCAAAGTTATATTTGCGGGTTTTGAAAATGTACTATATCTCAAAAACTGCTAACTGTATCTCATCCAAACCAATTTTCGTTGGTAGTTTTGGTTGAGGTCTACATTATATATTTTTTTTTTTAGTTTTATCATTCTCTTATTTTAGAAGTTACAGGGGGGGGGACACACTTTTTACCACTTTGGAAGTGTCTCTCGCGCAAACTGTTCAGTTTAGAAAAAAATGATGTTAGTAACCTCAATATCATTTTTAAAGATCTATTCATAGATACCCCACACGTATGGGTTTGGTGAAAAATTTTTTTTTGAGTTTCAATTCTAAGTATGGGGGGCACCCCCAAAATTTGTTTTGTTTTGATTTTTGTGTGAAAATCCTTATGCGGTTCACATAATACATCTTTCTACCAAGTTTCAACAGGATAGCTCTTATACTTTCGACAAAAAGTGGCTGTGACATACACGGACAGACAGACAGACAGACAGACAGACATGACGAATCTATAAGGGTTCCGTTTTTGCCATTTGGCTACGGAACCCTAAAAATTATAGTAATATCAATATTACCTTAACATCGAACATTCATTCATTCAGAATATTAGAAGATAATTTTTGGTTAAATACTTATTATACCTTGGTAAAAAATCACAGATTTTCATAATGATTTTTACATCAACTTTGAATTTAAAGTTTTGAAAACTTTCAATTAAAATTATGCTAATATAATTATTACAACAATTCTTAAATAAAGAGAGAACCATAGTTCTTTCAGTGGCAGCTAATGGAAATATAGCTATGTAGTATATATAATTTAACATAATATTAAAATCACAGCTAAAAATCACAATGTTAACTTGTATAATTAAACGTATGCTAATATAATAATCATTGCTAGCCTATATCTGGCATTTGTACTATAAGTATTTTGACTAATTCAAATTTAAATATATTGCTTATTAGAATCGATAAAAACGTACTAATCACTTGATTATGTTATTTAATCAAGCTAAAATGTACGTCAAGGAATGTAAAAATATTAAATCCAAATTACTTTTTTTAACACTAGACTGTAAATCGTCATAACACATCCACAGATCTTGATTAAATAAATGGCATTTATAATGTCCTAGATTTTCCCCCAATACTACATATTCAATAGCACCTACAATCACATAAATATTAGTTCTAACTTTGATAGATAAAGGTATATCGTTCAATATTATTTGATCTGTTCCATTTAAATCAAAAGATATAATATTCTTTACATTATAGCTGGACAAAACAGTGCCCGGGCAATCGTGTTCACAATCCTTCGAAATAACGTCTATACAAATTGAGTCTTCTAGGGCTGATATTCAAAATGTTTTAATTACGTTCATATTAATGGGTAAAAATGGTACTGTTCTTTGAAGTTGAAATGCACATTTTTCTTCGGTACATGTTTTTGTAAATAGAGCGCTATAAAATAATTCTAAAATCATTTGTTCAAACAAATTTGCGACATTGCATTCACAATTTATATCTATTGTATTTTTCGAGGATAGTTTGTAGTACTTTTTACATATGGTATTTCTTAGTTCGTATACTGCGGCTTCAGATATGTTTTTGTTACCTATAAATTGTATATAATTACATAACATATTATTATTATTTTCAGTCTGATCTATTTCTAATTTAAAGTTATTAAATGCAATATAACCATAAGCTATTAAATATGTAACAGCATCAAAACCACATGTATTTGTTAAAGTGGAACCAGTTACAATATTTCCATTTTTTATAAATTTTAACATTTTATAAATCGGTACGGTAACTGGCTCTTCAGCTTGTCCTTTCCAATTTTCTACAAAACTTGGCATATCACTGAAAATAGAATCTTGAGGAAATAACCGTTTTTGGTGTGTTCTTTTTTGACGATTCTTTTTGATTTTAATCTTTCGCTCTTGAAGGGGCGGTGCCTCATTATTTTGTAGTTCACTAGCAGCGATATTAAGCTCTCCATTTAAATGATTAATATGTATGTTTAGAAATTCGTCAATCCTGTATTTTCTTACTTTAGTTTTGAGTAATAAATGTTTTATTGTTTTAAAATAATCCTCTGATGCACTAGACGATGGATTTTTGTTTTTTGAATTGTATAATGGAGCCATAACGTTTGACCACATGGGCAATTTTCCCAATAAACGTTTTAGAGTAGATATTAGAGGCGGATAATATAATTTGTTGGGGCGTTCACAAGATTCCTCTTCTTGTTTATTTTTACAAGCAACAATATTATCAAACCATACCATAAAATTGCTTACATCTAAAACATTCTCCTCATTTAGGAATCTTTCTTCATCTACGTAATTGTGTGCGTTGTTAGAATCTTTTTTATCAATTGTAATACCTTGAATTCTTCTTTTCAAATTACAGTGGGCATCAAAGCAAATTTTTGAATAAAATTTAGTTAAAATAACAGTTAACATATTTTCAATTATCTCTCTTATGACTACGATACACTCTGCTGTTTTTATGTAAAGAATACAACGAACAAAGAAAAATTTTACATTTTCTGTTGTATTATTGAAGCACGAAAGATTATGAATAGTTTTGACAAAGTGACTTGTATCTATTCGCATATATACTACAGGCAAACTATTTGTATGTCCCTCCAATGCACTGTAAGAAGCTTCTAAGTAATCTTTTGTAGATTTATATGAAGTAAAGCATTGGATTGTAGCAGCAATCAAAGCTGAGGAATCGTCCGTGATTATTTCTGCAGGAGGGATAATTCCATTACTGGCCCATTTACCCAACCAATCCGCAATGCTATTTTTAGTGTGAGAATCACTAAGCATTTGTGAAATTGGAATAGATTTTAAAAAGCTATCAGCAGTTATTAATATAACATATAAGAATAATCTTTTAGTAAATTTAGTCCCATTAGGTAACACAATTGGTTTAATTATAGAGCCTGTGGCATCTAATGATATGGTTGGTCGACCATACTCTTGAACATATTGTTTGTAATATTTTATTTGTTCTTCTAACCAGTAGTAAATATGAAAAGTTGGTTTCATTAAAATTTCCTGAATTACGGAAGAGTATGTTGAAGTATTTGCCATAATGACAACAGATAATATTTGATTGGTATGGTACCATTTCTGCTTCCTTGTTTCATGACGTATTTGGCGTAATGCTCCGACTGATGGCAATACAGGTGGTTCCTTATCTTGAAATATCATATCATGACTCGCTATTTGTTTTCTAACTATTGTTGCTGAATCAAATTTTAATTTCTTAGATAATGTTCGTCTTGAGTACGGAGTGAGTCGTATTTTTTTTAAAGGATTATGCTTAAAATTTGGTTGAAGTTGATCAATTTCACATAAAAAATCAATAATATGATCAGTCTTATCTTTATTTTGAATTTTCACTGTTGCTTGACACTGAGTGCAACGTCCGTAGAATGTAATGTTAGCGCCTTGAATAACATGTCTTTTAAATGCTACAGTACAAGGTAACTTATAAAACTCCCAGAGTTTTTTTCTTAAAAGACCGGACCACTTAAATTTGGGAATAGCTCTGTACGTCTGATATCTTGCACTAGGTTTATTTTTATCGTGTCGTTTATACGTATAACTTAAGGGTTCAATTTTCTTCCATTCATGAACATCAATTGGAAATTTAAAACTAATTTGATGAAGTAAGCTTGCTTGTTGAATAACTGGAGAAGACCCTGATGATGATGTTGACGAAATTATAATACTATTGGTATTATCTTCATTTCTTTTAATGAAGCACTCATCTTTTGCCCGAGGTGAGTTCTGGTTGTTTAAAAAGTTTCTTCTAAAGCTGAGATATAGTGCTTTTGGTGACATCACATAGTTTATATCTTTTGCTATGGTATTGTATATAATAGAACTATATCTTGTCGTGGTGATCAAGCGTTTATGTTTCTCAAATATTTGTTTTTGAGCCACAATATCTAACGCACTACGTTTTCCCATGGTGTAGGCACGCTCAACTGAAATAAAATATATTCATTTTAACTATGGTTTCGTAATAGGTATTCATGTAGGCTAAATAACTACATTAATATTTATTTAAATACAAATTCCCTAAAAAGATAAGTGTATGCAGTAACATTTGCATGCATTATCAAGTATATACATAAATCTATTAAAAAATATTTTAGCACCTAAGGAAAGAAAGAAAGAAAGAAAGCAAAGAATGTTCATAAGAATCAAATTTACTTTCACAAAACTTATAACTTTTGGGACATTAGAAATATATAAGATAGAACAGAGATGGGGAGAGGGGCGCGTGTCGCGGGACGAGGAAAAGAATGCGGTGAGCGAGGGACGTGGATCGCTGTGGCAGGCCGTACAAGGGGGAGTTACAAGAAGCGCGGGTACAGACGAACACCGTCGACGGTTGCCTGATTACAATGAATAATTCACTAAAATCCAATATATAAATCTTACAGTAATTAATAAGAAACTGATTAATTATTGATTTCACGAAATAAATAAGTACACAATAATAATAAGTAAATACATAGGGTAGGTACACAACAATAAGATTCACAAAAACTAAACATTTACTGTTAGTAAATCACCAAAATTATTACCTATTGACTATAAACGAAAGGATAAAATATATTTAGTTGATGGCATTGTATGGAGTTTTATTATTAAGTAAATGAGTGTTTAGATTTACTTTACTTTACCTGTATATTTTTTTAAATAATTACTTAGCTACCCATTAACATTGTTTGTCGATATATTTTAATTTATCAAAACTATGACTTACCTTAAAAACATCACATCACAAACAACTACACTGCAACAACTAATCAAATTTTACACTCACAGTAATATTAAAACGTAAAATATTATGTCAGAAGTGTTGATAACTACACGGCTCTTGCGCATCTATTCTGTCTACTCGGGGAAAATATCTTACGACTTAGGTTGGGACGCGACACAGGCGCCGTCTAAAAATCGGTGGTAGCGTCTGTGAACTATTATCTTTGTATGGTTATGTTGTGAAGCCAAAAACGGAGAAAATATATATAGGTTTAGGTATTATGTATCCAACAATTATTATGTGTGATTTATACTACTTAGTTTATTAATAAAAATATCATAGTAACGCATTTTGTTTCACTCAACAAACCAAATGTCCTGAAATTAGTTAATAAATGATAGTCACTCTTCGGCAAGTTTCTCAGATTTTGATAATCTAGTCAAACAGAAGGCTTAAAGGTATACGACTAAAACGAAACGAATGTAACTTTCATTTCATAGCTGTATCAGGTTTTACTGTACAAATTGGCATAAGATTTTAGGGAATATTACCGCTTTTAGGTGGCCGGGCTGAAATATAATTTCAAGTGATTATTCTTTCTAAATATGTATTATAATTTAAAATGAAAGCGTTACATGTATTCTATATCTCTATATCTCATTATGTACTGGTATTAGTTTTTGGTAGGTGTTGCAGTTTTACTGTTTTATATTAACGAAATAATTTCAGCCCGGCCACCTGCAACCGCTAATATTTCGTATGCTATTGCATTTTAGGATTCGATTTTGTGTTACATATGCATAAATTATAGGGTACATTTCATCTGTAGCACAATATTGCCAGTATTTTTTGTAGATTAGTGGGAAACAAGGTGGCCGGGCTGAAAACGTCAGGCTGGCCCGGCCACTAAGAAGTGCACGTAATTTCTTTTAAAAAGAGTTACATTGAAAATGAAGGTGTTACATATATTAGTATACCCGGGTACATTGGATTGATAACAATCTCATTATTAAATTCCATGGGGCCGGGCCAGCCTGACGTACATAATTTTTTGACAAACTTATATAAGATCTCTTGAGAACGTAATTTCACAGTCAAAACGTGCACCCTTGTGGACAAATCTACGATGACTGAGGGGCCGCGCGGGGTGAGGCCCTCAGCATGCATTCGGATACTAGAATTTCATTCTTTTGATGGGAAAAATTTATCAAACAAAAATTGCGGAAGGTAATGATGAAATTCTTGTGACAAAATTTTAAGATAGATTATAGAATCAGGCGTTACTTTGCGGAAATCCATGACATTAAATGTTATGAAAAATATCTAGCTTTAATTCCGCTACAAAAATCCAGGCTTCATGCAGGATGCAGTCCCACCCTCCCGCCCTCATGCATATGCACATGAAGCAAAGGTCCCACCCTCCCGCCCACATACATATGCATACGTGCAAGAAAAATGGAAAAAACATGCCATGCAATCAAACCTATACTCGACACGTGTTTCGCCCCTCCACGGGGCATCCTCAGGAGATGTTGACTCGACAAGCGCTCGGCCTCGAAACTTCGAGGCCGAGCGCTTGTCGAGTCAACATCTCCTGAGGATGCCCCGTGGAGGGGCGAAACACGTGTCGAGTATAGGTTTGATTGCATGGCATGTTTTTTCCATTTTTCTTGCACGTATGCATATGTATGTGGGCGGGAGGGTGGGACCTTTGCTTCATGTGCATATGCATGAGGGCGGGAGGGTGGGACTGCATCCTGCATGAAGCCTGGATTTTTGTAGCGGAATTAAAGCTAGATATTTTTCATAACATTTAACAAAATTTTAAATGGTTAAATAATAACATTAGAGGTATCTTCTGATGTAACTAATATAGTAATTGTTCGGTATACACTATAATTTTTATAAATGGGTTTAAATTAAATAAAATTTAGGCAAGAACTTTGAGTTTTTATGAGGTCAATAAATATTGTATAGAAAATAACGGCGAGGTAAATGATTTCCGGGATAGTTTTTTGTAAGTTTTAATATTTTATGTTGGAGAGGCAGAAAGCCTTGAGTCTATGCCATAAATTTTTTTTTTGACAGATGTGACAGGTTTGTTGTCTCGCTCTAACACCTCACCTTTTTTCTCTCTCTCTGTTCAATGGCCGTCCCGTCAGGTCGAATATTTTTCAATCAAAATCAATATAAGTGATTAAACTTTACTTGTGAGTGTTTTATGTCAGGTGGTTGGAGTACAAGAAATAATAAACTCAGGTTGTTGGAAGTCTTTTATAATTGAGGATCGTTACAAAACGTTATCTGCGCATTCTGTACACAGATGACTGCTGGCTGGTTCTAGTCATAGGCCACAGAGTCGTGTGTGTATAGAGTGTTGCCAACTCATAATTATATTCAACATCTCCCTTTTTCAAAAGATAGGTACACATATTAAGGACATACGGTTACAACTTAGTCGACAGGACATGTAATTACACGACACTATTTTTAGTCTAATTAGGGTACAACACTAATCTTAAAATACGACATAACATGACAAGTAACGTCAGACATGACATTAGTTTGACATTTAAACTGAAATAAATATGTACATTGTTGATTCGCTCGACGGTGTTCTGGCTAGCACGTGTGTTCGAATCTTTTTGCGGATTTTGTGTGATTGTTGATACTCTTTTGTGCCTTGTTATTGTGTATTGTGTTGTCCTTGTGCTCGTAAAAAGGTTTGTATTGTGATAGTCTTACTTTTACCCAAGTTTACCCAAGATGGACAAAAATAAACCCCCCGATCCTGATCCTCCTGACATTCCATCATCCCTTTTCCCACTCTCTCCAAACCCACTTTTCCAACTCGCGGAGGTTGCTTGTGCTGCTTCAGAGATGGATACATCTGAGTCCCAGCACGGTCAATCTTCCCGTAAACGCCACGGAGACGAAACAATTTTAACGCCTACCCCCCCTAGCAAACAAATGCGTAGTCAAATTGGCCGACTCCGTTATTCAGCAATAGATAAAGCCCCTTACCTCGTCCATGTCTCCCGTATTGAGTCCCAATCCAACTCCGGTTCCACCCTACACCCTGTGAATTTAGGTAAATTTTTAATTAGAAATAACATCTCAAACATAGCTCTTGGTGGTGTAAAAAAGGTGGGTAGAAACCGTGTTTCGGTGGAGTTTGCAACCCCTCAGGATGCAAACTCTTTCCTCGTTAATCCCCTGCTATCAAAACACAGTTATAACGCTTTCATTCCCACATTCAACATCACAAGGATGGGCGTTGTCACTGGTGTCCCTTCTGATCTTACAGAAGAGGAAATCATGGAATTGTTATCGGTCCCCACGGGATGTGGGCAAATACTAAAGGTACGACGTATCAATAGAAAGGTGCAGAAAGAAGGGAACTATGAATGGAAACCCACTGAAACCTGTGTGATCACATTCGACGGTCAAGTTCTACCCAAGAGAATATTCTGTTGCTATACTTCCCTCCCTGTGGAACAATATATCTTCCCCACCATCCAATGCCGCAAATGCTGTCGATTTGGACATGTGGCAAACGTATGTAGGTCAAAACCACGCTGCAGTAAATGTGGCCACGATCACCCAGGTGATGGTTGCAACATTTCTGAGGGCGAGGCCTTCTGCATTCTTTGTTCGGGGAATCACTTTGCAGATAGCAGGTCATGCCCCGAGCATGGTAGGCAGAAAGCCATCAAAACTGTCATGGCTGAGAAATCAGTTTCTTATGTTGAAGCTAGCAAATCTATCCCAGCAGCTTCCCGCAATTATGCCAACATCACCAAGACCCCAATTACTCAGTCTTACCGAAAAACAGTTACCCTACAACCTAAGACTCATGCCCCCCTATCTCCATCTTATGATAAAGCTGCCCATAACCTTTTAACCAGTTCTCCCCAACCTTCACAGCCTAATGGCTGCGCTCTCATCCAAAGTAATAGCTCTCCCAACAACAGTACTTCTTCTATTATTGACTTAATTATTAAACTCCTACCCCTACTTATTTCTTCTTCTTCTCCCAGTTCTCAATTACCGTCCAACGTTGCCAACCAACTTATCACTCTACTTTTAGATTTTAAAAATGGCGTCTCGCCAAGTTTTCCTTCAGTGGAATGTGAGGAGCGTGTGGCATAAGAAGCACGACCTCATTTTCCTCTTAAATAAATATAAACCATTAGCTTGCTCTATAGCTGAAACTTGGCTCACCCCAAGTCTCAGCTTTCGTATGCCACATTTCAACATCCTCAGGTGCGACAGATCAGATGGCTATGGAGGATCTGCCCTCTTAGTCAATAACCGGGTTCCTCTTCTGCCTGTTACTTTTCCATCACTCACAGGTGAAATGAGTATTACCGCAGGGAAGGTTGAAGGCATCACAGTGTTCTCCATTTATATTGCACACCCTCATCTCAACTTTTTATCAATTTTAAAAGACATTTTCTCCAATGCCCTTGGTCCAATACTGGTCATGGGCGACTTTAATTGCCACCATTATAGATGGGGTTCGGAACGCTGTGATGCCTTCGGTATAGCTCTAGTTGAAATTTTGGATGACTTGGATCTCTGCGTTTTAAATAATGGCTGCCCAACACGACGATCCCTACCAGGTCAACAAAAGAGCTGTGTAGACCTCACATTCTGTTCCGTCGAGTTAGCAGCAGCGGCTCACTGGGAATGCACTACCTTGTCGCATGGTAGCGATCACTACCCTATAGTCATATCTTTCCTTAATAAGTCCTACTTAGAAAAAACCTCCCCTCCACTTTTGAAATATAACATGTCTAAACCAGATTGGCCAAAATTTGTTTCATCATTGGAGGAGAAAATAGAAGCTCTTCCAAATTTAAATTCAAGTTTATCAGATCCCTCTGATCACTACCATGCCAAGGCCTGTTATGAAGGTTTCATAACTGCAATCACTTCCAGCGCAGATTCCTGCTTCCCTCTAAAAAACTCTGCTCGCAACAAAATCCCTTCACCCCCCTGGTGGGATTCAGAATGCACGTCAGCGATCAGAGAGAGGAAGGATGCTGAACGGCGTTACAATAGAGACATGAGCACTGAAAATCTCTTGGAGTACTGCCGGATTAATGCCAGAACCAAACGTTTTCTTCGCAAGAAGAAACGCTCAGGCTGGGTTAATTTCTGCTCATCTCTCTCGCCTTCCACCCCAGTCCCAGCTGTCTGGAGAAACATAAACAGGTTCAGACGTGGATGTTCCCCATCAATCTCTTCCCCGATCACCAGAGAAACGGCTGAACATTTCTTTGACAAATTGGCTCCTCCTTATGTTCCTTTCTTATCAGAATGTCAATCCCTCCCCCTATTAAATGTGACGGAGGATCCATTTGATGCTCCGTTTTCCCTGGAAGAATTGAATGTGGTACTCAGACATGTCAGAGACTCGGCTCCTGGCATTGATGGTGTGCCATACTCTTTCTTAACACATTCTGGTGAAACGGCTAAATCTTACTTTTTAGACATCCTTAATTACTGTTACAGTCATGGTTGGGTCCCTGATCAATGGAAACTCCAAATTATTATCCCTCTGCTAAAACCAGGCAAAAATGTAGATGATCCGAATGGCTTCAGACCAATTGCTTTGGCTTCAGTCCTAGCCAAACTACTTGAGCACCTTATTAAAAACCGTCTCGAGTGGATAGTCGAATCGAGAGATTTACTGCCGAACCACCAATTTGGTTTTAGAAAAGGTCTTAGCACGATGGACAGTGTTGGTATACTAACTACGGATATCCGCTTGGCGTTCTCCAAAAATGAATCCGTGGTAGCCACCTTCCTCGATATTTCCTCTGCTTACGACAATGTTCTTCTTCCCATTCTCAGGCAAAAATTGCAACAGCTGAGACTTCCGGGAAAGATGATACAATGCATCTGTGAACTCCTAATGTCTCGCTCAGTGGTTTTGAGAGTCCAGGGCGAGGAATTCGACAAGAGGCAGACATGGAGGGGTCTCCCACAAGGGTATGTCCTCAGTCCCATACTCTACAACATATACACGGCTGATATTGGGTCCTGCTTAAATAACAACTGTCAGATATTACAATACGCCGATGACATTGTACTGTATGTGACAGATCCTTCCATTGTCGACGCTGCGTCTTCTTTGTGTCTCTCTTTGGACTCTCTGAACCGGTGGCTTTTGAGCCATGGTTTATCACTATCTGCACCAAAAAGTTCGGCAGTAATCTTCTCTCGGAAAAGACTAATCCCTCATATTTCAATTAACATTTTAGGCCATAGCATTCCTGTAGTCAGTAAAGCAAAATTTTTAGGCGTTATTTTAGACTCGAGATTAACCGGCAAATATCACATAAACTCACTTATTCAAAAATGTGAAAGAATATTTTCGATTTTAAAAGTTCTTGCGGGTGTTTGGTGGGGTGCTCACCCTTACACCATGAAACTAGTTTATAATGCCTTAGTTCGCAGTGTGCTAGATTATGGATCATATCACCTGATCCCTTGTAACAAAGGTGCTTTGGCTGGGCTGGACAAAGTTCAGTCCAAATGCCTTCGTATCATCTCAGGTTGCATGAAATCTTCTCCCATCAACGCATTGCAGGTCGAATGCGCCGAACCTCCCCTTGCCCTTAGGCGGCAATTTCTAGCTTCCCGCTTTCTATCCAAAGTTATATGTAGATCCTCTCATCCCCTAATAGAAAAATTGAATGAGTTAGACGCAATCTGCAGAAACTCAAATTATTGGAAAAATAAAGAAATCCCCTTAATATTAAAATCCTTTAGAAATATCCGAAATTTAGAATGTCCCATTGTCCAATATCCTAGTTTACCCCTTTTCAATTTTGCTTACGAAGTTTTAAATTACGTTCCGAAAACCATCCTTGATATTGGAATTCCCAAAAATTCTCCGTCGGCAAATTCGACCTTTAATGCGGCGGTGGGCGAACGATGGAGCGGTTTTCAGCTATTTTTTACGGATGCTTCAAAACAATCTGAACTAAGCCACACTGGTGCGGCAGTGTTTTACCAAAACTCCAAAATTATTTTGCAGTTCAAATGCCCCAAAGAGTCTTCGGTATTCACTGGAGAGTGTGTGGCTATATTGGAAGCTTGCCGTTTCATTGAATCACACCACAACATTGCAAAAGCCGCTATTTTCACAGATTCCCTCAGTTGTCTACTCGCCCTAGCCCAAAACCCATTTAAGAACAAATTACAAAGTTCCCTCATTCTGAAAATCAAAAATTCCCTATACTCATGCGCTAATAATCAAAAGGATGTTCAACTAGTTTGGATTCCTGGTCATTGTGGTATTAAGGGTAACGAACATGTTGATGCTTTAGCCAAAAATGCTTGTTCATCTGTAACGTCGGACCTCACACACAACTCCCATCAGGGTTACGACTTATTGTCCCTCCCAAAAGCAGATCTGTACCGCTCCTGGCAGGAGCTATGGAATGTCTCTAGCAAAAAAAGAGGCCGGTTTTTCCATGCAGTGCAACCGACTATAAACCCAAAACCATGGTTCTACAGCTACAAAAAGACGTCTAAAACCATCATTTCAGTTATCTGTAGAATCCGAATAGGTTTTTGTTGCACTCCCGTATTCCTCAACAAAATTCATATACGCGACTCCTCGCTCTGTGAATGCGGATTGGAGGAGGGCACACTTGACCATATATTTTTTGAATGTCCTAATAATATCCCTCCCCTAGATTTATACAGCCGTCTCCCTGAAATTAAGATTCCACTCCCAATCAATTTCCCTTCCCTTTTAACCCATTCCTCCCCAGATCTGCTTGTGACGCTGATGATTTTCATCCGTCACAATAATATCAAACTCTGACCCTCTCCCCCAATTCTCCATCTGTGTTGATGTGGTATACTATGTTATTTTTTCTATGTTTTAACCATTATATTATTATTTAAGTAAATTTATTTCTTTGTTTGTTTCAGTCCCATACTAACACCAGAAGGTCTACATTAAGTGCATCAGTATCATCGAACGGTCACTTTCACCGTTCCAAATTTGTGATTTTTTTCCCATAACACACTCCCTGCTTGTCCAGTTCACCTTAGTCATTGGCATATGGCCGACCCAGCCCATGGTTGCCATAATAAAAATAGAATAGAATGTACATTGTTGTTTGTTTGTTATTAAAGTAATGTAACAATTTGATCATAGACGACTATTATAAATGAATTTGCTCGCAGAATCAATCTCTATACCTGACAGGCTTTTTTATAGTACAACCGGTATGTGAACGAGTGACTGGAACGTCTGTGTTATTACATGGTGAAGATTGTGTATCGTGAATCGTAGGTACATCTGAATAACTTTGTGAAGTTTGTGTGTTGTGTGGTATATTGGGTTTCAGGATGTGATGTCTATTGCGGCGAAACGTACCTTGCGGTGAAGTTATAATGTAGGATCTCGGCTCAGGTCCTGTACTTACTATTATGCCGGGAGTCCATTGACTATTAGGCTGCTTTTTGAAGTATACTTTTTCATCCTTTTCTAATGGAGACAATGCTGTGGAATGATTGTTGTAATAAAGAGTTGATTTTTTATTTTGTTTTTCAATGTTTGACCTTAATTTTTGTAAATCTGGCAATGAGGGAACTAATTGGCTTTCATGTATGGGCATTGTAGTACGAAGAAGTCTGGACATACATAACTGAGATGGTGAGTAACCTGTAGTCTTAGGTGAAGTTTTATAAAGTAACAATGCTAGATAAGGATCAGTGTTATCAGCATGACATTTAGTTAGTATGTTTTTAATTGTTTCTATAGCCCGTTCAACCATGCCATTGGACCTGCTATGGTAGGGACTTGAAGTTGTGTGTTTTATTTGCCATTCTAAGGCAAAAGATTTAAAATCATGACTGTTAAATGGTGGACCATTATCAGTAACCATGACCTCTGGAATACCATGTCGGGCAAAGATAGATTTTAAGTGCATAATAACTGTCTCAGCAGCACTTGAAGATTGAAGTAATGCAATTTCTACATATTTAGAGAAATAATCAACACATATGAGATATTTTTTACTATTGAAATCAAATAAATCAATTCCCACTTTGTTGAATGGTAAGTATTTATAATCATGTTGCATAATTGGTTCTTTACTATTACTGGAATGATAAGTTAGACATATGTGACACTGACTGACAAATTTTTCTATAACTGAGTTAATATTAGGCCAATAGACTGCAGTTTTGGCTAATCTTATACATGTATTTATGCCTTGATGTCCTGCATGTATTTTTTGTAATATTTCTTGTCTAAGTGACTCAGGAATTATAATGTGCAAGTCTTTGAATATGATATCATTGATAACATGTAACTTGTCTTTAAGTGTAAAATAGCATTTGACCGACTGACCGACTGAGCGTTTGTGCTCTGGCCATGCCATGTGCATGGCCAATTTTTGCAATAATACTTGACTTGTGACAATATAGGATCCTTGTTGGTGTGTTCTATGATTTTATTTATCATTTCTTGACTGGCAGGAAGACTGGACATGATTAAATTGACATGTAAATCAACATCCTCGTCTAAATCAGATAAAGATGAGTTAGGCATTGCGGCCCTTGACAAGGTATCTGCAATATATAATTTTTTTCCAGACTTGTAAGTGACTTTTAAGTTGTAAGGTTGTAGTCTCATCATAATCCTTTGTAGTCTAGTAGGTATGTCATGTAAGTGTTTTTTAAATAAAGTAATTAATGGTTTGTGGTCGGTCTCCACTAAGACAGGTCTTCCATACACATACTGGTGGAATTTGACACATCCATACACAATAGCTAGAAGCTCTTTCTCTATTTGAGAATATTTTTGCTGACAATTAGTTAAAGTAGCAGAAGCATATGCAATAGGTTGCTTGTCATGTAGGATTACAGCACCCATGGCATCTTGAGATGAATCTACTGACAGAATTAATTCTTTTTTGGGATTGAAATAAGTTAGCACTGGGGCTGAACTAATTAGAGACTTTAAATGTTGGAATTCCTGCTCATGACACAGTTTAGAACAGTTGGGTCACTTCCCAAAAACAATCAAACAAATGTAAAATCTATACTCGAGAGAATAAAGTACATTTTTAATAGCATCGGCATCGCCCATGTACTTTTATAATAGCCTAAACTTCCCATGCGCAAGCAAAAATGTACTGAATGGTTACGCGCGAGAATTTATTTTTGTTTATCTGACGCTAACAACATTACAATGTGATTACATTGTTGCTATCCGTGAATCTCAATAGGGTTGCGACTTACGAGTTTAGGAGGCACAATAAGGAAGGTAGGTGTATTTTATGCATTTGTTAAATTACACTATTAACATAAATGTTCTTCAGGGATTTTTTTTATCATCAGCCTATATCTTTTTGGTTTCGTTACTACATTCTACATACATTATCGATTGGTAGCACAGAATGTTAATACATAGTACCAACGGCACGTTACATTAGAACCTATTATTGTAATATTTTTAAACATTTCATCTTACAAAAACAAAAAATAATATTATTTAAAAATATTTGAAATGTTAGGCTTTGTTGTTTATAGGCTTTATTAAATGTATTGGTTTACAATTACTTAGTTATTATTCTGCAACAAACACTACATAAAAATCAGTATTTATTTTGCTTTACGACACACAGATTCTAAAACAACAAACAAATGAATTTTAATGAATGATGATGACGCAACAAGAAATGTCAGTCACAGAATACAAAAAGAAAGTCAAAGATTACAAACAAACGTTACTTTTTTTTATTAAAGAGAGGCGAAGGAATCCAAACATACAGCCATCTCGCGAGTTTTTGAATAATTAACCCTTTAACCGGCAGCACTCTTATAATATGGGTACATTCAATTAATTGTAAATACTTTTATGGTTTAGAACAAAAACTAAAATCGAATATCGCGTTTCAAGGGTGAAGGATCGATTCACTGAATGCATTCAGTACTATATATAGATTAAAAAAAATCGATATTTTGGCTCCAACAATCGATTCTTCGATTAACCGATCTCATATCTCCATCCCTACGTCACAGGTTCTGCGTTGCGAGTCTTTGTAAATGGTAAAAAAATCGCGCAACCAATTACGATCGCTGACCTTGAATGCGTAGCTGCTATTTTCTGAGTTTGAACGTGGTCGATATTTTCACCTTTCGACGTGACGCGGTAGTTTATGAAACGTGAGGCTCTTATCACTATTGTCGTTTAAGCAACCAAAAGCTATGCAGTATTTGCTTTTCCTTATATTTTATAACTAAAATATATATAAAGTTATTTCACACAGTACCTAATTAATAATACTACTTTTTATTTTGGTTATTTTCTCTTTCACATACGTAAACGTAACAAAAATATTAAGATACGGAACGCGTGCGAGACGGGCGGCCCCGGCATACGGCACCGTGAACGGTGTGCGCGTGTGTGCGTGCCGTTTCATACCTACACCGCATAGAGACCCCTCTGTAGTACTCTGTGCTCATGATTAGGGGTCCAGACATAGGCATTTTTTGTTGACAATAAAGAACGCATAAGACATGTTTTTTGAGATAAATTAGGTATAAATGAACCAATATAATTGACCATACCCATAAATCTTTGTAAAGATTGTAGGTTTGTTGGTCTAGGCATTTGTAAAATAGCATCGACTTTTGAAGGATCGACTTCAACTCCTTTCTCACTAAAAATATGGCCTAAGTATTTTACTTGTGTAGCACAAATGTTAGACTTGTCTTTGTTAAATTTTATATTGAGTTCTCGTGCTCTGTCTAAGACTTTAGCTAAGCGCTGGTCATGTTCATCACGTGTTTTTCCATAGACCAGAATGTCGTCCATCATGATTTTAACACCTACTAAGTCTTTAAAACGTTTTACCATTTCAGAGTGAAATATTTCTGGAGCAGAGGTAAAACCGAAGGGTAAACGAAGAAAACGATACCGTCCCAATGGGGTAATAAAAGTACATAGTTTGGATGACTCTTCATCTAATTTGACCATGTAAAAGCCTTTATTGGCGTCTAATGTACTGAAATATTTGGCTCCTTCTAAATTGGACTTTATTTCATCAAAATGAGGAATTTGGAAATGTGGTCTCATCAAGTTTTCGTTTAATTTACTAGGGTCAAGGCAAAGTCTGATCTGTCCATTCTTTTTTGTAACAATGATAATAGGGCTTACCCATTCTGTAGGTTGATCTTGTCTAGCAATAATGCCCTGTTCTTCGAGACATTTCAGTTCTACTTTCAGCGGTTCTTCTAGGCTAAACGGAACACGTCGACATGCTGCAATATGGGGTACTGCATCTGGTTTTAGAAATAATTTGCCTTCGAAGTTAGTGATGCAACCAATACTCTCGAAAAGATCTGAATTGTCTGAAATATTGGATGACAAATATGATGATGTATTGACTTTGACTGTATGGACACGCTTGACCAAGTGTAGTGCCTCACATGAATTTCTACCAATGACATTTTGGCAAGGTAAGTTGACTATGTGAAATAGAACATCATAATCTTGATTATTATACTGTATTTTCAGAGTACATTGCCCTACTGTAGGTATAGACTGTCCTGTGAAAGTTGTAAGTTTGTCAGTATTTTGTGTAATGAGTTGTGATGGTAGACGCAATGTATTGAATGTATTCAAAGATAATAAATTAGTATCTGCTCCTGTATCCAATAGAAATCTAACAGCCTGTGTGTTTATATGCAAGTCTGTATGATATGAAGTATTTAAATTGACATTATTGACTGATAACAGACCTAGCTGCAAATATTTTGTATTGTCTTGACTATCATGACTCTCCGACTCGACTAAATTTATCTTAACTGACTTACAAACTGACGCGAAATGATTAGGCTTCTTACATTTACTACATATTTTCCCAGCTGCTGGACAGCGAACACGATGTACTTGCCCGCAGCGTTGACATACTTGACTGGAGTCAGTTGACGGTGATTGTCTTTGCTGGAATGACTGCTGAAAGGGCCTACCTGCTGGAGAATGACTGGACCTGTTTGATGAAGGTTGACGAAGTGTACTTGATGATGACTGTGGACGACGGTCTTGACTGGTATGACTCGACAGCTGCAACTATACCATCTGATTGTGACTGCAACTGATTTGATTCAAGTTTTGTGTTTCTAATTGTCTTAGCTAGTTCTACGGCGCTTTCGAATGTTTTAGGCTTCTCCACTAAGAGTCTTTCTTTAGTGTGTTGACATGTCAGGTTCCACGAGAATATATCTTTTAATAAATCATCTAGAAGGCTTCCGAAGTTACATTGAAGAGCTATATTTTTGAGATCTGTTGCATATTTTTCTATGTTCTCGTCCGGCTTCTGCTTCCTATTGAACAGTTTGTGCCTTTCCATAACTATGTTAACTTTTGGCGTAAAATGTCTTTCGAATTTTTCTATGAGGTCCTTGAAGCTCACGGTGTCTATATTGAGGTCGAATGAATAGAAAACCTCGAGTGTTTCTTCGCCTATAAGGCTCAGAAGGATAGCGACTTTTCTTTTGTCAGACTCGTGTTCGAGGCCGCTGGCGCGTAGATATATATTTAATGCAGTTATGAAATTTCTCCATGATAATGGCATATTATTTGTAATTTTGAGATACGGCGGCGTCAAATTGAAACTTGTACCTGTATTGTAAGGCATTTTTTCAGATTTCTTGTCTTCTTTGTCGTCGGAGGCCATTTTGTCCGTTGGCGTCTTTTGTCTTGAATGTGAATTTATGTAGCGTTGTCGTTGTTGGCGTTGTCCGCAGTAGACTTCTTCACTTCTGACACCATGTCAGGTGGTTGGAGTACAAGAAATAATAAACTCAGGTTGTTGGAAGTCTTTTATAATTGAGGATCGTTACAAAACGTTATCTGCGCATTCTGTACACAGATGACTGCTGGCTGGTTCTAGTCATAGGCCACAGAGTCGTGTGTGTATAGTGTTGCCAACTCATAATTATATTCAACATTTTAGATGCAATTATCAATAAATAGTTGTCAAGGTTGATTTAACAGTTTTATTTTCTCATCTGCTTCCCCGCACGCTGCGTATTGGTTAGATCACGGCCTAACAGGTTCTGGGCCCAGTGTTAGCAAAGATTGCATAAGTAAAAAGTCACTAATACGTAAAAATAACGTGCGTGGGTATAAAAGCAAATCATGGCAGATGAGCCGGCATCTGGATCGGCACCGATTGGATATGAAACGGCCGGAAATAATGCGGCCACGTCGGCTTATTCCACTTTTCCCCGTTGGATGATCCCCATTGATGGGGATTAGTGAACTTTTTGTTCACTATTCCCCGTTGACCCAAAATTTTTATTTAATGGGGATAAGTGAACTAAAAAGTTCAATAATCCCCATTAGGTAGGTACGTTAAAAAAATAAAATATATGAATCATGTTACATTTATTAATTAAAAATATAACTTTCTTATACCTAATAAAATCACAGATTGTACAATTATTAATTTAAAATAAAAAATATAACTTTCTTATACCTAGTAAAATCACAGATTGTACAAATATTAATTTAAAATAAAAAATATAACTTTCTTATACCTAATAAAGTCACAGATTGTTACAATCATTAATTTAAAATTGTAGCATGAAAATATTTCTTTCTTATACCTTGTAAAATCAAAGATTGTACAATTATTAATTTAAAATAAAAAATATAACTTTCTTATACCTAATAAAGTCACAGATTGTTACAATCATTAATTTAAAATTGTAGCATGAAAATATTTCTTTCTTATACCTTGTAAAATCAAAGATTGTACAATTATTAATTTAAAATAAAAAATTTAACTTTCTTATACCTAGTAAAATCACAGATTGTACAATTATTAATTTAAAATAAAAAATATAACTTTCTTATACCTAATAAAGTCACAGATTGTTACAATCATTAATTTAAAATTGTAGCATGAAAATATTTCTTTCTTATACCTTGTAAAATCACAGATTGTACAATTATTAATTTAAAATAAAAAATTTAACTTTCTTATACCTAGTAAAATCACAGATTGTACAATTATTAATTTAAAATAAAAAATATAACTTTCTTATACCTAATAAAGTCACAGATTGTTACAATCATTAATTTAAAATTGTAGCATGAAAATATTTCTTTCTTATACCTTGTAAAATCAAAGATTACACTCACTCAAGTTTTTCTAAACAGTGCCCAATCGTAATTTCATTATTAATGAGTTCCATTTGGACCTCCTGTATATAATTATCGCGATTGATGCTTTTTTTTGTTTTTTCCGCTATACCTTTATTTTCAGAAACCCCCAATGCAAGAACTTCGTAATACGATGCATCTTCAGCCAACGCTGTGAGGAGCTTCATAATGTTGGGTTTCTTTATTTTCACACGCTTTTTTATTTTATTATTCCATGCTTCGACTAAATTCGTAGTGCGATGAGTCTGTCCAAATACACACCACGTTTTAATAAAATCATCTTGTAGCCATTGTCTGAGCATGTAATTTCTAAACTCCTTGCTATTATCATCATCAGGGCTTTGAGAGGCAACATAAAACCAACCCGCAATGATTTTATCTGATGGTAACAAAGCCAAAGCAGTGCTAAGTGCAACTTGTCTTCTGGTTAATTTATCTTTTGTTAGTTTGAGTTGTTTTCCTTTCTTCCATATTGCCTGGGTGAAATGGAAATAACAGCCGCTAATAGATATATTTACAAAAATATTTCGCATTGCGTTCATCGGAGCCACTTCATAGTCACATTTAAATATTTCTGGATTCCAATCAGGTAATGCAGATTTTAGCATACTAAATAAAATTTCATATGTTTGTTGATTTTTATGGCTCATGAGGGCATAAACAAGTGGCACAATGTTTATGTGTTTTTCTGTACTGCCCAAATCCCAATGAATGGTGTAGAGTTGGTAAAAGGGAGATGGACAGATCCAAAACGTTCCATCACCCAAGAACATCTTCAAATTTTTCATTTGATGTCGGGCAAATTCAGAGCAAAAAGCTATTACACGGATACCACTGTCATTGTAGTCTGCTAAAATAAATTCCTGATGAGCTGGAGGTACTTTAACTTCTTCAACATTTTTGAACTCAATTTTACTTACTTCAAATGCTGCATTTCTGTGTTTATATAATGTTGTTTTGATAGACTTCAGGGCAGGGAATTCTTTTATTTTGTCAATTCCGGTATCTTTTAGTGAGCTCACAGCCGCGTTGTAAGCAGTGGGAATAGCAGGTGCTTCTGGATCCGCAAGTGTAGTTTTTAGTTTGAATAACCTCAAGGTAACTTCATTCCGCGCAAAATCAGGTTCACAAACATTGTGTCGTTTCTCAGCTACAACTTGATTGTCCTGTAAAATTAAGTAATAATAATTAATTACTTTACATTATTTTTTAAGTAAACAATATTGCACTTACATAGAATACAAAATTAAATAGGCTATTTAACAACCTTTAAAACTTATAACAAATTGTTGTTATCCTATCAGAATAGTTCAACAAAACATATTTCACTTTATGCTTAACTAAAATATGTAATAATAATTAAATATATACAATTCACTTCAGCTACACTCTTTTACACTAGGTGTAATAGACTTGTTTGACAAAAGAATGACGTCACACGTGCCGCCATGACAGAAACAGTGTTTAAACTTTAACGTTGATTTTTAAATTTTGATATTGATAAACGTGATATTGATAACACACATAACCTGAGTTATTATTGTCATTATTAATCACAAAATATAATAAGTAACTTACCATGACAGTGATGGATCCGGCACATTTACTTTGTTTTCTTGTGGTACACTCCCACAAAACTCCACCATTTTTATATTTGCATTTTTTACTGTATTGATGTCCGGCCCGGAGAAGTATGGTAGCTTTACCTTTTTTAACGTGCTCTAAACAAACGTCAGTTGAACTACCAGCCATTTCCTTTATTTATTCCTATATTAAACTAATAACTGCGAACTGATAAGAACTGCACGCTTGAACTACACTACACACTACTAACCCTTAACGACTACGAAACAAAAACAAAAGATGGGTCGACCAATCACATACGAGCTAACTCGCACCCCGCTCCGCCACCGCCTTGCGCGCGCGCCTCTAGAAAATGAGCATCTTTTACAGTATTGTGTATCTTATTAGATAGATAGATATAAGGTCTTATTCCCAAACATCGTTAGAACAATTTCGTTGGGGCAACAATCTGTTTTTCGTTCTAATAAAATCGTAAAGTAGGTATGTAGGTAATTTAAAATTTTGTTCTTACCTTATAAAAATAAAAGTACATGACTCATATATTTTATTTTTATATTGTTTTTATTTAACGTACCTAATTAGAAAAACTTAAGTGATTGTAATCTTTGATTTTACAAGGTATAAGAAAGAAATATTTTCATGCTACAATTTTAAATTAATGATTGTAACAATCTGTGACTTTATTAGGTATAAGAAAGTTATATTTTTTATTTTAAATTAATAATTGTACAATCTGTGATTTTACTAGGTATAAGAAAGTTAAATTTTTTATTTTAAATTAATAATTGTACAATCTTTGATTTTACAAGGTATAAGAAAGAAATATTTTCATGCTACAATTTTAAATTAATGATTGTAACAATCTGTGACTTTATTAGGTATAAGAAAGTTATATTTTTTATTTTAAATTAATAATTGTACAATCTGTGATTTTACTAGGTATAAGAAAGTTATATTTTTTATTTTAAATTAATAATTGTACAATCTGTGATTTTATTAGGTATAAGAAAGTTATATTTTTAATTAATAAATGTAACATGATTCATATATTTTATTTTTTTAACGTACCTACCTAATGGGGATTATTGAACTTTTTAGTTCACTTATCCCCATTAAATAAAAATTTTGGGTCAACGGGGAATAGTGAACAAAAAGTTCACTAATCCCCATCAATGGGGATCATCCAACGGGGAAAAGTGGAATAAGCCGCCACGTCGATGGGGACCGGCATGGCACCATTGCTGCCGCCATCACATTTTGAAAGACTTGAAGGAGCCTCCAACTATTTGAATTGGAAATTTATTACAAAAATGATTCTCACCTTAGAGGGCCAGTGGGGCGTCATCGAAGGCAGCGAGGTTGACGAGGTAAAAGACAAACGTGCCTTTGCTCGTATATGTATATCATTGAAACCTACGCTGCTCCAGTATGTACGAACGTGTAAGTCGGCCAAGGAAGCCTGGGATAGGCTGGCACAAACTTTTGAAGACAAGGGTCTTTTCCGTCGTGTTTCACTACTTAAACAGCTGCATCAAATCCAGTTCAGTAATTTTTCTTCCATGTCCGAATATATAGAGAAAGTTTCAACAATTGTACAGCAGCTTAGTAACATTGGTAAACTGATTGAAGATGAGGAAGTGACTGAGATACTACTTAGTGGACTGCCTCAAGAGTATGACTCGCTTGTTTCCAATCTCGAGACATTGTGGATGACCAAACAACTAAACAGAGACATAGTTCAAGCAAGATTGTTGCAGGAGGAGCACCGTAAAAATGAGCTAAACGGTGGTACAGCGCTGGTGTCTAAGTCAAAGTCCACTTTCAAGAAAAACAAGTCGAGTAAAACAATAATATGTCACTATTGTCAGAAAAAGGGACATGTACAAGCAAAATGTTATAAGAAGAAAGCGGACGAGGGGAAGAAGAACAACGAGAATGGAAACTTGGCTGCAGCATTTCTGGTTCGAGGCTGCAAGGACTGGATCATCGATAGTGGATGCACTTCTCACATGACTTGGGATAGAGACTGTTTGATTAATGTGAATGAAAATAACCTTAAAGATTATGTCACGGTGGCTAATAATTTAAAATTGAATTGTGAGGCAATTGGTGATACTAAATTAAGATATGAAGAAAATGAGGTAAGGTTATCTAATGTATTATTTGTGCCAGAGCTAGCTGCAAATTTGCTTTCGGTGAGTAGGTTAGTTGAGAGTGGCTATGATGTTAAATTTGACACTAGAGGCTGTCAAATCTTGTGTAAAACCTCTGGCAAGTCTATAGCAAAAGGTTATTGCGAGAATGGTCTGTATAGGTTAAAAGGTTTAACGGGTGGTGACAAATTGCACACTGATGGGGGGTTCTCTCTTCAATCCTTGGATAGTGGATGCCAAGGGACTCAGCAGGGACCCGTGTGTGCTAGTGCTTCTGCTGGGCAGGCTTTGTGGCACAAAAGATTAGGCCACTTGAATTATAAAAGCATGTGTGTTCTGAAGAAATCTAATATTGGTGTATCATTTCAGGATAATGGTGACACTGCGGCAGGCTGCGTACCCTGCCTTGAGGGGAAGCTTTGTGGAAAGCCATACCCTACAGGAGAGGGCAAGCAAGCCAAGGATCTTTTAGAGCTCGTGCATTCTGATGTCTGTGGCCCGATGGAGACTAGCAGTTTGGGAGGTGCAAGATATATGGTCACCTTTATACACCGTGACTTTTTAGTCGTCTTACAAAAGTAGTCCACATAATGTACCCGACCTAAAATACCTCTAGGCGAGTTTAGTTTTTTTTTTAATAGTTAAAAATAATTTTTATTATTAATAAATAGGTACATTAGAAATATGAAAATGTTTACGTATCAAGCTGTAGAGTATACCTACCCACCGCAATAGTCGGGCAGATCATTCCATCTCCATTTTCTATGAGACAAGGGTGTTTTTAACTACTCCTTGCGTCATAATAATGAATTAAAATTTTATTTATAAATTTTTCAAATCTCTTAAATACCTATTTTTTTATTATAAACGTGTTCTAGTCATTGGATACATGAACTGGGCTGCCGTTGTAAGACGACTAAAAAGTCACGGTGTAGACGACCACTCTAGGAAGGTGTTTGGATATTTAATAAAAGAAAAGTCAGAGGTAATGTCAAAATTTATTGATTTTAAAGTGATGGTGGAGAAGCAAACGGGCAAGGTAGTAAAATGTCTACGTTCCGATAACGGGGGTGAATATGTTAGTAGCCGTTTTGATACTTATTTGAGGAAGGAAGGCATACTGCATCAAACAAGCGTACCGTATTGTCCTCAGCAGAATGGGGTTTCTGAGCGATTAAATAGGACGCTCATTGAAAAGGCACGGTGCTTATTGCAGGGATCTGGACTAGGTAAGGAGTATTGGGGAGAGGCCGTGAGCACGGCAATTTATTTGTACAATAGGTCGCCTAGCTCGGCATTGTGTGGTCAGATTCCTGAGGAGGTGTGGACCGGGAGGACTGTGAGCCTTGGTCACCTCCGTGTGTTTGGATGTGTGGCGTATGCATTGGTACCTTCAGTGAAAAGGCAGAAGTTGGATGCCAAGAGTAAGAAGTATATTTTTGTGGGCTATTCTGAGACCAGCAAAGGGTATAGACTGATGGACCCCCAGAATCCAAAGAAGGTTGTTATTGCACGGAATGTAGAATTTTTAGAGGAGAGTTTTTATCACAGTGACATAAATCATTATAAATTGAATTTTAATGAATTATCTTATGACCCAGGAGTAATTAATGTGCAGAGTAATGGAATTGATAATTGTAATAATAGGAAGGAATCTGTGATAAATAGTTTAGGTAAAAATAGTGATAGTGATAGCAGCTGTGATATTAATTATAAGGAAAATAGTAATGAGTGTTCTCGAATTTCAGATGAGTACTGCACAGGCAGCGAGGATGAGTCGAGCTGCGCTGAGCATGAGGCGCGGGCGAGTCCGCACTGTAGTCAGTCCGGGTCAGAGGGCTTGGCAGAGGTTGATGTGTCAGCTGGCGGTCCAGGTGCGGCGGGCAAGTCCTCGCGGCGCTGTGCGGCGGGCGAGGGCCTGCCACAGCGCTCGGCGGGCGAAGGCCTGCAACCAGGTTTGGCGGACGAGGGTCTGCAGCCAGGTTTGGTGAGCGAAGGCTCTTTGTGTGGATCGTATGTGTTACGCAATAGGCGTAACATTGTTAAGCCACAGAAATATAGTGGTTATGATCTGGAATTTAATTTTTTGGCTGATAATCTTGTAGAACCTCAAAGTTATGATGAAGCTATCACAAGTCCAAGCTCTGCAGAATGGCGTGAGGCAATGCAGAGAGAGTATGACTCTCTGATTGCGAATAATGTTTTTAAACTGGTAGACAGACCATTTAATGTAAATGTAGTACAGTGTAAATGGGTCTTTAAATTAAAATACGATTCCTCTGGTAATTTTGAAAAATACAAAGCTAGACTTGTGGCCAGGGGATTTACGCAAAGGTATGGTTTAGATTATAATGATACATTCTCACCAGTTGTTCGCCATTCATCATTAAGAATCTTATTTTCATTAGCTGTAGAGTTAAATTTAGAAATTGACCATGTAGATGTAACCACCGCATTTTTAAACGGAAACTTAAATGAGACTATATACATGGAGCAACCTACTGGTTTAATAATAATGATGGAAAAGTCTGCTTACTATTAAAAAGCATTTATGGCCTTAAACAGGCAAGCAAAATGTGGAACGAAAGAGTTCATTGTTTGTTAATTAGTAATGGTTTCAGGCAAACTCAGTGTGAGCCTTGTGTGTATGTAAAAGGTACTTATAAAAATATCATGATAAATTATCACTGTATGTTGATGATTTTTATTTGTTTTATCATAAAGTAAATCTAGATAAAAAGAATAATGATAATAATGATAATGTCACTATTAGAAAGTCAGTTTAATGTGAAAGACTTAGGTTCAATTAAAAATTGCTTAGGAATGAGAGTAACAAGGGATAGAGTGAAAGGTACTCTGAAACTTGATCAGTCTGAGTATATAAAGAGGCTATTACATCGTTTTGGCATGACAGAATGCAAACCTGTTAAAACACCTATATCTTTGAATTGTAAATTGGTAAAACCTGAGAAAGCCACTCTAGATGACAATAGGTATAACTATAGACAGTTAATTGGTAGCCTCATGTATTTGGCGGTCTGTACGAGGCCGGATATCGCATTTGCGTGTAGCCAGCTCAGTCAATTTAATAACGGTTTTGATGTAACTCACTGGCAAGCTGCCAAGCGAATCTTGCGTTACTTAGCAGGAACAATAGATTTAGGTTTATTATTTGTGTCAAATAGTAACTTAAATTTTACTTTATCTGCTTTTACCGATGCTGACTGGGGAAACGACGTGACGGATCGAAAGTCTTATACAGGCTTCATAATTAAATTGGGCAGAAATGTCATAAATTGGGAAAGTCGGAAACAGCGTTGCGTAGCTCTCTCATCAACGGAAGCAGAGTATTTAGCTATTTCTGATGTATGTAAAGATATATGTTTCGTTCGAAATCTATTATTAGAAATAATAAATAAAGATGAAGCTCCTGTTTTGTTATACAATGACAATCAAAGTTCATTACGTTTGTTAGAGGTAAAAGAGTTTTGTCATAAACGAACGAAACATATTGATATTAGGTACCACTACATGAAAGATTTAATTAAAGATAATATCATAAAAGCAAAGTATTTATGTACTGAAAACATGCTTGCCGATGTATTGACTAAACCATTAAGTAGTATAAAACATGAAAAGTTTGTAAAGGGTATGAATATGTGTTAGATATTATGATATAGGTAAATAAGGCTATAGACATTATGTATATTAATTTGATGTGTTGAAAAATGTTATTTTAGGGTTGCAACATATCGATGGCTCCTACGTAAACTATCGTAACCAACAAAATACCGTTTTTGATGTTTACATGAATTCGTAATTGAATTTTTACTTATTATCAACTCCACTAACAAAAAATAAAATAAGTTTAATAACAAAGTTTCTTTTTCTGGAATATAATGGTATGTAATTCAAGCATGCGTCGTAAACTACCGTATAATCAGTTACTACAGGATGCGCGGGGCGCCGATCGGGCGCAGGGGAGGGGTCATCGATAGTATGAGCCAGTTACGATTTGATTCGCGGAGAGAGTGCACGTCGGCCGTGGCTAGGGCGTGCGCGTGATTATTTTCATTTGTAATCAAATAATTACATTTAATAGGGTGAAAACACAATGAACCCTCATAAAATATACTCTGATTCGCGTTCAAGAGCACGTAAGCTTTGTGAATTAGTATGTGGATCAAGTCTGCAGGTCAAAGATTTTGATATTAGTTTACAAAATGAAGAGCAATATGATTTCACAAACAATATTTCTGAAGAAACCAGTAGGAAATTAGGTAAGTTATTCACAACTACCTACTTATAATGATTTTTTAGTATTTCACTTATTTATAAAGAAAACTGGTCAAAACTATGGTAATTAATACATACGATTTTGTACGTAGCTTTATAATAACAAAAAAATATCGTATCTTTAACATACGATTATTTACGCTGCTTATTAAATTAACACTTGTATCGTATGTGATACATACGGTTTGTTACGTAGATTTTCTGGGTAGGTTAATAAACGTATGTGCTACTTGCGATTATTTACGTTGATATTTTTTTGCTATTTTTTAAACATACAATTATTTACGTCGCTCTTTTTAAAAAAATAACATATCTTATGTTTTTTGTTTTTGTATCTTAGACTCTCCGCTACCGGAAGCTGCTGATTTAACTGAAATTAACGCTCTCTCTGTTATGCTTCATGATGATTTGACCGAAATGCCGTCTATTTCTTCTATCAGTCATGATGGTAAGTCTTATTCTCCCACATATTTTTCCTGTACATGTTAAATATTAGGGTAAATTAAACTGTATAAAATTATGTTTTTATTTTTTTCAGTTGATGAATTGATCGAAACCGTCAACGAGTCTACAATAAATAATAATCACGTTTCTGATACCGTAAATGTTAACTCCCAGTTTGGTGACTTCATTGACAATATAGAAAATATGCCTATTCATTCTGATGTTAGCCCGAGATCACCGAGTACGCCACATCCATTATCTCCTCTTTGTTCCATAAACCATTTAGATATAGATTGCACTAATGATTTTTGCCCATATTTTATTGGCAATCCCATAAGGGAACCACTGTCCCAACTTTCTTTTTGTTCTGGGTTTAGCACACCGCAAGCTAATACACCGATGTCATTCACTTTAAGCGATGCTTCGTCCTCTAAGAGGAAAAGTAATATAAGAAAAGATAAGGGCAATGTCAGAAAAAGGCATGAGAATGAGTGGATAGACAGGAAAAGAAAGACACTAAAAAATCTAGGAAAGGAGTACATAAGTAGAAAGGGTGTAAGGCAACCAAAAAAAAGTATGAAGTCACCGTGTAAATGCCGCATGAAGTGTTCCGAAAAGATATCAAATTATCAAAGAAAAAAGATTTTTAAAGCTTTCTGGAAACTCGGAGACCATCAGAAACAATGGACATATGTGTCTAATTTAGTTAGCCAGAACCATAAGAGAAGGGTTTTTGTTGACACACCATCTCGACGTAAATATACTCTTAAATATAGTTTACCTCTTCCTAACAATGAACAAGAACAAGCAAATCGTCTGAATGTCTGCAAGAAACAATTTCTTGCGACATTGGCGATAAGCGAGCAATTTGTTTACACAGCCATTCAAAAGACCGATCCAGCAACAGGCACTGTTACAACTGACGACCGTGGGAAACACAGTAACCATCCTCGCATAATTACAGAAGCTGTCAAGAAAAGTGTGTGCGATCATATTAGATGTTTACAGCCGGTAGAAGCTCACTATGTTAGAAAAGACACCTCCAGACTGTACTTAGACTCTGATTTAAACTTTCATAAGTTATTTGTTATGTACAATGAATGGTTTGATCCTAATAAGTATCAAAGCAAAGCTCTAACGGAACGACACTACAAGACTGTTGTTAATGACAATTTTAAGTTGAGCTTTTTCGTACCGAAAAAAGACCAATGTGACATTTGTCATATATACACAAACATTGAATCACACACCGAAGAAGAACGTAAAAATTACGAAGCACACATTTTAAATAAGAATATGGCACGAGAATTAAAAACTAAGGATAAAAAAGAGGCTTCATCTTCTAATGGCAAAATCATCGCTGCTACGTTTGATTTCCAAAAGGTCCTGAACGCTCCCCACGGTGAAGTCAGTGTATTTTATTATAAAAGAAAGTTAGGTTCCATGAACCTAACTGTATTTGATCTCGCTAAGAAAAGAGCCTCTTGCTATATGTGGCATGAAGGTGAAGGCAAAAGAGGTGCAAATGAAGTATCTAGTTGTTTGGCAGATTATGTCTCCAAAGGAGTAGAAGCAGGTGCCATGGAGTTTAGGTTTTGGTTCGACAACTGCACGGGACAAAATAGAAACCGAATAGTGTTCGCAGCTTACATGATATTGGTCCAACGATATAATATAACAATAAAACACACATTTTTAGAAAAGGGCCATACCCAACAAGAAGGTGACAGTGTCCATGCCCTGATTGAAAGATGCGCCAAAAATAAATTAATTTATACTCCCATGGAATGGTTTACATTAGTGCGATGGGCTAAGCAAGACGGAACTCCCTACAACGTTATTGAAATGGACCATACGAATTTTTCAGATTACAAGTCAACCTTACCTGGCAAAAATTGGACAAAGAATTTAAATGGAGAAATTGTTAAATGGTCAAAAATTAAAGAGTTAAAGATAATTCCTTCTGATCCGAATAAAATACTTTACAAATACAACTTAGCTGATTCTGAATATATGACAATTACTACAAAGACTAATACGAGACGAAGACAGCAAGACAATAATATTGCTGGTCCTCTATATCAGCAAATGTTACCTATTCCAAAAGCTAAAAAAGATGACTTAATAAGTCTTTGTAATAACGGCATTATCCCAACAATCCATCATAATTTTTATAATAATCTCGTTGCTGTTACTACTCAGTCTATTTCTGAAACAGATTCAGAATAGGTTTACCTATTCCAGTTTATGCCATCGTATAAAAACGTGTATTCCTAACGACGTGTTGTTGAAAGAAAGAACGTATAGTTGTTATAAAGGTATGATGTCTTTTGATTGGATCTCATGCTTAAAACATAATTATTGTGTTACTAAAGTAAGTTGATTTTATAACATTATTATTTTAGAAATAAGGAAGATATTTTGTTTTGTTTTCGAAGAGATTTAACTACTATACTTAATATACCACAGAGTGGTAGTAAATACTATTATATATGAAGAAGTAATAGGATTTTATTTTTTTATTGAATGTGTATTCCATGCATGGCCTTGGTTTGTTTTGTTGTACTTTTTTTTTTCATGTACCATGATTATTATATTTTGTTACGCAAATACAATTTTGTTAATTTTATGTTTTGTTATGTTTGTAGGTATATTACCAAACCTATAAAGGCCAGATCTACTTATATTTTATAAGATCTTTTCATATCCTTTTACCAATTAATGTGAACAAATTTTCTTATGAATAAATAAGTTCATTTTTAATTTCTACATTAAACTGTCGTGTTAGTTTTTATTCCGTCCCCTAGTAAAATATGGTATGTGTAACATAAGTGCAAAAAGATCTACTGAGTACCCAATTATAGAGGTGTATGTAATACATACGATTTTTAAGATTAAGTAATTTACGATGTACAAAAACGTTTGTTTTAGTTACGATATTTTACCGCTATTAATATTCGCTGTAAATTATCTTATCAAACATATCACATAAACCATTATAAGTTGGTTATTTATTTTCAAACCATTATGAAACTCAATATTTTATCTAGTTATACTGAAAAAATCAAATACATAGCTTAAAAACCAACGCGACCATTAACATAAACATCTTAAAACGGCTGCTCTGTAAATTATGCTATTTCAACATACGATACTTTACGTAGGAGCCATCGATATATGTAAAATGTATATGTAAAGTTTATGTGACTGGGAAATGTGGAGTCCATGCAGCTTTGACGTGTAGAGTTGTATGGTAGTGTTTTTTTTTTTTTTTACTTATGATATCTTTGCGATTTTATGGCAAGGGGAAGTGTTGGAGAGGCAGAAAGCCTTGAGTCTATTCCATAAAATTTTTTTTTGACAGATGTGACAGGTTTGTTGTCTCGCTCTAACACCTCACCTTTTTTCTCTCTCTCTGTTCAATGGCCGTCCCGTCAGGTCGAATATTTTTCAATCAAAATCAATCTATGTGATTAAACTTTACTTGTGAGTGTTTTAGATGCAATTATCAATAAATAGTTGTCAAGGTTGATTTAACAGTTTTATTTTCTCATCTGCTTCCCCGCACGCTGCGTATTGGTTAGATCACGGCCTAACATTTTATCGTACTTTTATTACGATTTATTTTTTACAAATGATAAAAAAATGTTTATAAACTGAAGTCAATTTCACGCAATGTGTAATAGATATTTAAGCCTTATTTTGGAAGAACAGTAAAAAAACGCTCTTTTGAAAATCCACCCAAATACGTTGTCAATTTTATTCGTGTAAATAAGTTGATTTCAAATTTTTAACTACGCCAATAATACCTAAAAGTCGAAAGTATCACCACTTACTGACATTTAACTAGCAAATCTTTAAAAAACATTTTTATACTCAGTACCTAGATCGGGGTAGGTATTATTGCCGGTCCTAAGCCCGTTAAGTAGGAAGGAAAATTTAAAATCAACCAATTTAATCCACAAATAAAAACAAAATCACTACGAAAAATTTAGGCTAAACGATAGCAATAAAGCAAAACTTAAATTTTATTAATCATCTGATAGCAGGTCAGTGAACTTTTTATGGCGTCTAGTAATACTGTTATTAGTAAGATTCCGTATTAAACTGATGCTTAAAATGAGTTAATTATCAAACGATATTTACGACAATAATGTGGGTGATTTTCGAAATAAAATTAGGTAAAATTATTACTACCGGTGGTCGCTAAGGTCATTTCTCGGTCGCGCACGCTTGAATTTAGTAAAGACGTCGAAATTCACGCACACAGCTGTTTGTCGCTGTGTGCGTAGACTACGTAGCTCTGCGTAGTAGGGTGATTCTCTTTAATTTGTATTGAATTAAGGGTTTAATTCTGAAATACTGTTAAATTTCAACAACAAAAAAAAAGCAGCGCTTTTTAGTTAGGACCCGGACTGTACTTTCAATTGATTATTTATGTCTTTTACGACAACCACCTGAAATTTGACGAGGATGCAAAACAACACCTTGTATATTCAATCGTGTCTGGAGTGAATAAATATAAGAAGAACTGAAGAGGCGTATCCAAATCTTTAATTTCTTGAGGAATATTTTGATCTCCCAAAAAGGCGCAATCAGCTTCATTATAATCTAGAGATTTGTCTTGCCAGTTTAAACGGACAGGTAGATTTTTGCGTTTGGTTTGCGAACGCGATGGACCAGCAGTTAAGGGATCAATAGAGGCCTGCTCACCTTCATCTGAAGAATCCTCATCAGAATCAGAGGGGTAAATAATTACGTTTCTTCGTCTCGTAGAATTCCCAATGGGTTCATAGTCTTGATCATCCGGATCATCCCCCGCTAGTTCATCATCATCATCTTCGCTTTCATTTGGTATATCAAGACCGTAGAATCGTATTGGATCCATTTTTCTGAAAAAATATCAAATAATGCTTCACTGCACACATTCCACAAATCAGGCCGAATGCAAAAATACGATAACGACAAATTTCAACTGCCACCGACTGACTTTGACAGGTTATAGTTTCGTTACGCGGTACACTAGATGGCAGCACATGTATGTTTATTGAAGCTTAGTAGTTGCCTGATCTGTCCTAATATCGGTAGCTCTCCCAATTTTATGGCGATTTGTCGCCTGTTCTTTTAGATTATTTAAAAATATTTTTTTCCGCGCTCGTAATCTGCTGCTTCCATATCTGGTTTTTCACATTCCTTTCCGTAATGAGCATCTACATGATTAAAGTAATTTTTTTACGAGCCGTACAACTACGAGCCTTACTTCTCGAGTATTTTTAATGTATCTTTTGGCCTCTAACGATTTCAAAGATTTGCCTGGACTAACGTGACGTATCGTTTTATAAAAATTGTACTGAGGCCGGCTGGTATTGAACGATACCACTGCTGCTTAGCATCGTGTAGTGTATAGGAGTCCTTCAATGAAAAATTGACTCGTTTTCCTCCTACCATCTTAGTCACGATGCTATTGAACTTTTCGGCGCGATTACTAGTGTAGGAATGTAACATGCTCCGGGAATTGTAGGCAAGTTGAGATGCGTTTTTTTAGTTTTAAAAGTATCGTAGGTATTTGTAAAACTAGATTGGGCTCTTTTTTTTCTCTCCTCTGTACAAATAATAGCTGTCACATTCGGTACAGGTCGCGTCATGTAAAAAGAACGCTGGCGGTCAAGCTGCGCATAGGCGATTTATCGGTTTATTTGGTGGTTTGAGGTAGGGCGCGGGGCGGGTGAGCCACGCGCAGCATGTTTGCCGGTGCGCTATTGGTTCATCAGTTGAGCTTTGCTTCCCGCGCAGAATCGACATCCAATAGGCACATGCGAGACTGTACCCATGCGCAAACACATCCCCACCACTTTCTTCCAGCGTTCTTTTTACGTGACGCATACTATATGGTCCCCAAAGATGTGTCGTGGGCTGTTAATAATGTCTTTTTGAAGACTTTCTATTTTATTTGACACTGAACCACCGTTCTGCTGTCTATATTTAATAGCAGCGCGAACAGCAGTACGCAGCCTTTTTAGTCTGTCCATGTTCAAAAGTTTACGCTCACTCAAAGGTATAGCTGTATCTTTTTGTAGTAGTAAGTTTTTACCATTGTAATTTCTCAACAAATTGTTTGTGTACTCAATTTTTTGGATGGATATATCTGGGTAAGGTCGACTCTCTAGTATACTATAAGTACTAGAGTCGCCATCTGCTAGAATTATATTATATAAAGCTTCTAATATATAAAAATCAATGCCACTTTTCGTTGTAATGTTATAACTCAAGAACGGGCTCACCTATCCAAACCAAATGTTTAGGCTTTGTTCGAACTATTTAGTAGATGCTTTATGTGAAGTTTGCACAAAATCGGACGAGCGGTTCTTAATATACCCGTGCGAATCTGGGACGGGTCACTATATTATCAGCCTATTGCCGTCCACTGCTGAACGTAAGCCTCCCCCAAAGAGCGCCAACTCTCCCGGTCCTGGGCAGCCCGCATCCATCCGCTGCCAGTCACATTCTTCAAATCATCGACCCATCTTCACGGGCCACTAGTGTTTTATAAATTATGGAACTTTTGAAACTGAAGGTTTACTTTACTAATATGGCTTGCTCCATGCTGGTAAACGATCCCGTGTGGTTTTTGGTGCATTTGTGCTCTTTTGCTGGCTGGCCTTTTTTATTAGCTCGAGCGCAAATGACACAATATTTGTTGCGAACGTGCACTGTAGCACTTTACCACTATGTTCGCCAATATGGCTGCAACACCAGAGAGTGCAGAATAATTATTTTTATAAGAGCGTTTGCCCCAACAAGCATCCGCTTCAACCGGTATCATTGAGTATTGGATAAAGCCAACGTCTTCTACAATTGAAAATGGTTGAAAGTCAAGTATGAAAAGCTGCATTAAATACACACATCAAAAGTGTCTAGGGATCAACATATTTTTTTGCAATAACTTTTCTCCTGATTGATATTAATTAAAATTTTCTTTAAGGATTCATCAAATAAAGTGTTTTCGTTTGTCACAGTAACGATAAACCAAGTCACCTTTGCATTAATAAAGAAATTTGCCATTTTCCTAATAAAGGGATTTTTGACATTTGAACCACTAACACAAAAGTTCGAAAAAAAGACTGAAATAACAGTTTTCTTTAAAATTTTATTGGGTAACTTAAACAATTAATAATCCGTGTTTCTACCGCGAACACTAACAACACAAGAACATCGGTTTGGCATACTCAAAATGAGTTCATCCAAATCACGCTGTGGAATGGCCGCCCATGTTCGTTGCAACAACAAAAAAAACCGGCCAAGTGCGAGTTGGACTCGCCCATGAAGGGTTCCGTAGTAGCAAGCATAGATTAGGGATATAATTATATTGAGATTAGTAAGTAATATACACAAACAACAAAAATAACTTTGTTTTTCATAGTGTTTGTATGAATGGCAAAGTTATATTTGCGGTTTTTTAAAATGTACTATATCTCAAAAACCGCTAACTATATCTCATCCAAACCAATTTTCGTTGGAAGTTTTTGTTGAGGTCTACATTATATATTTTTTTTAGTTTTATCATTCTCTTAGTTTAGAAGTTACGGGGGGGGGGACCAACTTTTTACCACTTTGGAAGTGTCTCTCGCGCAAACTGTTCAGTTTAGAAAAAAATAATATTAGTAACCTCAATATCATTTTTGAAGACCTATCCATAGATACCCCACACGTATGTGTTTGTTGAAAAAAAAATTTTTGAGTTTCAATTCCAAGTATGGGGGGCACCCCCAAAATTTGTTTTGTTTTTATTTTTGTGCGAAAATCCTAATGCGGTTCACATAATACATCTACTTACCAAGTTTCAACAGGATAGCTCATATACTTTGGACAAGAAGTGGCTGTGACATACACGGACAGACAGACAGACAGACAGACAGACAGACAGACAGACAGACATGACGAATCTATAAGGGTTCCGTTTTTGCCATTTGGCTACGGAACCCTAAAAAAGGTCTTCTTGCGACTGGATACCCTCCATATTCGGCAGAGCTCTTCTCTGTAGCATATCCCATGCATGCTCAATCGGATTCAAGTCTGGCGACTGAGCAGGCCAGGGCAGGACATTGATGTTAGCTGCGGCGAGAGTCTGTCTTACAACTCTTGCGGTGTGCGGTCGTGCATTATCATGCATTAACTGAAATAAGGGACCGATTTGCACTTGTAGAGGAACGATGACGTCTGATACAATCGTCTCAGCATAAATTTGAGCGTTGAGGTTGCCTCTGATCCAAATCAACTCAGTTCTTCCGCCGATCCAAATACCCGCCCATACCATGATGGTTCCACCACTATAAGGATGGACTTCCTGGCAGGATTTTAATCGCTGTTGGCGTCCAGGGGTTCTCCAGTGTCGTATACGTCTTGTATCCGGTCTCATACCGAAACGAGACTCATCAGAAAAGCACACGAAACGCCATTGTTCTTCTGCCCAATTTCTGTGTTCAAGAGCCCATTGATATCGAATCCTACGATTGTGCATTGCTATAGGTGGTACCCGTAGCGGTCTTCGGGAATGAAGGTTCACTTCATGCAAGCGGTTTCTGACTGTTTGGTCGCTAATTAAGTTCCCTGAAGAGTGATGAAGCCTCACGGCTAACATCATGGCGATTTATTCCATTCTAATACCAAAAACTAATACCACTGGTATTTGTTTCAACTCATATTTTTTTTCTATTCCGAACCGATACCATTGTTTAAACTAATACCAAAACAAGTTCAAAGATATAAGGTACAGTCAGTAAAAATGCTTTGTATGTAAATATAAGACCTTTAATTGAAAAAAAAAACAGATAACTCCAAAAAAAACAAATTTTGTTAGCAAACGTCTTGTTCAATGATAAAATATCACTTAAATAATCAACTTTAATATAATTTTAGTTCCTCTCTATACCTGTATAATATTTTTTTTGCAAAAACATCAAACAGGAAGAATTTACTTACAATCTAAAAATTACAAAATATCTCAAAAAATTAACTCTTAATTTATATTGAAATTTATCTGACATAGTTATTATTAGACAGGTACGTAATTATTCACGTCTACCTATCTCATAACAACTATGTCAGGTAAATTTTTAACAAAAACAAATCACTTTTTATCTAACAATTATAAAATATCACAGAAAATCAACTTTTTGTATAATCAAATCAGTCATTCATCACTTACATAGCAATGAATCAGCAATTTTTTTTGCAATGAATTCTAACCTTACCTAACAATTGTAAAATTTCACAGAAAATCAACTTTTTGTTTAATCAAATCAGTCATTCTTCACCTATATAGCAATGAATCAGCAATTTTTTTTTGCAAAAACGTCATGTATGATTAATTCACTTATAATCTAAGAATTATAAAATATCACAGAAAATCATCATCATCATCATCATCAGCCGGAAAACGTCCACTGCTGAACATAGGCCTCCCCCTTAGACCGCCACGCCGAAGAAAATCAACTATTAGTATAATCAGCTAAATGACGTGTAAATAATGTCTTATATTTCAACAATTAGTAGCTAAACCCTTAATTTTTCTAAGCAGTGACCTACGGAGATTTTTCGGAGACAGTTACGTATGTGATCCACGAATTTTTCATAATAGTTGTCTGTGCACATCGTTTTGCGGGGGGTGCGTTTGATTTATATTGAGTAACAACCACTGTTTGTAAATCTGCGTCCTCTTTCAGCACGTTCAGAAGCTGATATAAATTAGCATTCTTTGGCACAGCCGAGTTTAATTTCTTATGCCAAGATTCTACGGCATTTGTGGTTCGATGGCGTTCACCATGAACGCACCAAATGTCTACAAAACTCTCGTTCTCTAGCCATTGTGACACCATGTAGTCATTAAATGTTTGAATGGCGTCAGTATCAGGACAGTCTTCCATTATGTAGCACCATCCTTCTGATATGAATTTACGAGGAAGTAAAGGCAGTAAAGCTGAAAGTCTTACATGTCTTTGGGTGATAGCATCTTTTGTCAGATCCAACTGTTTTGCTTTTTTCCATACATTTTTGGAATAATGAAAGTAGCATCCTTTAATCACAACTGACGGAAAAACAATTGTAATGGCGTTCATTGCGGCTAGTTCAAAATCTGTTAAAAATTTTACGGGTTCCCACCCAGGAATGTTTTGTTTCAAAATTTCAAATAATTTTTTGTATATTTCTTCTGTTTTTTTGTTAAGTAAAACATAAATAAGAGGAACTATACGAGTGTGATCTTCGTCACTTCCCAGATCTCCGTGGATAGTATACAGTGTGTCCGGACACGAGTTAGCGATACTTGAAGGGAATATTATAGACTCATTTTCATCGACAAAACTGCTTTTAAAAAAATTCTTACTCCAACACCTCGCGAATGGCGGCCATTTTAGTTTTTTGATTTGTCGAACTGGGGTACGTACAATAAAATGCAAATATCTTTGAATCCAAGAGACCTACATACATGCAAATGACTTTATTGCAAAGCTAAATGTTAAGGCTTTTCAAAAACTTTCTAAATAATATGTAGAAAGAACCAAAAAACGTGGGCAAAAATGAAATTGTACACAAAAATTACTGAATATTTTCACATTTTATACTCTAGCTCGAAAAGTACCCCTGAATTTTGCTTAGGTTTTCGCATTAAGTTAAAAGTATTTGAGTCAGGCTATAAAATAATATCAAAATTATCACTCTACGTTAAGTATTTTAGGAGTTATTCTCACTTGAACATAACCCTTCCTTAGCGCATGTACCACCAATGTTACAGAAGCTGCATTCTTTGGGCGAGCTAAACCGTTTCAACGTGAATTTATAAGCTGGCATTATTAAACACCATGTAAATGATCCCAACGAATCACCATTAAACTGAAATAATAATTTTTTTGTTTACTCTATGAAAAAAAATTCTTTGAATAAATCCAAAAAATGGGCCATTTCAGTTTATGGGTGATTCGTTGGGATAATTTACATGGTGGTTAATAATGAGAGGTCATAAATTTACACAGAAACGATTTAGCTCGCCCGAAGAATGCGACACCTGTATTATTGGGGTACATTCGCTAAGGAAGGGTTATGTTCAAGTAAGAATAACTCCTAAAGTACTTGACGTAGAGAAATAATTTTGATACCATTTTATAGCCTAACTCAAATAATTTTAACTTAATGCAAACACCTAAGCGAAATACAGGGTACTTTTCGTGCTAGAGTATAAAATGTGAAAATATTCAGTAATTTTTGTGTACAATTTCGTGTTTGCCCACGTTTTTTGGTTCTTTTTACATATTATTTAGAAAACTTTCGCAAGTTTTTGAAAAGTCTTAACATTTAACTTTGCAATAAAGTCATTTGCATGTATGTAGGTCTCTTGGATTTAAAGTTATTTGCATTTTATTGTACATACCCCAGTTTGACAAATCAAAAAACTAAAATGGCCGCCATTCGCGAGGTGTTGGAGTAAGAATTTTTTTAAAAGCAGTTTTGTCGATGAAAATGAATCTATAATATCCCCTTCAAGTATCGCTAACTCGTGGCCGGACACACTGTATAACTGCACAAAAGGCTCAGGGGTGCAATCGAATGTTCCGTCGCTTTCAAAAAATTTAATGCTCGGAATTATCTCTAGTTGATTTGGACTGACCAAGATTATTATTCGGGTATTGGAAGGCTCATCTTTATAATCGTAAAACAAAAAATCTCTAAATTGTAATGGAACTTCTACTTCATCAATTGATTTACATTTAATTTTTTTTACACCAGCTGCGTTGTTTCTTGCATAATACAATTTTGATTTGATGTTTACAAACGATGGGATATTTCTCACCAAATCTGATTCAGTAGCGCAGAATTGTGATTTGAATTTGTTATATATGTTTGGTATTGGGGCGAAATCAGACTTCATCACTTTATCTCTTAAATCATCCAGCTTTTTTGCCATTACATTTTTGAATTCATCGGGCTCGCAGCTATGATTTTTCTCATTGGAAATATTGCCATCCTGTGAGGAGAACAAAATAGCTTTAGCAAAATAGTTTTCGGATAAAAATACATATTGAAAGATGGAACACTAACTGTCTTATTCATAATATAACGCTTACCGAAGGTATAAACCTTCATTAGTTAAAACATGTTTTAAGGTGGATGCTCCTGGGTGGCCCGCAAAATTCAAATTATCGTAAGTTTTTTGCAATTTGCAGCTCAGTATGGGATAGTATGGTAAATAGAAACTAAATTCGCGGTACTGGCATGTATGTATTTATATCATTATATTAGTTAAATTTATCAATGTAACCCACTAAGTTAAAATTATTAAACGTAAAGTTATTATTAAAATGGCACATTTTCTCTTTTCTCTAAGTTAGACAATTATATTGAAGGTTTTAATAAGTATAATTGTGTAAATACATACATGCCAGTACCGCGAATTTAGTTTCTATTAATAAAATATCCGATACTCAGCTGCAAATTGCAAAAAACGTACGGAAATTTGAATTTCGCGGGCTACCCTGGAGCATTCACCTTAAGCCTACCGAACGTTCGATAAAAATTCTTATTCATAATCGTTTCTTAGAGCTCCCATAACTAAACGCCACTATCGTACACAATGTTGCCATTTTGTAGAAAAATATGCGATTTTAGTCGATTTTAACGTTGTTTGCCTCTGATCACAGAAAATTTGTCTATGCATTTTTAAACACTGTCATAAAAAACGTACACCAAGGTAAAGGAGGGAATAGTTTGAACTACCTAGTCTTTTGAACAATTTGTTGAATTTGTTATCATGCAATCTGGGAAAAAGCGGCAAAGGCCGTTGCCGTTAATACTTGTAATTCTGGTGAAGTACCACACCACCGACTAAATTAATTATAAAAGCAGCCGTTTCTTTGGAAAAACTGTACCATTTACGAAATTCTTCGTCATCCAGATAAAATGCATCGAATCTCTGCTAATACAATTTTATACGCGAACAACCACAATGCTATGTAGGGATTTTAAAGTAGGTATTTTAATACTAACTGACTGACATTGTAAACCGAACGTCAAACACGAAACAACTGATCGATGTCGGCCATTTGTTTCCCTTTTTTTTTTGTTTATCTAGTGTTTTTTTTTACTCTTGCTATTCCAATTCACTTTTGACAATGGCAGAATTGTCGAACAACGGCATCGGTACTAATTGCCATTTAAAGAAATAGAATAGAATTGATGTCGGCCATTTTATTGTTAACGAACGTTTAAAGAAGGGTCATGGCTTCTTTAAATCAAATTAACTTTAATGGAGAAATAAAGAGTGTTTTTACCTCTAAAATACGATTATGAATACCATTTTTTTAACAAGCTTCCTACAAAGGCCTTATAAAGCTCCACTAATCCATTATAAATAAGCCAGTTAAACTCTATGTAAGAAGTTGGTAACATACCTTTATCTGTAAAGATCCACTGCACTCTTTAACATTCACACATCTCCAATGGGTCCATCCATTTTTATTTTCCCTTTTTTTTGTGTACTGGTAACCAGCTCTCATTAAAACCAAGCCACCATTTCTTGTTATGAAAGTCAAGCTTCCTGTTTTTCCCGAAGATGTTGAGGGCTGATTATCAGCTTCCTCAGACATATCTAAAAAAAATTATATATTGTATGTAACTTTTACATTTGATTGGATTATGATAAAAAAATCAAATAATAGGTATTTTAAATAACACTAATTTTAATAAAGAGAAGTAAATTATACAAAAGAACAAATTAATATACTCACTTAATAAATAAAAATCACTGTCACTCTGATACCAATACGCCACCGCCACCGCACGGAAATGTACTGAGGAATTTATGTAGATAAAATTTCTCTCCGAGTCAAAGCACAACATTCCAGTCACACTTGACTCTGATTGGTTGTTTCGAATTTTGGAACAATAGAGCAAACTCACCCTTTCTCGCAGGTAAAAAAAATAGCAAGATGATTCACTAAAACTACTCTTACCTATGCTAACCTTTGTAAAAATATTGGAGTGAAGTGAATTTGGAAAGTTTTAAGCATTATATTACGACTAGTATTTGCGCGTTGCGCGAGCTGCAAGCAGCTCGCGGGTCGTGTTTTGTAGAAGTATTCCTTACTTTTATAAAATTTTGATAATCCATAAGAATCTTTAAATGAATTGGTAAATCCATAGTCCTTAAAAGATTTTGTAAATTAAATAAAATATTTTTAATTTTGAAAATCCTTATGTACGGATTTATGTATGGACTTCTAAGTAAATCAAATGAATGTTTTTTTTTTGTTCCTACAGTTGATTTACTCAAAAGTCTGTACGAATAAACTATAAAATAATATTCCTTGTAACTTAGTCACTAAGTAAATAATGAAATAAGTTCCTACTTTTATGCTTTTCAAAACTACTCTATCCCGTACTTTTGAAGAAATATACAAAAAAAGGGAGCCATGCTGAAAATATTTGGCTGGCACGGCCCCCTTTTTTGCGTGTAACTTGAAAAATGTATAGCGTATTAAAAAGTTTCTAAGACTCAAGGAATGTACTCTATTAACACTTTATATGTACCGCAACTGATAATGTGAATTCGTAATAACAAATAATATATTGATGTAGGTGTAGGGGGTCGTGCTGAAAAAAAAATCTTAAGAAAATATCTAAAAAAGACAACACAACTTTAGCCAAAAACTATTAAATAATAATTGATGTTTGGCAAGTAACATATGTACCGCATTGGTTTCTCATACAACTTGCTAAATTTGAAAAATAAACCATTGTTAGTTCATTCAGCGCGGCCCTCTAAAGACGCCTATATCTTCACTACATAGTATAAAGCAAAGTCGCTTCCCGCTTCCTGTCCCCCTGTATGCTTACATCTTTAATACTTCTACAACGTTCTTTTATTATCCTTCTTTTCACATATACACACACACATATTTTCCCTTGACTTCATTCATAACCCTTTTAATCAACATTTTACCTACATACCTACTAATTGCTAGCAATTTCACACAAACACACACACATACTTTCCCTTGACGTCATTCATAACCCTTAATCAACGTTTTACATACTGCTTGCAAGCAATTTCACATATATACACACACACACTTCCCCTTGACTTCATTCATAACCCTTTTAATCAACATTTTACATACTAATTGCTAGCAATGGACATAATACGGACTATGTGCGTGCAAAGTGTATGTGTACTTAGCCGTATTTGGGTCCAATAGATATTTAAGATGTCATTGTCAGAGTTACTCAAAATGGAGAAATAAACCATCCACGCGAAGACCGACATCCGCGCGGAAGGAGTGTGGGTGGAGTCATTGTATTGGTTGAATGAGTTACGAGTATATGGCATAGAGTTATGAGTTATATGGCAGATACCAAAAGCCTTAGTTACTTTTTAATAAAAAAATAAAAAATAATAAGCCGTGGACTGCTGTGTTCCACGAAGGTGTGGGTTTAAACGGCAGATCCTAAATGTCTCAGTTACTTTTAACTGTAAAGTAAAAAATAAAGACCCAGGGACTGCTGTAGTACGCGAGAGTGTAAATGGGAAGGGCAGTTATCGAATGTTTTAGTTACTTTATACTAAAAATAAAATAATAATAAGGCGTGGACTGCTGTGTTGCACGAAGGTGTGGGTTTAAACGGCAGATCCTAAAAGTCTCAGTTACTTTAAACTGTCAAGTAAAAAATAAAGAGCCGGGGACTGCTGTAGACCGCGAGAGTGTAAATGGGAATGGCAGATACCAAATGTCTTAGTTACTTTTTGTTAAAAAAATACCAAGGCGTAGACTGCTGTGTTGCACGAAGGTGTGGGATGTCTCAGTTACTTTTAACTGTAAAGTAAAAAATAAAGAGCCGGTTACTGCTGTAGTACGCGAGTGTGTAAATGGCAATGGCAGATACCGAAAGTTTTGGTTTTTTTTTTGTGTATATTTTTATTTATGTATATTTAGGTTAAGGTATTTTATCTATGGGTCTTTGTTACCTGAAATAAATTGTTTATTATTATTAAATACACCTCTAGTGTAAACTAAATAGAATATTAATCTTGCATGATATTCCTTTTAGTATTAATTTTTAGTATTACTTTTTAGTATATTATAGAGAAGCATTTAGTATATTATAAATTAAGCAGACCAAAAAATGAATGAATCAAATTTTAACAATTTTCAGTGCCACGCAAGAACAAGTGCTTCAATATGCAATTCTTTTTCCTTTTAAGTTAGTTAGTTTAAAGATATAGGTAAAAATATAGGTAAATATAAAAAAATCTGACCCGTCTTATTCAAAAGGCATTTATTTACACTTTGACTCGGTTTGGAAAGTTTTCTTTAAGAACCACATGTGCAATATGCTTTCTAACGTTTTTCTTAGCTACCTACTGACATTTTAATATGTATTATAGTTAAAATTTATAAAGAGCAATTATAATAACTAAGTATAGTGTACATATTAGTTCGTTTTTTTTTGTTTGTTTTCCATTTTTTTTGCATGTTTTTTTTTGTTTGTTTTGCATTTTTTTGCATTATATTTTTTCTACAATCTTGTGTCTTCTGTTCATGGTCAAAGGATGACACGAATTGAGCATCGTCGTCGAAATAGTAAAAGCGTATCTATAGTTTATGTCTATGATTCGAAAGAATGTTCTGCGGATTCTGTTCTGTGATCCATCATCATCAGCCGGAAAACGTCCACTGCTGAACATAGGCCTCCCCCTTAGACCGCCAAGCCGAACGACAATTCGCCACTTGCATCCATCGGTTGCCCGCGACCCTCACGATGTCGTCGGTCCACCTAGTGGGAGGCCTACCTACGCTGCGTCTTCCGGTCCGTGGTCGCCACTCGAGAACTTTTCTTCCCCATCGGTTGTCAGTTCTTCGAGCGAGTTGGCCTGCCCATTGCCACTTCAACTTGCAAATTTTATGAGCTATGTCGGTGACTTTGGTTCTTCGCCGAATATCCATGTTCCGGATTTTATCCCGCAAAGAAACTCCGAGCATAGCTCTTTCCATTGCTCGTTGAGTGACTCTTAGTCTCTCTAAAAGGCCAGCAGTCAGAGACCACGTTTCAGAGCCATATGTCATCACTGGCAACACACACTGGTTAAACACCCTTGTCTTGAGACACTGTGGGATTCTCGATGAGAAGATATCACGTAGCTTCCCAAACGCTGCCCATCCGAGTTGGATTCTTCGGGCGACCTCTTTCTCGAAGTTGGACCTACCTAACTGAACAATCTGTCCAAGGTAAGTATAATGGTCTACAACTTCGAGAGTATCATTCCCAACAACAACCGGTACGGGTGCCACATGGACATTCGACATGACTTTCGTCTTGTCCATGTTCATTTTAAGGCCGACCCGTTGGGAAACGATACTGAGGTCGCTGAGCATAGCATTGAGGTGCTCCAACGATTCTGCCATGATGACTATATCATCGGCAAAACGAAAGTGAGTGATGTATTCGCCATTGATGTTGATGCCGAATCCGTTCCAATCCAAGAGCTTGAAAACGTCCTCCAACGCGTTCGTGAACTTTTTCGGAGAAATAACGTCTCCCTGTCTCACGCCTTTCTGCAATTGGATTGGTTTCGTGCTCTCTTCCTGAAGTCGGATGGACATGGTGGCGTTTCTATACAAACACTTCAACACTTATACTTATACTTATCTATACTTATCGATATACCTATAGTCGATATGACATCGTTGGAGGGACTGCAATACTGCCCAGGTTTCGATTGAATCGAAGGCCTTTTCATAGTCCACAAACGCTAAACATAATGGCCGATTATACTCCTCTGTCTTCTGTATAATCTGGCGGAGCGTGTGTATGTGGTCTATAGTATTAAAACCTTTTTGGAAACCGGCTTGTTCGGGAGGCTGGAAGTCATTAAACCTGCGTTCGAGACGGTTCGTAATGACTCTTGAGAACAGCTTGTATACATGGCTCAGAAGTGAGATTGGCCTGTAGTTATTCAACAAGGTGTTGTCACCCTTTTTGAAGAAAAGAACAACCACACTCCTGTGCCATGCTTCTGGCGTAGTACCTTCGAGTATGACGGAATTAAATAACTTCTGGAGGACCAGAAGTACCGGTTTTCCACCCGCTCTCAGAAGTTCTGTTGTGATTCCGTCTTCACCCGGTGCCTTGTTATTCTTTAGCTGTTTAAGAGCCATTCTAATCTCGTACAGGCTGATGTCCGTGATATCCTCAGTGTAGTGTCGAGTCAGTTTAGCTCTTGCGTCTCGAACTGTACCGACACTGGGTTGTCGTGTTGATGTGTATAACTGTCCGTAAAACCTCTCAAGCTCTCTCAGGATCTCCGGCTTCGTCGAAATGATGCTGCCGTCGTTAATCTTCAGCTTTGTCATTTGGCTTTGCCCAATAGACGAATTCTTTGCGAAGACTTTTGAGCCCTGGTTCCGCTCGATTGCCTCTTTGATCCGTGCCGCACTATAGGCACGCAGGTCACGTCGCATTGATTTAGAGATTCGTCTATTGAGTTTGCCATATTCCGACATGTCAGCTGAAGATTGCAGCCTCATCTCGGCCCGGTCTTGCATCAACTTGATGGTTCCGTTCGAGAGCTTTTGAGGCTTATTGCGGCGCGGGGTCTTAAAGAACTTGGACCCCACAGCATGGACAGTTTCCACCAACCCATTGTTAATCTCGTCCACAGTTTCGCATTCGGTTAGGCACTGGAAGCGATTGTGCAGTTCGAGTTGAAAGGCTTCGGGGTTCTGGATGTGGGCAGGACCAGGTCGGAGCGTGGACTTCACCAGACGAGACCTTTCAAGCTTCACATTGATATTCAATGTGCCTCTGACGTTTCGGTGATCGCTACCGGTTTTCACCTTGGCGATCACAGAGACATCACTGAATATTCCCTTCTTGGTCGTCATGATGAAGTCGATCTCATTTCTGGTAGTACCATCGGGGCTCATCCACGTCCACCTCCTGGATGGCCGCTTCTGGAAGTAGGAGTTCATTAAATGAAGTTCTTCCTTTTCCATGAAGTCGACCAGTCGCTGGCCCCTATGGTTTCGCTGCCCGTACCCAAATGGCCCCACTCTCAACTCATCGCCATTCCGTGCGCCCACCTTCGCGTTGAAGTCCCCCATAACAACGGTGAAGTATGTTTCGGAGGTATGTATGGCTTCGGATATCTCCGCATACAATGCCTCTACTTCATCATCAGAATGTGTCGAGGTCGGCGCATATACCTGTATGACCTTCAACGAATACCGGTTGGTTATTCTGAGTATAAGGTATGCTACCCTACTCGACACACTTTCGACTTTCACAACGTTGTTGATGAGGGACCTGCGGACGAGAAATCCAACACCACCCTGGGATTTACGGTCTCCTTCCCGGTAGAAAAGCATGTTGCCGGAATCTAGAACTATCGTATCCTGACCCTCTCTTCGGACTTCAGATAATCCCAAGATATCCCATCGCATTTTGCTCAATTCTTCCTCCAGCTCGATAATCTTCTCATCGGTCCTCAGTGTGCGGATGTTGTGTGTTGCCAGGGCCAAAGTCCGTTGGGGGTGGTAGCGGGGCATCTGCCGGAGATTCTTAGCACCCCCTGCTCCGCCGTTACCCGATCCGCTACCCATACCAGGAATAGCGGAGCTGCCGGGGACTGGGGGCCGTGTGCTATTGTTGTCAATCATAATGGGGGGAGGGGGGGGTTGCCATAATCCCCACGCTTGGCAGGCGGCTTGGGGATCGCAGTAAGGTCACCGAAAGTTTACAAAGGACGCTGCTGCCCGTCCTTCGGTGGCTGGACGTAGTTTAAGGACGTACCCGGGTCCTCTGTGATCTATGCAACTTGAATTTGGAGTACGTTCTATGAGTGATCTTGAATGCTAGATTGTAACGACATGAATGTCACCGTGTAAATATGCAGAATAAGTAAGTAGACTTTTACGGCATCAATGGAGTTCCATCCAGATCTCATATTCTATTCTATACAAAAATCAAAGCTTATGACGCAACTTAAAATATGTTTGTTTGTGAAGTAAGATAGTGGTCAGGTTTAGTGGATATTCTCTATGCACCTCCAAATCACTCGAAAAAATTAGCCATATTCTGATTTTTGAATAAAATTAAAGTCAGTCATCTTGAATTAAAAAAACGGATGTCATATTCTAAATCAGCACCTCCAAATCACTCGAAAACGATACCCATATCAATATTTTTGAATAAAATCAAGTCTGAGAAGTTGTCGAGAATAGAATAAAAAAAACAGGACCCCCTTAAACATTATAAAACTAATTCAATAAAAAAAGAACGAAAATTAAACAAAAAAAAAAAATGAGCATACCTTAGAATAGTTAAAAGAATTTTAAAATCCATTAGAGCACTTAAAAGATTTTGAAACCCCTTAAGAACCCCCTAATCCAATCTAAAACCTTATAACTCAGAAGCGAGGCATAAAATTAACTTTTTACCCTGATGAGATGCATAATAGTAAGTCAAAAATTGTACAGTTCTGATATGATACGAAGAGAGAAAACAATAAGAGCAACATAAAAAAAATTTTGAACTGCTTAGCAGCCTTAAGTTTTGGTGAAGTTTACGAAGAGACAGACTGTAATAACGCATTTAATGTATTCCACGACTTATTTACGCTCTTCTATAAATTGTGTTTTCCCGAAATACTCGTCAAAAAGACCAATAAACCAATAAAAAAACCAGTGGCTTAGTAGGGGTTTAAAAATATCATGCTATAAGAAGAGAGCTTTGTACTATGCATATCAACACGATGCTATAAGTAAAAGTTACCACAAGAAAAGATACCGCAATTACAGTAACATGTTAAAAAAATGCATATCAAAATCACAACAGATTAACAACAACTATTTTTTAAATAATTCTAAGAATAAATGCAAAGCGACATGGTAAATCATAAAAATAACTTGAACAACGCTAATAACAAAAACTACTGAAATGAATTATTAATACATGATAAAAAAATTGATAATCCGAATGACCTAAGTGATCAATTTAATAAATTATTTCATTGAGCTGACTTTGCTTTATCTTACTGCTTTATCTCTATCTCTATATCTATCTCTATCTCTGTCTCTGTTTCTGTTTTTGTCTCTGTCTCTGTCTCTTTCTCTGTCTCTTTCTCTGTCTCTGTCTCTGTTTATGTTTTTGTCTCTGTCTCTGTCTCTGTCTCTGTCTCTATCTCTATCTCTATCTATAAGGGGCAACTTGGAAAAATGGTTTTTACTTTTCCGAGCCTCCTCTATACTAATCCGTAAAAAAACAAAACACGGGTCTCTTAGTTTCCGAGATACGATAGGGAGGGGGGAGGGGTGCAAAAAGGGGGGTTTGGCACGTTTCCCCCACTCGTGAAAGTTACTTGTAAGTTTGCTTGTCGTCACCCCTGAGTTACGCTTCACCCACTCAACCTTCGTTACGCTACGGAGGTCGCCGGCTCGCTTCGCTCGCCACCTCCCCCCTTCGCTCCACTCGGTCTCGCAGGTTCGCTCCACTCAGGACCTACCTACCACCGGAAAGCTATCGTGACCTTATCCCTACGAGTTTCCGAGATACGATGGGGTGAGGGGTGAAGGGGGGGGAGAGAGGGTTCTTGAAAAATGATTTTGATCAACCCTTGATATGAATCTGAAAAAAAAATGTGCCAAGTCTTTTAACTTCCGAGATCCGCCTAAAGGGGGGAGAAGGGGCAAGGGGGGGGGGAACTTTGAAAAATGGTTTTTACTTTTCCGAGCCTCCTCTATAAATATCCGTAAAAACAAACAAAACACGGGTCTCTTAGTTTCCGAGATACGATAGGGAGGGAGGGAGGGGTGCAAAAAGGGGGGTTTGGCACGTTTCCCCCACTCGTGAAAGTTACTTGTAAGTCGTCACCCCTGAGTTACGCTTCACCCACTCAACCTTCGTTACGCTACGGAGGTCGCCGGCTCGCTACGCTCGCCACCTCCCCCTTCGCTCCACTCGGTTTCGCAGGTTCGCTCCACTCACCTACCTACCACCGGAATACGCTTCGCTTTACAGCTACCTACCTAGTTTTTCCGAAATACGATGGGGGGAAGGGTGAAGAGGGGGAGAGGGGGAGTTTTGAAAAATGATTTTGACCAACTCTGGGCCCCTTGATATGGATCTGAAAAAAAATGTGCCAAGTCTTTTAACTTCCGAGATCCGCTTAAAGGGGGGAGAAGGGGGCAAGGGGGGGGAACTTGAAAAATGGTTTTTACTTTACCGAGCCTCCTCTATACGAACCCGTAAAAAAACAAAACACGCGTCTCTTAGTTTTCGAGATACGATGGGGGGAGGGGTGAAGAGGGGGAGATGGGGGAGTTTGGAAAAATGATTTTGACCAACTCTGGGCCCCTTGATATGAATCTGAAAAAAAAAATGTTGCAAGTCTGTTAACTTCCGAGATCCGCCTAAGGGGGGGAGAAGGGGGCAAGGGAGGGGGGAACTTTGAAAAATGGTTTTTACTTTTCCGAGCCTCCTCTATACGAATCCGTAAAAAAACAAAACACTGGTCTCTTAGTTTCCGAGATACGCCGTGGAGGGGGGAGAGGGGGAGTGGGGGGAGTTTTGAAAAATGATTTTGACCAACTCTGGGCGCCTTGGTATGAATCTGAAAAAAAAAAATGTTGCAAGTCTGTTCACTTCCGAGATCCGCCTAAGGGGGGGAGAAGGGGGCAAGGGAGGGGGGAACTTTGAAAAATTGTTTTTACTTTTCCGAGCCTCCTCTATACGAATCCGTAAAAAAACAAAACACGGGTCTCTTAGTTTCAGAGATACTATTATGGGGGGGGGGTGCAAAAAGGGGTGTTTTGCACGTTTCCCCCACTCGTTACTTGTAAGTTTGCTTGTCGTCACCCCTGAGTTACGCTTCACCCACTCAACCTTCGTTACGCTACGGAGGTCGCCGGCTCGCTTCGCTCGCCACCTCCCCCCTTCGCTCCACTCAGGCCCTACCTACCACCGGAAAACTATAGTGACCTTATTCTTACGCTACGCTATGCTTCATTTTACCGCTACCTAGTCTCCGAGATACGTTGGGGGGAGGGTGAATAAGGGGAGCGGGGGGAGTTTTGAAAAATGATTTTGACCAACTCTGGGCCCCTTGATATGAATCTGAAAAAAAAAATGTTTTAAGTCTTTTAATTTCTGAGATCCGCCTAAAGGGGGGGAGGAACTTTGAAAAATGGTTTTTACTTTTACGAGCCTCCCCTATACGAATCCGTAAAAACAAACAAAACACGGGTCTCTCAGTTTCTGAGATACGATAGGGAGGGGGGGAGGGGTGCAAAAAGGGGGGTTTGGCACGTTTCCAACACTCGTGAAAGTTACTTGTAAGTTTGCTTGTCGTCACCCCTGAGTTACGCTTCACCCACTCAACCTTCGTTACGCTACGAAGGTCGCCGGCTCGCTTCGCTCGCCACCTCCCCCCTTCGCTCCACTCGGTCTCGCAGGCTCGCTCCACTCAGGACCTACCTACCACCGGAAAGCTATCGTGACCTTATCCCTACGCTACGCTACGCTTCGCTTTACCGCTACCTAGTTATTCCGAGATACGATGGGGGGGGGGGGGATGAGTTTTGAAAAATTGTTTTGATATACTCTGGGCCCCTTGATATGAATCTGAAAAAAAAATTGTGCCAAGTCTTTTAACTTCCGAGATCCGCCCAAAGGGGGGAGAAGGGGGGCCAGGGGGGAGATCTTTGAAAAATGGTTTTTACTTTTCCGAGCCTCCTCTATACGAATCCGTAAAAAAACAAAACACGCGTCTCTTAGTTTCCGAGATACGATGGGGGGAGGGGTGAAGAGGGGGAGATGGGGGAGTTTGGAAAAATGATTTTGACCAACTCTCGGCCCCTTGACATGAATCTGAAAAAAAAAATGATGCAAGTCTGTTAACTTCCGAGATCCGCCTAAGGGGGGGAGAAGGGGACAAGGGAGGGGGGAACTTTGAAAAATGGTTTTTACTTTTCCGAGCCTCCTCTATACGAATCCGTAAAAAAACAAAACACTGGTCTCTTAGTTTCCGAGATACGCCGTGGAGGGGGGAGAGGGGGGGCGAAAAGGGGAGGTTTGGGATTTTTCCCATACTCACGAGAGTTACTTGTTTACGAATCTGTCAAAATATACCCACCTTCCCCTTCACCATCTGGGAGAACAATTATGTCAGTCAGTGAGTGGTAATCGAGCTTTATATAGTATAATAATTACATAAAAATATTGAAAAACAAATTTACTTTGATTAGGTTTGACTGCGCTGACTGTACCAAATTCAAGTTGTTGGTATTCGTTCGTACATTAAATTAAATTATTTAAAAAGTGGTATCCGTTCGGAATGGAAAAAAAATATGAGTTGAAACAAATACCAGTGGTATTAGTTTTTGGTATTGGAATGGAATAAATCATCATGGCGGTTATTGTTGGAGCTCTTCGAGTTAAGATTTGAATGTATCGGTCTTGTCTCCGTGTGGTGCAGCGATACCGTCCTCCATGGCGCTCAGCCACGGTACCAGTGCTTCGGTAACGTGTCCAAAGTCGACTGATAACACTCTGACTTGTATTCAGAGCTAAAGCCACAGTACGTTGCCGGGAACCAGCTTCTATCATTCCCACGGCTCTGAGCATTTCTTCCCTGCTTAAATGACGTCGCCGCTCCATAATAACGTTGGTTTTAATCAGTAGTAGGGAAACAGTAGCACTAATAATGTCTTCAATGCGTTGTATGTTTTTATAGGGAAAATATTGACAGCTGATTTTCATCTTTTACTCGAATTTGATTCACAGTTCCTGATTCAAATTATGAAATGCACCAAAAAGGATCCATATAAATTTATAAAATCATAAATTTATTAGAAAGCCACATCTCAATCTCAAGAAATCCGCATAAAAATGCTTGATCCCTAGACACTTTTGATGTGTGTAATAATTGAGTCGTTGTTTCTCTTTTAAAGTCATTTTTTTACGAAATAAGTTGATACACTTGGTTGAATTTTTCTCTGCTTTGCTGGTGGTGGCAAAAACTCATCATTAGTACCCGAAGAACTTGAAGTACTGGGGGCATTTTCAGTAATAGGAACAGTCTGTTGAGAACTAACGGAACACTCAGACTCAGATAATGTACAAGCACTTTGTTGTTGTGCCTGTTGGATATTTATAGTAGGATGCTTAAACTTCATGTGGGATTTTAAATTTGAAACTGAGCTCTTGTATGAAATAGTTTTTTTACACAAATTACACGTACCAATTTTTTTACGGTATAGCTATCCCTAAAAAAAATCCATATTGGAAAACAACTAAAATGGATACACAACTCCAAATTTTTTTAATATTGGCGACGAGAGATGAGCAATAGTCAATAACAAAAGTAAGTCTTGGAAATAGTCATCAAAGAAATTTTTGTCGTGTCGAGTCGTAAAGATGGCTGCCTATATTGGTCAATTGCTGCCATTTGAAGAGTCCACACAAAGTTTTGAGTCGTGGGTGGAACTCTTTCAAGAGTATTGTAGTCTAAATAAAGTTTTGCCAGAAGAGGCAGATGGGAGTACAAAGAAAGCTTTGTTTTTAACACATGTTGGCGCCAGACATTATAGTTACTTACACATGGCGTGTCTACCACAAAGAGCTAATACAAAAAGGATAGACGAATTATGTCAAATGTTGAAAAATAAGTATGATCCACCGGGCCTGCAATCTACGAATAAATTTTTGTTTCATAAAAGAGTTCAGAAAGTTCCAGAAACGGAGACAGTTTTTTTTGTCAGCAGTCACACAATTAGCATCTAAATGCAATTTTGGTGATTATGAAGACCAGGCATGCACATACCAAGTCATTACAGGTGTTAAAAATGAAAACATAAGAAAAAAGTTGCTATCTCTAAATAACCCAACATTTAGTCGAGTTAAAGAGGTTGTATTGCAAGAGGAAGCCATACAAAAACGGTTAGATTGCATGAGTCGTGAAGCAGAGTCAGTTGTTGGAAGAGTTTATAACACAGAGTACACTATAATATACTGAAATAGAGACCAATCTTCGGCCTTCTAATGGGTAACCACTTGCGACCCGCCCCTAACGCCATCTGTTACCACTAGTCAGAATCTTTATTCATCCTATATATATATACCCATAGCTATACCTGTTTATGATGCACTATACATACGCGTACGTATCTATAGCTACTATTCTTTGGGTACTATCATGTAATTATTTCATTGAAGGTTATTTAAGGATTTATAAATGAAACATTTTATTTAACAAAACAAGTTTATTTGTGTCTTTTATAGCACTTATTTAATTTCTTGGCTTTTATTTGTAAACTGTCCTCATCATCATCAACCTGTTTTCTCCCAGCTAATATTTTTACAATAATTAAATATCATACAGCGAATGACAATTTTAATCAAACAATCTTTATGAATTTTACATTATATACATCGAAAATCAACAAATATAATTATTGCTGTTTTAATTATTTCTTTTAAATTACATTTTCTATATTTTCTTTCATGATTTCAATAATTATGTCTTGCATATTTGATATTATTTCGATTAATTCTTTGCTGGGAGTGCAAAGCCATCGTCGATCTGCATATTCCCTATATTTAATATACTCTATTTCGTTTTGCGATGTTAAATCATTTGTGCAATCAGTGCAAGATTTAAAAATCTGGGATTTCGTTTTTTTTTTTAAGAAATACCTGCTCGTATATTGTATTGGAGCAATAATACGGGGATCCCTTTCTTTTACCTCTAGTGGGGTAAAACTAAAATCAAATATTTTTGCATAATCAAATGAGGAGCAGGTCGACGTTGCTTTCGCATTTTCGTTAATTATTATGAGAGAGTGCAGTGCATTACAAAAATCTCCTTCGCAGTTACCGCGGGTGTGGACACTGCTTAAATTATTTATTAAAAGTGTGGCGAAAGCTGACTCGAACTGATCACAGGTCGGGTTAGTGTTCCGACACCCTTGGCTTCTCACTGCGCCAAAGAAATTCTCCAAGGGGTCCTGATTAAGGTGCCGTAACCATACTGACGACACGTTAAAATCATCTTTTAACTTTTTAATAAAGTTTGTATGCCATTCAGTGTCCACACCCAATTGGTTACAGAGGGAACAGTTTATTTCCTTCCAGCCGAATCTATAAATTTCATAGTATTAAATACTTTTATGCCCTCCACCCACGTTTTATTGTGGACAGAGTGCGGCGTTGCTGGACCAAGTAGGGGTTTGGTGTTTTTATTTTTCATTTGGCTTCCATTGACTGAGTCAAATATTTTGTTTATGAACAACAGCAGGTCTGCAGTTTCCTTGCACTCTGTAGGAAGGATGTTCTTATCTGAAACAATAATAATAATTAAATAATAGTACTCAATAAAATAATCCCAGAAAACTTATTAATCAGGATAGGTTTTGTTGTATTTGACATTTTAAGTGATTATCAACGCTAGGACAACATAAAGAACAAATCTTTGGATTGGGCATGGTTAATTGGTCACAATGAATACAGAAATTAATTGTGAAAATCTTCTATACTAATATTATAAAGCTGAAGAGTTTGTTTGAACACGCTAATCTCAGAAACTACTGGTCAGATTTGAAAAATTCTTTTAGTGTTAGATAGCTTAGCGTATAGCCTATAGCGAGGCTATAGGGAACGAGAATATAGGAGGGAACGGGAATAAAACGGGATTTGCGTGTACGAGGTCGCGGGCAACAGCTAGTGATCATATAATTACATTCATTTTACAAATACCTACATCAGTGCTTAACAGAATTAGTCAAGATTGTTTTCTTTATTCAATCATCTAAGGTGACTGAATATAGTAGGAAAAAGTGCGACCTATTGTTACCATAAATATCCGCTTTTTAAATCTAAATCTATGAATTTAAGATATAATATATAAAATGCAGTCATAATGAGTTCTTGTCGCTAAAGTACCCACACAAACATAATACTCACTAAACATAAAGAAATTAGTCAACGCAGTACACGACGAGCTAGCTTACTAGTCCTACCCAAAACTAGAACAAACTATGGCAAAAAAATGCTTACTTTTGAAGGAGCACAACTTTATAATAAACTACCATCATGTATTAGAAATACACACTCTTTCAATGTATTCAAAACCAAACTTAGTCAGTATGTCATGGCAGATCGGTCACTTGTGGGGAGATGAATGCATTGAATGAGTAATATTGTTTGTACAGAGTCTGTAACTGATGACGACGAACTTTTTGTAATTAATTTTAAGTATTGTTCTCAAGTAAGTGACATTGTTATGTTTTTATTGAGAATAAAGTTTCTTTAAACCTAAATAATAACAGCCGCACCGGTCGATTGATCAGGTTAAGCTTTGCTTGCCGCGGTTGTTTGACAATCTTTACATACCAAGACCCCATGCCTATGAAAGAATTTTGAGTTGTTGTTTTGTTTGTCATATGTAATCTTTGACAGTTGTTACGATTCGTCAGAAGCCCGAAAGTCTGACAACCAGTCTTACCAATTATATGTAAAGTGGGATATTGTACTACCCAGTAACTGGTATGTGTAGGTCAGATAGGCAGTCTCCATATAAAATACTGGTATTCAACTGCGTTCGGTTTTACTAGTAGCCAACCCCAACATAGTTGGGAAAAGACAGGCAGACGATGATACTTAGTCTTAATATAAAATAATCCAAACCTTACCTGCTAAATATCCCATATTAGATGCCACAGTACAGCTGAATATTTGTGAGGCAAATTTCACTTTCATTTTGTTCAGTTTTTCAGGGTTGACGTGATTTTCAGTTAATTTTGGGATTAATCTAATGCCCTTGTAACCTGGGTTTCCTCATATAATAATTTTAAATGAGACCATTTTGCGGTTTTAGTAACACCTTCTGTGGTGTACTCTAAATTTTTAGTTAATAAATTATTCCGGATCCCTTTGAGAAGGTGTGGGGGGTCATAGAGAGGTATTATTTCTTGGCTATTTATAACAATAACATTCTTTTTGGGTTCCTCTCCTTTTCTCAAATATTGACCTCTGGTCTCAACCAACAATCTGAGAGCCTGTCTATTGTTGGTTCCCTGGTCACAAACTGTAGTAACCACTATCAACCCTGCTTCTTGCAAGCCTGTTATAACTTCTTTAATTTGTTTCGCCAGCTCGGGTCCCTTAGTTGCACTTGATGCAAATGTATATGAAACTGCCTGCTTATAATTATAAATTAGACCACGCACCATAAAAACTTGGTCGTGATCTGCAAAGTCACCCTTTCTTTCTTGCCCATTGTCAACAAGTCCAGTTATTTTGTCTTTTCTCTCCTGGTATGTAATACTGGCTTTCAGTGAGACTTCGTCAAACAATAGCACACACAACTTTTATTCAGTTTTCATGAAGTCAGCTTTGGTTTTGAGTTGACAGAAAATGTTATTGTTTATACCAGGCTTGAGATTACTCATTTGAATTAATTTGATTAATGTTTGCTGAGCAGGCAAAATAAAAATCTTTCTGAAAAATCTATATCCTTTGGGACTTTGCTTGAAAATTGATAAAGCAGCATTTTTTTCTTGTAACGTAAAACGTCGTCCTTTTTCCTTTTTTCGGTCCTCCCGGCATTGCATTTGCATTAATAATTTACCCGTACTTGTGCAATTTTCGAGCGTATTTAAGAATGCAGGACCAATTTTTTTGCAGTTTTTAAGTTGGCTGCCTGTTTTCTTGCTTTATGTTTTATTTTGCTTATTTTTATTCTTGCAGCAATGAGTTTCTGATGCAATTATTTTTCGATATTTGTAAGGAATACTTTTTTAACAGTTTTCTTGACTACTCTCTTCATTCCTGTAAAAATAGAAACATAACAAATGTTGATTATTTCACATATTGTTGGTAACATACATATTATTAAGAGTAAATTCAGAAAAGTCAAGTGACTAACTTTAAAAAAACATATTAATTTATTTAGTTACTAAATAAATTAATACGTTTTTCATAATCAACACGCAATGCATATTATTAATCTTGGCATTGTAGATGGAGTGTATCCAAATGAGCTGAAGACTGTTGTTATTAAACCGCTTCATAAAAAAGATGATAAAACCAATATGAAGAATTATAGGCCAATTGCTAAACTATCTGTTTTTTCTAAAATTTTCGAAAAATATATTTATAAATCACTGTATTGTTATCTAAATAAATTTAACTTATTATGCAAAGAACAATATGGCTTTAGAAAGAATACCACGATCAATATGGCGATTTTTGACTTTATACGTAGCATTATGTTAACAGTTGACGAAAAAACTCCTATATGTGCTATTTACACAGATATGACCAGAGCTTTTGACTATGTTAGACATGATATCCTTTTAGATAAGTTACATAGCTACGGTATTAGAGGAAACACTTTAAAGCTACTTGAATCCTATCTCTCTGACAGAATACAATTTACTGAGATTACAAGAGTGTGCGGTAGGTCAAAATATGAACAGAGTTTTCTATCTCAGCCTAGATATGTTAAGTATGGTGTCCCACAGGGAGGCGTCCTTTCACCACCACTTTTTCAGATCTATATAAATGATCTGCCAAAGGACACTAAAAACCAAATGGTAATGTTTGCAAACGACAGTACTGCCATAGTCAAATGTATTAATCAAAATGAGTATCAAAATGACGTGAATAACACACTATCGGACATAATTAACTGGCTCAATAAAAATAATTTAGTTATAAACTTAAAGAAAACCAAATTTATGAACTTTTATCAAAGAACTGAAGCGCCAAACTTAAGTATTGAATATGAAAACGATGAAATAGAAGAAGTTAAAGTGGCAAAATTTCTAGGTTTATATCTTGACAGTCATCTTAATTGGAAAGCCCACATAGATGATCTTAGTAAGAGACTAAGTAAGTCCGCATATGCACTCTTCCAAATTGCAAGGAAATTAAATATGGATGCACTATTAGTTGCATATCATGGCTTAGTAGCCTCAGTTTTGAGGTACGGCATTATTTTTTGGGGCAACTCAACAGATAAGGATATAATTTTTAAGGCACAAAAAAGATGCATAAGATCAATGTGTGGTTTAAAAAGTGATGAAAGTTGTGTGCCAGTCTTTAAATCACTAAAGATACTTACTTTGCCATCATTGTATTTATATGAAATAAGTGTCTTTGTCAAGACAAATATGGAATTATTTGATAGAGTGTCAACGGTACGAGATGTAACTATTCGCAGCCAATATGCAAACTCTCTTAATAATCAACGTTGCAAGACTGCTTTAGTAAGGAAGAGCGTTTTAGGCATGGCACCACGCATTTATAATAAGTTACCAGATGCCTTGAAGAATCTTAATGACACACAGTTTAAGTTAAAATTGAAAAGAATGCTTATTGAAAAATGTTATTACACAGTTGATGAATTTTTAAATGACGAATTAATGTAAACTTGTTATTAATATTATTATTATTTTTTTGTTTTTTTGTTTTATTATTTTTACTAGAATGACATATTGAATATCGTGTTTTTAATAATGACTAATGTGACATTTAAAATTTGACATTCCTTTTTTTTGTAAAATCTTTTTGACATCAGTATATTTCTTTTTATTATCATTTTTGACATAATACGAGTAATTATTTCATTCATTGCATGTTCTAAAAATATTTGTACGCCTCTTGGCATAGCATAGCGACCTTGTAAAATGAAATTTAAGAACTTTGTACCTGCACCTATGTTACACAAATAATAAATTTTGATTTGATTTGAACACATAATCTATAATATAGATTATGTGTTGATTTCAAAAGAACAGTGAACCCTAACTTTAAAATAGATACATACCCTTTGCTTACAGCTGAGAACATATTTGCTTCTATGTCAGGTGGTAAAATATGTATTTGTTGTTCTGGACGTTTCAGATGCGTATACACAGTTAAAAGTAAGTGCTCACAGTCAAGAGTTGTTAACGGTCAACACACATAAAGGTTTATATAGATTTAATCGTTTATTATGTGGAATAGTGTCAGCACCTGCTATTTTTCAGTCTGTCATGGATCAAGTTTTATCAGGAGTGGAAAATACTAAGTGCTTTATTGATGATATTTTAATTAAGGGGATAATCTCCAAGATTGTTATAATACAGTAGTCAAGGTTTTGAAAACAAATACGTCAATATAATATTATAGTAAAGGACATGACCATTTTTTGTACGGACGTTTGCATAGTTATTGAATTCAATGTACACCAATTATTTTTTTTGTTTTATATTTGTGAATATTGGTACATTAAATTGCAGTAAATAAAACACAAAAAGAACTTGTCATTACAACAGACTAGACGAAAACAGTTTCACTAAACCTTTAGTCAGATTGCTGGCAATAAGTGCATAGAATAGGATTTGCTATATTAGAAAGGCGCTTTAATGAATTATATATATTAAAATTTGACAATAATAACCAAGTACCTATAATAGAATTTCATGTTTTTCTTTAAAGTGTATTTTTATGGGTTGCCTTAAAAATATACTTGTAAGAATTATTGACCGAAAAAGGTTATTGACCAATTAACAAGGAAAATACAAATTAAACAAAGGAGTAGGTATAAATAATTATTTATTTATTACAGAGAATAAATAAAATTATTTTGTTACATTATAATACACCTGTTCTAGATTCCTACCTAGATAACTTTTACCAGTGTTACCAGCTCTCAAAAACCCCGAAAATCGCCTAAATTATTGAGTTATCCCTCTAAAAAAATTAAATATAAATTCTAAATGATTTAGAAATAATATGCTGTAATATGTTCCAAGTCTTTTAATTAAAAGTTATTTAAAACATCAAATAATGCATCTGCATCTGAAGATTCAGATTTTTTGTCACACATTGTGAAATTAAATAAACTTAACATCTTATTGATGGATTAAATGATAAACACGATCCACCATCTCGATGTAACGTAAAGCGTACCATCATAATGCTTTGCAACATTTTCAGTGACAGTCTATTGCGCAACTTATTTCTCATTACATTATACATAGAGAATGCACGTTCGACACTCGCGTTTGAAATTGGAACAGTGGCAAATGCTAATCCGAATTTTTAAATATTTTCAAAACGTTTACAGCCAGCTGCGTCACAATCATTATAAACTTCAAAATCAAAATCAGCTGAAGAAGTATTCGTGCATATTTTATTACTTAATTGGTGCCACTCAGACTCGATGTCATTTTCGTTCGCTGAATGTAATTCAGTATTGGTTTTATATCGGGTTTGACTTGAGACGTAGCAGATCTTGGGTGCAAATCAGCAATTGTTTTCAACACAGATAAATTATCCGGAAGCCTTTTCTGAATCTGCTCGGCCAGAGAACATAAAAGTTCTTGCATCGTTCCCTGACATCCAACAGATCCTTTTCTTCAAGTTCTTGTGATATGTTACGAAAGTCAAAACCAAAATACACACATCAAGTGTCTAGGGATCAAGCATTTTTATGCGGATTTCTTGAGATTGAGATGTGGCTTTGTAATAAATTTATGATTTTATAAATTTATATGGATCCTTTTTGGTGCATTTCATAATTTGAATCAGGAACTGTGAATCAAATTCGAGTAAAAGATGAAAATCAGCTGTCAATATTTTCCCTACAAAAACATACAACGCATTGAAGACATTATTAGTGCTACTGTTTCCCTACTACTGATTAAAACCAACGTTATTATGGAGCGGCGACGTCATTTAAGCAGGGAAGAAATGCTCAGAGCCGTGGGAATGATAGAAGCTGGTTCCCGGCAACGTACTGTGGCTTTAGCTCTGAATACAAGTCAGAGTGTTATCAGTCGACTTTGGACACGTTACCGAAGCACTGGTACCGTGGCTGAGCGCCATGGAGGACGGTATCGCTGCACCACACGGAGACAAGACCGATACATTCAAATCTTAACTCGAAGAGCTCCAACAATAACCGCCATGATGTTAGCCGTGAGGCTTCATCACTCTTCAGGGAACTTAATTAGCGACCAAACAGTCAGAAACCGCTTGCATGAAGTGAACCTTCATTCCCGAAGACCGCTACGGGTACCACCTATAGCAATGCACAATCGTAGGATTCGATATCAATGGGCTCTTGAACACAGAAATTGGGCAGAAGAACAATGGCGTTTCGTGTGCTTTTCTGATGAGTCTCGTTTCGGTATGAGACCGGATACAAGACGTATACGACACTGGAGAACCCCTGGACGCCAACAGCGATTAAAATCCTGCCAGGAAGTCCATCCTTATAGTGGTGGAACCATCATGGTATGGGCGGGTATTTGGATCGGCGGAAGAACTGAGTTGATTTGGATCAGAGGCAACCTCAACGCTCAAATTTATGCTGAGACGATTGTATCAGACGTCATCGTTCCTCTACAAGTGCAAATCGGTCCCTTATTTCAGTTAATGCATGATAATGCACGACCGCACACCGCAAGAGTTGTAAGACAGACTCTCGCCGCAGCTAACATCAATGTCCTGCCCTGGCCTGCTCAGTCGCCAGACTTGAATCCGATTGAGCATGCATGGGATATGCTACAGAGAAGAGCTCTGCCGAATATGGAGGGTATCCAGTCGCAAGAAGACCTTTTTTTGTTGTTGCAACGAACATGGGCGGCCATTCCACTGCGTGATTTGGATGAACTCATTTTGAGTATGCCAAACCGATGTTCTTGTGTTGTTAGTGTTCGCGGTAGAAACACGGATTATTAATTGTTTAAGTTACCCAATAAAATTTTAAAGAAAACTGTTATTTCAGTCTTTTTTTCGAACTTTTGTGTTAGTGGTTCAAATGTCAAAAATCCCTTTATTAGGAAAATGGCAAATTTCTTTATTAATGCAAAGGTGACTTGGTTTATCGTTACTGTGACAAACGAAAACACTTTATTTGATGAATCCTTAAAGAAAATTTTAATTAATATCAATCAGGAGAAAAGTTATTGCAAAAATATATGTTGATCCCTAGACACTTTTGATGTGTGTACATTGATACTGTATGCATCAGATGTTCCCGGAAATTAAATTCTATCAGTTCAGAGTCCACCAATTTTTCCAACTGTGAAGGTACAGCAAGTCGTCTTAGCATATTTTTGTAAAACAAAAACACATACCCAAACAATTTGATAGGTTCAACACTGTTACTTTGAAAGAGTAAGTTTAATTGAGTCACATGTTTTAATTCATTTTGTTGAAAAATCAGTAAAGCTTTAAAAGGAAGCCTCCGCATGATATCGTACAGCTGTTCCGGCATATAACATTTGTCATCAGATTTTGCAATAGAAAAAAGCAGCTTCAATTCCTCCCACTGCTCCAATATTGTGTTAATAGCTTGATAACGAGCGAGCCAGCGAGTTCCACTAAGTCCTTGAATTTTTTTAGGATCAGTGTTATTATTCATGGTTTCATATAATGTTCTGTAATAGTCCAAACGCTTATAACCAGTTATGGGTTTCTCTTACAAGAAATTCTAATTGGCGTGGTAATAATTCAGCCGTTTTTTCCGCGCATATGTAATGAGTGGCAAACACATTTGACAACAATTAAATCAGGCAGTGCCCTTTTGAAAATAGCAGTCACCGAATTATGTTTACCAACCATAACGTTTGCTCCATCAACGCCGATTCCGATCATATTTTCAATTTTTATGCCATCCTCTTTAAGTTGATTGACAATTGCTTCATGCACACTCTTTGCATCACATTATCTGTATCACTATTATCTGTATTATTCGGTAAAAGTTGTAACTTTGCCTTGTGTGAAAGAAAGCGAATCAAAATGTATAATACTTTTTGTGTCGAAAGATCAGTACTTTCATCTATTATAATGGAGTACGGAAAATCTCCTATTTCTTGAACCAAAGCTTCGAGCATCGATGGACTAAGTACATTTTTTATTAGCATTGAACACTTAGTTCGATGAATTTTTAGGTTTTTTAAGGCATCTGATGAAGGATCTAATTGAGGGAGTATACCAATCAAATGATCTACAGTTATCAAGGAACAGTGTTCGGCGATAAAGGCAGCGATTTTCAACTCGGCAAAGGAGAATGGCAGAATAATAGGTGACAAAAATGATTGCGTCTAGAAATGTCTTAAATATAAAAAAGGTTTAATTATTTTTCTATGATTTTTCAAATAAAAATGTATTTTATTTAAGACCACAGTAAAAAACATACCTACATATTTAGGACAATCAAATGACTTCTACACTATCCAAGTGTTGCAATATAAAAGATTATTCAATTTCGTCTAAACTTTTAAAACCACCAAAGTAACTTTATCGGTACTAATAAAACTGATTTTTTTCCAAAAACACGTTTTTTGAAAAGAATTTCTTGGAATAATTAAACATAATCGCACTCCACACTCATAATCTATGTAACAATTCTATTTAATGTTATGGCAACACCTGCTAAAATAAAATGTCAATGTCACATGAAGCGCGGTCTGTCACTCACTGATGCTTCCGCGCTTCTCGTGTTGTGGTCTGTTTTCATATTTCTCTTTGACTTGGATTGCCTACGGACTGATTTTCCCTTCGCTTTGAGTGACTTGTGCATGCCTAAAGGATTCTGATTTGCCCTACGTGACTGTGCTACTGCCCCTTTGGACTCCGATTTTGCCTCATTGTTTGGATTGTTGAAGTGCGACCATTATGGGCGACCGAAGCAGATTAACCCGAATCCTCTGTGTTAATTGCAACATTTGCATTAACACGTTGCGCCGTTGTCCTGCCCTGACACTCGATCCAAGAGTCACTAGTTTACTCTGTTCCTGGGTGTACTGTTACCGGGCGCGGATTTAAAGTCTTTTTAAAAAAAGAATTATTTATTTTCCTAAAGAGTCAGCACAATTATTAGAGATGTCAACCCGTCTCGAAGCTCAGAATCAGACTGACTAATTATGTTCCCACAAAACAAATGCAGGCTTGGGAAAGTGCTGGCGTGCAACGTCAGCACTTTTATTTACTTAAGAGGCCTTCACGATGGGGTGCTAAGACAGGAAACCTCCACGTGCGCCCGTGGACTGGAGTTCCCTCTCGGATACGTCCGGGGGGAAGACCAGTTTTTCGGGCCGGTGCACCCTGGGATGCGGGCAAAAACACTCCTTAGGCACTGTGTGCCTAAGGGGTTTCTTTGCCCGTATGCAAATAGCCTGTCGGGTGGACGCTCCAACGCGTGTCCCTCTGAACAGCAGAGGGCACAGCGGCGGAGCGGGCTTGCGGACGGTGAGTAATGGGTATGCTCGCCGTCCGACCAAGGACCAAGCCCGGGTCGGTGGTGCGTCGTGTTTCACGCGTCACCGACGGGGCCCCTTATGGGGCCAAATGCCTGCCGGGGTCGCGGATTTTTCTTAATCCAGGATACCGTGGCCCCGGAACGTAAAGGGCATCCGACGGAACACGGGTGGATTTTAGTCAGTAAGAGTCTGACAGTCCCTCCCGCCCCACCCAGGGCGGGAGGACTCATTTGATGATTTTGCCAACCTTAAAAAAAAAAAAAAAAAAAAAGAGGCCTTCACGATTACATTATAACAACCCCCCGTTAAGATTGAACATTACAATTGAAAGGAATGAGAAATCTAGGATGCTGACTGAGTTTCGCTTCGGTTTACAAATAGAATACAAAAAGAACAGATTAGACAAAATAAGAGCAAATAGATTAATGTCTATAACTATGAACTAGTAACATAAGAAGTTATAGGATAGTATAATACTTAACTAGATATTAATACTAACAATAGGAGGGCTTAGTAGCTACCAACTAAGTATTTTGAAATAGAATAACTTTGAAATCTTATGATCTAACAATCTAGGAATCAAACTACGTTATGATATTACGTCTTAGAGGAGTAGGCAGAGACCTAGAGGATCCACGAACGTCATCGTCCGAGGACTCTATGTAAAATCTATTTACTGATTGAACAGGCTGAACTGTCTGTTTCTTCTTAGTATAACATTGGTTGAACACCTGGATACAGTACTGAGGATTATTTGTACAGAGTAATTTCCTAGATCTGTATAGGAAATACATCAGGACAATTATTGAGATAACATAGGTTAGAGAAAGATAATGAGTTCCATATTTCTGTAAATGAGATGGTTGTTCTATTTTATCTAGTTCTTTTTCAAACTCATCAAGATGAACACTAGCTTGTAATAGAGTGTTAAAGTCGTTGACATTAGATAGCTTTACAAAAGGGAGATGTGGTACAGTTTTATTTATCCTTTGTCTATCACAACAATCATCTTCTATTATGTTGAAGTTGGATATATTATTGGTACTATTAGTAACAACGTGATCACTAGGTGTAAATTTAAGAGTTTTAAAGAAAGCTTCACAATGTTTTGGCAAGGTTAACATGCCTGTGCCAAAAAGGATTTCATCATAGCTACTTGGATCATTTTCACAAGTAATATGCGCTTTACCAGGCTCGGATTGGACAAATAGCCACTTATTATTACTTAACTTAAAGAATACATCAATTGAACCGTGTAACAATTTTGTATTACAAGAATTTGGTAATGAATTTATAGCTTCGGTAAGAATTTTTGTTTTACAGGTTGGATTTGCGATTGTAGAGTACACATTCCCTAAGGGACACACATAACACTCATTTCGTATCACTTTACACTGGTTCACTGACTCTAATAATAAATAAAACATACGATCCGTTGTCATAGCTACATAAGGTTTATTAGGAGCTATGAGGACATAAGTGTCGGGTTTAGAAAAATGTTATAAGGAACGGGGAGTGGAACAGTGTGATAGAGGTTGTATAGCTGAGGTAGGACGAGCGGAATTCGTGCGACAACAATGACTTTATTATTATGATAGTAACAGGCCAAGTCGGATATATCTATAATAACATGCATATTTTCTAAAGATAGATTAGTGGGAAGCTCACAATGCTTAGGTAGTTTGTCTTTATGTAGGTCAAGTTCACGGTACAGCTGATAAGGACTGAGTACCGTCGGGTGAAGAATGTTGATTTTGCTAAATAGAATGGCATTGTTAACGTCATCAATGTCAAAGGCCAAGGCTATGGTAATACTTTAATAATAATAATTTATTTTTATTTCAGACAATGGTAGTCCATAATACATACAATCAAATTAATATATTCTAAAATAATAATCAAAACCAAATAAATATTCAAATAAAAATTAAATAAAATGTCAACTAATAAATAAACCATTGCAATTAAACATTAAAATTTGTGAAATAATTAACATGTCCGAATCTAAATAAAATAAAATGTCAAGTTATAAATTTAAAATTGCGAATTAAAATTATTAACATGTCAGAACCAAATAAAAACTAAAATAAAATAAAATTAATGTCAACAGGTAAAATGAAATAATTTTTTTAGATAATATAATCGTAAAAAAAAAACAAATAAATAAAGATTTACCTGCCCCACGCCTGATATACGGGTGCATGTAAGGCCTGCCAATGCTGCATAAAAGGCCCGTCCAACCTGTTGGCAACAACGGTAAGAAGACTGTTGCCGCTGCCCCGCACTCTACTCGCTATCGAGGTCGCCCTCTTGCGCATGCTGGTATAAAAACAGTCAATACGGACGTTTGCGAACATTCCCGATGCGCTGCAGAAGCGAGGCAGCTTTGCAACGAGTTCAACAACATAATGATATTATTTTTTATTTCTAATTTGTCAGTTGAGTTTGATAACTGTTTGAATGCTTTACGAACAGCGTCCAAATTTTGGTTGAGTTCGTTCAGATTTTTATTTACCCTTGACATGGTGTTATTTAAATTAGAAATTGTAGACTGAATAACGTGAATATTATTTCTCATTAAATGAGCAAGCTGCTTTTCTTCAGATTGGACCTTTGAAATAGCGTCAGAGAAATTTAAAGCATCTTCGGAATCTAGAGTTCCGAAAATTGTCTTAAGCAAAGAGCCACCGGCATCTATGAGTCCACGTTTAGCACGGTTGGGTTGATCTTCGACGAGGTAAGATATAGACGAGAATTTGCGAACATTGTTAAGATGTTGACTCTGTAATGGCGTTAGTAAATTAGTACATTCTAGCTGGATTTTGATAGAGGAGCTAGAATTACAGAAATTAGAGACTTCTTTTATCAGAGCTTCGACCTTGTCTAAGAGCGGTTTTACATGACTAATATCTAAGTATGTAACGACATTCCAATGGTCATTAGTGAACTTAAGATCCGGTGATTGGTCGAAGTATAGTCCTGGGCTACCTAGGACAGGCGTGACGAACTTGTACCCCGAAGATGGTTGACATATTAACCTGGAATAGAAAGGATTTGACTAATCATCTATAGCTAACTTTATTTCGTCATAGTGATGACGAACGTGTTTTCTATCAATTAGAAGAGTGACTGTATGATTGCCGTTAATTTTAATAATTTTATAAGGTCCTTTCCAAATGGGGGACATTGCTTTACTTTGTTTATGATGACACCGTAAGTAGACCATATCACCTACGTTATATGTAATTGGCTTAGCATGAGCATCGAAATATTTCTTAGACTTTTCTTTGGAGGTCTGGATATTTTGTAAGGCTTTTTGACGACTATAGTAAAGTCTATGATTTAAAGCACGGATATAGTCTGTATAAGTATTTAAATCTAGAGTTTCTGCACTTTGAGGCATGTAAGGCTTAAAGCCGAAAAGTAATTCTAAGGGTGAAAACCCTGTAGTGGAATGTACATCAGTATTATAAGCTATCATAGCTGTTCTTAGGTACAGACTCCAGGTCTGTTGATTATCTACAACATATGATCGTAAGTATTCTTTTAAGGTAGCGTGGCTCCTTTCGAGGGCACCGCACGTTAGGGGGTGATAAGGAGACGCGAAAATATGTTTTATACCAAACAATCTCTCTAATTGTTTGAGAACGTCAAATGTAAAATTGGTTCCTTGATCGGTCACGATCGTTCTAGGAATACCTAGATGGGAGATAAATACTACAAACTTTTGAGCAGTTTCTTCTGCGGAACACGTTTTCATGGCATAAGCTTGGGAATATTTAGTTAGATCGTCTTGAAGTGTGAGGATAAATTTATATTGGTAATCGCGAGTTTCGGGTAAAGGTCCTACTAAATCTAAAAATACCTTCTCCAATGGTTTAGATGCTGTGGACGTTATAATCATAGGAGCGCGATTTGTGTGACGTAGTGGTTTATTTATTTGACAGGACTTGCAATTTTTAACATAATTTTCTATGTCTTGCCGCATGTTCTTCCACCAGTAAAGAGTTTTTAATCTATCATACATGCGGGAGACTCCAGGATGCTCTGCTGATGGTGCATCATGATTTTCCTAGCTCGTATTTATAATTAGCTTTTAAAATATAATTTCACTTGGTGCTTAGCTCCTTCCAATCTACTGTTTTTAATAGAAGACTATTAGCGTTAAACTATTTTAAATGATTTCATTCAGATAACAGAATCTGATCGTGTGTGCCATGCATGTTGGTTACGCACGCAGAGAGAGGTTCGGCGTATGAGCATTATTGATGACGCCAGATCTGACATTAATGTACCAGAAGAAAACCAGTCATCAGAACCAGTTTCGACAAACCAACAAGAGACACCAAACAGTGATTGAATCACCGGAGTACAGAAGAGCAGCAAATACAAATAGCCGTTGTGTTTTTCCTCACTGCTATAATACACCATTAAGGACAATATCTGATAAATTAAGAGCAATTGTTTTGAGCCAGCATCACTACTACCTGCCTGAACTTTGCAGGGTTTGTGATGAACACTTACAATGTAATATGTGGGAAAGATTATTTGACGCTGAAGGAAGCATTCCTTCATTTAATGCATAACAGTTACAACATGTTTTCTCATTTGTAAATGCTTTTAATCCAACCTTAGATTTTGAAAACATAGAAGAAATGGATGATCGAGTTTTTGTATACTGGGTTGGGTACTCAAAAGATAAATTCCGTACATTACTTGAAGAAGTACCTCGGATCCAGGAGATACGAAGAGGAAGTCTAGGACTAGCAATACTTCTCCTTAAACTGAGAACAGGCGATTCTGATGAAAGAATCTCAACATTAATTAATATGCCACGGAGAACATTAGAGACATTGATGGATAAAGTAAGGGAGGTACTTCTCCAAGATTTTGTGCCAGCAAATCTTGGCATTAATCACTTAAGTAGGGAAGAGCTGTTACAGGATAATATGTTAATCCCAAGTGGGTTATATGGAAACAATAATAATGGAATTGTAATTTGTGATGGAACTTATGTTTATGATCATAAGAGCTCAAACTACATGTTTCAAAAACAGAGCTATTCCCTGCATAAATATAAGAATCTCCTAAAACCATTCATGATTGTTGCTAGCGATGGATACATTGTTGATGGTTTTGGCCCATATAAAGCAACCACATCAGATGCTGACATAATGTCAAATCTTTTATGGATGGTACTGCTTTAAGATCGTATTTTAGAGAAGATGATGTGTTTATACTTGACAGAGGTTTCAGGGACAGTATAAGTTTTTTAGAAGGATGTGGATATAGACCCTTAATGCCAGATTCCCTTCTAGAAGGCGAGCACAAACTTACTACGCAACAAGCAAATCGAAGTCGTTGTATAACAATGTGCAGATGGGTGGTAGAGGCCGTTAATGGTCACATAAAACGTGATTTCAAACTACTAAGACAAGAATATTTTCATCGGTCTCTACCACACATGATGCAAAACTTTTCAATAGCCGCAGCTTTGCTTAATAAGTTTGGTATTCGCTTTCAGGATAATTTATATGCCAGGGAAATATTAGATTTAATAAGGGAAAGAAGGGGCTCCAAAATAATCTGGCAAACATGGTTCAGAATTTAAACATGAACAGAAGAACATCCCAATTTAGAAAATATATTACTGCAGATAGCAATAATTTAATAACTTCCCGACGTTAGAATATTCGGATCTTATTCTATTCGCCATGGGAACGTATCAGATAAAACAAGCGCGCTCATATTATGGCGAACATATACGTTTTCATGGCGGATACCGAATAGAAGTCAGTAGTGAACCCATTACTTCATCTGAATACGGTCTTAGAGGGAGTGGTGGTTTGACAACTTTAATTAGAGGACGAATAAAATCAAGGCATGTAGCAAGAAAACAATATTATGTGTACATTTTAATTGAAGACAATATACCTGGCCGTACTGGTATTGTCGAATACTGCTGTAACTGCTTAGTTGGTCGGCGAACTGTGGGGTGCTGCACCCATGTCATGACTCTGGTGTGGTATTTAGTTTATCTTTTTGTGCCTTCTAGTCACGGTTGGGATGTAATTTCGAATTGATGTATGATGTGAATGTTCTATTAAATTGTATAAAATCTTGGTTCTTCTAACCGTACAGACAGATGTGTTGCTGGGGAGTTTGTTCCGCCACTTCTTCTTCCCAGCCAAAACACTAGGAAGTGTCGAAGGGGGGGCGCTTTGGGGGACTGTCTTATGTAAAAAATTGACCTTCAAAAAGTGCTGATAAATCAGCCTAATTTGAATAAATGACTTTTGATTTTGATTTTGAGGATGGGCCAGACATCAGTCACCTAGTATCGCAGCGTCAGCAGAATTTCTAGATTCAATTATTGTACGAGAAGATGAGGACGAATAAAAGTGTAAAAAAAAAGAATTGTTTCATTTTTTATTTTTTAAAGTATGAAGTACGCTGCACCTAAGCAGATCACACCTTTCCCCGTAGAAGTAGGCAGAGAAAACATAGACTTCGTCTTTTCTTTTTTCTCTTTTATTACATTCATGAATCTACATGGCAACCATTGACCGTCAAATAAATCTTCTAGGCCTCGGTACTTTTGTGCAATACAAGTAGAAATCCCAGCGATGTATATACTTATCATTTGTTAGTACACAGTACCTACAGGTTGACTGACTTTGACAATTGAAGGTTCAAAAAATACATTATATATTAAAGGAATTAATATTTTAAAATGCTCAACTCTAGATAATTAGGTATGTTATGTTGAGAATTCATTAGGATAGCAACAGAAAACCACTGAATGTATGAATTTCTTCAAGTGACATAAGACATAACCTAAAAAAAGTTCAAATCTATATATCTTTTTTTGGAGCCCTGTCAGGACATTAATTCTTAAACAAAGTTATTCAGGGTCTGAAGCTTAACATTTTAATATATTTTTGACATGTAGACACTACCATTTCTTCTCACCTATTTTAATGTATGAAAGCCTGCCATTGTTCTTTCGTGCTTTCTGACACAACTGGTTCAGAAATAGATTTATATGCTTTTGCTGATTTTTCCCAAGCTGTGGCTTTTTTATGTTTTTCAGTTTTAGCGTGACAAACGCAAGTCTTTTTTGTGGGCTTTTAACACAACACGGCAATATTAACAGGTCGCCAATGTCTCACTCGTAACATCTGGTGCAAGCCAATATGCAATAAAAACATAGATTTTAAATAACTTTATTGAATTATGAACTGAATGATGATGTATGTATAGTTACGAAAAATAATCACAACGTTGATTTTGGTGACAAAATAGGGAAACATTCAATCATGCATGGCAACACCAAAACCACTCAATCAATTTCTCTTGTCATAAAGGCCTCGTAGCCATGCCATAAACATTAAAAAAAAAAATCTCTAAAGACCAAAGCAGCCAGAAAATAGATGGTCAAAAAAAATACCTAAATATTGTTTTAGTATGCATTGCATTATGTCCAAACCCGAAATAAACTTTGAAAAAGCCATAACACTCCGCTGAGCCACACCACTGACGGACTCATCCACTTCAACAACCACTTTTAAACCTATTAACTCATTCCCTGTCCCATGAATCACATGTGATTCAGAACTATTGTTTATGTATTGTGTCTGCTGCGCGAACAGTGAAACTGTTAAGGTACCTTTTAAAATATTGTATTGAATAACGAGTACTGCCGTACAGCCGTAGTTAGATGACGCCGATGCACGCGATGATACTATTGTAAAAAATCATAAATGTTGAATTGTTTGTCTTGATGATTAATAAATTACAAAAATACAATGAAATCTATTGACCTTTTAAATCTGGATCGGTTTCCCAAATCTTAGTGTACTTTTGATAGTACGTTTTTTTACCTTTCATTTTCTTTGACATCATTCACACCTTTCTTGTAAACAAACAAACAAAACTTGTACAAACTAAAATAACAATCGGAATCGTCGTGAAAATTTCCTACTTTTTTGGCGGTATCTTAACTGACATAAGCTAATGTCATAAGTTCAAGTTTAAAAAAAAATAGACACAAACACAACATTAACCTGCACAGATAATAAAATTACCGCCACTGGCGCCAGTATTGCCGCCAGTCACCACAGAGTGGTTGTAGAATTACATACTAGGTCTCGTTATAAGTCATAAAATAAATATTATCAATTTAAAAATATTAAAGAGTCAAAACATCCCTGAAAATACCCCTAAAAATTTCAGACCCCTAAAAAACTCCCATGTCGCTTATTGGCCCCCTAAATCTGGGGGGAAACCCCTAAGCTAGTAACCGTGACTCTTACGTTAAACGATGAATTGGGCATGCTTAAAAAAAAAGTGTATTTTTTTTATATTTTTTTTCGTAAATTTAAACTATTTCATGAAACTGATTTGGCTATTTTAATTTTTAGATCATTATTTATTTAATTATAATTTTTTGAAAATTATGCCCTGATGACGTCACATGTTCACATTTTTAGTTTCTAAACGAACTCAAAACATGGAGCTGTCAGTGTCATGTCAGTTGGAGATAGGTACATAACTGCTTTAGTTATTGTTCTGAGTACATAACTGTAATCTAATGGAAAAAAAGCGCGGGCTTTTGAATAAGAAAGGCGCGAATTACGAAAAAAAAAATCTTTGAAAATTATTTTTCATTGTATTTCGTTTCAATTATTGCATATTGTACATAAATCATTAGAAGATAGTAGTAATTAAGTGTAAATAGTATTGCATTGATATGGGGAACTCTAAGAAGCGGAAAAAAGATGACGGTCTCTCCGGTTCAGGCGAAGATTCCCGCTCTGATGATGAAGGCATCGATTCAGATAAGTACAAGACGTATAGAGTGAAGAGTTACAACCGCAATTATCCAGAAAACTCAAACAAAACTGAATTTGTTGTATTCTTGACTCATACTGATAATGACTCGCCAATTACTGACAAAGACAGACTGAAGCTTTCGCAGGCTATACGTAAGCATATCTCGTGTATCTCTGGCATTTTGCATTTAAGATCAATTAATCGTTACAAAGTCGGTGTCACCTTTGATGTTTCAAACAATAATAACTAATATGTTTCCACAAAATACAAAGCTGTTAGATGAACTTGTTATGACTGCTTCTATTCCTGCTCAGGATACAGAAGTTACAGGAGTTCTTACTTCTGTGCCGACAGAACTTAGTAATAAAAAAAATTTTTCATTGATAGGTAGCTCTAGGAATATTATACAGGTCCGGCGTTTTATGCGGCGATTGCGAGGTAATGATGCTGCAGTCTCGTATCAACCAACCCAGACGGTCGCGGTAACCTTTGCCTCAACTCAGTTGCCTGAATATGTCTACCTTGACCACTGGAGACACGAAGTCCGGCAGTATGTACCTCCAGTAAAACAGTGTCTTCGTTGTATGCGCTTTGGCCATATTGGCAAATATTGTAAAAATGAAGAGATTTGTTCGATTTGCACGTTGAACCACAACTTTCGTGTCTGCAATGTAAATAAAGAGGATGCTAAATGTGCCAATTGTGGTGGTAATCATGTTGCTATCGCTGCAGTATGCCCTGTTAAGAAACGTCAGGTAGAAGAAAATAAAGTTAAGTCTCGTTCAGCTACCTATTCAGATCTTTTTAATGAAAAAGCATTTCCACACTTGCAGGCAAATCAGTAGAAACACATCTCAGTAATTTAACAAAATCAGATTTATTTGTCAACATCATAGTAAAGTCCATTCTAAATATCTTATCAGACAAAAATAAGCCTATCAAGTCAAGTACTCTGCGAGAAAGTTTACTTACAACTATAAGCCAATCTTCTAAAAAATAATGGATACATTAAATATTGTTCAGTGTAACGCTCAGAGCATAATAAGCAATAGGCATTTAATTACAAATTTTCTTTATAGTCACAAAATTCATGTAGCTATTATTTCAGAAACATGGTTGAGACCTCATCAAAGATTTAATGTAAGGGGTTACAACATTGAAAGGAATGATACTGGGAATAAACACAATGGCGTGGCAATATTGATTCATAGTAGTATTCCATACTCTAAAATTAATACTAGTTCTGATAATTCTTTGCAGAATATCTGTGTCCGTATCACTATGAGATGATAGAGAAATAAGCATTGTCAGCTTTTATAGTCCAACAAATTGTAATCCTCCATTTAGTAAAAACAAATTAGATGCTTTGATAAAATCCATTCCTGGTCCAATGATTTTTGCTGGCGATTTTAATGCGCATTATACTTCCTGGGGGTGTTACTCCACTTCACCTCGAGGAAGAGATGTTTTGGAAACAATTGATAACAATAATCTGGTTCTTATTAATGATGGTCAACCAACTACTGTAGGATCTTTAACATGGCGTCCAAATGCTCTTGATTTGTCCTTAGTTAGTCCACCTTTGGCTTTACACTGTGATTGATCTGTTTATGATGATCCTCTTGGAAGCTATCACCTTCCTGTAATTATAAACGTGATTCTAAATAATGGTAATTATAATAATAGCAATTTGAACTCAAACGGTTTGGCACGTTTTCCAACCTTTCCTAATTATAGATTGGTGGATTGGAAAGGGTACCAAATTAAAGTCGAAACTATGTTGTCTAATTTCGGTTTCAATTCTTTTCCTCCTTTGGAAGCATACTCTCTATTTTGTAAAGTACTTAATTCTGCTATTCAATCATCTCTATCTTCTCAGAGTAGTCACACAAATGCTTCGCCACCATTCAGGCGAAGCAAAAGGTGCCTTTTACCCTGGTGGAATATTAAATGTACTGAAGCGGTTAAAAATTCCAAACAAGCATATATCGATTTTAAAAATGATCCTTCTGAATTATCTTATTTAAACTTTAAAAGATTACAAGCTCTTAAAAAACTTACCCTTAAACAAGAAAGAGCTAGTAGTTGGGCATCCTTGTGTAATTCTTTTCATCGCTGTACTCCTCTTTCAGTAATCTGGAATTATATGAGAAGATTTAATAAATCTTTTACACCTTCACAATGTAATAATGACAGCTGGATACTTGATTTTCTTCAAAAATACACTCCTGATTATGTGTCGAAACAAAATAATCCTTATTGTAATAGTACTGGTAACAATAGTAATCAATCAAATTGCTTTTTGATAAGATCCTTTACACTACAAGAACTAAAATCTGCAGTTTTATCTTAGATAAAGCTTGATAAAACTATATTTTTATTTCATATGGCGTTATTCTAAATTAACAATAATCAATAGAGATTCTGAATGGGGTTGGCAACTGTCAAAGTGACGCAAGCGTAGATTGTTCCCAAAACATTGCATTTTTGTATGGTCAAATCCAGAAAATAATTTCAAACAGTTACAATGACGCGCTGTATTGTCTCTAAATGCTCTGAAGTTGGAACGCACCAAATACCGAAGGATAAAAAAATACGAAGGTTTTAGTTAAAAGCCATTCGTCGTGAAAAATTGATTCCTACAAAAAGTACGAGGTTACGTGGTAAAAACTTCGTAGAAAGTGATTATCAATTAACAAGAAAATACACAGGTAAGATAATCATAAATAAAGTTTTGACTATTACCTTTACAATTATCCCTATACTCCATAATATTTCGTACCTGGCCCTATCTACATGTCATTTGCAATGTTAAAAAACCGGCCAAGTGCGAGTTGGACTCGCCCATGAAGGGTTCCGTAGCAGCAAGCATAGATTAGAGATATAATTATATTGAGATTAGTAAGTAATATACACAAACAATAAAAATAACTTTGTTTTTCATAGTATTTGTATGAATGGCAAAGTTATATTTGCGGTTTTTGAAAATGTACTATATCTCAAAAACTGCTAACTGTATCTCATCCAAACCAATTTTCGTTGGTAGTTTTGGTTGAGGTCTATATTATATATTTTTTTTAGTTTTATCATTCTCTTATTTTAGAAGTTACGGGGGGGGGACACACTTTTTACCACTTTGGAAGTGTCTCTCGCGCAAACTGTTCAGTTTAGAAAAAAATGATGTTAGTAACCTCAATATCATTTTTAAAGACCTATTCATAGATACCCCACACGTATGGGTTTGGTGAAAAAATTTTTTTTGAGTTTCAATTCTAAGTATGGGGGGAACCCCCAAAATTTGTTTTGTTTTGATTTTTGTGTGAAAATCCTAATGCGGTTCACATAATACATCTTTCTACCAAGTTTCAACAGGATAGCTCTTATACTTTCGACAAAAAGTGGCTGTGACATACACGGACAGACAGACAGACAGACAGACATGACGAATCTATAAGGGTTCCGTTTTTGCCATTTGGCTACGGAACCCTAAAAATCACGTCATGTTCTAGGAGCGAAACACCTACATAAATTCTTAAAGAAAGGGGTTATACCATCTGTTTTTCCTTGGAATACGCAACCAATTTCTGAGAACGCGAAGGCCAGAGAAGAAAGATTGGTAAACCGCAACCTCATGAAAAGTCAGCTTTTTGACATGCCTTCAAGCACACAACATTGTGAAGATGATATATTGCCACTAGAAGGAGATAGTGGTGTGCCTCAAGACTGCAGTGTATCTCAAGAGCTTCTGATTGAACATAGTCCATCTCCAATACCTGCATCTGTTATGCCAAACCACAACACTTGTGGTACACAAACATCTAATATATACTCGTCAAAACAAAATAAGGGCCACTTTTGAAATTGCACTTTAAACAGATATTGCTCTTATTCTGGGTACATAACAAATACAAATGTCTTGTTATGGTTTCTTTCAAGTATAAATATTGTTTCTACTGCATAATTGGAAATTAATATCTTTTTTTTAATTAGATATTTGAGATTACTTAGAATTTTCGGTATGATGTTTTTTAATTTTCAAACTCCTAACGGAGTTTTCTTCGACTAATACAGCAAGCAGGCTATAATGATCTTTAAATCTAATAATGTCATGTATTCAGAGACATGTGGACGCAAAAACAGCCACTTGGGGTGTCACCTTAATCCAGGGGGCCCGTAGCCAAAAGATGTAGGTTTAATGGTGGAATATTCCCAACTAGTGGTTCAAAATGCTTGAAACTGGTCTTAAAAGACGGGTAATATCACCAGACGCCGTGATCAAGGAAGAAAGTAAGTAAGTAAAGCCCAAGAAGACCATTAAGTTTGTTTAACCGCGCAAATAGAGCGAAAATCTACTGCGCGGACCGTAAAAACTCCATTGCGTCGAGCTACAGGCACCCCTATATTGACTACACTATTCCGAATCGACTCCATAAAGACTAACAATACTCAAGAAGATGCTTGGTTCGCCTCCAGTTAACTGCAGCGTATGGTGCAAATCGTGAAACATTTGCGAAAGAGAACATTTATTGAACTGTTTTGACTGGGCTTCATTGCTTTTTATTGATTACTGGTGGGTTATTTTTTTTAAATAAAAATTGATTCATAAGAGTGTAGAGAAGATCTAAACAACAGGTTTCAGATCCTTGCACTCTTAAAACCGACTGTTCTGGCGAGTTCTGAGTTATGCTCTGGGGCGGTTATCTCTATCACGCAAAACTGAGCTCGCACTTCTTAACGAGGGTGCTGTAACTCCTCAAAATTGCGTAGAGAATGTGGTGCAACTCCATATTATCCCATTCGCACAGCAAGGAATACCTGAGTTCTTCTTGAAGCAGGATAATGCTCGAGCGAACACGACGCGACTAACAGTGCACACATTCCCTTACGCTTGAATTACGATGTTACAGTGGACACTCAGGGTTTTTACCTGAGTTCTATTGAGCATTTAAGAGATAAATTAAAGAAGAGTGAAAAAGACAGTAAAATTCCCATCAACACGCAGCTGGATCTCATAAATTGTCTGAAAACTTGCTGGTAGAGTATCCCAAAAGAAAATGTTCGGTACTTAATCCAGACCATTCCACCTCCCATAAAATGAGCAGAACAGAGAGAATAGAGTTAAAAGAGAAGCTTAAAAGAACTTTGGAACATTAAAGACGTATTTTTTTTTTTTTTTTTATGTTTCATGTAACTTGATACATTCCTGCAATTCCTCACTTTTCATTCAATTTGGTTTATTTTAACGATTTATTGGAATACATATTTAATTTTTGTGTATTTCCATCTAAAACCATTAATATTAATCAGATTCAGTCATTGTAACTAGTAATATTTAAACATTATTTAATAAATCGATAAAAACCAGGTGGCCCTTATTTTGTTTTGAGTAGTATATTAAGATTGTTCTCTACAGAGTTATTACTTGCAGACGACGAGACAGTGCATTTTTATACTGGGTTGGAGACATTGGCAACATTTTATTTAATTATCAATAATCTTTCTTTTGCCTATGGCACAATTGGCACATGATATTAAGTACCGTTGGAGTAGAGTTGTTTCCTTGACGGTAGAGGATCAGTTTCTAATGCTATTAATTAAGCTCAGAAGAAATACAACTGATTTCGAATTAGGCAAAATGTTTGGTGTAAGCAAAGCTGAAGTGTCAAATGGACATAGTTATAAAACAACGTTCCAATCCACACGCAGGTCGAACTGAATAAATCGTGTTTTTGTAATTTTGTGGTACGCTTTTTTTTGGTAGCGAGTACAGCTAAGTAGTATGTATCACTTCAACTAAATAAATAAACATTATTTTATTATATACTTGTCATTAAAAATTATTAATATTTCTCATACAAATTATGAAAAAAATGCACTTGGAACGTTTTTGAAAAAAGGCTTTTTGTATGGAATTAGCTTTTAACTTAATTTGTAAAAACGATCCAAAATCTGAAAATTGGTATATTTTGATAGTTAATATATATTTTTTCTTAAACATAAGTATAACAATGAAACAACATTATTAAAAAAATATTTATTAAGAAATAGTTGTATCAAAGCTTATAAAAATCTTCACAATAATTATTCATCATCCAGATCGAAATCCAGCTCCTTACCAAATCCATCGACATCGTCAATGGCGTCATTAGACGCTTTCAATGTTTTATAAAAACTAAGGCAATCTGCTGGAATAAACTTGTAAACAGATCGTAAATCAGCCAATTTAGCTGGAGCAATAGGTTTCCCGTTAGGCCATAACTGTTTCAGATCAGATCTATCTATAGTCGAAATCTCTCCTTTTGTTGTTTTTTTAATGTTAAGTTCTTTATAATCCTCATCAAGGGACGTTTTCATAAAAATAGAATATAATCTAGCTTTTTCAATCTTTATCTCCTTCACCAGCAGCCAGTTTACTTTACTTTTATCTGTGAATTTCTTACGATTTACTATGTTTTTCTCAATATCTTCAGTGCTATAAAAGTCATTTTTGTCCATTCTGTATACTTGAAATGGTTTCTTTTTTCTAGCATTTTTCATTATTTCTATATATTCGTCAGCTGTATAAACACGTTGTTGCTTTTTAAGCGCAGTTTCAATTTTTGAAAAATCGGTATCGTTAGGTAAAAAACTATGCCCTGACTCAAGATACCGAAAAGTTATCGTTTTTAATGTAGAATGGGAGTCTAGGATAACCTTCAACAATAAAACAATTTTTATGTTTCGGTTCTATCCACCGCAACAATCACTCCATAGTATGAGATGTTCTATAGTAGGAGGTAGTTTGTTTTCAATATATTTGGCAAGGCATGATCCTACTTCCTGAGAGCCTCTTCCGGCTTCACCTTCCACCCAAACATAACAGTGCCCTACATCATCTGATGCTGAATGTATACCGCTATTATATAGCCAAAGCTGACGTTTATAAAAAATTACGTTTGTCGGTATACGAGGCAGGGGCAAAGTTTTTTCGAGATCAAATGATAAGCATTCTATGTTTGGGGTATTTTGTGCAGTTTCAAAGTCGCATTTCATCTGTTCCCTCATTTTTTGTGCCTTCTCTAAGTGTAACGATTTCTCAGCCTCTACTTTTGTTTTTTCTGATCCACTAGTGTTCTGTAATTGCACCGCAAACAAATCACACTTATTGCAAGTGTCTTTTTTTAACGGTTTACACCTCAAATTAAAATTAGTCAAGAAAATTTTCTTCACAGTTTCAAGAGAGGCACATTTCAACTCGGTGCCATATTTTTCAACAAAAAGTTTCTTGTAAATATCATAAAGTTTCGATATTGTCATGCCAGGCTCTAAAATTAAATGTTATAGTGACATGGATAAATTTTGTTAGTGATATTTGGAGCTTAATAGACATTTGGCCTAATCGCAATTTAGTATATTTTTATATGCCTTCAAAAAATATTATCCTTCAACAAGGCTTATACTAGATGGAACTGAAATAGAAATACAAAAGCCTAGTCAGCCCAATGACCAAAGAGCCACATTTAGTACTTACAAACATAAGAATACCTTGAAATTTTTAGTTGGTACCTCACCAGGTGGTCTCATAACATATTGTTCAGTGAGTGACAGACAGATTGTAGAACGCAGTAAGTTATTTGATATTTGTGATCCTGGGGATAGCATTATGGCAGACAGGGGCTTTAATGTAGCAATATTTTGTTAAATGTGAACACCATGTACCTTTTTGCTACTTTTGTTTGATTTTTTATTATTTTAATTTTTAATCATATTTAGTGTACATTTTCAAGGTACATTGCTTTCAAAAAATATTGTAAAACATTTTTACAAAGAGTAAGTATGGAGTTTCTTGCCCATTCTTCTTCATACAATTGCGAATGGGTGTAGAATCAATCTCATCCCATCCCATCCCATTTCCTTAATTTTAATTATGCGACGTTTAAAAGTGCCTCTTTGATGGCCTAATTGAAATAAATGATTTGACTTTGAATGTGCAAGATTTGTTTGCTTGTAAAGGTATTGGGATAAATATTCCTACCTTCTTGAAAGTCTCAAATTCCTGGTGTGCAATTATAATTAGACCAACAGTTGGCTAGCCAAAGAGTCCACATAGAACTTAATCATTTCTATGTTCCCTTAGCATCAAAACATTTTTTTATATCTATTATGTTGTGTAATTTTAGAGAAGTATAGTAAATAAAACGAAATAATTTAATATTATATACACAATCATATACTACTGTACTACTACTAATACTGTTAAGGATATTATAAATAAAACAGACATAAATAGGTACCAATGTTGTGTTTTATTTTTATCAAAGTTCTCATCATAGTTAAAATAGATGTATTTGTAACCGACTTCAAAAAAAGGAGGAGGTTCTCAATTCGTCGGAATCTTTTTTTTTTTTTTTTTTTTTATGTTCCCCGATTTCTCGAAGACGCCTGGACCGATTTGGAATTTTTTTCTTTTGTTTGAAAGGGTATACTTTCCAATTGGTCCCATGATCATCAGGTCAGGATCTGATGATGGAAACCCAGGGAAATCGAGGGCAACCTTCAAATTTTATAGGCACATAGTACCATTTTCATATATTTTCTAAAGCTGTTCAAGTATTTGCATCTGATAATCATCATCTCAGGTGGATGAGCTGATGATGGAAGGTACAACTCCTCAACGGCTTCGAGTAAGCATCGACTGATTTAGTTTGTGTTCGCATATCTCTGGAACTACAAGTCCGATTTAAGTAATTCTTTTTTTTGTTGTACTAAGTATTGTTTAACTTACGGAATACTGCAAGTTTCATCAAAATCGGTTCAGTAGTTTTTGAGATAGGGAATTTTATTAGCTTATTGCGCACTTGAGAGAGAATGATTTATTTGACAAGAATTTGAGTTGAATATTTAAACTAAAAAGAGTAAAATAAAAAACTTTTTCAAAAAAAATGTAACCGCCTTCAAAAACAACCACAAAAAAGGGTAAAATAACCTACAAAATAACTTTTCTTTCAGAAGTCGGTGGCAAAAAAACAATGAAATGAAAAAAAACAAAGGCACCGACTTCTAAAAGAAAAGTTATTTTGTAGGTTATTTTACCCTTTTTTGTGGTTGTTTTTTCAAATAAAGCTTCTTTAAATATAGGAAAAAAGGAATCTAGTTTTAATAACATTGAATTTATAAAATAATTATCTTTTTCAATATAAATTACTTTCAAATCCATGTAGGTATATAAATAAGGTTGCAGTATGTTCTGCCTGAACAGTACAACTGTCCTTGAATTTGGAAATAATATGGGCGTATTTTTTTTTTAATGTTAAAGTGTCATTATTTTTTTCTAAATAGGGAACTGTAATGGCATTTATTTTTTGGTTTCGGCTTGCATAGGGACACTTGATTTCTATAATTCTTTCTTGTCCCAGTAACCCATCAGGAGAAGCAGCAAGATATGGTCTTTCTAAACTAATAAAAATACCACTTGGTTCTACTGTGAGACCGTATTCAGCTGCATGTTTGATGAGGGCAGTTGGTTCATTAATTATACCATGACTTGTTGCTCTTGTCATAAATGGTTTTCTATTTAACATTTCTTTTGCATATTTACACATTGTGCTTGACTTAAGGTGACAAATGGTATGAAAGTTGCTAGCAGTAAGCCTTACCTGGCGGTATGTTTGCCATTCAGGACACTCATTTTGGCCAATGGTAATATTTTGAATATTATTAATTTCTTCTTGAGTGATTGAAGTCAATTTTAAATCATTTGAAAGTTTCTGCTGTGGACCTATTTTAGTATAATGATGATCATGTACTAATGCATATGGGTTTGCTGGATCATAAAGTTGTTTAAATGGCATCCGGGAATTTGGAAAATTTAATATCATATTTCTTATCCTATTATTATAATTTTCTTTGTCCATATGTTTTAATGAATATGGCTCAAAAATCAAATTGTATTTATAATTTGCGATACATTTTTTCAGCTTTCACAGGAGTACCTGTGTATGGTTTTCTTGGAACATGGAACTGCTGTAGTTTTTGAGTGCATACTTCAAAATAAAAGCATTTATTTCAAATAAGCCAGTTACAAGCCTTTTTGAATTGTCAAAGACAAATGAAATATTATTAAACACAAAATACAAAATTATGGTGCTACAGTCCCAGTTACAAGACATAAAAACTGTGAAAGTACCGTAGATGCCCATTACAAGAAGTAGATCTCTATGGAGAAGAACGGGCAAGAAACTCCATGGACACTCTTTTTAGATCGATTGTTTCATCATTCATTTTGAGATGGTACATTATGTGAGAACGATGTAGCAAGTTAAAAGTGTCCATAGTAGAAAATTAAAACAAAGACAATTCAGAAACAAAATAATCAATAGATAATTAAAATAAACCGTGGCAACTAACAGATGACCAGTCCCAACTGACAGCGCTCGTTCACGAACATGACACATGTATCAGCACCACTCAGCTCAACCATTTTGAAGGGAGCTAAATTTTGAAGCAAAATAATTTTTAGATGAACCATGTTCTCAATGCCTAGTAAAAGGACTGCAACATGTTTGCATACTGCATTTATTCCACTTTCAGCTGGGCATTCACAATGTGATGCTTCAGGATTTCCATTTTTATTTAATTTTACATCCAATTCGTACTGCAAATTCTTCATTGTTTTCCTGCAGTAACCTTTTATAAAAGTATTTTGACCAACAACAGAAGATCTTGCCATCAGTAAGTGCCGTGTCTCATATAGCTGTGTAGCCGTTGCTATTTTTTTCTCTAGAAAGCAAAGATTTATGTACATAGAGTATGGAAAGAAATTTAATTATTGAAACAATTAACTTTTTATCTTGTCCAAAGATGGCAGAATCGTATGACTGTTTATATCTCAATAAGACTCTTTTGATGGTAGCTCCATTTTGGGTTCGTCGTCATCTACGCATTCAGATCGGCCAAAATAAAAATTTGGTCATAAAGCTTTAACCTGAAAATACCACGAAAATTTACATTTTCAAAGTCATTTGGTTTAAAATTGTTACTTTGTATAGCGCCCTTCGATCTACAACGACTGTAAATTTCGATTAAGGTGTGTTTGATGAATTACGGAACAAAACTAGATACCTTTCAATGAGGTCCGCTTTTTTTCCTCGTAAGGAAGCACCGCGTTGTTTTAATTCGTCTTTCAGTTTCTTGACTCGCCAGTTAGAATAAATGATGTATAAATATGTGCTCCACTTATTTAAATTGTCTGACAGCTGCCACAAAGTCACAAAGTAAACAATTTAAACGCTTCACTGCAATCAACACGACATATAAAACCGGCCAAGTGCGAGTTGGACTCGCCCATGAAGGGTTCCGTAGTAGCAAGCATAGATTAGGGATATAATTATATTGAGATTAGTAAGTAATATACACAAACAATAAAAATAACTTTGTTTTTCATAGTGTTTGTATGAATTTTTTTAGCTTGTTAAAATCATCAAATGAGACCCAGGGCAGAGCGGGAGGAACTGTCAGACTCGTACTTACTAAAATCCACGGTATCCTTCAATAGCCCTTTACGTTCCGAGGTCACGGTAATTCTTTTTATTTTAGTCAAGCGCTAACATCAATTATTATAAAACGTAAAGCTTAGATTTCATCAAAGTGTTGTAATATTTGAGCAATATCGTCATCGCACGTTGGTGTGGATCCACGACAATATGATTCTTCTTGTATTCTTCTGTATGTATTTTTTAATAACAGCCATAATTTCCGTCCTGGCATCAATAAAAAAATCTTCTTTAATTTGTCCATAAGTCTGAGCATTGAACGAAAAAATGCCTCATTTCCACGCTGGCGCTGGTCGTTATATTTTTGTTGGACTTTACTTCTTTGTATGTCAATACTTTCACGCATAACATTTGATATATCTTTATTTGATTCAATCTATATTAATAATAATAATCTATATTGAAAATATCTTTATTTTGAGCAGTGGTGGCCCAGTGGTATCGGCCTCGACTTACGAGTTGTAGGTCGTGGGTTCGAACCCCGTCAGGCGCATTACTTTGTGTAATTTATTTCAACACCACTGCTCTCATAACGGTGAAGTAAAACATCGTGAGGAAACCGGCATGTCCTAGAACCAAAAATTCGAAGACATGTGACATCTACCAATCCGCACTGGGCCCGCGTGGTAGATTACGGCCCACTCTCTCTCACAGAGAGGAGGCCTGTGTCCCAGCAGTGGGAACATTTATAGGCTGATGATGATGATGATCTTTATTTGATTCAAGAAACATTTGAACTGATGTTTCCTTTTTAGTCGTGGATGGTTCAGAAACACTGGGAGGAACATCTTGACTGTCCTCATTGAGCATGTTTGACGATGTTGAAGCCTGTTCGGTGTGTTTCTTTAAAAAAAGTTATGAATCGTAATGCATATAAATTTTCGTCGTTTTGAGGCAGCTTGACCGGATTTTGAAAATTGCAGCAACTTTAACTCCTTACGAAATTGATCCCTTAAAGATTTTCGTTTTGTTATTAACTCAAGTCCTGAAATAAAGAATTATTAAATTAAATTCTATTTAAGTATTTAGACTAGCACTTAAGCACTTTTACAACGTGGCAGAGACACGAGTGAATCAAATGATTATGATAATGTTATTTGTTTTTGTTAAAACAAAACAGATTACACTCTTTCTCACACCCTTACACGCACACATACACACACACAGTTACACACTCACATATACCTTTAGTTATATTAAATAATAATTTAATACATATACAATCACATATGTAACAATATAAAATTAACAAAATGGATGTGTTATGTCTGAAATAAAATGCATATTATTATTATAATAAAGTAAATGTTTTATCTGAGTGTTGAATAACCTCAAAGATCAAGTTAATAACTCGACTGTAAGCTTTAAAACATTTTTTTTATTAGATGCAATGTTTTTAGGATGAACCATGAACAGTATGTAAGGAACCGCCAAGTAAACATTACATCTATTAAGTGCATAACAATTTATTAAGCGCTCTTCCTTTTCCTGATCCGCAAACTAAGGGTAGCTTTTCTTTGAAGCTGTTCAGACAATCTTTCTCTTTTAAAGCATCATCAAAATTTTGAAGTACCAAGATATTGTCAATTGGTTTGAACGCTAACTTACTAGCTACGTTTCTTCTTGGCCCTTTCTTATAAATTCCTCGATTTTTGTGCTAAGTGTCGATAATTTGTGAAATATTTTTTTTGCAATTTTTCTATATTATTCAGACGTTCTTCCACGGTGAGTTTTTTAGGTTTTTCTGTAAAATTGGGATCGATAAAATACACAGTTTCTGATGATGAACCTTGCTCTACGACAGAGGTTCCCAAACTTATTTTGTCTACTGCCCACTTTGAGAATTAATTATTTTTTAGCGCCCCCATTTTTCGGCCATTTAAAAACCACTAAGTTCAAATTAAATTAATTAATTGTTGTGAGCTATATTTACTTGTTAATACATGATTGCCCCCTCCTTCTGCGAAGCAGTCATGCTCGCGAAGGAGGAGGCGGGCTGCGTGTGGGAGAGGACAATGTCCTCCCTCCGCCCCACCCGCGGTGGTGGACGCATTCGGCGACGGACGTCGCAAGACGATCTCCGGCCACCGTAGGCGCGGGCATGCGGGCGGCGAGTAAAGGGCAACTCGCAGCCCGACCACGGACCATGTCCGGGTCGACGGCGCGTTGTGTTCCACGCGCGCCTCAAAGAGCGTCAGCATAAGCTCTCTAGAGGGCCAAAGCCTGCCGGGGTCGCGGGACTTATGTCATTACCGTGACCCCGGGACATAAAGGGCTATTGAAGGACACCGTGGATTTTAGTCAGTACAAGTCTGACAGTCCCTCCCGCCCTGCCCGGGGTGGGAGGACTCATTTGATGATTTTACGACGATAAAAAATAAAAAAATACATGATTGCCCGCGGTCTATTATCTACGAAAATTACCTATCTAGGAATACTAATAACTATTAAAATGCGAAAGCGTGTCTATTGTCTTTTTATTTGTTTCTTTGTGTATACTTACTTTCATTTCGAAACGGAGCGATGACTGATTGACATGATTTTTCTTCTATTTATTGAATAAAACAGGACAGATACATGAACTTTGACGACACGATTGGCGCAGTGGCTGAGCGGTCTGGGTCTGGTCTGGGACTGGGACAAACACCCAGATCGTGAGTTTCTATGTTCGACTTTTTACCGGGTGAACTACTTAAATACGGCAAGTAGGAATTGCATACGGTTATATGGAAGTTTTTTGACTATATGTGGAAATTTTGAAATATCGTGTGGATGTGTTTTAAATTAAATAATTTTTCGTACACGTGAGAAACAAAAATAAGAAAGCACAGCAATAAAGCACAGCGACCTTCCAACAAGTCTCTGTTTGGCCGCCTATTGCTTTGAGCAAGAATACTCAGGCTCTCCGTACGCACATCCTCCTCAGCAGCTCTACGCCGTACACGCATTCTCTCTTCTTGCTCACGCTCTTGATGTGTCAGTTGGGGTACTGGTAATCGGGCCTTGTTTGCTATATTGTGCAGTACCGCACAGGCATTCACTATTTGTCCTCCAAAAACAGGATTATAGTGAAGCATGCGTGCAGCTAATAAACACCTGAATTAAAAACATTTAGAAACTATAATAAATAAGGTGCTATATTATTATCTGCCACCGCTTTAATGGGAGATCGTATTGCGTGTATAGATTACAATAGTAAAGATAAATAATTGATTATTAAATTTGTCATTTTTTTTTCATACAAAAATAATTACGTATAAATTTGACTGGATTTATTAGTATAAAACCATCTAGTAGACTTAAGCTGTTGCCGCTCCGCACTGAATTCATTGAAATCATTTCGCAAAACGCCGGCGCGCCTTTCATACACTGTTGCCATACTTATCAAACAATACCGCTGCGCGCCGGCGACTCGTCTGTCGCCCCGCGACACATCGCGCGTAATTTGTGAACCACGTTATGCAGAATAGAGCCAATGTTAATTTAACTTATTTATTTTCTCAAATTGAATCAACTGTTCCAAGGTACGAAATTTCTTCACTATTGTAATCTTTAAACACAATATTACCCCCCATTAAAGCGGTGGCAGATAATAATATAGCATCTTATATAACAATACAATAAATAAAAAAAAATAAGAAAAACTTGTTTTACTCAAATACATACCTGAATCGAGCTTTCAAGACACCAATCAATCTCTCTACTGTATTGCGGGCTGAGACCTGCAGCTTATAATAATGTTCTTCAGGGGAACCTGGTATTGCGTTCAACACTGAGGTCATCATTGTCTTCCTCAATGCATAACCGCTGTCGCCTAGAAGAGTAATAAGTATTAAAATATTTTTTTATAATAATTATTTTAATATTAAATTAAATAATAATATTTTTTTCAGTAGGTATTAATAAGGTAGGACATTCACCAAGCAAAAATATTTCCTCTTCATCATATTTTTGGTTAAGATAGGGCTGTAATGGGTGATCACGCCGTACTGAAGAATCATGGGTTGCCCCTGGCTTCCTGGGGTCAATGTATAAAATGTTAAGATCCGCATCACATATCTAAAACAATAATTTTCAAATGTAGATACAGTTTTTTATGACAGTAAAGCATTTATTATGTACCTAAGCATTGTTTGTTTTTTTAAATAAACTAGATTAAGATTAATTAAGTATAGGTAAATAGATTACATACAATCATTACATTGAGAGAATGATATCCTTTTCTATTGAAATATCGTTCTTCATGTTGGCTAGGTCTTATAATGGCCACATGGGTGCCATCAATATACCCAATTACCCCTGGCAACTTGAACTTTCTATAGAAACTGAAAAAAAAAAACATATTTTACTCATAGATAAAAATAATTATACAATTATTTAAAAGTATGATTATTATATAGAATTTTTACCTTCTTTTAATTTCATCACGGGCTTCCCTTGTCATGGGAAACTTAACATAGTTAGTAAATATGTTTCTCATGTTAAGGGCTTTTGTAACTTGCCGGATCGCTCTTGACACAGTAGGCTGAGATACTCCATGGCACCTGCTTTGGCCCACCCGAGTCTGATAAGATCCGCTCGCCAAGAAAGCTAGTGTTATTAGAACCTGAAAGTCACCCAATTATTTAGACTTAATACACACACAGAAATTATGCAAAATACATTACATTTGACACTGGGTGTGTCAAATGTAATGTATTTTGCATAATTTAATTCTAATACTAGTTGTACCTACCCCACGGTTTCACTCGCACTCGGCTTCTAAGAGTCATAGCGTGATGTTAAATGGTCTATAACCTTAAGAATTTTGAAATTTGACTGGAAGTTCCGCATCAAACATCAATCTTCAGCTTTATTAAATTATACTGTAGGTAAACAGGTTTGACTAACCTTTGTCTGTACACTCAAACCATCTTTCCTTCTCTCCTTCGGAATGCATGTTGACAATTTGGTTATCAATTGCCGAGTCCCGATCCGAGATACGGAATGGATCCACAGAAAACTTTTGTCTTCTTATTGCTTGACGACGTTTTCGGTCATCAATTTCGGCAGCGAGGGATAAAATTCTCAAACCAAGTTGGAAACTCATATTCACTAAAAAGGTAAAAAAAAAACATTTAGAATTTCATTGAAATCGACGTCTAGTTAATTTGTCTACATACACTAATCCATTTTAAACACTTACATTTACAAAAAAAACACAATTGGATGCCGAGTAATTAACAAAAGTAATTAACGAGAAACTTATGTTGCGCGTAACCGAAACTGCACGTTGATCGAATTGAAACTTGTATGCTGTCATTTTGAGACGTCAAACGAATAGTAGAATACCATCATGTTGCGATCCAAAACACGCACCAAAGACGCGCAACAGTAGAATACCGATAACGCGCTCGCGTGACGCCAACTTGACGCGAGCGTGTCTGACAGCGGTAGAGAATACGAAAAGCGTTGTTTTGATCTAAACTTAAGGCGCATAGGACCCTCAATAACCTTGAGCATCCGAGCGGAGCTAAACGCACACTTTCATATCTGCACCGCACACACTAATATGTCCGTAGCGCACCGCGATACCTCACAACGATATCATAGATTATGCAGCGAGGCAGACATAAAGTGCGCGGCTAGCGTTTTTGCCTAAAACTCCAGAACAGAAAGCCACACGGTAGATTTTTATTTAGATGAACACAAGATATTTTTAAAAGACTATTATAAGGTTTTAAATTTTAATTTTACTTGACAATATATTTATCATAGGTATGTACTACGTAGTTAAAAATGTTTACGGACAGTGGAGCCTTCGTAATAGGATTCCGTTGGTAACCCTTCGGGTACGCTTCATAGGTTTAAGAGTAATATTTGGCCAACTTATAAAACGTACTTGGATAACATATTTCCTAAGCAAAATGTATTGCAGAACATTTTTTCAACTGTAAATGTAAGTTTGATTTTTATTACTACAATATTTTGATGCGCAACTACGGAACCCTACACTGTGCGTGGCCCGACACGCACTTGGCCGGTTTTTTACACTTAGTAACGTGAGCGTATTGCTAATGTCAGCGAATTTTAATATTAAAATACTCGTTTTGCACATTTCTTTGAATTGGATAATATAATATTTCAAATGATGATCAAAGTTTTGAAAATATAATGTTTCAAAACTACGACAGGCCTGTTGGTCTAGTGGTTAGTGACCCTGACTGCTATGCCGGAGGCCGTGGGTTCGATTCCCACCCAGGACAAATGTTTGTGTGATGAGCACAATCTTGTTCTGTGTCTGGGTGTAATTTATCTATAACATGTATGTATTTAGAAATATATAGGTATGTTTATCAGGTTGTCTATTACCCATAACACAAGCTCTGCTTAGCTTGGGACTACTGTGAAAATTTTATAATTACTCCAAAAACAAGGAAATAAGATTGAAATAAAATAGCATTCTAAAAATCAGTAAACTTTAATTGCCTAACAAAATTGGTCTCTGTTAAAACTTGCTTAATATTATCAGTTTTCTGCTTTTTATCGTGCCCCTTATTTGGTCGTTGTTGGATTACTTGTGCGCTTTCTTCTTCATTTTGTTGTAGTTCTATATATTATATAACTTCATTTTCCTGATCCGGTTTTCTTATATTTTTTTCCTTTCCTTTTCGGCCATCGCATTTTGAATGTAAATTGGGTCTCTAATTTTCATTTTTCTTGGAATCCTTGGATCCACCAACTCAGGAAGCAAACATTCCATATAAAATAAAACTAGCTTTGGCTCCATTTCGCGCTTCCAGACATCGTCGTCTTTCATTACCCACTCAACATGTATTTTTTTAGCATCTCCGCACCAAATTGCAAATAAACATTTCTGTTTATTTGCAATGTGCAGTTGGCCCTGAATTTGGTAATACCAATTATGTGTCTTATTTAGAACTAAATTTTCTTTACAGTCTAATTTATAGACGTTTAGTTTCTTATATTTCACCATTTCCTTCAAATCTTTTTCAAAGACAGTAATGGGACATTTTATTTCGACGATGGTGTCATTATTAATCATTCCATCAGGTGTAGCTCCTAGGAAATCGTAATTTTCGTCGATGAATAGACCACAAGGGTTTATTTTTACGCCTTCTTGTATTTCAAGTTGCCTTAAGGCCTTTTGTTCATTATCTTTCCCATGTTTTATCGATTTGACATGGGAAATTATGTCTCTCACCAGATTCTGGCAACTTAAATTATTGCGCCTCTTTATTACTTTGCCAAAATTTGACGCAGTTAAAATATTGCGCCTCAATTCGAGCCACTCGCTGCATGAGCTTTGAAGGATGGTTTCCCGCTGTATTTTTTCTTTTTCTTCTTTCGTTTTTAGGGTTCCGTAGCCAAATGGCAAAAACGGAACCCTTATAGATTCGTCATGTCTGTCTGTCTGTCTGTCTGTCTGTCTGTCTGTCTGTCCGTGTATGTCACAGCCACTTATTGTCGAAAGTATAAGAGCTATCCTGTTGAAACTTGGTAGAAAGATGTATTATGTGAACCGCATTAGGATTTTCACACAAAAATCAAAACAAAACAAATTTTGGGGGTGCCCCCCATACTTAGAATTGAAACTCAAAAAAAAAATTTTCACCAAAGCCACACGTGTGGGGTATCTATGAATAGGTCTTTAAAAATGATATTGAGGTTACTAACATCATTTTTTTCTAAACTGAACAGTTTGCGCAAGAGACACTTCCAAAGTGGTAAAAAGTGTGTCCCCCCCCCGTAACTTCTAAAATAAGAGAATGATAAAACTAAAAAAAATATATAATGTAGACCTCAACCAAAACTACCAACGAAAATTGGTTTGGATGAGATACAGTTAGCAGTTTTTGAGATATAGTACATTTTCAAAAACCGCAAATATAACTTTGCCATTCATACAAATACTATGAAAAACAAAGTTATTTTTATTGTTTGTGTATATTACTTACTAATCTCAATATAATTATATCTCTTATCTATGCTTGCTGCTACGGAACCCTTCATGGGCGAGTCCAACTCGCACTTGGCCGGTTTTTTTTCTTAAATGCATTAGAAATGTTTTTTTGTTTCTTTCGAACATTTCAGGGGAAACATCGGGTTTTTCACAAGAATTCCCATAATCTGAATCTTCCCCTTTGGGTAAATGCTTTCTATTTTTCTTTCTTTTAAGATTCCTCATAAGAATTTTCCTCTGAATCCTTCTTTTTTCTAATTTTGCGAGACTTCCTCTAGGGCTACGCCCTGCCATGGATTTGTATAAAGATGACATCACTTTGTGTGTGTTGAATGATACCACAGCAGCATGGCATCTTGTCTGGTATGACCATCTCTTACTAAAATTAATCCTTTTGCCCCCAACCAGCTTTGCTATTATACTATTATAGCTTTCGACGGTATTACTGTCTATGTCATGAATCAAGCTGGGGGCTTGCGAGGCTAAATTTGACATAAGACTACAAATCCTGAACCAAAGCGTGCTTGTATAGAAGTCTCTATCTATTGTTTCTTTATGAGGTGTCTCTGCACTGACATCACAGAAAAACGGTTTACACCTACTGTGTTCGTTAAAAGTGTGCAAATGTGCTAAAAGAATATCATTATAGAGTAGTTCAACGTTAGCCCGCCGGATGGATTCAGATTCAGTTTTATAGTTTTTTATAATTTTCCTGATAGTACATCGCAGAATCATGATTTTTTTCTGTGTTATAAGTTTTCTAAAGTTTAATATGTATTTCGTGTCAGTTTGGAGAGCTGCAAGTTTGTTGCATAGATTTCGTAGAATATGGTTTCGACATTCAATTTTTTCAATAGTTATATGAGGGTATGGTCTACTTTTCAATAATTTAGAGTAGGTACTTGAATCTCCATCAGAAACCATTCTACCGTAAATCAAATTATGCATTTCAATGGAACACTTAAAACCTTCAACGAGGATTTCTGATTCCATCGCCGTTGAAGATCCATTATAGTTCTTGTAACATTTATGATTTTTTGGTTCATGGCTTGGTTTTCGGCCTGTGCACATATAGAACAGTATTTGTTCTTCACTCCTAAAAATAGCACCTTGCCAGTTCTTTTGCCGATGATAGTAGCAGCCCCAGATAGGGCTGAGTAATTCTTTTTATACGTTCTCTTACTCCAGCACCCATCCACTATTACTGGAATGCCATCTTTATCTACGCGTCCCTCAGCAATTGCTAGTTCCCGTTCTTTTTCGGCTGCAATGTTCATTGACTCAACCGATATTTTTTCCCAGTATTCTGTCAATTTGCAATGGTGTTTTTTGTATGTTTTTGGTGAGATTATAGGCAAATTTATAGCTGCAGAAAGCTCTTGCAGTTGGGAGTGCCCACACCCTATTGCTATTGTTCCTGCAACTGCACAGTTGTTTATATTCATTTCAGTGGAATTATCACTATCTATGTGAAATGTTTCATTGCACATTCGGCACTTTAACGTAAACAAGGAATGGAAGCCCACTTTTCGTTCTCCAATAATATCAACGGAATTCAAGCCACAGCCAAAAACTCCATGCTTGGCGACGTCTTGTAGTTTTGCATAAACATATGCAAAATCAATTATACGCCTGCCTTCGATAGTACAGCCAGGAGCTTGGTGAGGTCCTGGCGAACTCTCGACCTAAAAAGGTAAAATATTAAAAAAAAAATAAAAAAAAACTAAACCCTAAAATCATTACTAAAATGAATGACTTGCAGATTGTACCAGATACAATTACATACGAGTGTACAGTGAATTTTTCAAGTGTCCATCGATGGCCAAATTCGTATATTTTTAAGGATGTTTTTTTGATTTTTTATTTATAAGGAATATCGATAAACGCTGAAAGAAGTCTCGAGGCCAGACAGACTGACAGACAGAAAGACAGACAGACAAACATGACGAATGTATAAGGGTTCCGTTTTTTGCCATTTGGCTACGGAACCCTAAAAACACAACCTGTATTATTACATTTTAGTTTGCCAAAGGTAGGTATATTAATAAATTACTTTTTCGAATGGTGTAATAATACCTACAGAAGCTTTTTTTTTTCAAAAAACAACCGGTTCGATTCTCGGCTAGTTAATTAAAAAAAAACTAACAAAGCAGTTTTATTTTTCCTTTCAGTGTTTTTCGATGTACCTCATAGTTTCGGATTTGACCATCCACGCACACTTGAAAAATTCATTCTGTAGGTATATGTTACTGTAAAAGCCCGAACTGCAGGAAATCTATAAAAATATAAATATATAAAAAAAAGGATTTATACATAAATATCACACTACCTGAATTGGATCTTCTGTCGTCTTTTGTGCAGACATAGATATAATAATAGAGTTTTCTTGACAACTTTCATCTGTTAATAAGTCTAGTGTAGAATCACGTAGACCAATGGACGTTTCAATCTAAAATTAAAATGATTATTAATAATTTTCAATGATGTTATAGTAATATCTAAGGAACAAATAACAAAAATAACAGCTTTGTCATTCTGTCACCGACCGGCCAAGCGTCAGCCGGAGGCGCGGGCGACATAGAAAAGACGAAGTACCTACGTAGTTATGTACCTACGTGCGTGGCGCTGCATGTACGAGTATCTCCTGCGCTATGCGCTCGCTTCAGATACAAGAATGAAACTTTTTCTCATAGCAGTAACGCATATTTTATTTTTATTACACGAGTCACGCAAATATTTTAAATTTTTGACAAATATGGCAAATGTTACGGCAGTGCCACGACCTTGCCGCGGTAAGCTGCAGCGGCGGGCGGCAGCGGCGAGCAAACGATGAAATATACCTACTACAATGTATGCAGCACGCCAGGAGTCGCCGCTCATAGTTTCGCTGTTCAATGTACCGGCACCGCGCCGCCCGCCGCGCCGCTCGCCGCTCAGAAGTCGTGGCCCGTCCGTCAGGTAGGGTAGGTAGCGTAGTAGGTAAGGTAGTTAGGCTACGCTGACAGGAGCGAAGCCGCGAGCAAAAACAAGTAGATATTATGTAGGTAATTATATGGTGTGCATAATAAAGAGATAAAGAGTATTCAATTCTATTATCTACTATTTACTACCTTCTACTTGTTAACTATTATAATTTACCTTATTAGAATTATCCATATTATCAACAGGTGAAGGCGGATTATAGGGTTTGCGTTTCGAATTCGATTCTAATCGAGATTTCCTGGAACAAATTCGTAATGAAATAATAAATTAACCTGATAATAACAACAAAGCTAAAGCAATACATTATTAAGGTGAATGCTCCAGGGTAGCCCGCGAAATTCAAAATTTCTTGGGTTTTTTGCAATTTGCAGGCCAGTGCTAGGTTGTATGTTGATTAAAATATTGATCGCGACTATAAGACGTATGTAGTTACAGAATTATTATCATCAAAATCATCAATACAACGCTCTAAGTTCATAAAGCTTCAGGAATAACTTTTTATGTTATTTTTTTGTTTCTGAAGCTTTATGAACTTGGAGGGTTGTATTGGTGATTTTGATGATAATAATTCTGTAACTACATACGTCTTACAGTCGCGATCAATATTTTAATCAACATACAACCTAGCACTGGCCTGCAAATTGCAAAAAACCCAAGAAATTTTGAATTTCGCGGGCTACCCTGGAGCATTCACCTTAAGTTAGGTACTTACCTAAGCTGATGCACTTTTTTTACCTTAAGAGATGCAGCTTTTCTTGCTTTACTGGGTCTTGGCATTTTTATATATTTACACAAAAAATTAACAAAATGTACAAAACAGTATTTACAAAAAAAAGTATTTACACATTCACAAAAACAATAGTTAAAGTAGGTATCAATAAATGAAATGAAATGAAATTGTTTAATTGCCAGATTTGCATCCACATAATTATGAATTATATAAAACTATACATATTGAATTAAATAATAATAAATAATACACAATTGAAATAAAATACAATAATTCGAAACATCATGACGCCGCAAATTAAGTTATGGGCACATGGTAGGTTTGCCACCTATAATGTAAGGGGCTGTGGTCCCAGTCTCGCACCGCCGCTACCAAGGAATTAGCGGAACGATGTATGGCGGAGCGTGCAGCAGCCGAGCGGCTCCTCAGCAGCGCCGGCCAGCCCGGCGCGCGGCCCTCGCAGAACATGGCGCTCGCACTGCACCACCGAGGCAGGCGGAACATTGCACGCCATGCGTCGTTGTATTGCACTCGCATGTCACTCAGAGCAGCCTTGGTGTAGTTTGTCCACAATTCGACTGTGTAAACACTTGTGCAGTAACTTATGAAGAGCTGTGCTTTCACTACGTTGCTACAGTGGGCGAAACGCCTGGCCAGCATGTTGCCACGCACCGAGATGGCTCGTCTCTGCCTGTCTATATCGGCGTGATCTGACAAATCAGCTCTTATAATATGGCCTAGGTATTTTACCTCGTTGACTTGCACAAGGGCCGTATCATACAAGTTAAGTGGCGGCAGGTCTGACCGGCTGCTCGGGCTATCGAACACCATGTACACCGATTTGTCTGGGTTGTACAGCATGTTGTGTTCTTTAGCGTACTCTTCACACACAGCCAGAAGTTTGCGCATGGCCGATATTGACGGTGCTAACAGAGCCATATCGTCCGCGTAAGAAATGTGATTTACCAGGGTCCCGTTCATGGAGCAGCCTACACCAGTTTGGTTGAGTCTGACCGATAACCCATCCATGTACACGTTAAAAAGTGCCGGGGACATGCTTCCCCCCTGCCTCACTCCGCACTTAAGACCAGAGGGCGTCGACAGCTGATTCTTCCATTTGACGCGGTTTTCCTGCTGCAGGTACCATTTTTTCAGTACCTGTACCACCTGGCTGGGAACTTCACGATCTATTAGTTTATGCCACAGGAGATCCTGGTCCACGCGGTCAAATGCTTTGCTGAGGTCAAGGTAGCAGGCTATTACTGAGGTACTTCTACTTTTGTAATATCCCACTACCTGTTTGAGTACATAAATAGCAGTACTAGTTGACACACGGCTCTTGAAGCCATACTGGTTGTCAGAAGAAATTATGAAAGGTGCTGCTTTTTTGTGTAAAATCTTCTCCAGCAGTCTGGCTATAATATTAGCCAGTGCAATGGGTCGATAATTACTAGCGCTGGAGATGTTTTTTCTTCGGTTTTTACAAATAGGTACAATGACTGTGTCTGTGAGGGCTTTCGGTAGATATCCATGTTTTAAGATTGCCGAAAATAAGATCGACAGAATATAATATATCCCTCTGCCTCCGTAACGGATGTGTTCAATGGTCAGACCATCTAGCCCTGGCGACTTACCGCCGGCTGTTTGTCTCACCGCGTCCTCTATGTCCTTTACAGATACTGTCATACTGTTATCGTCTCCATTATCATTTATTTCGAAAACGTGCGGTTTGGCGGGGGCAGATTGGCAAAATAGATTGCTAAAGTTATCGGCTATAGACTTATTGTCCGTGATGCCGTCGATATGTGATGGATATTGTGTAGATGGTTCTACAATTTTGTTTATTCTTTGCCAGAACTTGGCAAAGTTTTTATGTTTCATATCCATGGCAATCTTATCCATAACTATCTGAATAACCGGAATTCATTATAGGTGACCTTCCTATTTTCAGTTAGTTTTTCAACTTTGTATGCGGGTGTATCGATATTTTGCATGTGGTCAGTTAGGTCCTGAATAGTAACGGAACTATCTAAATTGGCAACGTAGACATACGCCATGCGTGGCGCTGCTTTGATTTTGCTAGTGCAGGTGTACACGCGCGTCCACGCGTACATAAATACATATAAAGCGTCCACGCGCGGGCGGGATCAATTTGGATTAAGCGAGTTAGTCTATAATGCACACTAACACAAAAACCACGTAATTATTTGCACAAACACAAACATGTACGCGTAGTCGAACGATAGCGCGAGCGGAGCAGCGAGCGACACAGCCTCCCCGTCTGAATGCTAACGCACGACTGCCGCGGGCCGCCTTCGCCCGGTTTTTATATATGGAAATCTCAATATTTAACATGTTCTTAAAATATTGACTGATTTACATGAGCGCTACTCACTTTGTAGTAAATTTTAACACCAATTGATATATTCAAAAATATTTTAAATAAACCAAGCCGTTTGGAAGAAGTAGGCATTTTTTGTACAAAATAGCGTGTTGTTAAATATCTCTTTACAGCTCAACTATTTGTCATAAGAAAATAAAGTTTACTCACATTGTTGTACATGAATCTACAGTAAACATTTTTTTTTTTTTCAATCTTTACACCCAGCCGTTAATGAGGAGTAGGCTTTAGAATGTAACGTTTTTACGGCTTAAAAGGCACGTAGGCCCTTAATTCTTTAGTTAGCACGTCTTTAGTTACGTGAATTGCGCTACAGGTTTGATTTTTGACTCGTCACCAGATACCGCTGTATTTGACTAGTCACCAGATAAGTACCGTTTACACACACATTGCTAGTTTTTCTTCCAAATCAGAAGTGCCTATAACACCGATTTTCTTTAAATGAGCAGCTTTGAAGGTTAAATTGCTGTGCTTTATACATGCAACGGTGTTTCACTCAGTTTCGGCCGTACCACATTTCCTGGATTATTTCATCGGAAAGTTTGAAATGAAGCTTTTCCTCTCTCGCATACATATTTTATGTAAAGTTCTTTTAAATAACTGAGCAAATATATATTTTTTTTGTAATTTATCATTACCTCTACCAACGCATTCTTTTTTCCCTCTAATATTTTTGAGTTATCATCTTTGTTGAAAAAAACACGAATCTTTTCTTCTTCTTTGTAAGTCCTATCTTTTTTCTTATATTTTCTTAATCTGCGCTTCAGTCCGAGTGCTTTTGCAACTACAGTTTTCAAATTATATTTTTCTATTGTTTCGGATGAAACAATGTCTTTCAGTATCCGTTTTGATTTGTTGTCATGTTTGTCATATTATGCAGTTTGTAATGAAGTGTTGATTACATTTATTTGTAGTATCTGTAAGGAGGTTTTAGTCAAAGGGGTATTCGGAGATTCTATCTCTTCTTCCTGCCCCTATCCCATTCTACTTGGGGTCGGCGCAAAACGTTTTCTTCTTCCATTCTCCCCTATCAGACGTCACAGTATCATTTACTCCTTTTTCTTTCATATCATTCCTTAGACAATCCATCCATCCTTTCTTTGGTCTTCCTCTTCCTCTCCATCCATCAACATTCATACTCATCACTCTCTTAGTCCCATGGGTGTCATCCCTCCTCATCACATGTCCATACCAAGATAGACGATTCCCTTTCATTTTTTCTGTAACAGGCGCCACTTTCAAACTTTCCCTTATAAACTCATTCTTTACTTTATCCATTCTTGTCACTCCACACATCCATCTCAGCATCCTCATCTCCGCTACATGCAATCGTTTCTCATCCATCTTTTACACAGCCCAGCATTCCGATCCATACAATACGACAGGTCTAATCACGGATTTGTATATTTTCCCCTTTAACTTGAGGGGCATCCGTGGGTCACAAGTTGTTCCGGTGACCTGTTGCCATTTCATCCATCCCGAGTTGATCCAGTGTTTCCGGAGTTTTTTATTTTCCAATTTTTAGTTTAGATATTCAACAAAAATCTTCTTATAATGGGCGTCTTTGTATATCTACAATCCTATTTAGCAACCAAAACGGATCTATGCGGGCAACTTCACGAGATATCCATTATTGTTATATACTTTAACCTTCCCCAAAATGTAACGAACACTTTTCTGAAAACCGCATCAAAATCGGTTCAGCCAAACGCGAGATAATCGCGGACAAACATACATACATACAGGTCGAACTGAGAACCTACTTTTTTTTTTGAAGTCGGTTAAAAACAGAGAGAACTTCTTCCTTCTCACTGTTGCACTCTAGTAAGCACCCTGACATCATCCACCCAAACTCAGTATCAACTAAATATGCGTCTTTATCTATTTTGATTTTATTTTATCACACTTTATGAATGAGAAATAGTAGTTATTACCTATCAGCAGATCAATAGATTGACCAGCTGAACCATCATCTGCTAAAACATCAACGAGTTTGGTGTCAGTCTTGGGTACAGGTATTCTATCAGTGATGTGTGGTACAATATTAACATGTATATGCTTTTGCATACCTCTATTAGTCAGCATGGTGATCTCTGCTGCTGGGCTCAGCATTTGGGTAGGTTTCTCTGCTCCAAAAGTAAAAATCATTAATAAATCTCATGAACTGGATGTAAGATCTAATTGTTTTGCAAATTTTACTGTAATATAACTTCTTTGGCTTTCGCAGTCAAGGAGTAGTCGGCATGGCGGCATATTGTACAGGATTTGTACTGTTGCCGTCTGTAAAAAGGTTACATTATTATATACATGTCCAAACAGTGCTAAAGAATCATGTTGATTTTCTGAAATACCCGATGTACTGCTCTTTTTGGTACACAGAGCCCGATTATGTGGCCCTGAACAGTGGATGCAATTTTTGGGTCTTTTACATTGCTTGTAATTGTGATTTGCTCGGAAACAGTTAAAGCAACGTCCCTTTAATTTAGCCTTTCTCGCCTGAATATCCACTATATTATTGCATTCGTCGTTAAAATGATCCCCATCACAAAATATACATGACCTTTTCTTGATTTTAGTTTGTCCCAGAGTTTTCTTCAGACTTGCGCTTCCTGCATTTTTTTTTTTGGTTTTTCTTACTTTCACTGGAATGTCCCTTTTTGTATACCTGCACATGTAGTGCTGCCGTGGAGGAACTAGGTAAACTATTTTGTGCGGATAAATTTGACGTAGAAGCTCCTGCTTGTGACAGTTCCATCGCCGTTATGATTTTTCTTGAGTGTTTCCCGGATCTTGGTAACCGTCTTCGGTTCAGTCATAAGGAGGTTAACTTGATACAGGATACCTTCAGATTTTTTTTGTAATATTACAGCACGCAGGTTATTGCTCTCAACATCTTCCCCCAATGAGCTTAATACACTTAGATGCTGATCTAGATTTCAGAGAGCGTCTTCCGCTCTATCTGAACATTTTTTAAGAGCATAGATTTTTTGGTAGTGAGCATCTACTACTCTGTCCTTGGATCCAAAACGGGAAGTTAAAATTTGTACAGCAATCGCATAGTTTTCATTTGTTATTGTAAGTCCTTGTATAGTTCCGGCCACCGTAGGCGCGGGCATGCGGGCGGCGAGTAAAGGGCAACTCGCCACCCGACCATGGACCATGCCCGGGTCGACGGCGCGTTGTGTTCCACGCGCGCCTCAAGGAGTGTCAGCATGATGACGGGGCCCCCCTCTAGAGGGCCAAAGCCTGCCGGGGTCGCGGGACTTATCTCATTACCGTGACCCCGGGACATAACGGGCTATTGAAGGACACCGTGGATTTTAGTCAGTACAAGTCTGACAGTCCCTCCCGCCCTGCCCGGGGTGGGAGGACTCATTTGATGATTTTACCACGCTAAAAAAAAAAAAAAAAAAAAAAAAAAGTCCTTGTATAGTTTCCAGCGCCTCACCTTCTAAAGAACTAAGAAGATAAGACATCTTGTCAACTTCACTGATATTTCTACAGCCAATAGTCGATTGGAATTTGTCCCAGAAACTGTTCCATTTGATAAAATCACCATTAAACTTGATAGTATCAAGCTTGGGGAGTCTTGTCGTCTCCGGTTGACTGAAGGTCTTAGTTTGAAAGTGGTTTGTCAATTCCAATTCTATAAGTGTGTCTTCAGCTATCCTTCTTTCTGTCATTCCATCATTAATTAATTTCTTTGTTAACTCTTCAGTAGCGCATTGCAAAAGACGGTTGGAAACCCTATCGTATGCTTCCAAGGCTTGTTTGAGCTGCAGTTTAATTCTTACGATTTCTAATTCAGCGACACCTTTACCCTCTGTACATAGTTTTACTACCTATTTGGCCCTATTATTATATTGTCTCAGGGCATCTTCCCGAATTTGTACCTGCCGGCACAATATCTCCTCCATGTCGGTAAAATAAGAAATGTCCGGGTGGATGGGTCTAATTAAACAGGTTACCGGAATTTGACGTCAACTGTAACGATAAATATACAGATAAACTTCAGAATAAGCGCTATGGACGCCATTTAACCAAATTAAGGTTTCTCTATCTCTATCTATCTCAAAGTTACATGGGTAATTCTCATCAAATTTCAAAATTTGATTCCCGAGCCATTAGTGCCGAGTGATATGGATTAACTACATAAGTCTTTTTTTTTTTATTTGAATGTACGCTGTCTATACCGCTATTGTTTAAAAAGAAAACGTCTTTCCTCTAAAGAAAAAAAAGATATGGCTCCTTTGTTACCGTGCAAATCATTCCCTCACCTTGTCCCTTAGTTCAAAAATATTACTAAAATGCCTTTTTATCTGAAATATATCAATATTCTTAATAATAAAATTATGCAAATATATTAGATAGATGTTTGTTATTGTCTATAAAAGCTTCCATCTTACAACAACGAATTTATAAAAACAATAATTCGATTTTAAATATGTCCTGCCAAATAAAATCATTCCCTCATCCTATTACGAATATTCGATTTCTGAACGTGTCAAACGATATTTAGGAACGCAACCTTAAGTTTTTAGTACCTGGCAACACTCTCAAATGATTCAAGATGGCGATTTCTTCTTAACCGCAGGTGGGTTCGGGTAAAAAAATATTTTGTGAAAAATTGTTAAAAGTTAAATTTATGACGATCATTACCTCACGTTATATGAATGTATTAAGCATTTTAATATCTATCATTGAAATTTGTTGGTTTTATGCGTTTTTGGGAGTAAAATACATATTCGAAATGTAAAGCCGGATCCACACGCTGGCTGTTTGTCACAAACACCGCAAACAGCAAACAAAGTCCCAAACACCAACCACAATCACCCAACACAAACAGCCATCCACATGCTTGGCGAACGTTCATAACATTGCGAATCGGCAAACATGGCGGACGACGAGCTTGTGGCAGCTATTACTTTCGGGTTGACATATTTTTATTTTAAATTAAAGCAAGAGAGAGAAAAAAGAAAGCAAAGACGATGGTGGATGATTAAAATACATAGAAATCGTACAAGGTACTGCTTTTGACCTATTATTTGGGCTTTAATTTGCCGTGTTATTTAATTTTACTTAAAAAATTTTATTCGTTTCAGACTTTTTATAGAAAAAAAAAATTAATGAGCTTCTTTACGAACCATGGAGGGTTCCAGGGGAGTTTCATAACTTCTGCCGCATGAGTTTCACAGATTTTGAGTATTTGCTAGACAAAATTTCTCCTCTGATTTCGAAACAAGATACGGACTTCAGGGAAGCTATACCAGCGAAATATCGTCTAGCAATAACACTAAGGTTTATCGCAAGTGGTGACAGTTATAAAAGTTTACACTATTTATTCAAAGTGTCTCCCCAAGCAATATCAAAAATTATACCTGAAGTCTGCAAAGCAATTAATGATGTTCTAAGAATGGAAATAAAGGTGAGTTGTTTTTTTATAAATTTTTATTTTTATTATCAATAATTTGAAATGAAAAATTAATTCATGAAAAATTAAGCCGATTAAACTATCTCAATTTTCACGATCAAAGTCTTCATAAGCTTTAATTAAAGCTTCATTTACACGGTTTGTTTCTGTTCTTTGGGAAATCAACTCATTGGATATTATTTGAATGGTAGGAGTAGAATTTGATGAGCCCGATTGGTTGAAATATACGTGATTTTGAGAAGTGAATGGTTGGGGTGAATTGATTACCAATGGTAAATACTGTGACGTTTGGGCGGTTGATAGCTGGTTTGAACCTAAAACTAAAGTATTTGGCAAAGGTTCAGAATACGAGGTTTCGGAAGATGACGGTCGATATGGAGCCGATGGTGAATTATTTAGCAAAGGTTCGGAATATGATGTTTGGGAAGTTGATGATCGTATTGGAATTGGTGATGTTTTTGGTAATGGCACAGAATATGCCTGATAAGGGGCTGATTGGGGAAGTGGGGTTTGTCACTTAAAGAGCCTGTCTTTAATTCTATTTATAAACAATGTGTCTATATTATACATAAATAGTTTCCTCTCATCTGGTGAAAGTTCACGCAGTTTTTTCGCTAGTAATTTTCCACAAAGTTCGCAGTCGTCGTCTTCTTTTGGTGGTGGTGGTGGATATTCCCTCTGTCTTTTGCTTAAAATATTGGTCAACTGTCCAAATGCAGACGACATTTGCCGTTCCGCTGGACGACGGCGCACTGGTTTTGGTGTAGGGAGAGGCTGTTCTAAATCTCTATTTTCAACAACTTCTACGTCCTCTATAACTGCAGTTTCATTTTCTTCTGGCAGTGCTCTCTGAAATAAATAATTAATTTTTATTTACTTCATTTTGATTGTTTTCAGATGCCATCAACGGCTGATGCTTGGATGAATATAGAAAGAGGGTTTAGAAGAAAATTTCCACACTGTCTTGGTTCCATAGACGGCAAGCATATTAATATAGAAAGTCCACCTCATAGCGGAACTGAATATTTAAATTATAAGTAAACGTTCAGCATCGTTCTATTGGCATTAGTTGATTCCCACTACAAATTTATATTTGTTGACATAGGATGCCAAGGCAGGATTAGCGATGGTGGCGTCTTTAATAATTCATTACTGTGGAAAAAAAATCTGTAAAAATGAAATTTCCTATACCATGCCCACTTCCTGGATCGGACGTTAACGTTCCATACGTTTTCATAGGAGATGGTGCTTTTGCATTGAGCATGCATGTTATGAAACCCTACCCAGGACAGCATAACATCGGTTCACCAAAAAGAATATTCAATCAATGTTTATCTAGAGGTCGGGTAGTAGTCGAAAACACATTTGGAGTTTTAGCTTCAGTGTTTCGTATTTACCGTCGTCCAATTTATTTAGACCCCATTACTGTATCAGAAATAACAATGACCTGTGTACTACTACATAACTTCCTTCGAAAAAACTCCCCAGAGAGATATACCCCCCAGGAACGTTTGATACGATTGACAAAAATGGTGAAATAATAACACGTGGATCTTGGCGAAAATACGAAGAGGAATATAATGCAATTCAGAACATGCCAAATGTACCCCGTAGGTCACCTATACATACCAAACAGATAAGGGAAGAATTGACGTTATATTTTTGTAATAGATTTACTTAGCATTCTACATTATTTAAAAATTATCCCTCAACATAGAAAGGATAGGTAATTAGTAAGTAGATAAGTAAGTAGTAGTAGCATTAAGTAAGTAGTAAGTAATATAAAAAGGATAAGTAAGGTCACAGGATGTAACAAAAAGGTGCCAAAAGGTCATTCAAATATTAAATTAACCTTTTTAAGTTTTACTGCACCTTTTTGATACAGACTGTATAGCTATATTCTTGCGGCTCAGACAGAAGACTTATTACGCTTTTTATCTGATTTGAGGTTAGAAACATTTTTTGGAAATTTCTGATAAAATATCCATTACCTTGTAATAAGAGTGGTAACATTATAATCGGGGCCCCACCCTCTACCAGATTTAACCACATATAGCCCCTTCCGCCTGTCAAACGACACTTAAGCCAATCGTATTTTTTTTTTCGTAATTTTAGGATTTTTTTTTCTCGAAAATTATGAGGCTTCGCAATGTAATATTTAAGTACATCGTTCTACATGTCGAGCTCTATACAGAAAAAAATATCAGCTTCTAAATCGACGTCACGTCTTCTAGAGTGCTACCATTCTTGCAAATAGATAATCAAAACTTTATCTGATTAAATCTTTATATAAATGATAGTTTAAATTTAATTAAGAATGAATAAACCATAATGAAAAAAAGTCGTTTTACTTACTTCTTCTGAATTTACGTTATTTGAGCAGGTATATACCGGTCCTAAAAATGACTCCATCAGGCCATAAGCAAACCAGACCGGTGTATAAAAATCATCGGATCCTGAAAAAATAAAATTAAAATAAAATTTATTCGCAAGGAACATAGCAGGGGTGTTCAGACAAATATTTATTGATTATTTAAACTTACCTTACGTCCGTGTTTGCTGTTTGCTCTTGGCTGTTTGCCATTGTTTGTCAAGCGTGTGGATGGGGCTTAACAAGCAAATTGAGGTTATGTGTCGGTTTTTTTGTAGCTTAAGTTAAAATTCGTCATTCCCTCACAGTCATTCCCTCACTGCATTTAGGAGTGAGGGAATGACGGCCGTGTGAGGGAATGATTTATCTAGTATTTTGCGTTTTTTTTAGATTATTTATTTATTTCTTGCAACTTGTATTTCACGGTATTTAATTTAAAACAGGTGCATGTATGTGGAAGCAAAATGGCACGACAAAAGAAGTTGAGTGATGCAGAAAAAAAATAAAAAAGAAAGAGTATGATAGAAAAAGGCGAGAAAAAATGAAAAATAATACCGAATCTTTAGAAAAACTGCGGGAAAAAGAAAGATTAAAATATTTAACGTTAAACTAGTTAGTAATATGAATGCTAGAGAACTTAGACAAAAGCGAAAACAATGGAAAGAAAATAGTAAAGTGTATAGGATTAATAAAGCTATAGCACACCAAAATTTACAAAGAATAATTGATGATACACCTCCGCCAAGTCCAGTATCAGTTGTGCAGCAAATTAGAGAAGATGTAGCTGCTCGAAATAGACGACAGATGCGAAGGCGACGAGCTATTTTGTATGCAAAGATTGCAAATTTGGAAAAAAAAAATTGAAGAATGCAGTGAAGTTAAGCGAAAAATATAAGAAGAGATATTTGAGAATGAAAACAAAAAAAAACTGACCCCGAATAGCGTGGTACTAAAGTAGATGCACTTCTAAAGAATGTAAACGTTCCTGAGAGTGTGAAGAAGAAATTACTTTTTGGAAAAGCGTTAACAAGAGATCTAGAGACTAGTTACAAAGATCTTGGAAAGAAACATGAAAAAAAGAAAAAATATTACGAAATGTTGAAATTGAAATCATTGCAGAAATATAAGTTACTTCATGCATCGAAACCTTTTTTTAAACATGATACTTTCAAAAGACAAAAGCCTTGAAAAATAAGCGATAAAATGATGAAGGTTAAGGACGATGTAATTAAATTTTTGGAGAAAGATGAAAACTCAAGGATGTGCCCGGGGAAAAATGTTAAAACTAAACAAAAGCGTGTTTTATATGATACACTTCAAAATTTACACAAAAAGTTTTTAAGCACGGTCAATTATAAAATAGGTAAGCTTATCAACCTTTTGCAGATTCAGACCCTTTTGGGTTACTTGGCAAAACGTGAATATCCGAAATACTTGTCAATGCATACAGCATGCCAATATTCAATTGATGATATCTAAATTGCATGAAGTCAAAGCATTGAAATTGCGTAACGTGACTTCAATTTTAGCGACAATAACCTGCGATGTGCATTCCACAAAATGTCTATTCAGGGAATGTTCAACCTGCAAGGAACGCTCTTTGGAATACTATTTACCAATGCCTAATCAGTTTGTGACTTATCAACAATGGATTTATGAAGTCAGTTCATTTGAAAAGGATGGGAAAAAAAGACAGTTCGTAAACCCGTGGTCAAAGTCAAAGTGGTTCAAAGTCTGGAAGCAGCATTACCACTTTTTTTTCACATATTGGCACTATAGCACATCAATATCAGGCCATTCAACATATAAAGAAAAAAAATAACAATAAACGACATTTTAATTCATGTAGATTACAGTGAAAACTATTGCTGTAAGTATAACGAGGAAATACAAGCTGTCCACTTTGGTGGAGGAAGGAAGCAGATAACAATGCATACAGGAGTGCTTTACTTGCGCAAGGATAATGCAATCAAACCTGTATCCTTTTGTTCTCTCTCTAGTGACAATAGACATGACACAATGGCTGTTTGGGCTCACTTGAAACCCATATTTGAGTGGATAAAAACACAACATTTACCTATTTCCCGATTACATACTCGTATGTTGAGTGATGGGCCTGTTAATCAATTCAAAAATAAATTTATGTTCGAAATGGTGTCTCGCCATCTAAAAGATCTCTATCCAGAAATCACATACTTTTCATGGCATTATTCTGAACCCGGGCACGGTAAGGGAGCGCCTGACGGTGTCGGTGGAACCCTGAAACGGACAGCTGATAAAGTCGTGGCAGAAGGCCATGATATCGTAGACCTGAATTCATTGAAACCTATCCTTCAATCCAGGTGTCTTTCTATTTTATTGTTTGAAGTTACCACAGCAGATATTTCGCTGATGGATGATCTCATAAAACAGTCGAAGACTATTCCTACTTTCCGGGGAACACAAAAAATACGCCAGTTCGTATTTTTTCACAACACCTTACAGTGCAGAAGACTTTCATGCATAGATTGCGAAGAAGTTTGTACCCACTATCATTTGGGGTATTTTCAACAACAGCGCAGTAATCGATTTACTAAGAGGCGTAGCAAATCCCCTCAAAAGTATATGGAATTGGATATAATGAAGGATAATTACCAACTGTCTTCAGCGTCGTCTTCGCGCATTCAAGATCATACTAAAATGTTAAAAGAAAATGATACAATTGATTTAGAAAATGAGGGATCTAGTGTTGTCTCCGACAGTGATAAGAATGTTACCATTGGAGATCATGTCCTGATAAAATGGGGCACGTCAAAGTATCCCGGAGAAGTTCTATCTGTTTTTGAAGATGGTTTGATGGTTAGATGTATGAAGCAAGGCGTGAAGTTTTGGAGATGGCCTAATATTAAAGATGAGCAATTATATAAATGGGAAGATGTGATACAGAAAATAAAGCCGCCAAAGTTAGTTAAAAGGGGGAATTACGTTATTACAGAGTTAGATGACTCTACAAGCGATGTTAAAATTAAGATTGAATAACTCATTGATCTCAAAGACCAAAAAACTCTATGAAAAGACTTATTTAGGTTAATATTAATAATAATTAATGCTTAATAAATAAATATGAAGATGTTTTAATTTTTTAAGTTTTGGAGAAGTGCTAAGTACAAAGTTTAAAAATAAATAGTAATAAGTATTTAAAAGTTAATAACATTTGTTACCTCTATAGTAAGTAGTACTCGTATATTTGTTATTTTTTTGGGTTTATATTATTTCTTTCTTTTTTCTTTTTTAAAAAACGTTGCCCCACACTAGGAACTCTTCCTGTATCCTGGGTGCGTTTACAAACATAGAAACTCACATACACAAACACCCAGACCCGAAACAACTACTTGCAGATCATACAAATATTTGTTCCGTGCGGGGATCGAACCCGCGACACGCTGCACAGCAGTCGATATCTCAGCCACTGCGCCAACCGTGTCGTCATTTAACCGTGTCATTATATTTATGTTGGTCATTTTCTATAAGTACAAAATATTGTTTATGTTCTATAAGTACAAAGTTTTGAGTTGATTTTCTTTAGAATATGATATTTCATTGTTTGATATATATTAATAAAAAATATATAATTTCTTTCATTCGTACATGTTGTTTTTTTACTATAATATAATAATAAATCATTCCCTCACTCCGTTAATCATTCCCTCATTTCTTTATTTTTTTAAACCTCATTTTATATAGGTTATATACAAAAACATGGAAGACCAATACCCCTGGACAGATCTCTAAAAGCAACTTTTCTGATCTCCGCGAAAAAATATCTAAGTTTGTAGTTTATAAAAAAATTCAATAATATCCCAAATTTCAAGATTTCATAAGAAATACCCACATACCGTTAAGTTTTTGACGATTCGCAATTCCGTATTGTACGCTATTTCGTAATTCAATATTAAACTTCACTTTCACACGTAATCCTTAGTTTTCTACACTATATCCACAACAAAGTTCACTTTAATCCTTAAATTCGTAAGTAACGAACAAAACAAAATAATTAATCCTGTATTCGACACAAAAGTATTTTTGTTCAGAATAAATAAATAAAATGTAGGTCAAGGCTCAAATTGCACACAGAATAAACAGCGCGTTCTCTATGCCTTTAGTTTAACAACAACTTTATTGAACCAATCATAATTTGTACAAAACAAACTGACGGTAAGAATAACGAAACGTGACAGCGCGTTTAATGAGTCGGCCAATCACAGATGAGGTACATAGAACATACTTATTTCAAAATCAGAATTGCCACACTTAGAAAGAAAATGCGTTCGGATACCTTGCATACACAACGATGGCATTGTTTACTCAATCGAACAGTTTCTGGAACTCAAATTATGTGAGTACCGAGATACCAGATTATATCAAACACCTCCTTTTTATATTAAATAAGGGGTTTGTAGGTAACGTTGTTAGTTACTCATGACAGAGTTCTTAGTGGTTATGGATTACTCTAGTCAGATCCCAGCATCTCCACCAATTTGTCGCCACGTATAAAAATAATGCCTAGATTCAAATAATAATCTATATATATAAAAGAACAGGGTTTTTTATTAAGACTCGACTACAGCCGAAACCGCTAAACGCAGTAACTTGAATTTTGGACAGCAGTTGCAGTCTACCATGTAGGGAAGCAATAAGACGGGATTTTGCGAAAATCCTCCTCTAAGGGGGTGAAATAGGGTGAAAACGTTTGTATGAAAAATCTTATTCCTTGGGTTTATAAATTTGAAACTTACCACGAATAAGAACACAAGTAAATAAAAAAGATTGGTTCTATTATTTTTTTAAAACTACCCTCCATTGGTAATCTAGGCGTTGTTAAAGTTTGTATGGGAAAATCATAACGCGTGAGTTGATTAATGTGAAAATCAGTATTTATATACTAGATCAGAAATAATTAAACACGTGTTTTTGGATTTTTCGAAAATCACCCCTCAAGTTAGTGAAAAGGGGTATTCAAGTTTAAAGGGGAGGATCTTTAACCGCAAAACGTATAACCTGAATTATGGTCGGTAGTTTCAATTTGTTATGAAGGTGAGCACTAAGAAGGGATTTTGCGAAAAACCACCTATAAGGGGGTGAAAGGGGGTGAAACCTTTGGATGTAAAATTTTATCCCTTAGGTTTATAAACTTGAAACTTGGTACGAATGTGAGTATAAGTAAATAAAAAAGATGGGTATTATTTGTTTTTAAAAACTACCCTCCATTTGTAATTTACACGATGTTAAAGTTTGTATGGGAAAATCATAATGCGCTAACCGATAAATTTGAAACTCAGTTAATAGAAATTATATCAAAAATAATCAAATAGGTGTATTTCGGTTTTTCGAAAATCACCCCCTAAGTTAGTGAAAAGGGGTGATTAACTTTTAAGGGAGAGATTTTACTGCTTGCTTCGATAAACTCAAAACTGGTCATAAATAATCTCTTAATCGTATAAAGGATGCGTATTTATTTATATTTCAAAAATCAACCCCTAGCGGGGTGAACATCGTCGGACTACTAGACCATTTTTAGATTTTACATTACCGGGCATTAATTTCACTGAGTTCGAAGTTAGAAACACTCGCAGACGAAGTCGCGGGCGGAGTGCTAGTAATAATAATAATAAAATATGTTTATTTTTTCTCTTCACAAAGGTTCACACGAATATCACAAAAAATAAATGTTCTAACAAGAGTTAAACTAACAATTGTACATGAGCCTTTGCGAGAGACTGGCGTCCGTACTAGGATACCCTGTGTCACGGATCCCCAGGCTCTCACCTCGAACTAACATTTGGTTAACATAAAAAATAATATGATTCGTGAAGTACAAATGAAAGAACCTACTGCAGGTGGAAAAAAGAAAGCTTTTAAATGAAAAAGAAGTAAACTTAATTATGTGTGCGAGTAATGTAATACGAGTGAAGTGTACCCACAATGTAGTGGGGTAGATGAAGTGTGTGAGGTGTAGGATGTGGGTGTGGAATTATTAGTGTAAGTGTAGGGTTAATATCAAGAATCAGGATATAGTAATTATTATAAATTACGAGATTACAGAGAGTAACTGCTCAGTGGAGTCGTAATCCAATTTTTGCAACCAAGATGCGATTGTTAATTTGCACTGTCTTTTTGGCAATGAGTAAATTGATAAAATTTTGTTTACCCTGTTGTATAAATAACTTCCAAGAAACCCATAATGTCGACGCGAGAATGAAGTATGGAACTGAGAAGAAGGACAAACTGCATGTTTGCGTCGTTTACCTTCAAAAATATTTGGATCAAACACAAGTGAAGATTTAGAAATTACAGAACTTTGATCAGGCGACAATAATTATTACTTTATTAGAACTAAATAAGTATGTACTGTATGTATCGAGAGGTTCGCATCTTATAGTAATAGGCAGTCCCGATGTTGTCAGTATCACCTCGTAATATTATTTCGTCTTACTTTTGAGTTGGTTACACACTTAACAACATCTACGACGCCTCCAAAGCTAACAAATGGGACACACAGTCCCTGGATGGTCCTTCAGCCTTCCCAAGCCACCAGAATCTACTCTAATTATCAGCTTTATAACCTCTCAATACATTCCACTCTAATCATAATAATTAGCTTCGCTTACCAACACGAAGTATTTCTTCTGCTATCTCTTCTCTTATTCTTTTATGTATTCTTCCATACTTCTGCCTCCATTTACCCTCTATTCTCGCACACCTCACTCGCCCATACCGTGCACACTTCTATTTCCTTTTTATTTTCTCCATCTACCCTACCAGACCACCCACCGAACTTACTCGACTCAGTGTTACCAACCTAATCTAAATTATTATAGGGAAATCGCAATCGTTTCGCGACAGTGATAGACTTTCCTGAATTAAATGTTATGAAAAATATCTAGTTTTAATTCCGCGACAAAAATCCAGGCTTGATGCAGGATGCAATAAAACCCTCCCGCCCTCATGCATATGCACATGCAGCAAAGGAAACATGCATATGCACACGTGTAAGAAAAACGGAAAAAACATGCACTGCAATCAAACCTATACTCGACACGTGTTTCGCCCCTCCACGGGGCATCCTCAGGAGATGTTGACTCGACAAGCGCTCCGGCCTCGCTCGGCCTTCGATCGATATGTTTCATAACCCTGAGGATTGAAATGACGAGTACGAGACGAATTATTATATTACATGACACTTGGGTTTGATCACATGACTCGTGAAGACGTAGTAGAACGGAACCTGACACTGCCCAACAATCTGTTCGGTAACGGTAACCCCTCGAGTCCAGAAGCAGAAAGAAAAGCAATAACTATTGTTGATGGTACATATGTGTACTTGCAAAAAAGTGGCAATTATTTTTTTCAACGTGAGTCTTATAGCCATCACAAGCACAGAAATCTCCTCAAACCGTTCCTCTTGGTTTCTTGCGATGGACATATTATCGACGTAATTGGACCATACGCTGCTGTTACATCTGACGCGGATATCATGAATGGCTTAGTAAATAATACGGACAGTGCATTCCACTAGTTTTGTAGGAGTGGCGATGTTTTTATTTTAGACCGGGAATTTCGCGACTCAGTAGAAAATCTCGAGTCTTGCGGTTATGTAACACATATGCCAGAAACTAAGTATCCAAATGAAACTCAATTAACAACGGATCAGGCAAATAAATCAAGATTAATTACGATCTGCCGTTGGGTAGTAGAAGTGATCAACGGCAGATTCAACAGAGATTTTCGACTACTACGGAACGTGTACAATAATAGAGCGCTGAGAAGCATGTTCGATTATTTTAAGATTGCAGCAGCAATATTAAATCGTTTTCATGTTTTAATTGAGGACAATCCACATATTACAAGCATGTTGAAGATTATCCATGAAAGGATAAATATGCCAAACAGATTGGCAGCACTCGTAGAACGGCACACGGCAGACGTGCTCAATTCAGGGCGATGACAGCGGATATGGAAGAGTTCTCTGAATTCCCGAGGATGACCGAGCACGAGCTGTTTTTATTCCCGCTGGGGTATACCAATTAAAACAAGCGAAGAGCTATTATGGCGAACATATCCTCAAAAACGGATCTTTTACAATTGAGCTTAGCAATGATTTGCCAGGCGAACACCTGACGGAGTTGCAGGAGCAGGGAAATGATTTGTGGATGATTCGTGGGCGATTGCAATCCCGGCATATCAGAGCAAGACAATATTATACGTATATTGTAGTGGACAAAACGTTATCGGGAAGACAAGCCATTCCTCACTACTACTGTACGTGCGTCATAGGAAAAAGAACTATTGGGTGCTGTTCTCATATAATGTGTATTATATGGTATATGAGCTATGCTCGACATTTACAAAATATAGCTCCACCAGCTTTGGGATTAGAGAATATCATTGTTATGCCAAATGATTTTGATACAATGGGGACGATGTCCGCCTTTTCTCCCGCTTCGTGGCGCTAGTGTGTTTGGAGGTCACTTATTGTTGACAGCTCCTTGTATTGTTCTATGGTAGATTGTTTGTCGTTGTTAATTAAGTGAAATACGGCAGAAAAATACGGATCTTGGACTGTTTCTCTTAGGTATAATCCACTTTTTCCTCATATGTATATCTTTGGGAAACCTGTGTCCCGATGTTCTTGGTGAGCATAAAGGCACAACACAACACTGAGGCATTCTATTTTTACTTGAAAACACAATATTTACTTGAAAATCAACTGATTTTGACACTATTCACAGATAGCATGACCTCCAACGTCACTAGCGCCCTCTACTTCGAGTTTTTTCTTCACGTTCACGTCAGAGTACTCTTTTAAGTTCTTTTTTTAATTCGGTTTATTTTTTACACTTGTAGTTTTCTTTTATTTATAAATCAATTAGTTCTGATCCTCTGAGAAGTTTGACCAGTATGTAATAATACTATCATAATCTTCTGGAAATGGAATTTTAGGTTGCGGGGGTGACGTTTGACTTTCTGAAGATGGACTTGAAAGTTGCACATAAGAGGGTATTGTATCCTGTGGCCCTGTGATAGTGCTGATAATGAGATTCTGTCAGATACTGTGATAAATTTGCTTGATGTGTGGAGTGGGCTGAATGACTATGTTTGGCTGAATAACTTGATCAGAAATAATACGAACAGAAGTTGATGGAGTAGTCCGCTTGGAAGCTCTTGAAAATTGGGAAGTACTAGGTTGAATGATATTAAATTATGTATTTGGCAGCAATCTTTTTTCTTTATGTCTTTGAATGCTTGTAAACTACTTATGCGCACATCTAATTCTTCATCAGAAGTCTCTTTCATAAAAGGAACCAAAGATAAGCAATAGTTTGTATCGTCATCTTCATTAGCTTGAAGCGCTTTTATTATTTGTTCATCACAATCGCTTTGTTTAGTTCTCCGTTTCCGTGGCGGGTATGATTGTGAGTCTGATGTATTAGCGTCATCTTGGTTTGATTCACTGTTCCGAATACTGCCTTCAGTGGGTCGTGATTCCATGCAAGGCACTAAAAACAACATGCGCTCAAAGTCGACATATGGGCGCCGTTTTGAAAATGCTTGTCCAGATTTTACTGACTTTTGAGCTTTCAGTTCTCTAGCGAAGCAAGTCCGCAAGTTATTTTTCCTGGATTTCATGACCTAAAATAATAATAAAAAATTGTTATTTTAATTAATTTTATATTTTTATATACAGGCTGTATCAAAAACCCTGTTGTTCCTTTTAGGGACGTATACATATACCTATAAGCACTAAATTTATGAAATTAAAATTAAAAAAAAACAATATTTACTAGTCCGTTTGTCAAAATCAAATAACTACTAAAATCGACATATTCAAAAAAATGTTTACAGTATCTGACTTTACAAGTACATCATCAAGTAGGTTTCAAATATTCTTTGTACGGTTGTTCTGTGTATTTGAAATATAACACTCAATGCTGAAAAACGTAATCCTGTTTTTAGTTTCATCAGTGTAATAAGTAGCTTTGTTCTTTTATTTATAAACTTGATGCGGACATCAGGAAGTAAATTCAAGAGTAGATTAAACACTGAAAATGAAACACCTGTTGTGTTAATTAAATTTTCACACCACTTGCTCGTAAATGTCAATTTATATGTCATGCAAACAAGGAATTAAGCAAGGCAGTGCTGCCCCCCATTCTAGCCGGGCAATAATATTGTACTGAATTTCATTATTCCCGTGGGAATAATGTGATTTGAATTTGGAACCTCAAATAAAACAGTATGAAAACTTTCACCTAGGAGTTGTATCAGTAATGGCGGCCGGTGACCACAACAGCTGATCACTTGCAGTGGTGCCAACTTCACGTTCGAAGGTTGTCGTACCACATCAAATTTCAAAAACCGAATTTATTTCCTCTCAGTAGGTGTGAAAAGCAGAGTACGCTCCTCGGGAGTAAAGCTGCCTTGTCTTGGGGTAACTTGAATCCCTCGTCTATTGTTTCGTATTTGTTATTCAGGATTGGCAGAGCGGATGGGCGAGATATTTCTCAATTAATAACACACGTATATATTCAGTCAACCATTGTATTGTCTAAGAAGTGAAGAAGAATAGACAAGTCTGATGTATTCCAATGACATTGACAGCTCTTGACCACAGATCACTACATGCCCCCTTTTAAAGAAAAATTAATATATTATTTGTTTATTTTCAGATTGGAGGTACATGGAGCAATCTCTTGACCAGTACAATTTTATAAAATTAAAATATTAATTCCTGACTAAAACTTAACTTAAATTTAAGCAAGTCAACAATGGTGCCGATTCTGTTGTACACCGAACTAACCTAAACTATAACTAAAATTTCTTATTTTTAGATAGTTGGTTTTGGTAAGTTATTCTGAAAACAAGAATCTCTAAACTTAGTTACAGTTTTGACATAATTAAAATCGAGTTTGACAATCGCTAAGTTGAGTACACCATAGACCAAGATTTGTCGGAAATTAAAATAAAAAATGAATGAAAGTGAACGAAATGATCTGAATTGCAAAAAAAAACCTGAGTAAAATCAAATAATTATTTAAAACTGTTTATCAATAATCATTAATGAATCACAGGGAGCTTAATGACGGCGTAAAACTTTAATGTTGTTAATATTTATTTTTTTAGTTTTTACTATCTGTGACCATAGTGATCATACTAGGGTTGTAAATCGAAAATGATTAGAACTTTGGCGATACTTTTTCGGTTTTCAATAAGAAAAATACTTATAATTTTACTAAAATCGATAAAACTGCAGTATTTAAAAAAAAACAGCATACCATGATTTATCCTGCTATTTATTTTAGTTTATTAAAGCTAGTTAACTAATAAAAATGTGATCTCGAGGAAAGAAAATCCGGTTTTTGGTTTGGTGTTGAATGTCTCCGGTATTATCGTCGCCGTTGGAAAGCCCTATCAAGGACATTTGAATTTGTCAAATATCAACAATCTGTTTTATTTTTTTGTTGTTTATTTTAACTTTGTGGATTAAACAAATATGCAGGCTTCAAGAAAGCGAGCAAATAAACGACAGCAGGAGCTGCTCGTGGAGCGGCTCCATAATAATCGGCAAATGGCCAGAGGTTAGAAAATTTCGCGGACAAGCTGCGGTGTTTATATATCTATTTTTATTGTCATCTTTAACTTCACCGGTCTACATTTTTTAGAAAATCAAGCTGATCGCGAAGTCATGGAATTTTAGGCCAATGTCACTAGTGAGCTGAACCAACTGGGCTGCAGCAGGACTGTAGAGCAGTGGCAACATGTAAGTAGTTTCAGTCAGATGAAATGTTAAACTTTATTTTCATGTGTTGTAAATTAATTTCATTTCAACAGATTTGGAGTGTGTGGGTGGCTAAAGTCAAAACAAGGGCAAGAAAAGTGAGGGATTCCATCAGGGCCACAGGTGGAGGACCGGCAGGGGCAGATCTCAATGATATTGAGAAAAAAATTCTTGATATCATTGGTTCTGCTTCTGTAGATGGTTTTGCCACTTTGGAAATGGTAATTTATTTAATAATAATAAATATTACTAAGACTGGTTTTCAAAAATTTTGTGTTAACCTTTCAAACACTGATTGCACTTTGAAGCAGGCTACAAATAACTGCGCAGTAGTCAATTATCCATACTAAAACAGCAGCCATGCCATGTGCATCGGAAAGACTGGTTTCAGAGCGGCAAGCATATGTGATGCAAACTGTATATACGAAAATTAATAATTATCCATTGTTATTGGAGCTCAATGAATTAACTGTTATTTTTTATTCCAGGGAATACCTGTCTCTTCCCCACTGCCCATGTCGCCTGCCCCAAATATCGATATGTCGCCCTCTCTACAGCCCATACTGGCAGAGCAGCCGGTGGAAACCGACGGCGGGATGAGTGCAGGACCACAGCGGCGGTCCAGCAGCCGAATTTCGCGTCGTCGAAGACTGCCGAGGACTCCCCGCCCGTCAGTGCACCACACTTTGGTACAAGCACTAAATGAGAATAGCCGGTTACTCCGGGAGAGCATTGTGCAGGCTGCAGAAATTTTGGCAGCTGCTCGCTCTTCCGGTATTCAACATCTAGTTGTAAATGCCCAAGACGAAGATAATGGGAATGAAACCTGATGGGTTTCAACTCATTACTTTGTCTTGGAGCTTACAACTCCATGTAACCGGCTACTCTCATTAGTGCTTGTTTCAAAGCTCTCAGCTCGCTACTGACATTAGCCCAACTTCAGACTGAATGGGATTAGCTAGTTTAGTACATTTTTGACTGATTGTTAATTATTTTGTTGATTGTTAATTATTTTGTTGATTTTTAAATTTTGTTGATTTTTATATTTTGTTGATTATTGTATTTTGTTAATTATATTATTATATTTAGTGAATTGAGTGGCGATTCTGATTTCTGATAGGTTTAAGGATACGAAAATTAAAATTTTAATAGAAAGAAATAAAATGTTTAATTTAATTAAAATAATTGACAAGTGATTGCCGAATTTCCCTTGCTTCAGCAAGAAAATCTGTGCTGGTATCCTCCACAATAGCACTCTGCTCGCTATCCTCGGTGACATTGATATTTTCTTCTTCATCTGCAAAGATACACTTATTTAGATCTCTTATTTTGCAAACAAATAAAATGAAAGAAGAATTACAAAAACTTTTTTTAAAAAAAGTACCGACTTCAAAACAAATACAAAAAAGTTTAAAATAACTTTTCTTTCGGAAGTCGGTGGCAATAGTCAATGACACAACAAAACAAAGCCACCGACTTGTTTGAGCAAGTAAATTAATGCACATACGACACAACACTGTTCTAACCTTTAAGTGTTTGGGGATAAATCCTTCATCCAACCGAGGATTCCGTAGCTGATCCACCAAATAAAGTGCTCCCGATCTAGGGAGTCTAAAAATTTTTCTAAACTTCTCCTCTGCCATTTGGAATGGGTTGGATTGGTCTCGCAATCTTTCCAATTGGATTCTTTCTTGATAGTTTCTAAAGAAATGTTATTTATTATTAGTTATTATACAGAACCTGGAAGTGGCTTTGATTATGAGAAGTGGATTTATCCACTTCTTTTCCAACTAATAATGTAGCAAGTGCATTAGATGTTCTGTACAAAAATCCCTTGTAAGTTGTCATGAATGCATTTCGTATTGTATCTTAATAAAATAACACTAAATTTACCTTTCTGCCGAATCGACAACAGCTGCAACCACATAAGCTTCCATTATGAACTCAAAATCATCCAAACTTTCTAAGAAATACGAGAGAAATCTGCTTTTTAATGACAACTAATTTTAATCCACAGCTTTTTAATCGCGTCTAAAAATAGTCTGATTTAGTTTGACAATCATAAGTTTAGGTGAAAAACGTCAATTTCAGAATAGCAAAATTGCCAATTTTCACTAAATTGAATAACTTAGTGCTGTCAAACTATAATATATTTAAGTTATGTCACTTTAGTCAATTTCAGAATGGGAAACGTCGTTTGACAGGAACAAACTTAATTTTAGTGATTTTTAGTCTAGTTTAGAGGCATTTGTGACAAGAGAATCGGCACCAATACCTACTTAATTTAACAATTTTATATTTGGTTACATTAAATTATATTTAATTAAATTTTGTTTCATTCTAATTAATATACATGTCAACTTTTTTTTTTTTTTAAACTTAATAAACTAAGATTAAGACATTTTTATAAATTTAATTTGTCAGGAGGTTTCAATCTCCTTCCTCTTGAACTATATTTAATTTGAGAAGTATTACTTGGAATATACATTTCACAGATTTCTGATAATTGTTCTGGATTACTTAAATTATTATCAGTTTCTGACAAAAATAAGTTTTCATTTGTTTGTTCCTCAACTAGTACAAATAATGGTGATTGAATTTCAAGAGGACTTGACGCACCTTGGCTATAAGGTGACTGAAGCTTGTAGTCAGTATTACTTGGACTTTCAATTTGACATTGAGTAGTGACAATTTGACTAGGTATCTTTATTTGACTGCTGACTGTTACATAGTTTATTTACAACTAAATTGTTATTTATCACATTACAATTATCTTGACTAGTCTGAGTATTTTTGTCCATGCTATTTGTAACTAACTTACTACTTCCTTCTTTTGGACTTGGCAATGAATTATTACTTTTATTCTCACTTGAGATATCTGACACTGAAAATGCACTTTCATAAGACTCATTTTGACTTCCTAAAGCTCTATTTTGACTTTCTGAAACATTACTTTCCATATTATTAAATCGATTAATATTGACATAAAACTTTTCATACGACTCTGACTCATTATGCTGTTTAGGTAAACAAGACTGACTTGGACAATGACTTTGGCTAGAGTGACTATTACTGTGGTTGAACCTTGACTTGGAGAGTGGAATTAACAATTTATTTGTTAGATTCTTATTTTGACTTGAATATGACAATTGACTTTCAGTCTGACTACTTGACTTTGACTGACTATTTTCACTTGACTGACTTTTTGACAAAATTGACTTAAACAGTTTTATGTGATGAGAATTTCTCCTATAGACAGAACCTTGTTCGTCTCTAACTAAATATGACCTGGGGAATTTGACAAAATGGTACCTTGTTCCCATGTGACATTTTTTGGATTTTTCTTGAAGAATACTATGTCGTCTTTTTGAAATTCCTGTTCAGCTCTAGCAGACTTATTATAATGACATTTTCTTTTATTAATTATTTCTTGTTTAGTATTAAAATGGTTTGAAAATTTGACAACTTTAGGTTTAAGGTTTTTAATGTTTGTAGGTAATTTAGTTCTCAACTTTCTTGACATAAGTAATTCTGCTGGGGAACTTAAATTTCCTTTTTGTGTAGTTCTGTGTTGTAGTAAACCTATGTAAATATCAGTATTTGACTGTTCACATTTTCTAAAAATGTTTTTAATTGTTTTTACAGATATTTCTGCAAGGCCATTCGACTGTGGATAATGAGGACTAGAAACTATATGTTGAATATCCCAACTATACAATTTTTTTTTAAATTCAGCTGAGTTGTATGGTGGTCCGCCATCACTGATCAGTTGCATCGGTATACCATGACGTGCAAAAATTGATTTTAAGTGCGTTATGACTGTATTACTTCTGTTATCTTGGTTAAGACAAGCTATTTCAATAAAATTTGAATAATAATCAACTACTAACAGATACTTTTTATTTTTGTACTCAAATAAATCAGTTGCTACTTTTTGCCATGGAAGAATAGGCGTTTCATGAGATGAACATGTTTCTTTTTGTTTATTTGAAGAGTACATCATGCATGATTCACATTGCCTAATCTTTTGTTCTATGTCTTGGTTAATATTGGGCCAATAAATCAATCCGCGTGCGTTACTTTTTGTTCTTTCTATTCCCATATGACCTTCGTGTAAAATGTTGAGCATCTCTGACCTTAAAGATTTTGGGATAATATCACTTTTGTTTTTAAAAATGATATTGTCAATTACATGAATTTCGTCGCGAATGTGCCAATATGGTAAAACAATAGGATCACAATTTTGTTTTGAATTTGGCCAACCATTGAAAAAATATTCTTTAAGTTTTTGAAGTGTTGAGTCTGCATTTGTATGAAATAAAAGATTTTTAAGTTTTTCTTTTGTTATGGCTAAATTTGACGTTAGCAATTTAATGTGACAATCAATATTAGACTCTAATTCATTTTCATCAAATTTTTCTATATTTGTATTTGAAATTGGTGCTCTTTTTTTTTTTTTTTTTTTTTAGGATGGCAAAATCATCAAATGAGTCCTCCCGCCCTGGGTGGGGCGGGAGGGACTGTCAGACTCTTACTGACTAAAATCCACCCGTGTTCCGTCGGATGCCCTTTACGTTCCGGGGCCACGGTATCCTGGATTAAGAAAAATCCGCGACCCCGGCAGGCATTTGGCCCCATAAGGGGCCCCGTCGGTGACGCGTGAAACACGACGCGCCACCGACCCGGGCTTGGTACCTGGTCGGACGGCGAGCTTACCCATTACTCACCGTCCGCAAGCCCGCTCCGCCGCTGTGCCCTCTGCTGTTCAGAGGGACACGCGTTGGAGCGTCCACCCGACAGGCTATTTGCATACGGGCAAAGAAACCCCTTGGAGAGTTTTTGCTCGCATCCCAGGGCGCACCGGCCCGAAAAACTGGTCTTCCCCCCGGACGTATCCGAGAGGGAACTCCAGTCCACGGGCGCACGTGGAGGTTTCCTGTCTTAGCACCCCAAATTGGTGCTCTGGATAATGTATCAGAAATATACATTTCTGTACCTTTTTTATATGAAACAATGAGGTCATAACACTGTATAGAAATCATCATTCTTTGAAGTCTAGCCGGAACATCTGAAAGTGGTTTTTTAAATAATGTAACTAGTGGTTGATGATCAGTTTCCACCTGGATAGTTTTGCCATAGATATATTGGTGGTATTTTTTGCAACCGAAAACAATAGCGTATAACTCTTTCTCAATTTGAGCATAGTTAATCTGAGTAGGTGTTAAAGACTTTGATGAGTATGCTATTGGGTTTTTCTCGTGGAAAATTACTGCTCCTACTGCATCTTTTGATGCGTCAACTGACATACGAATGGGTTTGTTTACTTCATAATGCACTAAAACGGGAGACTGACAAATAAGTGTTTTTAATCTATTAAATTGTTTTTCGTGATTTGGTGACCATTGCCAAACATTTTGTTTTTTGAGTAAGTCTCTGAGAATACCAGTTTCATGAGCAAGGTTAGGAATATATGATCCTAGATAGTTAATCATACCCAAAAATCTTTGTAAATCTTTAACGTTTTTTGGTCTGGGCATGTCTTTTATAGCTTCAACTTTTGATTTGTCTGGGGAAATACCATCCTTGTTAAAAATATGACCAACATATGACACTTCACCAAGACCGAATTGACACTTTGATTTATTGAACTTTAAATTCACTTCTCTAGCTCGTTGAAATACTTTTTCCAACCTTTCATTATGCTGGGCTTCGTTACAGCCATGTACAAGTAGATCATCGACAAAAACAATTACACCGGGTAAGTCATGAAAGATATTTGTCATCACTTGGTGAAATATTTCTCCACTGGAGTTTATACCATAGGGCAATCTTAAGAATTTATAACGACCAAATTGTGTATTAAAGGTACATAATTCACTGCTTTCTTCATCAAGTTTTAGCATCCAGTAGCCTGAGTTAGCATCTAACTTGGAAAATACACAAGAACCTGCTATTTGGGAACGTAAATCATCAAATGTAGGGTAAGGGAAATGAGGTCTTTTTATTGCTTTGTTTAAATTTCTGGGATCCAAACAAATACGTAAGCTACCATTTGGTTTTTCTACTATAACAATGGAATTTACCCAATTAGTTGGTTTAGTTACTTTTTCAATTACCTGTAACCTTTCCATCCTGTCAAGTTCTTCTTTTAATTTTGAGTGTAACATGTATGGAATACGACGTACTGGGCAAATTTTTTGTGTAACACTTGTGTCTAAGTCTAAATGAACTTTATTTGGTAAACAACCTAATCCTTCGAAAGTATCAGAGTAATTGTCTAACAACTTGGTTACTGACCTTTGTTTTTGATTACAAGCTGCACTGTTAGTCAATTCAAACAATCTTTTTACGATTCCACACTCCTCGCAAGTTTTCCAACCCAAAATTGTTGAACATTCACAAATTACAATAACAAAATAAATATCAGTGGTGATTTTATTCTCAATTGTAAATTTCAGTCTTGCAGTCTCTATATTTTCAATTAATTGTCCTGAAAATGTAAAGATTTTATTATTCGTTCTACCAATTTTTATAGAAATGTTGGATGTGTTTTCAATTTTTTGCAAAGTACTTTTTGACATGACATTGATATCAGCACCTATTTGACAGTTTAAAATATTGCCATATACATTCAGGGATATTTGCCACTTTTTTGAGTCATTTGTCAAAGGTTTGACGATAGAACCGATAACAAATTCATAATCTTGTGGTATTGTATTTGATGATGAATTATTTTCACAAATATCTAAATGATTATTTTGATTAGATAAGAAACTTACGCTTCTGCTACTGGTCTGTTTATTTTGGAAGCAAAATTTAGCTAAATGGTTAGGTTTTTTACACACTGCACAATTTTTTCCTATAGCCGGACATTTGTGTCGATGTTGTTGACCACAACGACCACATATTGCTTTTGTCCTGGAAGAGGAAGCTGAAAAAGAATTGCTGCTAGAATTTCTTGATGAACTCCTTCCTCTTGACCTTGGCTTATTGTGTCTGTATGGCTTTGGGCTTCTCGTTGAGGTACGACTTTGGTGTGTGATTGCCTTCACATTTTGTTCTTCTGTTTGACTTTGATACTGACTTTGAATAAGTAATTTTGATCTGGTTTGTGACAATTCCATATTTTTTGCAAATTGAATGGCTTCATTTATCGTGCTGAAATTTTCTTGAAGTAATTTTTCTTTAATCTGGGTGTTTTTTATACTGTAATGGACATATGATATTGTTTACCTTTCTCAAGGAAATTATTACTCACTGTTTGTATGTCATTAAAATACTGTTATCATTAAGTTAAATGATTTCTGTTCTCATAAGACTTATGATGTTTATGTATAGCATCGAGAATGACTAATTTGTTATTATTGTCGTTAGATAATTAATGAAGGAACAAGGGTCGTGGTACTTATCTACCCCTTCCAGTAATGATTTTGTGTATAAATAGTTACCACCGCTCTTTCCTAAGTCAGTATAAGTATAAGTCAGTATAAGTATAAGTATAGTATAAGTCGGTATTAAATAAGAAGTCATAAGTAAAAGCTCTTGAAAGTGTATTAATATTACTTGTAACGCTCGTTGATCAAAGTAAAGGTTCAGTTAATCAAAATCGTGTCTCAATCAAGTGTCTCCCACACACCTATCGACAACGCCACCGCTCGGGCCATTACAAATTGGTGTCAGAAGTGGGATTGATTGAGATAATCTCTCTTCGATTGTACGAGACCTTCGTCGGAGTCCTTCACCTCCGATTCTCCTACAACCAACGGTTCTGAGCATCTGAGCATCACGACGGGAACGAGATCTACGGAATTGGACGAGACGTACCTTCAGCAGTCCGAAAATTAGAATTCAACTGCTTACGCCGCCCAGCCGCCCAGTCACGTCAACTACAATGTCAACGAGATATCTTCAAGTAATTTTATTACTGTGAGTACGCCGCCAATATTTTATTAAACACCGTTATAAAGGATATTTCCTGTACGGAATCGTCTGCCAGTCATCTAAAGTGTTCTATCGTGAAAAGTGAGTGAATAAGTGTATTAATCATGCCTCAAGACACAAGTCCCGGTGTATCTACATCGACAACTACGCATAATAATTTTATCTCATTAGAAATGGCTGAAAGAATGTTAACTAAATTTGATGGCAGTAAGGCGCGTATCCATGAATTTTTAGACAATTGTGACACAGTTAATAATTTAATAAATCCAAATCTTAAAAAAATATTACTCCAAATAATTATAACAAAAATCACGGATAATGCTAGGTCAATGATAAGGAATCGCGAATTTCAAATCTGGGATGATTTAAAAAACTATCTTTTAGACACATACACCGAAAAACGAACGATTGGTCAATGGCAATTAGAATTAAGCAGTTGCAAACAAAACCATAACGAAAGTGTTTTAGCATATGCAAATAAAGTCGAGAATTGCTACGTAAAATTAATAAATTCTTTAGATTCAACAAATCAAACACAAGAAGCCCGCCAAGCATGCGTTGAATTACTTAAATCACAAGCTCTAAGTGTATTTATTACCGGATTAAATAAAGATTTAAATCTAATTTTAAAAGCACTTCAACCAAAAACACTAGAAGATGCTATTTCCATGGCAGTAATTGAAGAGCAACAACTCAAAAGTAAAAACGAAATATCTAAATTTCAAAATTTAAACATTTCTAATACCAAACATTGCTATAAATGTAACAAACCAGGCCATACAGTCGTAAATTGCAGAGTTCGATCATTTTCGGGACCAAATCAAAACCCAAAATTTTGCAATTATTGCAAGAAAAAGGGTCATACTAAAGAAGAATGCTATCATTTAAAAAATAAAAATTCACCCAATAAAACTGACTCTAAACCTAGTAACAACCGTTATCCGAATAAAAACTCTACATCAAATCAAAAAAACGAATAAACCCCGATGGCGTGAGCCAACCAAAGGGTAACAGATTTGTAGAAGGGCTCATAACCGCGATAAATAATAATTGTTATTTTGCTTCATTTATATTAAAAGATGATACAAAAAATATAGATTTTCTAATAGACACTGGTGCAACAATTAGCCTCATAAAGAAAAGCGCTGTACCTAAGGACGCTGAAATTCATTATGATATTTTAGCTGATTTAAAAGGGATCGATAAAGTAGACAAACCTACAAGGACTTTAGGTTATGTCGAATTGGAGTTTATAGGAAATTTAAATTTATTACTCCATATCGTAAATGATAATTTCCCTATTAGTGCTAATGGCATTATAGGAGGCGATATGTTAGATAAATATAAAGGGATGATAGACTATAGCACCAAGACCTTAAAACTTGCGGGAAATCAATTCAGTTTATGTTATGAAAACATAAATGATCAAGTCGAAAATAAAAAAATCATGGAATCAACTTTAACGGTCAAAGCAAGAACCGAATGTGTTATTCCTATTAAAATAACTAATAATGAAAAGATTAAACATGGGATTGTTCCACGTACAGAGTTAGCTCCGGGAGTACTTTTATGCCCAAGTATTATCACAGTAAATAATAACGAAGGCATTACGACCGTACTAAACTCAACCGATGAAGATGTGACCTTCCCTATACCTAATGTTAATTTAGAAGAAATAAATGAAGTTATTTTAAATAAAAAAATATTACAGATAAATGAAAATAGCTTAGAAAAAGTTGCTATTAATGAAAATTATGAAAGTAACCGACTTGAAAAACTTGAAAATTGTCTACGGACAGAGCATTTAAATAAGGAAGAAAAAGATTCTTTGATTAAATTATGTAAAGAATATAATCATATATTTTATTTAGATGGGGATAAATTAAGCTGTACAGATGTGGTTATGCATGAAATACATACAAAAACGGAAGCTCCCATTAATACAAAAAGCTATAGGTATCCAGAAGCCTTAAAGGGAGAAGTCAATAAACAAATTAATAAAATGTTAAAAGATGACATCATAAAACCATCAAATAGTCCTTGGAATTCACCCATTTGGGTGGTCCCTAAGAAAACTGATGCCTCGGGTCAAAGGAAATGGCGAGTTGTTGTAGATTATAGGAAGTTAAATGAGGTCAGCATCGGGGACTCCTATCCCTTGCCTCAAATAACGGAAATATTAGACCAACTAGGTCATTCAAAATATTTTACAACACTTGATCTAGCCTCAGGCTTCCATCAAATTAAAATGCATCCTAAGGACTCACCGAAAACGGCGTTCACCGTCCCTCAAGGACATTTTGAGTACAATAGAATGCCATTTGGTCTAAAAAACGCTCCCGCGACGTTTCAACGATTGATGAATAGTGTTTTAACCGGATTACAAGGAAATCGTTGCTTTGTTTATTTAGATGATGTCGTTATTCATGCTGATAGTCTCGAAAACCACAATCGAAAGTTAAAAGAAGTTTTGAAAGATTTTCCATAAATAATTTAAAATTGCAACCTGACAAATGCGAATTTTTAAAACGTGAAGTTATGTATTTAGGTCATTTGATCACGGAAGATGGAGTTAAACCAGATCCGAACAAGATTTCAGCAATTGAGAATTACCCCATACCTAAAAATGTAAAAGATATTAAAGGATTCTTAGGGTTAGCAGGATATTATAGAAGGTTCATACCTGATTTCAGTAGCTTGTCACAACCTTTAACTAAACTCTTAAAAAAGGATGTTCCTTTCAATTGGACAAGTTTACAGCAACATGCATTTGAAACCCTTAAGAAGAAACTCTGTGAATCTCCAGTTTTAATATATCCAGATTTTAATCAACCTTTCAATCTTACCACAGACGCTAGTAATTATGCTATAGGAGGAATATTATCACAAGGGCCAATTGGGCAGGATTTACCAATTGCTTATGCTAGCAGAACATTAAATAAGGCTGAACAAAATTATTCAACCACTGAAAAAGAACTTTTAGCGATCGTATGGTGTGTTAAACATTTTCGTCCATACTTATATGGCCGTAAATTTAATATGATCACAGATCATAAACCTTTGACATACCTATTCAATTCAAAAAATGATGGCGCTAGAATTTTCAGATGGCGACTATCTCTTGAAGAATACGAATATATTCCAATTTATAAACCAGGCAAATTAAATACTAATGCAGACGCATTAAGCAGAGTAGTTCCAACTGTTGAAAATAAAGAATTAATGACAACAACGTCACAAACATGTGAAGATTATAAATCATTTTTAGAAACAGTGCAAAAATCTATAATAATAAATAATAATGTATGCGAAATTAATGACGAATTAAGCGTAGTAAAGAAAAATATGTTTATACCGATATCAGCGGACAAACAAATTAACGATGAAAGCTTAAAAAACATAGTCAATAAGTATGATCATTTAAATAAAATTAATAATATTAAAATAAATGAAGTAGCTGTATTTAAAGAAAATGAGTCAACATTTTATTATGCTTGTACAAAACAAAACTACTGGGATAAATCCAATTATGAAATTTATTTCAATTTATTAAATATAGTCAAAGAGTACTTATTAAAGGAAAAAGAAAGCGAGTTACACTTAACTCGTCTCGGAGACAAATACGACAGATTTAACTATAAAAAGTCAAGAATGATGTTAAGATTCATATTCATGAAAACAAATATTAAAATAAATATATATAATAATACTTTAATTATCCCTTCTCCAAATGAAATTCCAGGTATCTTAAAAGAAATGCACAGTAGTCTTATGGCAGGCCATGCAGGTTTTCACAAGACTTACAAAAGAATAAAAGATATTTATAAATGGCAAAATATGAAGAAAGAAATAAAAGATTTTATATCACAGTGTGAGTCATGCCAACAAAACAAACTCGTACGGAAAAAACATAGGGAACCTATGGTTATAACATCAACGGCAAGCGAAGCATTTGAAAGAGTTAGTTTAGATATTGTAGGACCTTTTCCATTGACTCTCGATGGAAATAAATATATTTTGACTCTTCAAGACGACTTAACTAAGTATTCACAAGCGTATGCTTTGCCCGAACATACTGCAGAAACAATAGCTGACGTTTTTGTTAGAGAATTCGTATGTAAATTTGGTATTCCCAAAAGTATTCTAACAGATCAAGGTGCCGACTTTACGTCAAAACTTTTGAAGGAAGTTTCAAAGTTGTTTAAAATCAAACAATTAACTACAACTGCATATCACCCGCAGACAAACGGTAGCCTAGAACGTAGTCATGCTACTCTAGCAGAATATTTAAGACATTTTATTAGAGAAGATCAAAACGATTGGGATAAATGGATAGATTTTGCAATGTTCTCTTATAACACTGCTATCCATACATCAACTAAATTTTCACCACATGAATTATTATTTGGAAATAAGCCAAGCTTACCTTCATCTTTAACCGCGCAACCAGAATTTAAATATTCTTATGATGATTATATTGATGATTTAACATTTAAATTAAGAAAATCTAGAGAATTAGCAAGAGATAATTTGATCGATTCAAAAAATAGAAATAAGGAATACTACGATAAAAAATGTAAAATTGAAAATTACAAAATAGGCGATAAGGTGTATATTACGAATGAAAATAGTAAACCGGGGAGATCAAAGAAACTTTCTCCACAGTTTACCGGTCCATATGAAATAATAGAAATAAATTCACCAGTAAACGTAACAGTACTAATAAAAAGAAAGAAAGTCAAGGTACATGTAAACCGATTAAAATCAGCAAAATAAGTAACAAAGTAATTTTATTGTTCCAGGTTTACCTTCACATCAAGTCAAGGTGAACTTTACAATTTAACACCATTGAGTAAAGGTGGAATTTATTTTGAGCATGTAGGAAAAGCAAATCAGTTTGATAGTGAATGGAATCTAGTTACTTATCTTGATATTTCTAGCTGGCACAAGAAATTAGAACTTATTGAAGATACTATAGTTGAAACTAGAAACCTTTGTAACCATGATACGTTTAACAAATTTTCATTATGCCAATCATCGATGTTAATCTTAGAACAATTATATCCTCATTTAAAAAATCAAGAAATCGTCCTTAAGGAAATAATTGGACATTCTATTACAAATTATCGTTCGAAACGTTCTGTTATCGATGGCGTAGGAACAATATTTAAGGTTTTGTTTGGAACATTAGACGTAGAAGACGCAAAACGTTATGACAACGCTATCAATAATTTAGATAAAAATGAACATGAATTAATCGCATTACTGAAATCTCAATCACAAATTGTAAAAACTACTATTCATAATTTTAATAATACGATAACCGATCTTAAGAAAAGTGAAAACATTTTTAATAAAAATTTAGAAACTTTAGCGAATTATACAAAAGATATTAATAATAAAATTTTCAATATTAATATGAAACAAAACATAGATGAACATTTATCTTTTCTAACATTAGTTACCACTGAAGTAAATAATGAAATATCTATGGTTATTGACGCTATATTATTCGCTAAAAATAATAACCTACATCCAATTATAATTACTCCTGAACAATATATTTATGAATTAAAGAAAACTGTATCACATGTTCCGACTCATACACAATATCCTTTGGATTTAAATATGGATAACGCATCAGAACTGCTATCGTTAGTTAGCATTATTTCATATTATATGAATGAAAAAATTGTGTTTGTGATTAAGACTCCTTTGATTATTCAACAAACTTATGATATATATAATTTAGTCCCTGTACCAATTCTAAATAAAAATAATACCTATGTCTTTATATTACCTACAGAGAAATATTTTATGATTTCTGAAAATAAAATTCATTATACTACTATAGAAAATATTAATAGTTGTAAGAAATTGTCTAATAATAATAATCGTATTTGTGACTTTGAAAAACCTTTATATTCAGTTTATGCTAAGGACAATTGTGAATTAACATTATTCTTAGGAACTAAAAATCAAATTCCTTCATCTTGTGATACAAGGATTGGTTTAATAAAATCAGAGCAATGGTATAGATTAGAAAATGAAAATAGTTGGTTGTTTGTAATACCTAGTAAAGTTATTTCAACTATTTCTTGTAAAAACGAAGAACCTTACGATCTAGAATTAAAATCCACAGGTATTCTAAAATTACAAAAGAATTGTAAATTATATTCTCCTAATATTATGTTGCAATCATCAAATCAGGATATGATGTCAAACCATATGTCTGTACTTCCAGATTTCGATATTATTAATGATAATTGTTGTAATAAATTGAAAAATAATACCGTAGAAGATAAGTTAGATTTTATTCCGTTTAATAAATTTAGTATGAATCTCAATGACTTGAATATAGCAAGTCACAAGATTGACAAAATAAATGATTTATTGGATGAAATGAATAATGATGATATATTCCATAGAGTTAAGAATAATACTTACTTTGTATTCATATTTTTATCTATTATTAAGTTTTTAGCTTTTTATATTCTTTATAGGATAGGAAAATACTTGTTTAAGAGGAAGTTCTTTTGTACACCACAAACTAGATTGTTAGCACTAGAAGATTCTAGAAATTGTTGTGGAAGAATAACTAATTGTATTACTTTTAATTTAAATAGAAAAACCAATAATGGTAACAATGACATTGAGATGGAAGAAATTCAAGAACAAATTCCAGGACAATCTCAAGAACATACTCCCTTGAGACGTTCATCAAGAATTGCTCAAATAAAAGCTAAATAAGCAATCATAAAATTTTGATGTGAATAATTTTTCAAATTATTCCCATTTTAAGGGAGGAGGTGTAATGGACATATGATATTGTTTACCTTTCTCAAGGAAATTATTACTCACTGTTTGTATGTCATTAAAATACTGTTATCATTAAGTTAAATGATTTCTGTTCTCATAAGACTTATGATGTTTATGTATAGCATCGAGAATGACTAATTTGTTATTATTGTCGTTAGATAATTAATGAAGGAACAAGGGTCGTGGTACTTATCTACCCCTTCCAGTAATGATTTTGTGTATAAATAGTTACCACCGCTCTTTCCTAAGTCAGTATAAGTATAAGTCAGTATAAGTATAAGTATAGTATAAGTCGGTATTAAATAAGAAGTCATAAGTAAAAGCTCTTGAAAGTGTATTAATATTACTTGTAACGCTCGTTGATCAAAGTAAAGGTTCAGTTAATCAAAATCGTGTCTCAATCAAGTGTCTCCCACACACCTATCGACAACGCCACCGCTCGGGCCATTACAATACCAATGATGAACATATCTTTGACTAATTGTTCCTTTAGTTCCTTGAATTCGTATGAGCTAGATAAGTTGTTCAAGATAGTAACATATTCGTCTAGTGTCTCGTTTTCTTGAAATTTGGTAAAAAATTTGTATCTTTCCACTGTGACATTTCTCTGAGGGCAGAACTTTTCTTCAAATTTTTTTAAGATTGAGTTCAGAGTTTCTTTTTCTTTGTCAATTTCGAATGAGTTATATATCTCGAGCCCGTCATCTCCAATACAATTTAATAAAATCGCAATCTGCTTACTTCTTGGTGCCTTTTCTATGTCATTAGCTTCGAAATATATTAGGAATTTTTGTTTCCACTTGTTCCAATTTGAAACTATGTCGCCATGAACATTTAACGGTTTTAGGTTATTTTGTAAAAATATATTTGTTACCTTTTCCTCCGACATATTTGATGTTTCCTTTTACTTCTGACACCATCTATTGTTTCGTATTTGTTATTCAAGATTGGCAGAGCGGATGGGCGAGATATTTCTCAATTAATAACACACGTATATATTCAGTCAACCATTGTATTGTCTAGGAAGTGAAGAAGAATAGACAAGTCTGATGTATTCCAATGACATTGACAGCTCTTGACCACAGATCACTACACCTCGCTACGCTAAGGATTCTTTACTTATTCCCGAGTGAAGCGCTACGGAGGTTCACCCCCAGAATCCTTTTTTTTTTTTTTTTTATCGTGGTAAAATCATCAAATGAGTCCTCCCACCCCGGGCAGGGCGGGAGGGACTGTCAGACTTGTACTGACTAAAATCCACGGTGTCCTTCGATAGCCCTTTATGTTCCGGGGTCACGGTAATGAGATAAGTCCCGCGACCCCGAAGTCCCGCGACCCCGACCCCCAGAATCCTTAGTGTCGCTTCGGGATTCAATACGCCCGTGACGTAAGGCAATGTTTTTCTCCCTTGTTACGTAATCTACTATTTCATCTGTTTTCATTGAATTTATCCCATGAAATCCAGTGCAAAGCAGAATTTGTGAATGTTGGTCAATAGGATCACAACTGAAATCCTTCATAACTTTGTTAAATTCAACAATATTTGCTTCACAACTTTTATGTGTCATTATTTTTGATAAAATGTTACACTGGACCTCAGCAGTGCAAACACCATTGAAATAAAATAAATTACATAAAAAGAATGGAGTAAAAATCTCATTTTCACATTATATATTATCATTTTGACATCCGACACTTCGACTGGATGGTTCTTGAGGTTCATTTTCACATGATTATACCGGGTGTAAGGGACAGCCCTCCGCAAACTGATATGGTGAATTCAGTATATCGTCGTAAGTTGACCGGTACATGATATTATTTTAGGAACGTTATGGGAATCCAATAAAACTGATTTATTTGATTACCTTACACGCAATGTATCGCTACTACCGCAAAACGCACGCAGCGAACGGCAGCGCAGCGACCTTTCGGACGAACGGCCGCGCTCGCGCCACGGTTTATTACAATAAATTATTATTTAAAAGATTGCCGCGTTACGTACAAGAGAAAATGTAACAATCACAACACGGTCACAAAAAACTAAAAGAAACTCCGCCCCTAAGACGACCCACTGACCGGCTTGGACCTTATGTATTACATAAGGACGTTGCCGATCCCTTCGCAGCGTTTTGTGCACCGACCAGTGTGAGACGCGGGCTCCATTATTCCGCCGCAATAATCGAGCTGCAGTACGTGTGCCCAGGCGTGGATTTCGTCGAACCAATTCCAAAATTCTTTCGCGAGTTTGACCGCGTATCGGTCTTCCGGCGCCTTTTTGACTGGGAACAATGGGCCGGTTATCTAGCAAGCGTTGATAGGCACCAGTAATTATCCTGGAGTCTAATGGATGCCGACGGTCAGGATACCTACCAACGTAAATTCTGAGCGCTTCTCTAGCATTTCCCCGAGCTTCTCCGTAACACATTATCATCTCCCCATACTCACGCGCACTAAACGTAGTCATTTCGCACTACTACAACAAAACTTAACAACACTACCTACAACAAAACTTAACAAGCCGACTGCGCGAGCGATCCGCACCGACATACGCTCGCGGTATACACGCAGTGCATTCGCAGCACGGCACAACGGCGACTGCATGCGACGCGACACGACACTTCGATACAAACATACTGTTGTTGCCAATTACACGACAATTTTTGCACGACATTTCGTGCAAAAAAATTAAATAAAAATTATGCTTGATCCTAAATTACCTAAAGTTATCATTCTGTTATTTTTTGTAGATTAATTGATTACATCAGTTTAATTCCAATTTAATTGTTTAGTAAATTAAGAATAATGAAAGTGCAGTGTGATAAAAAGCATGGCTTCCATTCCAGGGGGCTTTTTTTCAATTCCCGGCTCGACTATCAATCAGTGGCTATTGTGAAGCCATGTAAAAACCTGTTAGGTGGCTTAAAAACTAGCCAGTGATCGCTTGAAAAGAACAACCAATTAATAAATTAGGTAGTTTTTGTAAATGCTTTAAAAATAAAACTAGTCTTATCCTTATTATTTTTTTATTCAAATTAGGTTCACGACAAGATTTCATTGATTGATCAATGAAAATCTTATCAATGTAATTATGAATGTAAAGATGAATCAAGTTAGTTCTAACATTTTCGTTTAATAATTGAGTTCTAAAAAGTTGGCAATACTGTTGCAATTGTGCAAACGCGGAGGCCGCGCTAGGCGGGGCGGCGCCTATGATCCAAAAGAAAGGGACGCAGCTATTGTAGGTATACGGCGCGGTGAGTTCAAAAAACTCTAGCTAGGTAGAAATTGAACAGCTGATTTCATGCGTCGTTCTTTAGGGGATTTCAACATCCATTGCATTTTTTTGTATTTTAGCTGTGTTATTTACATTAATGTAGTTCTGCGTACAGAGAATGTAATTATACATTGAAATAAAGCTATCTGAACTGGAAAAACGAAAAAAAAAATGGAAATTTTCCTGAGAGAATTTTCACTGGAATATGATTCAGAATAAGGAGCTGAATGCACTCTGTAAATTTGTGGAGGGCTGTCCCTTACACCCTGTATACTTCTCAAAACAAAATAAGGGCCACCTGCGGGCTTATTCGCTATCTCTAATGACAGTTGAGAATGATGATCACCGAGTATAGTTTCCAACTTTCAACTGTCAAAACTGACATTTCGTATTCCCTAACTTCGGTGAGGAACCGTAAAATTTCAAGATGGCGTGTGGTTCAGTGATTATCACTCTGCTATGTCGATAGTCACTGAATGCCTATCGATAAGCAGTATTTGGTATTCAGTAAGCTCGGTGTTTATCCTTTTGACGTTTAAGTGTGGACCACTCAAGTTGTCAAAACTGCGGGCTTATTCGCTAATTTTGACAGATAAAAGTGATCAACACTGAAGTGATAATCACCGAGCTCAGTGACAAACCGAACATTCCGGTGTTTTGGTATTCAGTAACGCTTTATGTCACGTGATCGTTCAGTGAATAACTAAAACTAGCGGTGCTTATCGACTTGAAATTGTTCTTGCACTAGTTATTACCCGACTTATTTGATATCCTTGGCAACACGAAATAAAATAACGACATCATTAGCTTTTTATTTTTTGCGGTTTATACGTTCGCCACTTGAGTTGTCAAGAATGTCGAATGCCAAAGATATTCCTAAAAAAACATTTATAAAAACATCCAATAATCCACTTAAACGCTGGGATTTTGGAAAGAATGTTTTGAAGTGCTTGTGTTTTTAAATTGTTAACTATTTAAACCATGCCCCAAATTCAGTCTTGTTGGTTGCAACGTATGGATTGTTTGTTTTTGTACGAGTATTTCGTATATCCATTAAGTAGGGTGAGTAAAAGTTTTAGATAAATTGAAATTTTACTTAAAAATTCATGTATTTGCTTGCATTTCGACCAATAATATTGGTGTAGTTATTACCGGAGATACGTTAATGAGATTTGTGTAGCGTTTGTGTGTTTAATTTTACGATTTCATTAAATTTTAGAATGCCGGCTAGCAGACGTGTCTCCCAAAGGCAGCTTGAGGTGTTGTTGGCTTTTGCAGAGGCCAATAAAGACATCGCCTTAGGGCGATGTACGCGAGGGCCTCAGGCAAGCCAAACAACTCAGCGAGCCTGGGAAGCCATAGCTAATAAGCTAAACTGTGTGGCAGACGGAGTCACTAAAACTCCCGAACAGTGGCGTAGAGTAAGTTTTGTTTTAGAATCTTCTTATAAACCTTAAAATTTATTGTTCCTCTCAATCACCAATATGATATTTTTACAGTACTGGGTGGAGTTAAAAGCGAAGACCAAAGCAAAGGGTGCAGATATTCGGCGCAACGCCTCAAGAACAGGCGGCGGGCCTAATAAGCTGACACCCTTAAATGAGTTGGAAGAGAGGATCTTACAACTCATAGGTCGTGTATGCGTGGAGGGTTTGCCTGGAGTGCAGATACCATTTCCCGTAAGTTGCACTATCTAACCATACTTCTTATAATGTTAAGTAAAATGGTATTGAAGACATTTCCAATGTGTTTAAAGCTAATATTAAAAATATGTATGTTTAAATGCTTATTTGTATTTCATTCATAATGAAACTATCAGTAGGTTCATCATGAATGAGATATCAGTACAGACTGATTTGGCTCCTATTCGGTAAACTGGTAGAATATTCTGTAGGAGACAAATCCCAGTTCACAGAACTACACTCACCTACTCTAGTCTCACAGAATAAACAAATCACAAATTTAAATCACTTGCAAGTTATATTATTATACATAATTATTTATCTAACAATACACTACATCTAATCTATTGTTAGATAAAAATAAACATCTAAAATGATTTTTTTATACAAAATTATTAAGAATCTTGTGTTTATGTTTAGGAATATATTTGCTTCTTTACAGATTCCCTCTAAAACCACTTCAATACCTCCACCTCAGCCAAGCACATCCCAAACCGCCAACACTTCCGCTTCCCAGGCCTCTCCTTATACTTCCCAAATGGAAGTAGAGTGGTTGGAAGATGACGATTTCCCATCAGAAATGTTATCTTCACAACTATCACTTCCAATTTCCCACACTGGTACACCTGCACCTATACCACCACCACCCTCACCACCACCACTACCACAACCCTCACCACCACCACCACCACCACCACTACAGTCTTCGCATACACGACCTCAGCCTCAGTCTTCGACTCCACCTCAGTCTCTATGTCGAATACGGACTCCGTCGCCAGAGCAACCACAGCATCCTCGTGCAGATATGAGCCAGTCATCGCCACGACGCCATAGACGACAACGCCGTAAGCTAACTTTTCATGTTTTGTAATCTCAAGAAGTCAAGATGAAGCAACAATAGATCATCTTTATAAATGATTAAAATTGAAATCATGCATCATCATGTCTATCAGACAGGCTAATGTCAGAAAATACATGTTAGTCAATATTACACAATATTATTGAGTTATAGATAAAATGAATCATGAAGGATGTTGCAATTTGCATGAAATATTAAAAGTAAAATATTTCATGCAAATTGGTTGAACTATAATGATGAAAACAAAAAAGTACGTCTAAAATACGATTATTAATTCGAGTCAGTAAAATGACATTTCCAATGTTCAGGTTTGTTTCATTTTGTATGTATCAGTGACAGTAGCACTGTGAGTTGCACTTGTCATTTTACTGACTCGAATTAATAATCAAACTATAGTGTGCCTGTACCTGTGCAATGTCAGAGTGGGTTTTATAGCTAAGTTTTTAAAATTAATTATTATTTTTTCAGTCATACGCAATCGTGATGTACCTCAATGGGCTCGCAGCTTAGAAGAGAGGAGAATAGCTGTCGACGAGAAGCATACGAGAGCGGTTGAGGCATTTTCAGCTATAGTGGACAGAAGACTGGCTAATATTGAAGACTGTTTAAGAGTAATAATTAGTGAAAGTAGAAATAAATAGGTATTTAGTATCAGTTTTGTGTTTTATTACTTCATGCTCCCTAGCGGAACCTCCTTTGCTGTAACAAGTATAAGTTACAAGAACAATTCTATGAAATGTCTATAAAATTCTAGTCCTACTAAAAAAAAGTCTATATCTCTAGTTTCGACGTAAACTTTTATTTAAAGTGGTTGCGCTGCGGAGTAGCCTTCCACATACATAGTACAAGCATTTCATAGAATTGTTCATGTAACTTATACTTGTTACAGCAAAGGTAGTTCCGCCAGGGAGCATGACGTATTTTATTAACCCAACTAGTACCCAGCACCCAGCATGTGGGTCAAACAATAATGCGTTCGAGTCTACAACCCGAATACAGAGTCGTCGTTATATTTATCTATTGATGGCTTGTGTTCATGCCCGAACCCACCTAGCGAGTCCATAGCAAAGTAGGCTGTAGGCACTTTCACTGCCAACTTCATATAGGTACCATATGAACTTGGCAGTGAAAGGGTCACAGTAAAAAGGTTTTTTAGAACTCCTTGATATTTGTACCAAAATAACAAGTCTAGTTTACAATTTACAAGATATATATAAGTAGTACAATCTTTTGGCACTTGAAAATAATTTTAATTTTCAAGTGCCAAATAATACAGAGAAAATAAGGTTTTTTAAAGAAAAGCTCAGAAAATGTCATTCAGTTGTAATGAAAACATTTTTATACCCTAATTTTACAATAATTCTAAAAACAATTACAGTAATTGAATAAAACCTTAATTTAATTAGAAAAAATGGAACAATATTTAAATAAAATATTCAACGAAATTCAAAATAGATTTTGTTTTCCTAATCAAACCCAATTTCAACATTAAAATTCACACTACTGAAAACTTAAAAATAAAGGTTGCAAACATAAAATTGTAATATGATATTTAAAATAATAATAGAGACATTAAATCTAACAGAATTATAACCATCATCAATCTATAAATAGTTGTCAGAGTAACTATGAAAAAAATCACCATAATTTAACTTTTAGTCAATGTCAGCAAAATAAAGGAGTAGGTAACTATGATATAGGTATTTATATGAATATAATAATTATATAATATTAAGAACTATCTTCCTGCCCACAATCTAATCACTAAATTGTCTCTTGCCCTATCAAGATTGGCTGCAACTGCAACAACAGGTTGGCGTTGCCGGTCATTATCCCTCTCAGCAAGTGGCAGTACGGGCTGTGGGGTTCTTGAAGCATTGGCTATGTTGTGCAATACTACACATGCGTTCACTATTTTCCCACTCATCACTGGATTATAATGAAGCACCCTGTGTGCTAACAAACATCGCCAACGTGCTTTTAAAACCCCAATACACCTCTCAACTGTATTTCGAACTAGACAGTGCAGATTGGTGTAATACTCTTCAGGTGTCCCAGCAGCGGCTCCAAGAATAGGTGTCATCATGTATGGGCGCTGAGCATATCCAGAATCACATGTAAATAAGCAGTTATGTGATTGAAAACCAACTGTTTATGTCCACCAAATCCCTTTGAGGCTTTCAAAAGGGAGCAGAGTACAATCAGTATTTTATTGCATTGGATTATAACTAAATCTTGGTCAAAAATGTTATGGGTCTTTGGGTAATGCAGAAACAAATGAATAGTAAATACACTTAATTGTTTTGTTTCAATGCTTGAAAACAAAAACTAAGATAACACTAATGACACTTACGGCCAATTATGTTTCTGTGTTTCGTTCTCGAGATTAGATTTTACACTTGTAGTTTCACATACAATGTCGCCTTTATGCACTCAGTTCAAAGACAACTAAAAAAAATAAAAAATATGACAGTTTATACTGACCATAGTTTATGGCATTCAATACTTCATTCACGTTCCAGTGCTTCGCCATAATGTACCTACTGTCAGTTTGTTTTTAGTTTTTTTTTTAAGCAATTTTAGTGTTTTTTGTTGTGCACAAAAGGAAATAAAATATAATGATGAATATAGTTACATCAAGAAAAGAATTAAAAAGTTGGAATAAAATTACATAAAGGACGGCGCGGCGGCGCCCGCCGGCGCCGTATATCTACATCATCATCTGAGCCAATACCTCAAGGTATTTTTAATTGTCTATTGGTGGATAATGGATTTACGATGCTACGCACGAGTTGCAACTTATCCTTATTTAAAACTCGGGTTCACGATGTAACGCCTTGAGTTCATCTTACCCGCTGTAATTATGTACTAAAACCTACGTTTTATTACGTACATAAATCTTGTTACCTGTTTAGGTAATTATAACAATGAAACAATTGTGTTTTTCATTAACCGGGGTTCACGATGCAACGTCTTATGAGTTCATCTTACCCGCAATTTCTTTAATTGTTATATTTGTTGAATGTAAAATTAAAATACGGCTCTTATTACAATACTGTTTGTTTGTAATTGTATTGATAATATATTTTAAATACGGTCCATATTCATGGTCCATATTATTGGAGAATGTACAGCATTGTACAATTTCCGATTGCAGCAGAGACTGCTTTGGAATCGGAGAATAATAATACCTACTGATGAACCATATTGAGCCGGTTGCATCAAATAGCGTTTCTTGTTTAGAGTCACTGCAAATGCCGTAAGTGACACTTTAGCCTCTTTCTCAGTTGTTCGCTGATGAAATTGCTATTGAAAAGGAGAATCAGGAATTAGACGAGTCCGTGATGAAAATATTATGATTGGGTCCAACTTATTATGATTGGGTCCAACTGCCATATTTTTTGATAAAAAAATACAAAAAGACTTACTTAGCTGTATGCTATGAACTATAGCCACTTTTGGTTTGACAAAAAAGATCCGGAAGGAGCTTTTAGAGTCTCATTTACCTCCGGACAACTGTAAGCTGATTGACGCACGATCTCTATTATATCCTGGAATTAGGGCTGCAGTCACTGACTAGGAGTGAAGCGTGATAAGGCTAGGGGCACAAAATTGGCTCCAAATGGTTCGTGTAATAGAACACACTGTGAGCTGCACGCGCCTACTTGGCTTGATACGTGGTCTAGATTCAGGCCAAACAGAAACAGGTTGCTTGCTCTGTTTTATGTTTAAATGAAGTTATTTCTATTATTTTGTCTCATGAGACTAAAGATCCCAACATATTGAATTTTTTTTTGTGGACACCGGGCGTATTTTGTGAGATTGTCAATATAATGACTGTCACCAGGCTTAATTTAATCCTGACTGTACTGAAAAAGGACTAAAAGGATCAGGTGGAGCTAACTAAAATTGATAGTTTACTCTTCGCACAAGAGCTCCCTGAGACGCTACGAACAGCTAAGTCAGGAACTGAGTTGAAATGTTTTTTCCAAAGCCCAATGTTATATCAAACAAGTCTCTACAATCTAACAGAAATGTAAATTGAAAGCCAGCGCCGTACCGCAGACCGACTGCGCATCAGAGAACGAAGGAGTCTGTACCCTCAACGAGACAGCAGCAAGCGCAGTCATCCAAAGTGTCACGTCCGAACTACGGCCGCAACCGCCAATAGACAGCACGGTAATTTATATCGGCAGACTTTGTCATGTTTATGAACAATGGTCACAAATAACATCGAACCAAACTATACCATCATGGTTTAAGGATTATGAAATTCCTTTCACACGTGTCAGATTAAGGTACCACCACTTCAACAATATTCTCGTTCTGAAGAATATGAATTTGAACAGGCTATAGATAATTTATTTTCTATAGAAGCTGTTTCTAAAATATCAACCTTGTGAGGGTCAATTTATATCCAATATTTTATTTTATTTTTTGGTGCCGAAACCAAACGGTAAATTTCGACTAATTTTTAATTAAAATGGTCTGAATGAAATAGTTTTTATAAACACTAAACATTTCAAATTAGAATACTTTCGGACATTAATTAAATTTATTTGAAAATACTGTTTTATGTCCACGATTCCCAAAGATTCTAAAAAATACTGCGATTTGAATGGAAAGATTTAATTTTCTTCCGTTCGGTCTCAATACTGCCTTACGATTTTTGTTAAAATCATGGAACCTGTTGTCCAATTATTGCGATCATCCGGTAATCTGTCAACCAACTATCTTGATGATCTTTGCCTCGTATCACATTGCTATAACGATTGTGTTGCTAATGTTGAAATTACAAAGTAATAGCTTTCCTTCCTACTTAAGCTTCATCATAAATGATAAGCTTAAAGTTGTATGATTCCTAGTAATTCGTGTAGTTATTTAGACTTTCTCATTGATTGTAAAACATTGGAAATTACCTTGCCTGTTGAAAAGCGCCTAAAAATTAAGGAGTTACTAACATTTAAATACTTGACTAGGACAATTAGGGATTTAGCTCGCTTACTGCTTGCCCTGCCATTAAATATGGTTTTTCTATGCTAAAGAGTTTGGGCGATGGAAATCATGATAATTCATGACTATACCGTCTTCTTTGGATTCCGATTATGATTGGTAGTTTAAATATATTGATAAATCTATTTGCAAAATAAAAGTTGATTAATATAATTTAGAAATTTAGACTGACGCCTCAACTACGGGATGGGGTGAAGCTTGTGAAGGAAAAACAGCTAGTGGTACTTGGAGTCAGGAGGAAAGAAAACAGCATAAATTAATTATTTGGAATTAATGGCTGCTTTTATTGTTCTAAAAATCTTTTCTATAACTTTATTTAGTTGTCAAATAATTTTGAGAATAGACAATTCGAGTGCGATTTCATATCCTATAAACCGCATGGAAGTTGTGCAGTTTCCTCATTTAATGAAACTTACTAAAATTATGTGGCAATGGTGTGAGGCTTGCAATATTTTCTTGTTTTGCTCTGTACATTCCATCAATCGAGAACAGTATCGCCGATGCTGAATCGAGACGAGTTCACCCCGACTTCGAGTGAAACTGTTCGGCCAGCCTCATATAAATATGTTCGCTAGTCGTATTAATAAAAAATGTGATAGATATGTATCATACATAGCACAAAAACCCAGACGCATATAATATGAATACTTTTTCAACATGTTGGTTCGAATGGTATTTCTATGGGTTTCCTCCATTTGCAATAGTTCTCAAAACATTGAGAAAGACCATCAGAGAGGAAGCTAGAGGAATACTTGTGGTTCCGGCATGGCCGTCACAACCCTGGTATCCCTTGTTTACTAAGCTTTTAGAAAGTAAAACTTTGACATTTCATTCCTCTAAAGAATTAATAATATCTCGTTTCAGCAACCTTCAGATACACAACCGAATTACCCTGGTTGCCGGAGTATTGTGCGGGAATCTCTACCAAGAAGAAGCATTCCTCCGGCATTGATTTACATAATGTTGGCAACTCTATCGGAAATTCCCATCAAACAATACGATAGTTGTTTTAAAAAAAAAATAGTATTTTTTGTGTGAAAAACAGCATTAATCTTTATGAAGCTTCCGTCCCAAAAAATATTTAATTTTTTACTAACTTATTTGGATACCTAATTAGTCATAGAGACTCTAGCGAGCTGTGTGCCGCACGATCAGTTAAATTAGAAAAAAATTCAAGAAAATTGGTTATTTACTTGCACTTGTTATTGCCCACAGGGTGGATCCTGTGGGCAATAACCAATTTTGGATAAGGTTTTCAAAACTTATCCAAAATTGGTTATTTTGGATAAGGTTTGAAAACCTTATCCAAAATTAAAGTTAACAATATTAGTACCTCATCTTTAAAAATGTAGATATCTATTAAGATTGCTGATTTGATAAAAACGTCTAGTATAAAATAGCTATTGTTTATTCTACCATGTTATTTTTCAGGAAAGACCCGAAATATGTCCAGCTAAATTATCAGAAGATTATTTACGCGTAACCGAATCGTTACGTAGTAATCACAGTTTTCTATTTGTTAGCATCAAAAAGCTGCATAATAATGTTTGTGCTCAAATAAGCAGGTTGATAAAGAGTACCTAACAAGTCAGTTGAATCCAGAATTTTCTGCTCACAGTACTAGACATGCCAGTACTTCTCGTGTTCATAAGATGGATGGGCGTCAATTTAGATTGGGCTCGAAAAACTGCCCGCTGCGCGCTGGTGGCACATCTTGCCAAGTTTTATAACAGGTTTATTTAACTGATTCTAGTGACCGATTTGCTAGAAGAATTTTAATAGATGGTAATTAAAAAAGCTTACATGATTCTAATGGACCTATCTTGGGCTTAATCATACGAAATTGTGTTCTGTATGTATTTCATTTAATACTTGTTCTAGTAGAATCAACAAATGATTTAGATAGATACCTATTGATTTTAGTTATCGAAGAAGATTTTCTTTCGTTGTTGTTTTGTTTCAATATTTTATTGATTTATCCAACACCTAAATGCATTCATTTCACAAATTACTCTCAATATCTACAAGTGTAAAATCTAATCTCGAGAACGAAACACAGAAACATAATTAATGATTAAACGAACTTACCTGTAAGTGAAGTTCGATCATAATTATGTGAGGTGTTTCGTTCGAAGAGATTAGAATCCCACCCTCCCCAATTGAATACCCAAAGTTGTGAAATGAATACAATATAATTATTAATCTCTAAACTAAATGAAGTATTGAATGCCATAAACTATGGTCAGTATAAACTGTCATATTTTTTATTTTTTTTAGTTGTCTTTGAACTGAGTGCATAAAGGCGACATTGTATGTGAAACTACAAGTGTAAAATCTAATCTCTTCGAACGAAACACCTCACATAATTATGATCGAACTTCACTTACAGGTAAGTTCGTTTAATCATTAATTTTACCTCTGTCTGATAAGTTATGGAAAGCTTACTTGACGGTTACTTGATTACTTAAATATACTAAATCTACTCTTTCTCCAAAGTTCTACTCACAAATGAATATGCGATCACACTGAAAGTAAGCTCTAACAAATAAAAAAAATATTTTATTTGGTTAAGAAATACCGATAAATATATACATAAAATTTAATTAGGAACCTTTTGGCATAAAAATCCAAATTAATCAAATCGCGAACCTCACGCGTACGAAGTCGCGGGTAACAGCTAGTTCAAGTATAAGTATTGATTGAATCTCAGTCTTATATCTGTAGCTGTTGTTTTAGGTAATATCAATGATAAATATTTTTATAATTTTACTTTTCAGATTTATGGAAAAATTTCGATTTCCTGGAACAATTGGGTGCATAGATGGTACTCATGTTGCATTGATACGGCCAGTGGAGCATGAAGAAACTTTCTTCAATAGGAAAAGTTATCATTCATTAAATGTCTTAATAGTAAGTATTCCTTACAATTAATTGCATAGATCTTGTAATATACATATCAATATAACTATCATTATCTTATTACTATATTTAGCAATAAACATTATTATGAGATGCGAGGAGATAGATAGATACAAAACACCATAATATGTGCTTACATAGTCATCATCATCAGCCTATAAATGTTCCCACTGCTGGGACACAGGCCTCCTCTCTGAAAGAGGGAGTGGGCCATAATCCACCACGCGGGCCCACTGCGGGTTGGTAAATACATATGGCTTACATAGTACACTAGTTCAATTCAATATTATACTCCCTAGAATAAGCTAGTCAATATAGTATGCAGGTTCTATGAGTTGTATGCTGTATGTGTGATAAATAACAATATGTTACTCTGTTAAACATTTTTTTTTCAGATTTGTGATACAGATTTAAACATTTTACATGTTGATGGATCATTTGGTGGGGCAGCACATGATTCATTTGTATGGAATCAATCTCCTATAAAAGAATACATGGAAGAACTGCACAATAATGGTGAACACTGCTGGTTACTAGGTAAAATGAATCAGTTTTTATTGAAAAACAATAACCCACCAGTCATAAATAAAAAGCAATGAAGCCCAGTCAAAACAGTTCAATAAATTTTCTCCTTCACAAATGTTTCACGATTTGCACCATACGCTGCAGTTAACTGGAGGCGAACCAAGCATCTTCTTGAGTATTGTTAGTCTTTTTGGAGTCGATTCGGAATAGTGTAGTCAATTATAGGGGTGCCTGTAGCTCGACGCAATGGAGTTTGTACGGTCCGCGCAGTAGATTTTAGCTCTATTTGCGCGGTTAAACGCGACAACTGTGGTACTTTTTTCTTTCTTGAAGCTATAGCAAGTACATCCATCGTTTTAGTGCGGCCTGTGTGGGCAGTTGGGCACCCTCTGCAAATGCACTCTCCATTCCTGTAGCGATATCTATTGCTTTCTCCAAGGTCAAGCCCCGCACTTCTAATAATCTGTCTCTCATACACAACAGTTGATTTCTTAAGGCTAGGCTCGGTAAAAACCCTCCAAAATTATATGACGCGGCCATTTTCCTTAACGCAGCAACGTAATCTTTAATTAATTCACCTTCCTTTTGATGCCGGTGGTTGAATTTAACATATTCGGCGATTTCCAACGGCGCCGGATCCAAATGTGTTTGTAAGGTTGTTATGTTATCAGCGGATGATCTGTTTTCCGGCTTGCCCGGAGAAACAAGATCGCAGATGGTCTCGTGTAAATCTGCTCCAATGTAGTGCAGTAAGTACGTGTTTTTCTGTTTATCATTACATTACTCACATTGTGTATAGTAAATGCTCCTTCTAATCGTTAAATCCATCTTTCGAATTTGTTCTTTAGGTCGTAATATTCGAAAAATGTTGAAATGGCACTCGGGACTGCGTGGCCGCCCGCGTCGCCCGCCTGAGCCATCTTGCAGATTTAGATTTTTACATGCGTGGGTTCTCGTCGCCACCATAAAACCAAACTCCGTACTCAATTCAAACTGTTTTATTTGTTACATGGAAGGACAGACATTATAAATATATGAATTGGTTGCGAATCACCTCCATACCCCGTGTAGATAATAATAATAATGACCACCGGTAGCCCGGACCGTGTGTCCCGGTGCTGGTGAACTGCTATTTTTTATATTTTTAAATGTTTGTTTATTTCTTTTTTGTAAAAATATTTAATAATTAATTTATAATGGTCATTACATACCTTACCAATAATGTAGTACAGTTTACCATTTGGGTCGTTTTCAAAATTAATGTACATTTTACTGCTTTGTGTCCATCAAACTAATTGGCAACTCAAGTAAAATACAGCTCCAAATTTAACCAGATAAACCACCATTCAAATTAATTGATAACGATAGAGTAAATAAAAAAATAGTTATGTGCGGTAATTAAAGGGAATTGTCTAAACTTGGCCATTTTTGTACGCGATGCTATACAAAAAAATAATTTACCAATATTTTAAATTCTATTTTAGTAAACATCTGGTGCAAATAACTTTGTATCAATTGGCATTGTAAAAAAAACCTATTTTTTAGTATTTGATTTGATGCTACACATGAACCGGCTTCGGATTTGGTTTCAGTGTTGCCAAATCAAAACTCCATAAACCAACTAATTCAAATCGATTTAAAATGAAATGCAATCTCTCCACTATATTGAATATAGTTTTCATTAAATAACATTATTAAAAATTCTAATAAACCATATAATTAATAGGACTTCAAAAATGATAAAACTGAGGTTTTATGCATTATTTTTCTGGAGAAATCATTGCAGTATAATCGATTTCAAATGAATCGATATATAATTGTTTTTTTTATATGTCAACACGATACTTAAAAAATGTTGTGTCGAATTCAAAATGACAGTTGTCATTCGCTTTGTAATAATTGCATCGTGAGTGTTGTTTTTTGTGAGTTTAATAACGAACACTAGTTTTTTTGTAATGGATTCCGATTCTTCCCTTCATGACGACCCCGGCACTTCTATGGACCCCGAACCTTCTTCCCTTCATGACGACCCCGGCACTTCTATGGACCCCGAACCTTGTATTTACGTTGAACTTGGCATACCTACGGACACCGAACCTCGCCCTAACGATAACCCCGGCTTGAATGTGGACATGGATCCCGTGCTACCTTCCGGTGATCTGATGACGGATGAAGTGTCATCGCAGCGATGTGTGAATTGTGGAAGCAATTTATTTCAAAGCAGGAGACACAGTCTCATTCTAATGGATGTGCGGTTAATTGTACAACATTGGATTGCTCCTCGTTTGATAAGTATTTATTACCACTAAATCTTAATGATTTCGAATAAAAATCAAACACTAATAGTATCTATTTTTTGTATTTAGATTGAAGATGATAGTTTAGTTTGTCATCCTTGCTGGACTATGGCTCTTCATCATTCGAGGACGCAAATAATAAATGAACCAACAACTAGCAGTGGTCATCGTCGAAGTATCTGTGTCAACTGTGGATGCTCTTTATTACGGACAAGATCACATAGCGTCGCTGCGCTTTCAGTAATCGCTATGTGTTTTTTACTCACTTTACAGGAGAGGCAAAAAATGATTGTGAAAAAGTGAATGTTGATGAATGACTGATTTTCTCGGAAAATAGCCGGAGTATTCAAATAATTATTTTTTCTTTAATACATTTAACAAATATACGTAGTTTTATATAACTTTTGGATAGATTAGTTTATTAATAAGGCCAGAAATAAACACAAAAGGCAAATTTGACACATAGCGTTTTTTATTTGAGTCGTAAATACAAGCTATGTGCATTTTAGAACACATAACTACTTTATAATTTTATGGAATGTTATGGAAACTGACTTTAAGCTGACACATAGCTACTTTTCAGATAGAATTAATTAAAAGAAACAAAATAAAAAAAAAATTATTCAAATGACATTATCACCTTATTGAACCGATTTGCGGTGTCTGCTTCGGGACTCGTCTGCTCCACCGGCCACCGGTCTTTTGACACATAAGGTCAGCCCACTGCCACTGTCACTGTCTATTTGCTTACTCTGCAAGCTATGTCGGTTACACCGGTTCTTTTTTTGGATATTTTCTTGGAGTTTCTTTGAAGGATAAGATTCCTGATCTTATCCTTCAAAGAAACTCCAATCATAACCCGCTTTATATCGCACTGAGTAACCTTGAATTTGTGGACAGGCCCAATTGCCAGTGTCCACATTTCGGCACCTTATGTAAAGGGCAGGACGTACTGGTTGAAGACCTTAATCTTCAAGCATTGCGGGATGGGAGACGAAAAGACTTAACGAAGTTTTCCTAATGCTGCCCAACCTAACTGGACCCGTCTGCAGCATCTGTCCTGAAGGTGTGAGATGTGTCGCAGTTCACGATGACACCCTGTCCAGTCCAGTCCAGTGTCTTGAAAACATCCTTCAATGCATTAGTGAACAGTTTTGGGGATATCAAACCCCACTGTCTCACCCCTCTGAGCAGTTGGATGGAGCTGGTTTTCTGATTCTATATGTGGACAGTCATCGTGGCAGCGTCATACAGACATCTCACACTGCGATTTGGCGCAGGTCAATTCAACATCGTTGCAGAGAGGCCACAACTGTCTATATTTTGATTGAGCCGAAGCCTTTCTCGTAATCAACAAATGCCATATAGGTACAGCGGCTGCTTGTACTCCTCGGTCTTCTGTACAACTTGCACAGTATGGTTGTGGTCCACGGAAAACCGGCTTGTTTTGTTGGTTGGAAATCGTCAAGTCTCTTGGTGAGACGGTTCGAGAACAGCGTATTGTATGCGTGCTATTTGTATTGTATATAGGGTTTATAGTTCGTCAGTAGGGTTTTGTCACCTTTTTGAAGAACAGAAACACCGCCTTTGCTACAGGCCTCGGGCGTTATACTTTCTTGGATGACGGAATTGAAGAGACTCGCTAGCAAACAAGATTTTTCACTTTTTCGCTGATCGAATTGTAATGAGTAATTACATCGACTAAACTATCTATGTGACGCTCAAGCTGTGCGTTTCGTGATCGAGCGAGTCTGAACTTGACCAAAAAACTATACAAAATACTAGCTATGTGCAGTGAAGCACATATCGGGCACAATTTTTGCTTTCTCTTTAATAAACTTATTTTAGCTATGTGAATTATAACACTTAGCGTGTCTAAAGGGAACTTATGAATGTCACATAGCGACATTCCTTAACTAGCCGTAACTCCTTAAATATTGCATCTATCACATGGCTGTTTTTACAGAATGTGTGCATTGAAATATCGATTAAAACTGCATAAAAAACCGAAAATCACAAAAAATCACATAGCGACTTTTGCACGCGCAGCGACGATAGGCTTCATTCCGAGACAGAAAGAGAATCTCGCATTAGGAATATGGTGATGGAACAGATTTGAGTATATTCGTAAAATCTAATTAATGTAAATTATTTCTCACTACAGTTTTGTTAAAATTCATATATTTACGATAAAGCAGGAAAATGGAACATAAACTAAATAAGCTTGTACAGCAGCATTTGAACATAGTTTGGCCTATGTGTTTGTGTGCCTTGCTTTTGTGTTTATAAATATGAAATCTAAGCACATCTTTTTAATTAGTTTTTTTTTTACCATTTCTGATATTTATTTATTTTGTTACAGTTACATGGATCCGATCAAATCTGCCATACCTGCTGGCAACGAGTAGACCGAGCTGTTGTCCGGTCTACTGAGGCTGAAAGACATTCGGATGAAACAACTATCAACTTGCCTTTGTATACCAGAGCAGCAGCCACTGAAAGGTTCTGTTTTTATCCTGATTGTCATTCGACCCAAAGGCTAGCTGTCCCTAAATGGCTAAGGGTGAAGTTATTTGTGGATTATAAATTCTATGTGCCACAGAACTGTAGGATTTGCTCATTACATTTATACAGTAATAATTGGGAAGTTCTCGCTGATATCCAGTCACCCATTCATAGTTTTAATGCAGAACACATCCAAGATTTTGCAACATTTGTAAATGAGCGACAGCTAATCCTGGATTTTTCTAATATAGAAACTATGTCTGATGAACTTTTTCATTATTGGGTTGGGTTGAGCAAAGAGCAATTTAGACAACTCTATTTAGAATTGCCAGGAATACAAAACATTCCTCAAAATCAATTAGCGCTTGCTGCCTATCTAATTAAATTGCGAACAGGTGATAGTGATCAAAGGATCTCAACACTTTTAAATGTACCTCGTACTACATTAATGAGGTTAATGGGTAAAGCTCGAGATATATTAGAGCAAGTATTTGTCCCAAATAACTTGGGGATCGATCATATAAGTAGAACACAAATCTCTAAACGGAATTTATTAATACCTAATGGTTTATTTGGAGGTGAAAATAGACAACCTATCAAAAATCATCTAATTATATGTACCAAAAAGATACATATTCATTGCACAAGTATAGGAACTTGATGAAGCCTTTGCTTATGGTTTGTTGTGATGGATACATTATAGATGTATTAGGCCCCTATCCAGCTACAACATCAGATGCTAATATAATTATAAATGAATTTAATGAAGAAACAAAACCACTAAGGAGATATTTCCAAGCAGGTGATGTATGGGGTGCTAAGACAGGAAACCTCCACGTGCGCCCGAGGACTGGAGTTCCCTCTCGGATACGTCCGGGGGGAAGACCAGTTTTTCGGGCCGGTGCGCCCTGGGATGCGGGCAAAAACTCTCCTTGTGCCTAAGGGGTTTCTTTGCCTGTATGCAAATAGCCTGTCGGGTGGACGCTCCAACGCGTGTCCCTCTGAACAGCAGAGGGCACAGCGGCGGAGCGGGCTTGCGGACGGTGAGTAATGGGTATGCTCGCCGTCCGACCAAGGACCAAGCCCGGGTCGGTGGCGCGTCGTGTTTCACGCGTCACCGACGGGGCCCCTTATGGGGCCAAATGCCTGCCGGGGTCGCGGATTTTTCTTAATCCAGGATACCGTGGCCCCGGAACGTAAAGGACATCCGACGGAACACGGGTGGATTTTAGTCAGTAAGAGTCTGACAGTCCCTCCCGCCCCACCCAGGGCGGGAGGACTCATTTGATGATTTTGCCATCCTAAAAAAAAAAAAAAAAAAGCAGGTGATGTATTTATTCTGGATAGGGGCTTTAGAGATTCTGTGCCATTGCTGAGAGATTGTAATTGTTATATATTTCGGGCGTGATGCAATGGGTTCTTCTCAATAAAACTCAGGAAGACAAGCACTTGTATAATGTACGTAAAGCAGACCTGACATGATGTATATCCATAGACAATATTTCTTTTTTTTTTTTAAACTAAGATCATAGACTAATATGAAACATGCCCCTTTTTAAAAAAAAAAATATGACAAGTGACATTGACAACTGGGCATACCCTTAAAATGTTGTTTACAATTTACACAAATAATGCTGAAATACAAATTACATTTATTATTAACTTATGTTTATCATTTAAGATAAAGTGATAAGTAAATTATACAATAATAAATTGATTACATTAATACATTTATAAGCAATACAATAGAGTTGTCCTGAGGTGAAATTATTACAATACAATGTTTAAATTTATAGTGATATTGAATTTAATGTATTACATTGTGAATAAATTATATTATAAATCAAATTTTTGTGTCTTTTTCAGTAATCTTCCTCTAGAACTATACTTATTTACATTCTCTGAAACATAGTTTCTTTCGTCAGGAGATATTATAGTATTAGGCATTACATCTGAGCATGACTGAGGAGGACTAGTTAAAATTAATTCATCTTGATATTCATAGTAGTCACAAAGACTTTGACTACTAGATACATCATCATTTACATTGACAAATTCAGGTGACTTTATGACTGACTGATTTGTTACATTTGATCCAGACTGATTAGATTCCAAAGATTGATAATTTTCAGATTCAACATTAGATTCTGTATTGTTACAATAAGAATTATTATGAACTTGACTAGGACTTGAGAATGAGTTTGTTTTTCTACGAGTTATTATGTATGTGTAATTCTGACAACTATCATCATCCCTTTCATTTTCAAAAGACTGACCCGACTGTGACTGAAAGTGTGACTGTGATTTTTGACCATTAAGATCATCAAACTTTATAGATTTTTTATGTTGTTTTTGTTGACAATAATCAGGTCGAATGTGTTGAGAATTTCGCCTATATGTTTTACCAAAGTTGTCTTGTATTATAAAAGATCTAGGGAGTTTAGTCTTAGAGATAATTTGACCTTTTGTCCAAATAATGTCTTTAGGATTTTTCTTGAAATAAATGTTATCATTGACATGAAATTCTTGATAATTTTTACAACCTTTATTATAATAATTTTTAGTTTTTTGTAAGTTTTTGTCTTTAATGTTAGAATATTCAGAAAATTTGACAATTTTAGGTTTTAATTGACTAATTTGACTCGGTAATTTTGTTCTCAATTGTCTTGACATGAGTAATTGAGAAGGGGAGTACATGTTTGAACCTTGAGAAGTTCTATGTTGTAATAGACCAATGTGAGGATCAGTACCTGATTCTTCACATTTTCTTAAGATATTTTTGACTGTTTTGACTGAGACTTCGGCTAATCCGTTTGATCTTGCCATGTATGGACTGCTGACAATGTGTTGAACATCCCATTCATGAAGAAATTGTTTGAATTCTTTTGAGTTATAAGGTGGTCCACCATCACTGACTAATTGTAATGGAATGCCATGTCTTGCAAAAATACATTTTAAACAATTTATTACTGATGAAGATCTAGTATCATTTTTTAAGTTAGCTATCTCAATGTAGTTAGAATAATAGTCTACCACAAGTAAATATTTTTGATTTTTATATTCAAATAAATCAGTAGCAAGTTTTTGCCAGGGGAAAATTGATTTTTCATGTGACAAGAGTGATTCTTTTGATTTATTTAAACTATACATAGCACAAGTTTCACACTTTTTTACTTTGTTTTCTATATCCTGATTTATGTTAGGCCAAAATACAATACCACGAGCTAAATTTTTAGTTTTTTCTATTCCTAGATGTCCTTCATGTAAAGTATTCAAGATTTCAGTTCTCATTGAAGTAGGAATAATGACAGAATTATTCTTAAAAAGTATATTATTTATGACATGAATTTCTTCTTTGACATTCCAATATGGGAGTACTAAACTATCGCATAGATTTTTTGACTGAGGCCATCCTTGGAAAAAATATTGTTTTAATTTTTGTAAAATTACATCATTGTTTGAATGTTCTGAAATTTTATCTAATTTTTCTTGAGAAATTGCTAAGTTTGAGGTTAGTAAATTAATATGAATATCCAAGTTTTGCTCAAATTCTTCTAAATTATCATCAAGATTGTTATCATTATCGACTGGTGCTCGAGAAAGAGTATCTGAAATGTACATTTTTGAGCCTTTAGTATAAGATACTATTAAATCATAAGCTTGCAAAGTAATCATCATTCTTTGAAGTCGTGAAGGTACTTCAGATAATGGTTTTTTGAAAAGTGTGACTAGAGGTTGGTGGTCCGTCTCTACTTGAATTGGTTTTCCATAAACGTATTGGTGGAATTTTTTACATCCAAAAACAATTGCATATAGTTCTTTTTCAATTTGTGCATAGTTTTCTTGACATTTAGTTAAAGATTTAGATGAATAAGCAATAGGATTGTTACCATGAAATATGACTGCACCAACTGCACTTTTAGAGGCGTCTACTGACATTCTAACAGGTTTATTGACATCATAATGAATTAGAACTGGGGATGTACGAGCCGCTAGCCCGTACAGTAGAGTTGTAGGTTGTGGTGAAGTAGATTGTTGCAGTAGACGGGATGTGGCCAGGGAATAAAACCTCTGTTTTGTGTCCGTGCTACCGGAGTGAATTTATTGTTTACACTGATCGTACAAAAGATTAACCTAAATTACATCGACTACGCGTGTAAGTAAAAGAGCATAATCGACGAAATAATATAATGCTAAGTAGTTAAGAAAGTTAAACAATTAAAATCATGTGGCGATGCTCGTACAGCAACCTTGCCTACTTGACTAACACGACAATAGAAACACATGAAGAGCAACTAAATGACCTGAAGAAGAAAATAATGGTGATTAAGGATCAACAAGACATACAAACAATAAGGTCAATCGACGCGGAACAACACCATTATGTTCTCTACGGTTTTATCACCGTCTTTGGAACTCTTTTCGGCATATGGATCTTCTTCAAGGTGAGAAACCGATTCTCCTGTCTATCGCAAGCTCAAGATCGCAAGGAAGAAATTGAAATGGTGGAAACTCACAAGAGCAGCAGACCTGCAAGGGCGCGTGAAGCAGCAACAGAAGAAACCACCGGGAACCTACGAGCGTGCCAAAGCAACATCAAGACGGACTGTGGAACATCTCCTATGTCAGTCAGAGCTGAACCAAGAACGTCCTAATCTTTCCTTTTTTTGTTTAATGCATTGTGTTTATTTTTAAGTTTACTTTTACACAATTATTATGTCTATACAATTTTACTTGAGACCACATGGCTTATGCTTGTCTCCGGTATGTAAATTTCGTCATCATCGTCCAATTCCATTTTGCTTTGCAGATTGTAGTGCGCGTGAATAAGGTGATTGTCCCCACGCATCATGCATCCTGTTGCTAAGGCAATCGTCCCAGTATTACGTAGTGTCTGTGACGTAATTCCAGCTGGACAGAAAATGCGCATCGTGCATTCCTCGCAACACCTAAACAACCAAGCGTTCTTGCTGTGTAGCCTAATCCAGTCATTCGTGCAACTTGATATTCTTGTGCGGCAACTGGACGCTACTCGGTTGTTTATTATGTCTGCTTCACATATGCCTGTTGTTGTTTTTATTTCATAAATAGGTAGATCGAAATTGCATAACAGCTGATTTGTTTTGATTTGTATGCACGATAGAAGTTGTTGTTCGTGCAACGGTATCATCATGTCCTTTCTCAAGTTCACGGCCATGTATTTCGCTGTCGGTATTATGCTGACCATTGAGCTTCCGTTTATATTGTTTATGGGTATAACTTGCGTTAATTCATATTGTTCGTCTGTCACCAAAGGAATTGTCACTTCGAAAATGAGGAAGTCTTCGATAAGTTTTCCGTGAACACTTGATAGTTTGTATAGTTTACGGATGCATTTGAAACCGCTTGTACAGGGCAGCGATAATCCTTTCGGCACTTGTCCTGATATGATGTTTAGTTGTTTTTCAAACGCATCTGGCTTCAACAAGTGAGTGTCGACCTTGCCGTTGTGAATATCTGTGATGAGGTCGATCAATGTGTTCTGTATTCTTCGCAGGTTATCGACCATCATGTTCGCGGCTACTGCAGTGGCTATGATGAAAGTTGCCTTGTCTTGCTCTGTTTTCAATTGCTGCATACAATCTCTTAGCTGTTTATTGATTACAATGAACTGTCGGTTCATCACTTGCTCGTTTCTCTTGAGTAAGTTGTATTCGCCTTCGATGACTGATGTTTGGTTCTTGTAAAGATTTATCAAGTGATCTTCGTTGCTTTGTATCAGTTTTATGTCTTTACTGTATTTTTCTGCGAATTTATCGTCGAGCACTCCAAACAGGGAGTTGGCAATGTTACCTATCCCGTTTATAAGACCTCGTCTAAGGCGTTTTCCGTGTTCATATTTTAAGACTTCATGGTAATGTCTTAGTTCGTTCAATTCGTGCTCAAATTGTGTTGTTATAGCAAAGTAGGCTGTATTTCGCTGATCGAGTTCTTGTAATTGTTTGACATATTGTTCAACAGCGATGACACCTTTCCAGTACGTTGACATATTGTAGTAAATAACCAATCGCCATTCATCTTGAATTATCTGTATGTCTGCGGTTTTATCAAAGAATACAAGGCGTGATGGGTCGAGAGTTGTGACGTTCACTAATTGTTGTGAGGATGGTGCCACACACATTATCATGAACATCAGCATCGTAGTCAAGCACGTTGTGTAGGTTCCTGGTTTTGTAGTTGTAGGTCTCTGTCGAGGTTGTCGCGATGGTGTGGCTGAAGTCGCCTCTTTTTGTATGCTGTTAGGCTCTTCAATGGGTTTGTCTTCAGTATGACATCCTGTTTCTATAGGCAGCCGTGACACCTTTGTTATCGGCCGCTTCATAATATTTGACTTAGTTTTCAATGTCACTACTCGTACTAAGTCATCGGCTCCTGGATGTGTTTCTGTAACGCGTCCCAGTAACCATCTAGCAGGGGGTATGTGATCTTCCTTTATAAGGACAACATCACCCACTGCAATGTTTTGTGTGGGAGTTTGCCATTTGCCTCGAACTTGTAATGTTTGTAGGTAATCTTGGGACCACTTTTTCCAAAATTCCTTGTACATATTTTGTGTCAGTCGCCATCGTATTGTTAATGTTGTGTTGTCAGATTCTGAAGTCATAGGTGGGGCCAGCACAGGACCGCCGACTAAAAAGTGCCCTGGTGTTAAGTAGTCCAAGTCATCGGGGTCGTTTGTTAGAGCGACGAGAGGCCGAGAGTTGAGGCATGCTTCGATCTGTGTTAAGACCGTATTGAACTCCTCGTACGTCAATTTCTGTTCGCCAATGACACGTTTGAGGTGATGCTTCATGCTTTTGACTGCAGCTTCCCATAGACCTCCGGCTGTTGGCCATGATGGAGCATTGAAGTGCCACTCAATGCCATATTCCGGGATGTTTTTTATGAGGTCGCTATTTTTTATTAGTTGCAATGCCTCTTGACGTTCCTTTGCTAGCACTCTTGCTGCGCCAACGAAGTTTGTTCCGTTGTCACTGTAGACATGTTTCGGTGTTCCCCTTCGTGCGCAAAGTCGCTTCAGTGCTGCTAAAAATGTTGAGGTGCAGAGATCTGATACTAGCTCGAGATGTGTCGCTTTAGTACAGAGGCAAACAAAAATAGCAATGTATGCCTTTACTGTCTTTATGCCACGGCCTTTGTTGGCTTTTATATCAACATGACCTGTAAAATCCACACCTGTGTGGGTGAATGGCCGGGATGGCGTAACTCGAGCCGGCGGTAAGTCCGCCATCAGTTGATTGCTGCGTTGCATTTTGTAGCGATGACAAGTTATGCATTTATTTAATTGTTTCTTCATAGTTTTCATTCCACCAATAATCCAGTACTTGTTTCGAAGATGTCCCAAGGTGAGCCTGGCACCACCATGAAGCGTTTGCTTGTGGGCTCGCTCAATCAAAAGGTTTGATAATTTGTGGTTGTTGGGTAAAATAATCGGATGTTTTTGGGAGCTAGTTAAACTAGCATGTTCAAGCCTTCCACCCACTCGTAGCATGCCTTGGTTGTCTAAAATTGGACACAAATTCAAGAGTTTACTCGTAGCTCGTACTTTCTTGTACTTCTGAATGTGTGTGATATCGTCGCCAAACGAATTGTTTTGTACAATTTTTATGATTGTGTATTCAGCTAATTCTAAGTCTTCTGTCGTTAGCTGATTTATCCGTTTGGCTTTTGTTGCGTCACGCGAGTTGTTTGTAAATCGTAGTATCCAACCAACGATTCTTGTAACACGAACCATTGAACTGTGTTTTTGCAAAAGTGTCTCAATGAGTGGTATTTGACTTGTTTGTGTTGCGCAACTTTGCTCCCGGTTCCTAAGCTCCTCGTTGGTTGCGAAAGTCTCTTGTTTGGGTATGTTGTTGTTTTGGAGCCAGGCAGGGCCATTCCACCATAGTGTGTGATTCATAAGATCGGCCGGCAAGATTCCTCTGCTTGCACAATCTGCGGGATTTTCTTGCGACTTCACATGTCTCCATGCGTTGGTTGGAATTATTTGCGTTATTTTCGATACTCTGTTGGCAACGAAGCTCTTCCAGCGCTTCACATCACCTTGTAACCACCCTAGCACCACCATCGAATCTGTCCAACAGTAGGTTGTAACCTTTTGTTGAGTGCTGAATGATTCCGCGACCTTTTTGATTAGTTGAGCTAGTAGGGCCGCGCCGCAGAGCTCTAATCGAGGCAGAGAGATGGGTTTTTTCAACGGAGCTAGTTTGGTTTTTGCTGCCACTAGTCGAATCAGCTGTTGACCTTCCTTATCAGTGGATTTGCAGTAAACAACACATCCGTAAGCTCGTTCAGATGAATCGCAAAAGCCATAGATTTCGAAAGGCAGTTCTGTGTTGCCCATCCAACGTGGTATCGAAATATCGTGAATGTAGACCATCTGTTGGCGAAATTGTTCCCATTCTTGTTGTATGTTCAATGGAAGACAATCATCCCAGCCTGCCGTTGTGTTCCAAGCTTGCTGAAAGATCAACTTAGCCCTTAGTGTGACAGGCGAGAGCCAACCTAATGGGTCATACAATTTGGATATATCAGACAGCAACGTGCGCTTAGTGTTGACGTCACGCTTGTCAATAAGCGGTATTCGTTTATATGTAAATTGATCCGTGCGCGGATTCCATGTTATGCCTAATGTTTTGTTTGTATCTATATCTTTGAAATCAAACATTCCTTGACTGACTAGGTCATTGGGCAAATTCTCAAGTAGGCATTTGTTGTTGCTAGTCCACTTTCGAAGGTTGAATCCGCCGCGTTTCAACATGGTTATCAGTTCATGTTGGGCTTTCTCTGCGGTGACGATGTCGTTGCCGCCTCCTAACAAGTCGTCTACGTACAGCTGATTTGAGAGCATGTTCGCTGCCAGAGGGAATTCAGCGCCGTCATCTTTGATCAATTGTTTTATTGTCCGCATGGCCAAAAATGGAGCTGATTTGGTACCATATGTCACTGTAGTCAATTGAAATTCTTGTAGTGGCTCTGTGGCAGAATTTCGCCAGACTATTTTCTGTAAGTGTTGGTCCGCTTCCTGGACTCGAATCTGTCGGTAAAACTTCTCAATGTCAGCAGTATATACGTATTGGAACGCTCTCCATCGCAGAATCATGGCTTGAATGTCTTGTTGCAGATTGGGTCCGCATTCCATTAGTTGATTCAAACTACGTCCTGTGGTAGTGGTCGCCGATGCGTTGAATACTACGCGTAATTTTGTCGTTGTTGAATCAGGTCGCAAAACTCCGTGGTGAGGTAAGAAACAACTTGGTGTTGTCGGCATAGTACATGGTCGCATGTGCTCGAGAGCGATGTACTCATCAATGAAGGCCTTGTAGCTTGAGGCAAGATTTTTGTCTCGAGCAAATCGTTTCTCCAGTTGTTTGAATTGTGCGATCGCTTGTGGTTTTGATTGTCCCAGATGTTGATCAAAGTTTTCTTTCATAGGTATTCTAACTGCGTATCGCCCATCTTCAAGCCTTTTGGTAGTTTGAGTATACAGTGCCTCACAGTAGTCCTCCTCGACTGTTAAGGATTCGTTTTGAGCGGTGATCTCTTCCATCTCCCAAAAACGAGAGATGTCCTCAGTATTTACCACTACATGGCAGTTGAACGTCTTGGTGTTTCCAATTAGAATCCATCCGAGTCTTGTCTGTTGTGCAATCGGTGCGTGTATGTTTCCTCGGAGGATATTGTTCATAATGATGTCGGCGTATATTCCAGCATCAAGGAGGATGTCAACTGGCCGGGATAAGTTGAAATGTGGATCAGCCAAGTTGATGTTTTGAATGTGAGGCCAGTCTTGTTTCTCAAAGGAATAGTTGGGCAAATTGTTGAGTAATTTTGCCATAACCAATGCCTGTGTAGTGAACTGATAGTCCCCATAAAGTGACTCGCATTCCAGATAAACTGTTCCGTTGCTATGACTGGCAAATGCTCCGATTCCGGACACCGTTGAGTTTTGGTTGTATCTCCGAAGGCCAAGTTGTTGAACAGCAGATTCAGTAATAAGGTTTAGTTGGGATCCTTGATCTAGAAGGCATCTTAATGTTGTATAAGTTCCATCTATAGCTCTAACTCTGAGCATGACTGTTGATAGAAGAACTTCGTTGAAGTTTCCTGACACGTGATTGGCTTTGCCTTGTGAAGTCGACGGTTTGTTGTTGGGTCGTTGACCGTTCGATAAAGTCATTTGCGCAGTGTCACGAAAAATGTCATGTAAAGTGGTGTGATGTGTATTGTTGCACACTCTGCACCTTTTATTCGAATTGCATTTATTTTCTCTGTGTGAATACATGCAATTCTTGCAAACATTCAATTGCTCAAGTGTCCTCAATTTGAGTTCCGGATTCATTTCTTGAAATGTTGAGCAATTAATTAAAAGGTGATCTGTTTTACAGATAGGACAATTTTTACTGGAGCTTGTGTGATTCGCCTTGGGTGACCGCTTGTATTTGTATGCGTCCCTTTGGAATGATGTAATCTCCTTGTCCTGGGATGAAGATGCTTGTTTGTGAAAGTTAGGTGGATTCCTTTTCTTCGTCATTGTTTCTAGCGCTGTAAACTTGTTCTCGATAAACTGAATGAGTTCTTCAAACACAGGAAGCTCTCTAGGATGTTTCCTTGCTTCCATGTAGTCGGAGTAGGTCTGAGAGTCGAGTTTTCCCCCAAGGATGTGTACTAGAATGGGATCCCACGTAGTAGTGTCTATCCCCAAGTTGCGCAGGGCGTGCACGACTTCCAGACTAGTGTCGTGTAGACGCTTCAGCTCGTAAGCATTTTGATGTTGAATCGTTGGCTGACCCGTTAGCGTTTGCATCTGTTTCGTAAAGAGCAGCTGTCGATTGTTGTACCTGTGGTTGAGAAGTTCCCAGCAGGAGTCGTAGTTGCTTTCAGAAACCAATAGATGTTGCACCAAGCGCTCAGCCTCACCCTTGAGCTTTCCCTTCAAATGCTGCATCTTTTGGGCTTTGGAGAAGGTGGGGTTGTTGTGGATAGCAGCGGCGTATAAGTCTAGGAATGTCGGCCACTGCGAGTAGTTTCCCGAAAACACCGGTATTTCGATCTTCGGGGCGCTGTCGCGTTGCTGTGCTGCGAGATTTAGTTTGCGATTAAGATCCCGCTTTGTTGATTCGTATGTTGTTTCATACTTTGAAAACTCAAGCTCGTAGTTCACGTCACTGCCGACGAGAATGTTGTCGAGTTTCCAATGTACTTCGTCGATCATCTTCCATCGGGCTTCAAGAGTCTTGAGCTTGTCCTCGATGTCCCATTTTTCAGTTAATTCCGCCATAATCATGTTACGTGTGAGGCGTGAGAAAGCTCTAAAATTGGTGGCTTGTTGGGTTTTGAGCTCGTCCGCTTTCGACAGGACTCCAACGTTCTTGCTGGTTTCGCCTGTATTCCCGAAGGTTTCAGAATCCTTGTCGCCAGCAGTATAAGTGGGCCAGGTTTGCAACTTCTGTAATATTGTTAGGTATTCACCTTTGACTCTCTCATATACTTGAGCGGTGTAGTAATTGTTTGTCTGGTTTTCAGCGCCTTGCAGAATACTATGGTTCATCTCAAACTCGTTCCAGTGAGCCTTGAGATTATCCAATCTAACCTTGATGTAGGCATTGTTTTTGCGGTCAGGGCCATCTTTTCCGAAGTTGACACCGATTTTCCTGATGCCTTCAGCAATGATTTCCTGCCGCTTCAGAAGTTCTTGTTGTTTAGCGTCCATTGTGGTTGTGGGACACTAACTCCTATTGACTTCAATAGCTTCCGGATCACTTTCTGGTGATGTTGCCTGTTATGGTCGCAGGATCAGAAGGTATCTCTAATACGATATGTGCGCCTTCTCAATCTGACTGGGGCGATCCGCTTGTGGAAGACCAGTCAAACCGATTCGCTATCGTAAATAGAAACACTTCGTACCTGAGACGGAGTGCAGGGCTGTGGTTCCAGTTGCGATGATAGATCCGGCTCGAAGGACCAAATGTACGAGCCGCTAGCCCGTACAGTAGAGTTGTAGGTTGTGGTGAAGTAGATTGTTGCAGTAGACGGGATGTGGCCAGGGAATAAAACCTCTGTTTTGTGTCCGTGCTACCGGAGTGAATTTATTGTTTACACTGATCGTACAAAAGATTAACCTAAATTACATCGACTACGCGTGTAAGTAAAAGAGCATAATCGACGAAATAATATAATGCTAAGTAGTTAAGAAAGTTAAACAATTAAAATCATGTGGCGATGCTCGTACGGGGGACTTGCAAATAATTGATTTTAATTTATTAAACTGATTTTCCTGATTTTGTGTCCAAGACCATAAATTTTGTTTTTTAAGTAAATCTCTTAAAATACTAGTTTCTTCAGCTAAATTTGGAATGTATTGACCTAAATAATTAATCATACCTAAGAATCTTTGAAGATCTTTGACATTTTGAGGAGAAGGCATTTTAGTAATTGCTTCTATTTTTGACTTATCTGGTGACACTCCATGTTGGTTAAAAATGTGTCCCACATAACAAATTTCTGAAAGACCAAATTTGCATTTTTGTTTATTAAATTTTAAATTGACTTCAGAAGCACGTTTGAAAACTGACTCAAGCCGTTCATTATGTTCGGTCTCATTTCGTCCGTGAACTAAAATATCATCGACAAATATCACAATACCAGGCAAATCACCAAAGAGATCATTCATTACTCTATGAAATATTTCACCACTAGAATTTATACCATAGGGGAGTCTAAGAAATTTATACCTACCAAAAGGTGTGTTGAATGTACATAAGTCACTGCTCTCTTTATCTAATTTGATAGTCCAGTAGCCAGAACTTGCATCTAATTTTGAAAATATTTTACTATTAGTAACTTGTGACCTGAGATCATTAAATGTAGGATAAGGATAATGAGGTCTTCGAATAGCAACATTTAGGTTTCTCGGATCGAGACATACACGCAACGAACCGTTTGGTTTTTCTACTAAAACAATAGAATTAACCCATTTTGTAGGTTTGGTGACCTTTTCAATTATTTTCATCTTTTCCATATTTTCTAATTCAGACTTTAAACGATTTTGAAGAGAAAATGGTATTCTACGAATAGGACATACTTTTGGTTTCACAGTTTCATCGATATCTAAATGAACTTCATTTGGAAGACATCCTATACCTTCGAATGTATGAGAATATTTAGATACGACACTTTGTACTGACCTGTCACAATCAAGTTGTAGGTTATTTTGAATTTTATAAATTCTTTTGACAATTCCAAGTTTTTCACACGTTTTCCAGCCTAGAATTGTTTGGCATTTACAGTCAACTACAATAAAATATATTTTAGTCTTCAGTCTATTTTCAAATTCACATTGTATCACACAGCTACCTAGATTTGGAACTATTTCTCCTGAAAATGAAAAAATCTTATTATTTGTTCTTCGAATAAATATTTTCCTATTAGTCTGAGTCATTATAGAATTAAGTGTGTCTTTAGAAATAACATTAGTATCGGCACCTGTGTCAATTTGACATTTTATCAAAATATTATTTAAATTTACATTAATTTTCCATTCATCATTCCTATTATTACATTTATTATTGTCAGTCAATTTATTAATTATAAAATAATTAACAGTACAAGAAGAGTCATCATAATTAATACAATTTACACTAGATTTTTGTTGTCGACCCTTGTTCTGTCTGTCCTTGTTGAAAAAACAGTAGTTGGCAAAATGGTTCTGCTTCTTACATATTTTGCACGTTCTTCCTTCCGCTGGGCATTTATAAATATGGACTTGTCCGCATCTCGTACAAGGCTTCTTCGATACTGAATTGTCACGTCTTTGCACAGAGTTTTGATTATAATTTCTATTATTTGACTTGCTTCTCTGTCTATAATTATTGAAATTGTTTCTTGACTTTGACCTGCTTCTGTGGGTTATTTTTGACACTTGCTGAACTGATGACATATTTTCTGAAGATTGATGACTTTGTGACTTTGTTATTTTTGTAGACCTTTCTTGAGATAATTCCATACTTTTTGCAATTTTTAAAGCATCTTCAAGTGTTAGTTTTTCTTGCTGTAATAATTTTTCTCTTATTTTTGAGTTGTTTATCCCGATAACAAACATATCTTTGACTAAAGAATCTTTCAAGTTGTTGAATTCACATGACTTGGCTAAATTATTCAATATCGTGACGTAGTTATCCAAAGATTCGTCTTGTTGCTGTAATCTTGTAAAGAAATTATACCTTTCCACTGTAATGTTGCTTTGCGGATTGAATTTGTTGTCAAAGTGATTCAGCACATTTTCTATAGTTGTAGATTTTCTATCGATATTTAGGGAATTGAAAACTTCTAATCCATATTCACCAATGAGATTCAAAAATATTGCTATTTGCTTCGTTTCTGTCTGTTTCTTTATATCATTAGCATCGCAGTAAATCTCGAATCTTTGTTTCCAATTTTTCCAATGTTCAGCCATGTTACCATTTTGACTTGTTAGGGGTTTGACACTGTTACTCAAGAAAATATTGGTCTCCATTCTTTTGTTACCCTGTTGATATCCTCACGATGACACCATGTTATATATTTCGGGCGTGATGCAATGGGTTCTTCTCAATAAAACTCAGGAAGACAAGCACTTGTATAATGTACGTAAAGCAGACCTGACATGATGTATATCCATAGACAATATTTCTTTTTTTTTTTTAAACTAAGATCATAGACTAATATGAAACAGTAATTATTCAACTCATATGCCTGCATCCTTACAACAAGGTGAAACCCAATTGTCAACTCTTGCTGCTAATAAGTCGAGAGCTGTCACGGTTTGTAGGTGGGTGGTTGAAGCAGTAAATGGCATATTTAAACAATCATTTAAATTGCTTAGGCACGAATTTTTTAATCGTGCATCAAGACATGCAATGACAGGCTTTCGCATAGCAGCAGCTCTGATAAATAGGTTTCACCAAAGAATCAGAGACAGAGAGGATGCAGGGCAAATACTAGAAATAATAAATCAAAACATGCATATAAACAATACTCTTGCAGAGTTTGTTAATCAAAATAATTTAAATAGACGGGGAACAGATTTCCTCTCTATTAATGTAAACATACATAATGTATCCTTTCCGAGGATGGAATATAGTGATTTAATTCTAATTGCATGTGGAACATATCAATTGAAACAAGCACGTTCTTATTATGGAGAACACATAAGAGGCGATGGTTCCTATACTATTGAGATATGCAGAAATACAGCCAGCAACCTACTGGAAGGTTTCCCACTCCCTTCGGTCAACTGCAGTTTATTGCGTGGTAAAATACAGAGCAGACATATTAGCAGAAAAATATATTTCGTGTATATATTATATGAAAATAACACTGAAGGGAGGTCAGCAATAAAACATTATTGCTGCAACTGTATGGTGGGCCGTAGAACAGTAGGTTGCTGTGCACATGTTATGACAATTATTTGGTTTTTAAGTTGGGCAAGATATCAGGAACATATTAATCCACCTGCTCAGTTCCTTGACAATGTTCTCATAACTTATGAATCTGACTAATAAATACACATAATTATAAAAAAGACAAGTTTTATTTCATACATAACCTATTTCGATTCAATGTTAAAAAATATCTAAATAAAAATCTTGATACAAAACTAACTGTAGATCCGCATTCTTACTGATTTGAGCTAATAAATCAATCACATATTATTAGCTGAACTGTTTGTTTAAAAGTGGCCAAAGTCCCATAGAAATTGGACAATTCCCTTTACTGTGTTAAAAAACTAAATTTGATTACTGCCGTAATTTTTTCCCCATACAAAAGTGCTGAGTCCACAGTCGCACACATTTATAAGAATAGCGTTTTTAATGAATAGTTCACGCATTTCGGAACCCGATTAAACAATATTTTGTCCAGTCGAAGAGTAAGATTTAAGCAATATGTATTAAATAATGTAATTATAATTAACTTTTTATTTATTTACTCATAAACATGTGTCTCAAATTTCATTACTTTGTGTTACTCTTTTTTGTTACGTTAACATTCCATCCTAATAGAAGTAAATTCATAATTTAGTATGGCAACACCGTGAGGGCGCTAGTTGGCTCACGGCGCCATTTTGTGTCTTGTGACTGATGGATTCACTGCGTGCGCGTCGTAAAAAGGACAATTAAAAACCAGTTTAAAAGTGTTAAATAGCGTTAATTCGGTAAGCACTTTACATTGCATCCCGTTATTGTAGATAATAATAAATCATAGTTAAATGCATGTTTCATGAGTCGATTGAGGGTAACTTTACAACAGTATTGTTATTTTTAGGTTAAAGACACGTGCGTTTTATTCATTTGTGTGACCATTGTGTTACTGTTTTAGTGTTACGTAACACAATGGAATGGGTTAGGGCTTGTTTACATATGCATAAGAATATAGACTAATAGAATCTTCGTGGTTATAGTTTGGTTTAAATTGGTCAATAATTGGTTTTAATAATAATTATACCCAGTAAATATAAAACAATAAGTATATTGATTACGGCCAGATTGACTTGGGGCAAAAATATTAGTTTTTTTCGTCAAGTTTTTAATATTTCAGGAAAAACGATAAAAAATAATACCTACATAATATCGTATATGAAATTGACACGCGGGAGCTTTGTTTAAATTATACTCAGGCTTCGTCCTCGGGATTAGCAAATATTACTTGTAGTACCGCGTAGTGGTCGCCATTCACGCACTTTATTTTAGAGATATGCAATCCAAATTTGTATGAAAAAAAAAAAAAAAAAAATAGGTATCTCGGATGTAGGTAGGAGTCTCGCTTATTCGTGTCATTCGCTTTTTAGTGCTCGCCACGAACGCACGTCGTGTCTTCCCACCGTTGAAGTGTATTTATACCCATTTATTTTTATTCCTATAGTGCCTAAATATAAAATGCCTAAACGTAAAAGTGACGATAATTATGAGAAATTATTTAAAAAGATAAAAAAATTAGAGAAACGGTTACGTCGCCGACATCGAAGTCGGTCTTTGAGTGGTTCTTCCAGATCATCAGGTGATCGTTCACAAGGTTAGTAAAAATCTTTTTTTTTTTTTTTGTTCTCGATCATTTTTCTAGTTGTCAACTTTATGGTGCAATATACGAGAATACTTCCTTTTTAAGTGCAAGGATTATAGATTAACCCCCTTACTTATAAACATTGATTAGACGTTACTTATTTTAAATAGCTCTTAAGTCACTTGCCATCTCTATTCATTAAAATAGAAATGACAAGGACAGGTGATATTTAATCGGTAGCTAAGCAACACAAGTTTTTATAAGTAAGGGGGGTAATGTTTATCATGTGTCTACCCTCTCATACATTTTATAATATTTAATTGATTGCATCAGCTGGGTTTGCGTGCTTCTCATTGGAGATGTTACTACCCACATTTTGGTTTCGCAAACAGTAATATAGGACTGTTTTTACAACTAATGAGTAAATATGATGACTCACATCATTAAAATTTTATAACGCTTTGTTTTTTCTGCTGGGTTTGCGTGCTTCTCATCGGAGATGTTACTACCCATTTATTAGTTTTGCGAACAGTATACTAGGACTGTTTCTTAACTAATGAGCAGATATACTGGGTTACATAAATAATATTTCATATTGCTATTTTCTATCTGCTGGGTTTGCGTGCTTCTCATCGGAGTTGTCACTACCCATTTAATTAGCTTCGCGAACAGTATACTAGGACTGTTTCTTAACTAATGAGCAGATAAATCCTCCTAACCTATAATAAAGTGCTTATTTAAAGTAAATAAAGAATGCACTGTTTTTCGTTTCATCTAACTTGTAGCACCCAGTAAATTCTTGTTATGCGATCAGAACCTACTCTGGTCTAACCTGAAATCGGTCGATTTCAGAACGAGAATATACGGCTTATAGCGAAGAATGCGATACAGCTGACAATAACGTGGCCGAACTGCTCGATGCGGGCACCGAGCTAGATGTGGATACATGCGTTGAGCACGCCACCGCAAATGTCACTGTCGAATGCGTCGACGCCGACGTGCCCACCGCTGCCGTAGCCACTACAAGTGCGGAACCATCCACCAGCGCTGCAGTTATTGAGATACCTTCTGTCGAGCCGGATCTTGTTGAGCCAATTCCGGACAGCATGTTACTAGAAGTATTAGGAGAAGATCCTACTATTTCTAATGCATATGGAGCTGAAATCCACAAGGACTTAGCAGTGAGATTAGAACACTGTACAACTAATGGTCTGGCTAAGGAACTTCGTAAGGAGTTGCTGGAGAAGTATTTGATACCCGAGAACTGCAGACTCATCAGTGCCCCAGCATTGAATGCAGAAATAAAAGCAGCTATGACCGACATGACCATTAGACGAGATAAAAATATCGAACTAAGACAAAAGCAGATGTCCACAGCCATCTCGTGTATAAGTCAAGGAATTAATAAAATTATTTCCTCTAATAATGCAGACCCGGAACTGACAAAGATGTTAATGGATTCAGAACGAATTTTATGTGACTTACAGTACAACGATTCGGTCATCAGAAGGAATTTCATTCTATCTTCCTTAAAGAAAGATATGAGAGATCAACTCCAAAGTACTAAGCCCGATAACTTGTTATTTGGTCAAAACTTATCGGAGACTATTAAAACAGCAAAAGCAATTAGCAAATCTGGTGCCGATTTAAAAACACCCACAGTTAAGCTACAGCCTAACAATAAGAAACCATCTGCGTCAACTAACACGTTCAAGAATTTAAACTGGAAAGGCCCCAACGCTGCTCGGAAACCACCGAGTCATCCGAAGGCGAAGGGGCCACCAGCGAACAATCGGCCGTCGAGCTCATCGAAGCAATCGCGCTATCAGCCAACGACGCGCGGCCGCCGCTAGATGGGGTAAAATACACAGGCAGATTGCCTTTATTTTATAAACAATGGTCAGTACTCACCAATAACTTCTTAGTACTATCTTGTATCAGAGGTTACGAAATACCATTTATTAGTCCAGTTGTACAACTAACCCCTCCCATTATAAAATCATATTCTAGTACAGAAAGATTTTTGTATTATGAAGCTATAGATAATTTATTATCAATTGGTGCCATATCGAAATGTCTACCGACAGAAGACCAGTTTTTGTCAAATGTCTTTCTAATAAAAAAGCCAAATGGTAAATATCGTTTTATTTTGAACTTGAAGAATTTAAACAAGTTCATTAAAACTGAACATTTTAAAATGGAAGATTTACGTACAGTATTAAAATTAATAACTAAAGATTGCTTTATGACAAAAATTGATTTAAAGGATGCTTATTATTTAATAAAAATTCATGAAAACTCAAGAAAATATTTAAGATTCCAGTTTGAACAAGACTTATATGAATTTAATGTATTACCATTTGGCTTGAGTACAGCACCATACATATTCACTAAAGTGATGAAACCTATAGTCCGTTTGCTACGCTCTGCCGGACTAATATCAACTAATTACTTAGATGATTTTTGGTTAATGGGACGGTCTTATAATGAGTGTTTATATAACACAACACAAACTAAAAAATTAATTACCTCTCTTGGTTTTCTAATAAATGAGGAAAAAAGTTCCATGGTACCAAACAAAATATGTACCTTTTTAGGTTTTGTACTAAATTCAGAAAACTTCCAGGTTACGTTACCATCTGAAAAAATTGATCGTGTTAAATTAGAAATTCGAAAGTATTTGACTATTAATAGATGCAAAATTCGTGATTTTGCTCACTTTATTGGTTTATTAGTGTCAATTTGTCCAGCTGTAGAATACGGCTGGTTGTACACAAAGCTTTTTGAACGTATAAAATACTTAAATCTAAAATCTGACAATAACTATGATAAAATTATGAATTTGCCAGTAACGTTACAATCTGATTTAAAATGGTGGTATACCACAATTGAGAAACCTTTCAGTAAGATCAAAGAAGATTTACATGACCTGGAGATTTTCACTGACGCCTCAACTACGGGGTGGGGGGCTGCATGCGGGGAAGAGAAGGCCAGCGGGTTGTGGAGTATTCAGGAGCGAACCCAACACATTAACTACCTCGAAATTCAAGCTGCCTTTTTTGGTTTAAAGGTTTTTGCAAAAAACTTAAGAAATTGTCAAATCTTACTTCGTGTTGACAACACGACGGCCATCTCTTATATTAACCGAATGGGAGGCATTCAGTTCCCTCACCTTACTGCTATAACCAAGCAGTTGTGGCAATGGTGTGAACGTCATAGACTGTACGTGGTAGCATCTTATATTAAATCGTCGGATAACAAAACGGCAGATGCAGAATCCAGGCGTATTCACCCGGATATAGAATGGGAGTTAGCCGATTGGGCTTATCAGGAAATGGTGACATCATTTGGCACACCTCAAATAGATTTATTCGCTAGTCGAATAAATAAAAAATGTAATAATTATATTTCCTGGCACAAAGACCCAGATGCTATGACCATTAATGCGTTCACAGTCTCCTGGGCCAATTATTATTTTTATGCGTTTCCTCCATTTTCCATAATTTTAAAAACGTTGCGGAAAATTGTTACCGATAAGGCTAAAGGTATAGTTATTGTGCCTATGTGGCCTACACAGCCGTGGTATCCCTTGTTCAAAACCCTTTTGTTATCCGACGTTATAACTTTTAAAGCAAATAGAAACCCAATTGTTTCTTTTCATTCTAGCAATCGGAACATACACACCAAGATTACCCTGGTGGCAGGGCTCTTATGCGGACGGCGTGGTTAAGGAGAAGTGTACCCCCATCTGCGATTACTGTTATGACAGCTTCTCTATCTGACAGTTCATTTAAACAATATGATGTTTACTTAAAACGCTGGTTCCATTTTTGTAACCAACATAATTTTAATTTATATAATGCATCAATCCCACAAATTATTTATTTCCTTAATAAACTCTATGAGGAGGGATTCCAATATGGAACTTTAAACTCTTGTAGGTCTGCGCTAGCCCTATTGATGGGCAATAATCTAGGAGAAGACGACAGGATTAAAAGATTTTTTAAGGGGATATTCCGTCTTCGGCCCCCTTTGCCGAAGTATTCCGTCACATGGGATACTTCTACAGTACTTGACTATATTGGCCGGTTATACCCTAATGAATCACTTAACCTTAATCAAATTTCTAAAAAACTTATAACTCTCATAGCATTATTAACTGCACATCGAGTACAAACCTTGTCAAAAATTAACATTAAAAATATTGAAACTTTTCCTTCTAAGGTAATAATTAAAATTCCAGATTTTCTTAAAACAACTCGTAGAGGTTGCAATCAACCTGTGTTAGTGTACGAAATAAAATGCGTGAGAACTTTAAACTTATGGAGTTTATTGTAAAAATATAAAAATACAGTCAAAAGGCACCGTTTCATTTAGCAATCAGACCAAGAAGAAAAAAAAATATTGCCACAACACAAAAAAAGTAAAGTACCAGAAAAAGTGTTGCAAGCTTATTGACTAAAATTATTACTAAGTATTTTCATTAACACTAAAATAAATCTATATGTTTAGACTGTCCTAAACATAATTGGGGCCGGCAGTAACTTACTCTACAGGTAGTTGACACAGCCGTTTTATTGACCTTCTATAAACTTTGTTATTCATTTTGATATCAGCCGCTCTTACTACATTGTCTCTACCTGGATATGTTTTTACAATTCGAGCCATATTATAATTTAATGGAGTGGTGTTCATATCTTTTACAATAACCAAATCACCTTCTTTAAGGTTTGGTTGAGGATATTTCCACTTGGGACGGCTTTGAAGCTGTGTTAAATAATCATTTGACCATAATTTCCAAAAATCTTGTTTAAGTTTGGTACAAAGATTCCAAAATTTTAAACGATGAACTGAAACATCTGTTAGATCAATTTCAGGATAGCTAGCCAGAGCTGTTCCAATCAGAAAGTGTGCAGGAGTTAAATAATTACAATCATTTGAAGTTGCAGAAAGTAGAGGCCTAGAGTTTAAAATTCCTTCGATTTGTACAATGACTGTATTGAGCTCTTCATAGGTTAAACATTGGTTCCCTACTACTCTCTTTAGATGATGTTTTACACTTTTAACACCTGCTTCCCACAATCCTCCAAACTCAGGTGAATAACTGGGTATAAACTTAAATTTTATGTAATGTTGAGAGCAAAAACCATTAACAGTATCCCTGTGGTTTTTGGAGGACTGTAAGTCATACAACCTTTTCATTTCATTTGACGCTCCTTTAAAGGTTTTAGCGTTGTCACAATATATATTTGTGGGCATGCCACGCCTCGAAATAAAACGCTTGAGACATGCTAAGAAGGATTCAGTTGTTAAGTCCGATACGAGCTCTACATGTATAGCTTTTATAGCAAAGCAAACGAAAAGCGCGATGTAACATTTCTTAATGATGGGATTTCTAACCCTAGCAACCTTCATATCGAAGGGTCCACAGAAATCAACGCCGACATGCTGAAATGGCCTGGACGCTGTGATTCTTTCTTGTGGGAGGGAACCCATCAACTGTTTAGCAGCCTCAGCTTTTAAACGAAAACACTTGACGCATTTACGCACCACTTTCTTGACCTCTCGAATACCGCTGACTATAGAGTACCTTTGGGATAGAGAGCTCAAAACTAACCTAGGGCCTGCGTGTAAGAGTCGCAAGTGTTCTCTTTCTATTATGAGATTAGTTACGTGAGAGTTTTTCGGAAGGATAGATGGATGCTTTTTATCGAAAGACATCTCCTTGGCATTATGGAGCCTACCTCCTACTCTAATAATACCTATTTTATCAAGGAAGGGATAGAGGCTACCTATTCCTGTTTTTATATTTTTTCCAGCAGAAAGTGACTCTACCTCTCTAGCAAAATGTTGCCTCTGCGTGCAACGCACGATGACCGACATAGAGTCGCGAAGCTCCTGAGGCGATAGGTTACCGTCCGTTATTTTATTTTTATTTTTCGAACAGTTGTTATAGAACCTGTAAATAAATCCTATCACTTTCTGTAATTTATAAACGCTAGAATATTTTTCAAATAGCTTTGTTGAAAACGATGGCTCTACCTGTGTCAAGTTACACGGTACGTTTAGCTCATCAATCTGTTCAGTGTCTGTGGACAAATCAGACGAATTACAATTTTCAAGACTAGTATGTATATGTGTCCTGTCTGATAGGTAGGTTGGCCCGTGCCACCATAGCTCACTTTGCTGCATCTTGTGCGGCAAGACGCCCCTCGACAATAAGTCTGCAGGGTTGTCACAGGTCCTAACAAATCTCCACTGAGTTTGATCGGTCAGCTCTACTATTTGCTTGACTCTATTGTTGGCATAAACATTTGACTTTACATTGCCTGATTTAATCCAAGCTAGCACTATCTGGGAGTCGCTGTACAATAATGTATCGAGATGGGAATACCTACCCACCAGGACTCTATCAACCCTATGTGCCAGCTGGGCCAAAAGGAGAGCACCATTGAGTTCAAGCTGGGGAATCGTTCTACTTCTATTCAAAGGAGCAACACGGGACTTGGAGCACAGTAGATCTGTCTGAACTGAACCATCATTTTTTAAAATTCTTAGATAGATACAGCAGCCAAAGGCTTTTATTGATGCATCACAGTACCCTACCAACTCTACAGAAGAAACATCATTACTGTTGACACACCTATTTAGTTTTATTTTGCCCATTAACTTTAAATTGTTTAGGAAATTGCTCCAGTATATTAATTGATCCTTGGGTACTATGGAGTCCCATCCTATTTGCAAAGACCATAGCTCCTGCATGAATATTTTGGCTACCACTATTATTGGACCTACTAAGCCGAGAGGGTCGAACATCTTCCCTATAAAGCTCAGAATTTTTCTTTTTGTGTTTAAATTATGGTCCTCATCAAAATTGGGGCTTGAAAAAGTGAATTTATCTGAAGCTATATCATACATTAAACCTAGAGTCTTTACTAAATTATCCCCACTCATGTCTACATGTTCAAATTGTTTTTGCTCAACTGGAATACCCTCTAGGACATCAAGGGTATTTGAACACCATTTGTGTAGAGAAAAACTACCTAACTTGAGAAGCTCTACCAATTGGGATCTTAGCTCATGCAGCTGCTCTATATTATCTGACCCACTTAGTATATCGTCGACGTAGGTACTCTTGATCATTGTTTCAGCAGCAAGTGGGTATTTGTCCTTATAGCGTTGAGCTAATTCAAGTAGGCATCGAGTGGTCAAGAATGTAGAGGCCTTCAGTCCGTAAGTGACAGTCTGAAGCTGTAAGCAGCTGATAGGCTTCTTAGGATCATCTCGCCATAAAATATTTTGAAGGCAAGTATGGTGGCTATTTATCATCACGTTGCGAAAGGCCTTCTGGATGTCGCAAATTATTGTGTAAATGTAGGTCCTGAACAAGATAAGAATATCAAAAAGCTCACTCTGTACCACGGGGCCGTTCAGCATGACGTCGTTGAGTGACACCTGGCTGCGGGACTTCATACTCCCGTCAAACACAACGCGAAGTCGGGTTGTCTTACTTGCCTCGTTGATAACAGCATGGTGTGCCAGAAAGTAAACAGGATCTCTATCAATATCATAATTAGCAATCTCTACCACCTTAGCATGTCCTAGCTTTACATACTGATCTATGAACAATTTATACTGCTCTAGTAACAGAGGATTTGATTTAAACCTTTTTTCTAACATCAGAAATCTTTGGTAGGCAACTGAAAACGAATCGCCAAGATGCAATTCTTCCAGAGGTGTGATGAGAGGTATATCAACATAGAATCGATTATATTTCAGGCTCATAGAGCTCTGAAAACTTTCTTCCGCCTTTACAAACTCATCACAACTCGGCTTCATAGGCTCAGGTACTTTTTCAGAGAGCCAAAAGTTCTCCATTATATTTTCTAATTTTTTATGATCATTTATAGCAAAATTTGATACAATATTACAAGTTACATTACTCACTTTTTCAGGAATATTACCACCAACTACATACCCAAATAGGGTGTTTTGTAATACCGGTCCATTTTGAATTTTAATACAACCATCTAGCAAAACATTGAAATAAACATCCGCACCCAGTAACAAAGAGATCTCAGCTGGGATATTGAACTCCACATCTGAAAGTTTCACATTTTTTGGTAACGTCCACCCGGATACATTTATAAATTGTTGGGGTAATTTTGTTGTTATTTTGTCAACAATGTGACATTTTAAATTTAATTTTACATTATTGTGGCATGGAAGCACACTTATATTCACAAGTTTATTGATTTGTGTTTGTTTATTACCTATACCTATAATATTATGGGTTTGATTCATAGCAATCAACCCAAGTTTGTTTACAAGGCTGGTTGTAACAAAAGATGCCTGACTGCCCGTGTCAAGCAAACCACGGATAGAGATTTTTTCACCATGTTGATTTAATAAATGAACCTTAACAGTAGGAAGCAAGATGTTGTTGGAAACAGGGTTAGACAACAAAGTCACTGGAGGCTCAATAGGAGCAGCTTTTTCTTCATGCAGCAAAGTGTTGTGCCCTAATTTACATATTTTACATTTGAAATTAAACTTACATTTTCCCCTGTGTGTTCTTAGACATGTGGTACATAAATCATGGTCCCGCACAAATAACTGGCGGACCTCTAGTGCTGCTGTTTTGAACTCCGGACAGCTGAAAAGAGCATGGTCACTTTTGTTACAGTGTTTACACATTTCTTTTACTTGTGAGGCAACATTGGTCACCTTAGATTGGGTAGATTTATAGAACCTACTTGTACTTTCATTGCAAGTACTATTGGGGGGTAAGCTATCCTCTAACGCTATAGCGCGCTTTTCAAGAAAGCTTAAAAAATCTGCCATGGAAGGCAATTTTCCTAGATCCTTATCTAATTGATAAGCCCTATTAGTAATTTGATCTAATTTTCTTGTTAGAATGGAAATTAGCAACATGTCCCATGTATCGATGGGCTGTCCCAGATTTTTTAATGCATGCAGCTGTTGCTGTACATCTGACACGAAAGACCTTATTGAGGCTGCAGTGCCTTTTTGCATTGTAGGTAAATCTAATAGACCGCTAATATGATTTCCTATTAACCGCGTTTTGTTATCAAAACGCTTCTCTAACAAGTTTAGTGCTTCCTTGTAAGACTGATTGACTAACGGCAAATTGACAATGACTGCCAAAGCATCATCTGTTACATATTTTCTTAAATAGAATAGCTTTTGCACATCAGATAATGATCTGTTATTATCAATAACAGCCATAAATAAATCAAAGAATGGCTTGAATTTAGTGAAGTTCTTCCCGTCAAAGGGTGTTACATCAATGGTTGGCAATTTACAAGTGGAAACATTATGACATTCTGAGACTGATTTTTTACCTATCTGTTTTAAAGAGGCATTAATTTTAGCTAGCACAGAATAATATTGTTCTTCTATTGGACCAACCTGTTCGCAGTCGTTTTCGTCAATACTTAGTATATCCAATTGCACCGCTTCATAGTTCTTGAGCGCCGTGATGAGCTTCTCCTTGCGAGCCTCCAGGATATCCACGGTAGCAGACGCAAAACTGATGGGGTCGTTCACAAACGTCTCAATGCGCGTGATTGTAGCCTTGCATTGGCCACGAAGAAGTCGATGTTTACGCAAAGTTTCTTTGGACTCCGCCATGGTGGAACGTATGTAGGACGTAACGTTTTATTTATTCTACGACTTACGAACACTCCGCGCACTTTATATCTAAACCGCACTTTATAAATACGAACTTTATTGACACGGAGCCGGTTCACCGATGTTTGTTTACAAACTGATGACACTGACAGTGACAGCTGAGAGAATGACAGCTGAGTGAATGACAGCTGAGTGAATGACTCCGGCGCAATGGCCGCCGGGCGGATATGGACTGCGCTCACCTCTCGCACGAACTTCACCACTCTCAAAATGAAAATGTGGGTAATTGAAAAAAGCCAAACTCGATGTGCAGAATATCGTAATTTTTACGATTATTCGATGATATGATGCTGTATCTTGATGATGCTTCGCTGATTTTCGTTCTAGCTTTGCATAGAACGAAGTTGCGGCCTCGTACAAATCCCGCCAACAACAGCGACTTGTATGGCAAGCCGGCCTCGACGAACACGATCTCTCCACAAAAACTTGCGAAGCTGCTCGGCACTGATTTTAATTACTTCCCGAAGGACCACAGCACGCATGTACGAAATAAAATGCGTGAGAACTTTAAACTTATGGAGTTTATTGTAAAAATATAAAAATACAGTCAAAAGGCACCGTTTCATTTAGCAATCAGACCAAGAAGAAAAAAAAATATTGCCACAACACAAAAAAAGTAAAGTACCAGAAAAAGTGTTGCAAGCTTATTGACTAAAATTATTACTAAGTATTTTCATTAACACTAAAATAAATCTATATGTTTAGACTGTCCTAAACAGTTAGTATTACCCTTTTTTGAACAAAGACCTGAAATATGCCCCGGACAAGTTTTGTTGTCCTATTTAGAAAAAACTAGTTCTTTGAGAAAAAATATTGACTCCCTCTTCATAAGTCTTGTAAGGCCTTATAAGGCCGTAGGTTCTCAGTCATTGAGCCGATGGATTAAAGACACTTTAAAAGATAGTGGAATAGATGTCAACATATTTACTGCGCATAGTACGAGACACGCAGCTACATCTGCAGCACATAACTTGGGTATCAGTTTGGATCAAATCAGAAGAACGGCTGGATGGAGCGATTCCTCCAATACATTCTATCGGTTCTATAACAGAACTATAAGTAATGTTAACAGTCATAATAACGATAATGATTCTTTTGCACGAGCAGTTGTCAACGGAAATTGTAACCAAAATTAAATCATTTACTTAAGTTCAATATGTACCTAATTAGAATTGATCTGATTATAAAATTCTTAATAAAACTTAATATTTCACTAAAATCTCTAAATCACTACAAGTAATATTTGCTAATCCCGAGGACGAAGCCTGAGTATAATTAATGATTAAACGAACTTACCTGTAAGTGAAGTTCTATCATAATTATGCGAAGGCTTCGTCCGAAGGGATTAGCAACCCTCCCTCCCCGTAAACAAGTTCACCCAAATTCCGTGAAATATTTGCGACACTCTAAACTAAATGACACGAATAAGCGAGACTCCTACCTACATCCGAGATACCTATTTTTTTTTTTTCATACAAATATGGATTGCATATCTCTAAAATAAAGTGCGTGAATGGCGACCACTACGCGGTACTACAAGTAATATTTGCTAATCCCTTCGGACGAAGCCTTCGCATAATTATGATAGAACTTCACTTACAGGTAAGTTCGTTTAATCATTAATTATATTCTCTAATGAATAAAAACCGCTTTAAAAACTTTTGTAATCGCATGACATACTGCGCGACGTTATAAGTACGCAAAAAAAAGTGAATTAATTATATTTTCGGTTGTAGGAAAGATGCCGCTAACGCCTGCTGAAAAGCAAAGACGTTTTTTTTTTTTTTTTTGCTATTGCGGGCCCAATGTAACCTTGCCGACACTCCGACCCTTTTGGATCTATTGTGTCTTGCCCTTAGCCTTTTCAATCTGCCTCTTCGGCAAAAATATACCTCATAAGCGATATAATTCCCCCTGTTGGCAGATTCCTGTAGTCCTCTGGGTCAGGGTAAGCTTGGCCCAGAAGTCCCATACGCTTTCCAGCCAGAGAGTCGCATTCACAAGCAAAGACGTTACCGAGAACGCTTAAAATTAAATGATCCGCAAAAATGGAGAGAAATGCAAGAAAAAAATTTAGTGAGAACTAAAAATAATTACATACGGATTCATCAACTTTCTGAATCTGAAAAAAAAGTTAGGCGAAAGAAATGGCGAAGGTCTAAGCAACAAAAAAATGAAGAAAAAACAGAGAAAACTAAAATTTGTCGAAAAGCATATAAAAAAAGACATAATAAAATAACACAAGAAAACAAAAAACAGAGGGAAAAATTAACTTCATTAATTAAAAAAAATAAAGCATTGAAGAAAACAATATACAGGTATAAAATTCGACAAGCAGCGCATTCACAAGATAGTGATCACGATAAAGAGAATAATATTTCAAATGTAAGAGACCTAACGCCAAACTCTAAAACTGAATCCTTTGTCAATTCCTTAAATATTTTTAGAAAAAGAAAAGGTAAAAAAGAACTCTTTCATAAAAATCCCAGCAACCGAAAATGATGCTAACATTATATCTAAGGAATTTCGTAGTGAAAGAAGTCCCCTAAGAAATTACTTTAGGCCTAATGATGTCTTTATATTAGATAGGGGTTTTAGGGATGCACTGGATGAATTGCAAAGATATGGTTATAAAACGTACATGCCTGAATCACTTTTAGAAAATGAAAACCAACTGACTACAGAGCAGGCTAATCGTTCTAGGTGTGTTTATCTCGGAATCTATGCGTCCTAGCGGGTTACCTATCATAAGATCGAAAAATGTTTGACCGAATTTCATTTGACCTAAAACTTTTCAACTATTATCGTTTGGTTTTTTTTTACTTCATCGAAGTCACGTTTGCCACTGTTTCAGTTAACCTATTATCTATTCGTTTTTTTTCGTTACTCCAACACTTCATTTGGCCGAAAAACTTTTTACCGATGTTACATTTACTCGAAATGACGGTTGTTCGAAGAATTATGTTTCCAAACATTCATTATACCACTGTTTTAATTGCCATATTTAAGAGTGAGTTGAATGCGACACTGAACCTAAATTATAAAAACAGATGATTAAATTGATTTACTACTGCAAATTGGTTTTTATATTATTCTTTGTGACTTAGCCCTTACTTTTCCTTTGTGTTACTATAACACAAAGTAAACACAATTGAAATGTACATTAATTTTGAAAATGACCCATTTAGCTTTCCCACCACCTGAGCCTTTTTGTTAAATATCTATGTCCTGTCTCTACTATTTTCTTTACTGAAAGTAAATTGTATGTATTTTTTTTACAATCAAACCTTCAAATCTTATTACTGTGACGTCGACATTAAGTTTAATCTTACATTTCTTACTTGTACGAGTATAAATACATTGTCCATTTGCAACATAAATAATAGTGGGAGTGTCCATGATTGTGATATCTGTCATAAAACATTCAAATTCTTCTTTCACTAAATGTTCGGTACATGCTGAATCTACCACTAAACGTATTTCGCTATTGACCGATGCATGCACCTCAACACAACTTATGGACGCCAGTCCACCACTATTGTCATCACTCATTCTTGCCGCAGCACTGTCCTCCGAGATACAACCACGACGACCTCTGAATCCTCTTCTTATTATTCCACGTCCTCGGCCAGCACTGCATTCAAATGATTTATGACCTCGTTTGCCGCAGCGATAACATTTGATTGTATTTGCACTGAATGCTTCATTATCTTCACACTTGTTCCGTCTTTGTTTTTCCTTAAGCTTTATCTCAGTATCAAGCAGTCGCGCCTTCACAACAAAGTCGACAGAAGTTTTTTTTTTCTTTTCAGTGTTCATTGTTTCTATAGAGGTTATAACTTGTTCAAACTCCTCAGGTAATGACGACAGCAGGTAGCAAATTTTGTCAAAGCTCTCTAATTTCGAGCCTGAAGTTTCTAGCTCCGTCACTAGTTTTTCAAAAATTAAAAATGGTCTTCCAGACTCGTTGTGCATTTCAGGTTTATCAATTTTCTGCGTAAATATAGTTTGTTTAGCACGCTTTTTCTCTCGAAATGTTCTTCAAGTAATTTGAACATACCTGCAGCCGGTTTGCCGCCTTTTATTTTTATAATAGGTTGGGGAAAAAGTTTCTTCGCATTTTTTAAGAAAATTCAAAACATTTTTTAATAAAGTTTATTTACATTTAACTAAAGTATGTAGGTACCATTTTGTTCGATAACTTTTTGCCATCTTGTAGGTAGGGACATGATCCCATTGCTATAGAAATTTTGGGACTTCTGGTCAAAATACCGCGACAAGTGGTTTTGGCAGTCCTCTCGTGATGTTAACCTGACACTGCCTAAAGAATTCTGAAGAGACCGAAACAGGTGGAAATCTGAAGGTGCAAGGTCAGGACTATACGGCGGATGCATTAACACCTCCCAGCCAAACTCTCTTAATTTTTGTTGGGTGGCTAAAGATGTGTGAGGTCTAGCGTTATCATGATGAAAAACCACACCCCTTCTGGGGGCCAATTCTCGATTTTCGCCATTTATCTCGAGTTCGAGATTGTAAGTCTATCTCTATGTCTATCAAAAATATCTCTATCTCTACCAAAAAATGTCGAATTGAGGAGAATTCCGTATTCTCAGCCAAAATAGAAATAAATGTCACGAAAATGTCGAGTCGAGTGAAGATAATGTTACCATTATGAAGAATCGCACGTTCCGTTTTAGGTAGCTATGAGTGAATGAATAATTTTGTTTTATAACGCTGACTAAACCTAACTATTTAAGTATAAAACGAAACGTTTAGTGTAAAAATAATCAGTTTGACAGTTGACTGCCTGTCAGTGTCAGAATTTGCGCCTTTTTGCGGTTCCTTCAAAACTTTTGTTATGTTTACATTTACTCTGTGTTTACATCAATAGTGGGCTGTGCTGTTTTACATTTCATATTTTTTATTTTAACATGGAGGGGAAAAAATACCCCAGTACTCGTCCATCTTTCAGTGGTGTCAAGTCCAATCGTGGGTACACAAATTACATAGTCTGATAATTGCGCGAAGGTCGTCGTTTCAAGAAAACACAATGCACAAAACAAAGAGTATACCTAAATCGAATTACCGGTAAGTATGGGATGCCAAGCCGTATTTTATTTAAAAACTAAAGAAAAGAAAACACAGCGTACAAGCCAAAACCCAACGAATTCACTCAGAAATGACGTATCTCTACAATCGACATGACATCTCTACTGCTCAGAAGCACTCGACATGAATTCTAACGTTAGCCTTCGACAAATGTCGCATTCGACATCCCCAGAATAGCAACTTTTAAAATTTGTCGAAAAAATGACGTCATTAGATATTTTTGTCGAGTTCGACACCATCTCTAAAACCGAGAATTGGCCCCCTGTTGATTAATTCCGGCCGCTTTCTTTCAACTTCTTGCTTTAATCTCATCAGTTGTTCGCAGTAGAGTTCAGAATCGATGGTCCTGCCTGGTGGTAACAGCTCATAATGAATAATGCCCTTCCAATCCCACCACACACACAGCATCACCTTGTTGCGAGTTAACCCGGGTTTCGCCACAGTCTGTGAAGCCTGACCGGCCTTTGACCACGACCTTTTTCGCACGTTCTTGTCATACGTGATCCACTTTTTATCACCAGTTATCAGCTTCTTCAAAAATCGTTCGGTTTCATTACGTCGTAATAAAGAATCACAAATGAGTACACGGTTCATTAGGTTTCTTTCAGTGAGCTCGTGAGGTACCCAAATGTCGAGCTTTTTTGTGTACCCAGTTTTTTTCAAATGCGCCAAAACTGTTTTGTGGTCAATATCCAGTTCTTCAGCTACGTCGTAACTACTGGTATGCCGATCTTGCTCCACTTTTTCAAAAATGGCATCCATTTTATCCGTAATAGGGCGACCAGAGCGACGTGCATCTTTGACATCAAAATTTCCGGATTGAAAACGCTTAAACCAAATTTGTGCTACTCTCACAGACACTACACTAGGTCCATAAACATCGCAATTTTTTTTCGCGGCTTGCGTTGCATTTTTACCTTTTTTGTAGTAAAATTTTAAAATGTATCGAATTTCTTCATTAGATTCACTCATCTTGATGGTACGAAAAACAAATGAAAATCACACATTTTCCTAATTTGAATTTGGAATTATGTTCTTTAAAATTTAAACTTTCAATGATACCAAAACCAGCCAGATACAAATAGTATAGCCAAAGAGATTTTATTACAAGTTCATACATACTATAATGCGAAAAGACTTTTTCCCCAACCTTTTTATTTCTATGTATCTGTCCGGCAAACATTGCACTATGATGATTCTCGCCGTGGCGTCATTTTCTTCAGCGCCCTAAGAGTACAATATAATAATGGGTTCAGGATGCTGTTGGGGTTGCCCCGCTTCTGCAGTGCGTCTGGTATGTTTACAGAGTGTTGCGTTGATGGATTTCAGGCAAAAATCTGCCTCACTGCTCTGCAGATTGCGGGGGAGCTCCAACTCAATTATGAACATCATAGCAGGGAGGTACGATTCTCCCATAATTTGTGACCTTATAAGAAGATGTATCCCTCCTAGCCAGCTGGTCACAAAATTGTAACATTTAATTTTAATTTAATTTATTTTAATTTTGGTTTAAGTAATTTAATTTTGATTTTAATTTAATGTAATTTTGATCTTATTTTATAATTAGATACAATGTTTTTCTTTAATGGTTTGGTTAACACACTGACTGAGCGGTTTTTTTCGAGCGCAGTTTCGATTAACGCTTGGAACTAATTTTGAATGTTGTAGTTGTCTGTCTGGCTATTAAGGCAAAATAATATAATGTTTTAATTTATGCTACAATTAAAAATAAAACTAAAATATTTACAAAAATAACTAAATTAAAACTAAAATTAAAAATTTACATGGCGTCAAAAAATTCATCCACATCGCTGTCAATGGGGAAAGTGCCCAGAACGCTGGCAGCATTGCCGCGTTGAATGGCAATGCTGATCCTTTGACCGAGAAATAGGCCAGCCCTCTGGTCACGAGAGGCGTCGACTATACGCTTGGCGATGTCTTTGAAGACTCGGTGGGCACTCGGACCCCATGGCCCTAGTGTTTCAACCCCAAACGGCTCAAACACATAGCTAGAAGTCAAGCCATTGTATTTGCGCCGTTTGAGGTTTTCGGCACTTGCAGCAGCCGCACCAGCACAGCATGTAGTACCAGGAAGATGGGATGGCGCAAGGGTGTCGACACATGTTGCATCCCACACCAAAGGTCTACCCAACTTCCAAGGCATTATAGTCATCCCATCTGGTCTCTTCCCATCGTCGCGTGCCAAGCCACTGGGTTCTAAAACGGCTGGCACCCCGGCGGTGACAAGAGCACGACGGATAATGTCATTTATACTAGCGTGCCGTGCTAGCCGACCTGCACTCTTGCTGCAGGAAAGGCCATGGTGCCCGAGGCAGTCGACGCCTTCGCCACACTGACAACGATGTGGAGCCCACAGTGGAGCCCCGCAAGGAGCGCCCAGATGCAGGCATGTAGCGATCCGGAAGGTTTCGTCACCCAGCATGGTACCTATGTTGGGTGACGGTAGTGCCTGAAGCCATAGACCCGACTCCCACTCGCCATTTTATAATTTCAATTTAATTTTGATTTAAGTAATTTTAACTTGGTTTGATTTTGATTTGATTTTAATTTGTGTTTTAAATTTGACTTAATTAATTTTAATTTTGATTTGATTTAATGTAATTTGCATCAATTTTGTTTTGATTTAATTTTTTTTTTTGCTTGTTTTATCATTACTAACATAGTTATAAGATTCTTAATTGTTTACTAACCCACTATGGATGTTACATGTCCGAATTAAAGAGTATTTTATTTATTTTGCTTTCATTCTTTATTAGGCCCCAAGTCTGCTATCTACTACATAAAATTCTCGTGTCACAGTTTTCGATGCCATACTCCTCCGAAACGGCTTGACCGATTTTGATGAAATTTTTTGTGCTTATCCGGTATCTATGAGAATCGGCCAACATCTATTTTTCATCCCCCTAAATGTTAGGGGTAGTCCGCCCCTAAATTTATTTTTTTATTTTTTAGACAAAATTTTTAATTTATGGCAAAACAACGTTTGCCGGGTCAGCTAGTTTTTTATAAATTCGTCATTCCAACACGATCCCATTGTCATTTTGATAAAAGTTTGTAATCTGCTAAATTCATAATGGTCGATCACTGGTCGGTCAGTGGTCTCGTAATGGAATCGTGGCAGAATGACATTGTCGTATTGCCATTATTATAAAACCCGGTAGTAGAAATGATTTTCGAAAAACTACTACTAAATTTGAACATTTACTCATGCCAGATTTCATTTATATACATTTTTACATATTATTTAATAATGTTATAAGCAATCTGAAGTAGTAAGAAGTTCGTAAATAGCAAACATATTAAAATGTGTAACACGGATAAAAGTGAAACTCAATAATGTTTTGTTCTGCTTACTGTTTACAATTCTAGCGGCAGGCCGGTGTTTTGCTATTTATTTTCATATATTAAGTAAGTATAATAATTAATACAAAATGGTGCTAATAGAGCAAATTTCGGCTCTAATTGGTTTCATGGAAAACCACCAAGACCGGGGCTTGGCTACTGCAGCCGCACCAATGAAGAGCGAAGTTTATGCAAGCGATATTGGATGGAATGCGCCCAAATTTTAAATTCCATATCGGTGGACTGCCCCAATAAAACGCCCGCAGAATGGCGCACAGTAAGTACCTATATACAGTATTATTTAATAATAGGTATGCAAAATGTATCATTAATATAATTTTTGCACTTTTTTAGTTCTACAATGAATATAAGAGCAAAACATTAAAGAAAATTAAATCACAGAAGAGTGAAATAAGTGCAACAGGTAGCAATTCTTTCCTTCTAGCAGCCTTGCTGAATTATAGTGGAAAGCATATAGTAATAATTGTTTAACTTGCATTTAAGGTGGTGGTCCTGCAAAAAAAAATTCACTAACCCCACTCCAAGAGCGCTTATATACAATATTAGGGCGAGATGTAGGAGAGCCACTTCCAGGTGTCCGACACAACCCACTCACTGTAAGCATTAGAACATTGGTTTTATCTTTTATCATCCATAACTGTTGTATTGGACGTGGAGTTGCGGATACCAGCCCGTTATACAATACAAATACTGGTGTATTGCACATTATGAAGTACTTCTAACTTGTTAACAAAACTAATATGTCACAATTGTTTAATATGTGATTTTTTATTTGCATGCTTAGGTATCTATATTATTTATTTGTTCACCATCACATTTTGTGGACTTGCTTACTGTTTTAATGTTATTAGGGTTCCGTACGTCCGAATACAAAAACGGAACCCTTATAGGATCACTCGTGTGTCCGTCTGTCTGTTGCTTACAGTCAATTATCTCCGAATCTACTAAACCGATTGGGTTGAAATTTGGTACACATATCAATTCCTGTGACCCAAGCACAGAGGTGTGACGTGAATGGATGAAATCTGTATGTGGGAGGTAATTTTTGGGGGGGAAGGGGAAAATGAAAAAAAAAAGTTTTGAAAACTGCATCGTGTGACATATCAAATGAAATGTCTTGTTGAGACAATCTTAAATATATTTTTTTTATAATTTTAAAATAAATATTTTCCAAGTTATTCAAGAAAATAGACGAAATTTGACCATTCCCCCTCGCCCCTTATCTCCGAAACTACTGAAGCTAAAATTTTGGAAAAAATACAGAAATTAGTTTTCTACTTATAGATTATAGTAAAACCTATGAGAAGTCCATATCTGTATATAGGAGGTAATTTTTGGGGGGGAAGGGGAAAATTAAAAAAAAATATTTGAAAACTGCATCATGTTACATACCAAATGAAAGGTCTTGTTGAGACAATCTTAAATATATTTTTATTGTAATTTTAAAATAAATAGTTTCCAAGTTATTCAAGAAAATAGACGAAATTTGACCATTCCCCCCCCCTTATCTCCGAAACTACTGAACCTAAAATTTTGAAAAAAATACAGAAATTAGTTTTCTACTTATAGATTATAGGATAACCTATAAGAAGTCCATATCTGTATATGGGAGGTAATTTTTGGGGGGGAGAAGGGGAAAATTAAAAAAAAATATTTGAAAACTGCATCGTGTGACATATCAAATGATAGGTATTGTTGAGACAAACTTAATTGTATTTTTTTTGTAATTTTAAAATAAATGGTTTCCAAGTTATTAAAAAAAAATAGACGAAGCTTGACCATTCCCCCTCCCTTATCTCCGGAACTACTGAACCTAAAATTTTGAAAAAAATACAGGAATTAGTTTTCTACTTAAAGGTTATAGGATAACCTATAAGAAGTCCATATCTGTATATGGGAGGTAATTTTTGGGGGGGGAAGGAGAAAACTAAAAAAATATATTTGAAAACTGCATCGTGTGACATATCAAATGAAAGGTATTGTTGAGACAAACTTAATTGTATTTTTTTTGTAATTTTAAAATAAATGGTTTCCAAGTTATTCAAAAAAAATAGACGAAGCTTGACCATTCCCCCCCCCTTTATCTCCGAAACTACTGAACATAAAATTTTGAAAAAAATACTGGAATTAGTTTTCTACTTATAGATTATAGGATAACCTATAAGAAGTCCATATCTGTATATGGGAGATAATTTTTGGGGGGGAAGGGGAAAATTAAAAAAAATAATTGAAAACTGCATCGTGTGACATATCAAATGAAAGGTCTTGTTGAGACAATCTTAAATATATATTCTTTGTAATTTTAAAATAAATAGTTTCCAAGTTATTCAAGAAAATAGACGAAATTTGACCATTCCCCCCCTTATCTCCGAAACTACTGAACCTAATTTTTTTTTTAATTACAGAAATTAGTTTTCTACTTATAGATTATAGGAAAACCTATAAGAAGTCCATGATACTAAAATAACATGGTAAATCACTCAATATTGTGCGTACCAATTTGGGTCAGATTTAAAAAAAAACGTGATAGGTAACATCGTACGGAACCCTCTTCACGCGAGTCCAACTCGCACTTGGCCGGTTTTTTTTTTGTTAAATAGCCTTCTATCACGCTTCCTGTGGTGCCTGCTAGTCCTACTACTAGTACTAATTTTCAATTTGAGAACAATTCTTTCTCGTAAGTGGTACTACCTTGGTAACTCCTTTCTTAACTATTTTGTTTGATTACATTTTTTTTATTATTACAGAATATTAGACAATCATGAAGTGCCTGTTACAATTGTCACAGATGAGCATGTGGAAAATGTAGAAATAAGGTATACTTACTCGTACTACAACTTTTTGCAAATGGGTTTAAATAAATAGGATAACATGTAGACTAATGTCATTGTAATTGTTTATTTTGCAGCATGGAACAGGAAAAATTGGGTCAGCCATCTACCACCGACCAGCCTCCAAAGCGACGCCATCGCCAAAGATCTGCACGGCGTTATGCAGCGGAAGGTAAAGATCTTGCAATTATTTGTTTTGACCATTTTATTGCCGCACTAGGGCAAAGTGTGTTGCCTGATGTAACAAAATATATATTTTTTTATAGATAGAGATAGAGACCATACAGCTCTCGAAGCTGCTCAATCAAGGCTGGAGGCTATTGAAGCCAGGAACGCCGAGGCTACTTTAAAACAGGCTCAGGCAACCAACAACCTAGCTGCAGCCATTGAACGACTGAGCTCCACCACAGAAAAAATGGTGGAACTTATAGGCCAATTTGTGACATCTGTGTAAAAAAGGTAATTACTGTTGATTTATAGCTAATTCACCTTTATGGTTTCACCCAAAATCTGAACTTCTACTCATCATGTGTGCTACAAACATACTCACAAAAGTATTAAGGAGCATTGAAAACAATACAATAAAAATTATAATAATTAATATAAACCCCTCCAGCTAAGCTTAAAAGCTTGTGTTAGATGTATACTCACTTCAGTAGTAGCATTGATCAGAATTTGACATCTTGATTGTAACTCTGATACTAAACACTAGGATACACTGTAACAGTTTAGTTTTACACAACAAATTAAATTTTATTTTAGAATATAAAATACAAGAATGATATCAAAACACAGTTCAGCACTATACAGTTCACTGTCACGCACAGAAGGTTAGGCCTTGGTAATGACCTCCAGAAAGAGGCCTCCACAGGTAGGACCGCAGCAGGTAGTGGCCCCAACAGTCAGGACCGCAGCAGGTAGAGAGAAGACTGAAGTAGACCGTCGACTGCACAAAGGGCCGAATTAGAACGCCGCCGCCGACAGGTGGTATGCAGCACGCACTGGCCTCAACAGGCAGGACCGCAGCAGGTAGAGAGAAGACTGAAGTAGACCGTCCACTCCACAAATGCTGAGATAGACTCCAGCAAGTTATAATATTCTGCCAAGCAGGCTAAGGTAGACTGACGTCTGCACAAAGACTAAGATAGAGTCTCCACTGCACATAGAGTGTTCACTGGACAGAAGTCTGAGATCGAAAAGCGCCACTGTTCAACAGTCTGAGATAGAAGAGCCACTGTTCAACAGTCTGAGATTGAAGAGCCCTCTTCTGCCAACGGCCTCTGCTTTTATACCCATCATCTTGTTTTCAAAATCAGTCTTCTTTTCTATTTTCAAATTAGTTTCTTCAAATGTAGTGGAACCCGACCATATCAGACCTCCTTCGTGTGCGTAAATTTCATAAGTAAAATTTAGAATGAAGTTATTTAGTACAATCATAATATAAAAAATTAAATTAGAATTAAATACAATATTTCAGCGAAATCAATTTGATAAAAGTAAACTAAATTATATAAACCAAAAAGCAGCATCATAGACTAAGCTAGACAGAAAAAGAAACTGACAGTTTGACATTTGACATAAGTGTCACAAGCAAAATATCAATAAAAGGATGATTTAATAGGATGATAAAAAGGATGATAATGTATGTAAGTATAATATACATAAATACTATAACACATGCTATAAACGAAGTTGCATCTTTTGTATTGAAGTTAAATTTGTTTTCACAGAAACTCCGCAAAATTCTAATATCATCAGATTCTGAATCTGACTAAAGAAGAATGAAGTATGCAAGAGGTAATTTTGGCAGATTATTAAAAGATAAATGAAATCTATTTTAGGAGGAGTCTATGTCCAGCAGTGGATTCCAAATAGCTGTAATGATTAAATGAAACAGTGTTTATAAAAAGAGAATTTATTTTAAATCTGTTTTGTGCAATACTGTGGGTCTGTAACAAAGAGTTAAATCATTTTAATAATAATTAGAGCTTTTTCGTACTGTACTAGAATATTGAGGTGGGTTTACATTACATACCTGCTAATTTAATTTATGCATTTCTCCACAGTCTGTCAACAAGAGCCTGCTGCAGTGCCCGACCTTCAAGAAGATCATTTTTTTAAAAACTTTTTTTTATGAAATCGAATTCTAAGTATTATTACAAAACTTTTTTCCAAACAAACATTACCTGAATTTTCGATTTTTCTAAAAAAAATTACGCACGCACGTCGATACGTCCTTAGCACAGCGCATTCCAGCATAGGCGCGCATGTGTGCGTCAAGCCGCCTGCCTACGCACACAACGACACGAAACCTGTTTGCTTTACATCGCGCGCAATAAAATTATTATTTTTTTTGATACCTAAAAATAAAAGTCGGTTCCCAGCGATAATTTTAGCGTAAAGCTACTTAGATGTACAGTATGCGTTGTCTAAGCTGAACACCACGATGTTTGTTTTAAGTACCTACCTATACAATATACATAGCTATTCATATGTACTACTCCTATGCGTGTATTTACAGTCCACATTAACTCCAAATTAGTCAGTGAGAAATAAACCATCAAACAGTCCACACGATTCTTTTATTCCGAGTGACATCAAACTAAAATCAACCTTATCGCTGTGTACATTTGGTCCTTCGAGCCGGATATAAACTGTCTATTCCGGTTAGTGACTGCATTGCGCGGTCTCCACGCTAATTGTTGAGCCACACTTCCGTTGATGTTTTTCGGCAGTGGCACCACCTTATATCTTCCGCATTCGCGATTTCTTCTATAAACGAACTCGATCAGTTCGCGGTGTATCCTGTACCTGTTGTTCTGAAACTCAACCTCTTCCGGATCTTCGAAGATGCCGAGCATCTCAGATATCTGGTTCTTGTTTAGAGTCACTGGAGCCTGCCAGCCCAAAAGATTCGCAGTGGGCTGCATATTCTGGCGTCGTCCTAGTGGCACATAACCACCTGGCGCATCCTAAGGTTCGTCGTTGTCATCCTCCTCTGCGCCTTCTGCTATGTCCGGGTCGCCATGCTCAAGATCCTCCACTTCTCGCGCACGTCTGCGCGGTCTCCTTGGAGCTTCCGGGGCTTGCGCCTCCGCATTCTGCGGTGCGTCCGGTAAAATGCCTTGTGGCATAACAAAATCAGCGTTATTCCGGTTCATTGTCAATCCTACGTCGCTTAGAACGCGATTGATCGAGATCGCCGGTGCAATCAAAGTTTCATAGTCTCGGTGAGTCTGTTCATTGATGACGCCGAAATGTCCGTTATCATTGGGCTCATTGGCTTCAAGATAATGCTTCACCCCCGTTCCGTCAGTAAAATCCCCCATTCCCGAGAGATAAGTAGCTGCTCCGGAACCTACTCTTACGTCGTACCCGTTCACGAAATGGATAAGACGCTCTTGAGCGTCACTAGCCGTACCTCTTCTTTGCGCGACAAGCGCGACTTTGTACCACTACAGAACGTGATGATAATATGCAAATGCACTTAAGGGTACTGTTTTCGTGACGAATTTATCACAATCTGAAATCGCATGATATTCTTGCTCTACTAAGTAAACATATCCCGCCGCGTCAGCGGTAAAAGCCTTTACCGACTCTTCGCTGGTTAAACCTCGCTCGCCGTCCACGACGATAGCCTGTTGCCATAAAGGATCATTAGTTAATTGTGTTGCTGTTGTCGATAGATATTTTGGCTTAGGTAGGCTGCCGTCGCCGATGTTGGGACGTGGGCGTTGGAAGTTTGCGCGCTTCTTCCCTGGGGGAGCGCTCTTCTTCACTGGCTGAGATGTGGGAGCATTTGTGTCATCCATTGCTTCTACAGATTGCTTAGTCGTCATGACCTCGCACCTTTTTGCATAAGCTAAAAAAGCTAAAGAGTGATGTCGCCTTCCACACCACGGCAGTCGGCCTGCTGCAGACGGTGTGGAAGGCGACATCACTCTCTCCTTCACTTCGAGAGAGAGCAGACTACGGAGAAGTCAAAGGACGAGGAAAACACGTCTACAGGTACCGTTAGTGAAGAACTTAGAGGTAAGTCCGGCTAGAGTGTTAGTTAGTAGTAAGAACGGTTATAAACACATTAGGGCCTTGTTAGACCAGGGGTCACAAGCGTCTTTTATAACTGAGTCAACCGTTCAACTATTAAACCTTAAACGTGAATCAGTCAGTGGTTGAGTGTCCGGTGTGGGAGAGGGGCAAACAAGGATCAAACATATGGTTTCACTCTGCGTGAAATCACGCCACAATCCCAGAGAGTCAGTTCGAGTAAATGCGTATGTATTGCGTACACTAACAACACTGCTACCAACCATTAATCAAAAATTGCCTGATTGGTCCAAACTCAAAGAACTGGAGTTGGCTGATCCAGAGTTTACTACACCAGGTAGAATAGATATTCTACTTGGAGCTGAGATATACAGTGAAGTTTTGTTAGACGGCCTTATTAAACACCCCAAGGAAAATCTATTAGCTCAAAATACAATCCTAGGGTGGGTAATATCGGGAAGGACGCTACAAACATCTACCTCAGCAAGGAAACACGTCACAACCCTACACACTCAAGTTAGCGAAGACGAACTACTACGACAATTTTGGGAGATAGAAAAGGAGCCTAATAGCATAAAAAAGGTATTTTCAAAGGAGGAAGAGAGGTGCGAAGAATACTATGAAGCGACAACAACTAGGGACGAAGAAGGAAGATTCGTGGTAAGGCTACCATTTCAAACTGAAGATCCTAAATCACAATATGGTGGGCTGAGGGAAATAGCAGCTAAAAGATTTAATTTTTTAGAAAAAAGGTTATCAAAAGATCCTAAGCTTCGTCAAGAATATCATAAAGTTATGGAAGAATATATTAATCTAAATCATATGGTAGAAGTTAATCCTTCAGATGTTGATAATTCAAAGGCTCTTTATCTTCCTCACCACGCCGTAATTCGAGAAGATAAAGCTACAAATCAGAAAAAATAATGTGCAAAAACATAAAAAAATTTGATTGCCAAATTTATTAAGAACAAAAAGGTTTCTTTTGGTTTAAAAATAATACATGTTGGCTAACTATGAATAAAACGTTAAAGAGTGAGTTGAATGCGACACTGAACCTAAATTATAAAAACAGATGATTAAATTGATTTACTACTGCAAATTGGTTTTTATATTATTCTTTAACACAAAGTAAACACAATTGAAATGTACATTAATTTTGAAAATGACCCATTTAGCTTTCCCACCACCTGAGCCTTTTTGTTAAATATCTATGTCCTGTCTCTACTATTTTCTTTACTGAAAGTAAGTTGTATGTATTTTTTTTACAATCAAAGCTTCAAATCTTATTACTGTGACGTTGAGATTAAACTTAATTAATCTTACCTTTCTTACTTGTACGAGTATAAATACATCTAGTTGATCTTTTGTATTAACCCTTATGTGAGTGACGAGGTACCCGGGTACCTTTGGCGTTTTCAAATTCTAAAAAAAAAATGTTTTACGCCCTGTAGGTAGCTGTGGCTTCCTGAGAGCTCTTAACTATTTTTGAATTACATATTTTTCAATATATTGACCAAGTCTACTATTTACAATGTTTTGTGGAAACCAAAACATATTATAAACTCATAATTGAGTGACGAGGTACCCGGGTACCCCTTTGTGACTATGAACTACCATGTGTGACTATGAAGTAAGTATTTATAATTTCATACAAAAATTTAATAAGAAGCATTTGTTAGTGTTTTATTTCTATAAAAAAATACAAATCTTTGTTCATACAGAATTTTCGAAGCAGGTGTTACATGTTGGACGAGTTACTGCATGTTCATCACAAACTGGTTTTCTGCAGTTAGTGCAAGCTTTTCGAGTTTTTCTTTGCTTGCGTTTGAGTTCTCTGCATAGGTAACAACTTCCGACGACTGCAGCACGCACTGTAGAATCTCGTCTAGTCTGACTTATAGAAGTTGTAGATCCAGAAGAATTTGACGGCCCAAGTTCTCTGCCAAGCACGTCCTGCATTGCAAATCTCACATGTAATTTTGAAGTCACAGTGCAAAATTTTGATCTCTCTTCTATATTTTTACCATACAGTTGCAGACTCAATGATTTCAAAAACTTTCTACGTCTGTCACTCGAGACCAATTGTGGGTTATGTTCCATGTAAATGATATAATATGTTGCCAAAGCTGCAATGTCAATGATATTGTAAAAAAGTGCTAAAGGCCACCGATTTGTTCTGCGTTTTACGGTATATTCAGCTAACAGCTTATCCATATTACCCACTCCACTTTAGGTTTTATTATAATATAAAATTATTTCTGGCTTGGCAGTTTCCTTACTACTTTCAATAACTGGTGACATGAGCATTGATGACAACATTATTACTGCTTTATTCTTATTAGGTACGTAAGAGCACACAGTTGCTTCTTTGCTAAATCAAGCCACCGCGTTTCATCTTTTGCAATAAGAATATTTTCAAGCGATTCGCCTTCAAAACTCGCATCGGAATCGTAAGAATCAATCTCATTTTCAACTTCAGCTTCTGGATCAACATCCGAAATTTCAAATCTACCCTCTTCAACCAAAGGAATATAATCATGTCCATTATCAGAAGCAACAAACTCACCTTCTTCACTAGAAGATTCTGCTAATATCGCTTGTAATTCTGTTGAATTATATCTTCGAACACGTGATCTTTGTAGAGAAGTACTCGCTCGAATATTCATAATGTATAGTAATTATAAACTCACAAAATATAAATATGTGGGTACAATAGAAACAAACGTATACAGTCAAATGGCAATGTCAAGCACGATGCAGTGAATGGATTCAGTGTTTCTTGCGCGCCGATATCCATGTACCGCACTCCACCTCTCCTACGCTTTGATCGCCACAGATTGTCAACTGTTTAACTTAGCTAAAATAATAATATTCAAAGTATGTGTAACACAAAAGCCGATCTTGATTATTTACATTACGTGTAAACTGTATGAAGGTACCCGGGTACCTCGTCACTCTGTTAAAGGTGTTTTATTTGTCACTCACACAAGGGTTGAAGTTAAATTTGTTTTCACAGAAACTCCGCAAAATTCTAATATCATCAGATTCTGAATCTGACTAAAGAAGAATGAAGTATGCAAGAGGTAATTTTGGCAGATTATTAAAAGATAAATTAAATCTATTTTAGGAGTCTATGTCCAGCAGTAGATTCCAAATAGCTGTAATGATTAAATAAAACAGTGTTTGTACTCGTAAAAAGAGAATTTATTTTAAATCTGTTTTGTGCAATACCGTGGATCTGTAACAAAGAGTTAAATCATTTTAATAATAATTAGAGCTTTTTCGTACTGTACTAGAAAAAAAAAACTTCGATAACTAAGACGTGTCTCCGTGTGTGAAAATATTAATAAAATAGTTTTGACTGTGCCAAGCTTGGATTCCTTATTTAAAACGACCAAAAACAGTTCACGCCACATCGAAGAATCAAACATTGGTCACTTCGAACCAAAAAAATTTTTAAAATTCAAGCATCGTGCATCGTGTCAACGTGCTGAGCGGTCAAAACTCGAAACATCAAGTCATTCCTCTGCGAGCAAGTAAAACAACAAGGTTCGTGATAAGAGCTGCCACACGCCATAGAAGAGGACGACAATTTACAACGGCGTCAGAAATAATTTCATAATCGAAGTTTCGGCGGGAACTGCGCGCGCTGTCATTACCAGTGCGCGGGAGGGAGCAACGTGTCAACAATCTACACGTTCGATATTCAGTCGATCTTCAAAGAGGGTGAGCAAGATAGCAAGCGACTTCGACCTGCGAAAGAAAGAGCGAGAACGAGTCTGCGAGTGAACGTACAGTACGACGACAGGAAGTACCACGTGACCGGCGCTCAGTCTCATTCGTTCTTTCAACAAAATCAAGACAACGGGTTCGCCATTTTGATTTCATCACTGCATGTTTTTTCTTGTTGAAAACGATTTTGTGTATATTGACTATATTGTGCGTTTTTGTGCTTAGAATTAAGTGCATTGTATTGTGCCAAAGCATTATTGTTATAAGCTGTGCTCAAACGATAACAATATGGAGGAAAACATCAAAAAACTTAATGTAAACAGAGGTGGTAGCGCCATCTATTGGTTCCCACTAACTTATTTGATGCAAGTATCAGAACGGGCGATCAGAGCGCCCTCTTCCCCAAACCTTAATGCACGCCCGACGCCTACGTGGTCGTCGAAGAGTCGAGAAAGAATCGTGCCCTTGGAAAGACGCGCACGGGCCGCGCCTCCAACGCACCGCGCACGCGGCGTTACTGCTTATTCCTAAATACTGGATAGCGTAACATCATAAACTCATGCATAAACTGTTGGGAAACCAGTGAAACCACCCGCGGGTGTGATCGTGTGATTGTGAGCAAGGAACTCTGTGAATCCTGTGCTGCAGCGTGAAAGGCGCCAACGGTCGCCATCTTATGCCAGCCCGACACAAGAAGAAGAAGAAATAAGCCAGGTAGGCGTGCTTCCCTTCTATTCCTAAACCCACCAATCGCCCGTTCATCATCAGCTCATGGTTTTCTAGGCGATTACCAGCCATCCTTTAATACAGTCCACTTAAAACAAATTTCGCAAATCGCCGCACATGGTGTTCTACGCACCATTTTTTGATCCTTTTCGAGCGGATTAAATCCATTTTGCTCCAATCGAATAAATCCATATTCTCGATTATTCGCGTAGGTATCTTCTAGAAGTGCCTACCTAGGTAGTTGTAGAACCTATCTACACTCCTAGATCATAAATATACCCAATACGTGGTTACTTCCCGCATCTCAGTAGGTAATATACTCTTACGTAGCTACCTACTACGAAACATAAAACAGTCGTCTTGTAAATTCCATATTTCAAGCGCCTTTTAGTTCCACCGCCTTTAAAGTTGTTGCCTAATTAGGAATAACTACCGCATAGCCGCATAATTACTTAATTTAGTTTTGTACGGTTTTATTAATATACCCACATAAACATGTCGAATAAAAATAAGCCATGTATTTCGGAGAATAGCGAATTGACAATCTTAGAAGCTAAACGTAATATTTTATTTGAGCGTATTCAAGACATTTACGAGCGTTCAAAGACTGCCCATTCTACCGAAGTCAGCAGGGAATCATTTCTTAGTTATTGTGTGACTGTAGATAATATTCGATCTGACTTTCATAGTTTATTGGACGCTTATAACGCAAAATTACTTTCTATCAATCCTGATTCCCAGCCGAATTATCAGGCGTACACCTCATTTGAAGATTTATATTGTATCATTAAACGCATGCAGTCACAGTTAGAGGGTAGACAGTCCGCACAAACCAGTGCTGGTTGCCCCGCCGTCCGAGCGCCGAAACTGCCTGCAATCGAACTCGTGTCATTCGATGGCGATATACGGAACTGGCCATTATTTTATGCAAGTTTCAAATCAACAGTGCACGATAATGGCTCTTTGACAGATGCAGACAGGTTGTACTATTTAATAGGTAAGCTGTCGCCGAAAGCGCAATCCGTATTCGCAGGTGTCACACCCAATGCTGAGAATTATCAGGTCATATTCCAGTCGCTCCTTGATAGGTATCAGGATACTCGTGTCCTCGCAAGTACGTACTTGGATCAAGCCCTAAATCTTAAATTGTCAGGTCCCGCGTCATTATCAAATTTCCAGTTGTTCATTGACAACTTTGTAACAGCAGTCAATTCCCTTAAAAACTTAAAATTAAAAAACCTTTCCGACTTTATGTTATTACAATTCGCATTAAAAAAGTTCGACACGGAAACCATTCGTGCTTTCGAGATGACTGAACGTAGTCATGAAATACCCACACTAGATAGTTTTATTTCCTTCATCAAAGATCAGTGCCGAATATTTAATATGACGCAGCCTAGTCCATCTAGCTCGTCGAGTAATAATAATAGTAAACAAAAGTCGACTAAATCGCGAAATAATAACTCGGTCCCTAATCCGCAATCTTACGTAGCATGTTCGGAATCTAATAATAATAATCCGCACAAGTGTCTGTGCAATAATATTGTACATGAACACTTTTATAAATGTTCCGCTTTTAATAATTTAACCCCGACTGCTCGTTTTAAGTGTGTAAAAGAAAATAAAGCTTGTGTTAATTGTTTAAGTATAAAACATAAATCAAGCGATTGTTCAAGTAAAGTCAAGTGTCGCTCATGCAATCAGCGCCACCATACGTTATTGCATTTCGATAAAAAATCTTCATTATCTGAACCCGGTAACCTTGACCTAGTTTCTAGCCCACCTGTTTCGACGTCATCACCGCAGGGACAGGCCGCCCGTACCGCGGCACCTACCCCTCCCGCGTCTCAGCACGAAGTTTCTTTGTGTACTACATCTGTTGCGCTCGCACGCAGGCAGCGCTCACGCGCCTCTCACGTTCAGCGCGAAGCCAAGCAGCAATGTACGGCATCCAATACGATATTGCTCGCAACCGCGCAGGTCATCATTTACGATGTAAACAATACTCCGTGCGTGGTCCGTTGTTTGCTCGATAGTGCATCACAAAGTAGTTTTATTACTTCGGATTGTTTTAAACGTCTTGGACTATGGAATAGCTTGAAAAATACTAACTTAGTAGTTAAGGGAATCGGTGGTTCAGAAAAATCATGTAAGGGTTCCGTAGATATTAAAATACATTCGCGTTTTAATAGACATATTAATTTTAACGTTTCCTCGCTTATCGTGGAACGCATTACGGACACATTGCCAAACGATCATGTGGACGTGTCCTTACTTACGCACCTCGAGTCGTTGCCACTCGCAGATGCTGACTTTGGTCAGCCGGGGAATATCGATGTTTTGATCGGGGCTTCAGTATTTCCGCACTTATTACTACCTAATGTCGTACGTAATAAGCTATATAATTTACCTCCCGCTATTGAGACGGTATTTGGGTATGTGATTATGGGTACCGTACCTACATCACATACTTCTCATTATACAACGTCTTGTTGTTCTGTTCTTCAAGAAAATAATATTGATTCTCTCCTCAAGCGATTCTGGGAGCTTGAAGAGATATCCGCACCGCCCTCGCTGAGCCGTAAGGATCTCGAGTGTGAAGAACATTTCCGCGCTACCACTGTTCGTGACGACAGTGGCAGATATACTGTGGCGTTGCCATTCTGTGGCGACCCTTATTCGCTAGGCGACTCGTACGCTGCTGCGCTTAGACGGTTTTATTGTTTAGAACGCAAACTTGATGCATCGCTTAAATTGCGCGGCGCCTACAATGACGTCATGCGTGATTACATAAATAAAGGTTTTTTGAGTCCGGTTGTCAACAGCGAAGGCAATTCTCTTCCTTCGTATTATATCCCGCATCACGGTGTAGTTCGCGAAGATAAGGCTACCACTAAACTTCGTGTGGTTTTAGACGCTAGTTGTCGAACTACATCGGGTCAATCGATCAATGATATTTTGCATGCCGGCCCGAATCTACAGGGTGATTTATTTAACATCATTATTAATTTTCGTCTTTTCCAAATTGCTCTTTCAGCTGATTGCCGCCAAATGTTTCTCAATATCGGTGTTCGAGAATCTGACCGTAGATTTCAACGAATCTTTTATCGTTTTGACAATAATGAACCTTTAACCGTGTATCAGTTTAATCGTGTTTGTTTTGGCCTCAAGTCCAGTCCATATCACGCGTTACGAGTTGTCCGCCAGTTGATCGCTGATGAAGGCGACAACTTCCCCGCTGCAGCAGCTGCTGCTTCTTCCGCTTTATATATGGATGATATCGCCTGTAGCGTCATATCCGCTCCGCAAGCAATTTCGCTTTGTGAAGAGCTTATTCAGCTTTTCAAGCGAGGCCAATTTGATCTTGTCAAATGGACAAGCAATTCTAAAGAGGTTCTCTCGCACATACCTGATTCTCATAAAGCTTCTCCAGACATTGAGTTTGAGAAGTCAATACCGCATAAGGTTCTTGGCTTACGCTGGGACAAATCCTGTGATAGTTTTCGGTTTGACGTCGCACCACCAAACGACAAGTGCACCAAACGCACTATGCTGTCCACAGTAGCTCGACTATGGGATATTATGGGTTTTGTGGCTCCCACAATTTTGTACGCCAAGCTCTTGATCAAAGAGCTTTGGTTATCAAAGTGTGAGTGGGACGACGCACCTCCCGACCATATTGTCGCCGCGTGGAAACAATTTTGCATTGAGCTTTCCGCACTCAACCAAATTGTTATACCGCGTCATCTGGGTTTGGTGGATGGATGTACCGTTAATTTAATAGGTTTCGCTGACGCTAGCGAACGCGCTTACGGCGGAGTCGTATATTTACAGGTCCGCATTGGTTCTAACTACTCTGTGCAATTAGTATGTGCCAAGTCCAAGGTCTCGCCTGTCAAAACCATTTCGGTTGCGAGACTGGAGTTGTGCGCGGCTCTTCTGTTGTCTCAGTTGCTTCGCAAAGTTCAAGACACAATTTCGCCCCACTACTCCATTAATAAAGTATACGCGTTTACTGACTCCAAGGTAGTGCTCGCTTGGATTTATTCTTCTCCTCACCGCTGGCAGACTTTTGTCGCCAATCGCGTTACAAAATTAATTGAACTCATTCCGGCTGCTTGTTTCAATCACGTCGCAGGTATTGAAAATCCCGCTGATTGTCTGTCTCGTGGTGTTACTCCAGTTAAACTTCTGCAGCATGACCTGTGGCATCGTGGGCCTTCTTGGATTTCCCAGGATCCGTCAGAATGGCCGATTCATCCCATTGACCATGGTGCAGAGGGCGAAAACGTACCCGAACGGAAGTCTGTCTCTCATCCCGTGATTGCTGAGGTTGCCGAATCTCCGATTTATGCACTCGCACGGCGCATGTCGTCGTGGTCTAAGTTACTGCGCACCATAGTTTATGTCTATAGGTTTCTAAGGCAACTACCCAACAGGACTTCTGTTTCAGGCTCCGATCTTGAAGTCGCAGAGTTTAGATTATTGCGAGCTGTGCAAGCTGTTCATTTTAGTAATGACATTCACAATTTAAAAAATAATATACCTTGCTCTCTCACTCTTCTTAAGCTCAAGCCGTTTCTCGATGAGCACGGCATCATACGTGTTGGTGGTCGTCTGTCAAATTCTGACGAACCTTACAACTACAAGTATCCTTGTATCTTACCGCGTCAAGACCATGTGGTAGATCTTCTTGTTGATTTTTATCACAAGAAATATCTCCATGCTGGTCCAGAGTTGCTTATGTCCTTACTCAGGCATAAATATTGGATTCTAGCTGCACGGCGAATAATTCGCCACAGAATACATAAATGTAATATCTGTTTTAAATTCCGTCCGCGTCCAGTCTTTCCTCTCATGGCAGATCTTCCTAGCCAGCGTGTAAATCAGGTAGATAAGGCGTTTACACATACCGGTTGTGATTACGCAGGACCACTGCAATACACACCAGTTCGTGGTCGAGGTGTTAAAAGCCGTAAAGCTTGGTTATGTATTTTTACATGCTTAACAACACGCGCTACGCACATTGAAGTCGCGACAGATTTAAGCACTGTGTCATTTCTAGCAGCTCTTAAACGATTTCTTTCGCGACGCGGTCCTATACAGTGTTTGTATTCGGATAACGGCACTTGTTTCGTGGGTGCAAGTTCATACTTACGCGATCTCTATAAATTTCTCAATAAGGAATATCGCACACATCTACAGGAAGAACTTTCCATTAATCACATTGATTGGAAATTTATTCCGCCTGCTTCACCACATTTCGGCGGCTGTTGGGAAAGCATGGTTAAAGTAATTAAAACGCATCTCTTCAAAGTTATAGGTCAACAAATCCTCTCTTATGAAGAGCTTTTAACTGTCCTTGCTCAAGTCGAGGCACTGGTTAACTCGCGTCCGCTCACAGCACTGAGTAGTGACCCTGCTGAACCATCCGCGTTAACTCCTGCGCATTTCTTGAACACAGCGCCATTGTCGTCACTTCCCGCTTCTGAAGCAAACTCTTCTAGCTTGCTTCAGAGACATACTTTGCTTGATAAACTCGTGCAGACGTTCTGGCAGCGCTGGCGTTCAGAATACCTTCACCAACTTCAGGCTAGATCTAAATGGAATAGTCCGGTATCCCCTATACAGGAGGGTACGTTAGTCATTATCATAAATGATAATTCACAGCCACTTTCGTGGCCATTAGGCATTGTTGAGAAATTACATACGTCTAAAGACGGTACAACCCGCGTTGTTACCGTCAAAACCGCGAAGGGTAGCTACGTGCGCCCTGTTGTACGTCTCTGTCCGCTACCGACTCAGTGAGATCTAGCTTGAAGTTGGATCTCCTTCCTAGTTTAAGTATTTAGTTATAATTGTTCCGCTATAATTAAAATTAATTTAAGTTTTATAACGCAGTCTTAGCGTCTTAGCATATGGATAGGTTATGCGGTAGTATACCTTATATACCTAAGTTATATTTCTTTCTTAAAGGCAACCCTTTAAGGCCGGGGGAAATGGTAGCGCCATCTATTGGTTCCCACTAACTTATTTGATGCAAGTATCAGAACGGGCGATCAGAGCGCCCTCTTCCCCAAACCTTAATGCACGCCCGACGCCTACGTGGTCGTCGAAGAGTCGAGAAAGAATCGTGCCCTTGGAAAGACGCGCACGGGCCGCGCCTCCAACGCACCGCGCACGCGGCGTTACTGCTTATTCCTAAATACTGGATAGCGTAACATCATAAACTCATGCATAAACTGTTGGGAAACCAGTGAAACCACCCGCGGGTGTGATCGTGTGATTGTGAGCAAGGAACTCTGTGAATCCTGTGCTGCAGCGTGAAAGGCGCCAACGGTCGCCATCTTATGCCAGCCCGACACAAGAAGAAGAAGAAATAAGCCAGGTAGGCGTGCTTCCCTTCTATTCCTAAACCCACCAATCGCCCGTTCATCATCAGCTCATGGTTTTCTAGGCGATTACCAGCCATCCTTTAATACAGTCCACTTAAAACAAATTTCGCAAATCGCCGCACATGGTGTTCTACGCACCAAGAGGCTACACCAAAGGTATGGTAAGTACTCGACTTTACACGTTTGCTTGTAACGAGAAGGATATCGAAGCTAGTTCATTAGAAGCGATAATCGCGAAGCGAGATAGATTAATTACTAGTTTTAACGAGTACGAAAGCTACAATAAAGAAATATTGTAGTTAACCTCTAGTGATGACGAAAACATTGTTGAGGTAGAAAACAAATATTTTCAATGTAAACTTCTGGACACATCTTTTGCCCCACCTTGTATTAGCGAGCAATAGCTCTGCTAGTTTTATATGGTTTGGTGCTAGTTCTTTGCTCGTGAAACACGAGCAAGTTTTGAGTAGTTTGGCTTTGAATACCTCAGCGGCGAACGGTGGCAGCAACGCGTACTAATCGAGTGTACTTCGAGAATCGTTCTACTTCGGGTAGGTAATCGCTAACATCATGCCTAACTGTCACGTGAACTTGCTTCAAAACTCTTTCTTCCCCTGGAGGGGGTGACGGCGCCGCGACCTGTTTTTCCTGAGGCCATGTCGCGGGGTCGTCCCTAATAAAGCTCGGTCCCGTAAACCATCTATGCTTCGAGTTAAAATTGGTGGGTATGCCCTTTGTAGCGTCGTCCGCTACGTTTTCAGCACTGGGCACCCATCGCCAGTTGGCCGGAGTGGTCGAACTTTCGATTTCGGCTAGTCTATGCGCGACGAAAGACTTAAAAGTTCGCGGATCCGATTTTATCCAAGATAATACGGTCTTAGAATCTGACCAATAGTGGCTCTTTGTTATTTTATAGGCCGACTCGCGCTTGACCGATTCGGCCAGTCGGCATCCTAATACTGCGGCTTGAAGTTCTAGGCGAGGTATGGATATGGGTTTCAACGGCGCTACCTTTGCTTTACCGGCTATTAATTTCGACGTTTTGTTTCCGTCCGTACCCGAGCTTACGAAATACACCGAGGCTGAATATACTTTTTCGCTTGCGTCGCAAAAAATGTGTAATTCTCCCTCGCCAGAGGGCGGGGCAGGCACGTATCTATCTATTTCTAGGTCTTTCAGCAATTCTATATTTTTTATGAAGGAGAGCCACGTCACGTGATGCTCTTTCGTGATGGGATCGTCCCAGCCTATGCCGCTGCGCCATATTTCTTGAATGAGACACTTGCCTATCATTGTAATCGGTGAGACTAGTCCTAACGGGTCGAAAACGGACATGACCGCGCTAGTTACCTGTCGCTTGGTAGGCAGAGCTTCGCCTCTAATGACGCTCGCGGGCGTGCTTCGGAGGTTTACATTAAAACCCAACGTGTCACGTGCGTGGTTCCATATGAGACCTAATGTTCTTTCTGTATCGCTTTTCCCTAGTGTGGTCGCGTCGCTACTACGCTTATCGGTTACGTCACTTATCACCTCGGGTACGTTCGACGCCCAACCGCGTAATTCGAAAGACGCGTTCAAATGGACCTTGTGCATGGCGTTTATTACTTGTTTCGCCTTGTTAGCGTCGTCGAATGAACCTAAATAGTCGTCCATATAGTAGTTGCGAACCGTGGCTTTTGCGACCTCTGGGTGTTCCAGACCGTGATCTTCTGCGTTTTTATTTTTAACGTATATGGCGGTGCAGGGTGACGACGCCGCTCCGAATATCAATGACGTCATTCTGTATTCCTGTGGGGGTCTCTCCCTGTCTTCGCCCCTCCATAAAAATCGCAGGCTATCGCGGTCTGAGTTGATTATTTTTATTTGCAAAAACATTTCTTTAATGTCGGCTACTACCGCTATCCGACCTTCTCTGAATCTAATCAAAACACCGAATAACGACTGGAGCAAGTCCGGACCTGCTAAGAGAGCGTCGTTTAGGCTTTTGCCCCCGTACTTGGCCGCTGCATCGAACACCAATCGCACTTTTCCCTTCTGGGGATGTACCACCGAGAAATGGGGTAGGTACCAGGTGCGTGGTGACGTGGCCGGGGCGTCGACCCGCTCTGCGTAATTAGCCTTAATGAGATGGTCTATTTGCTTGGTATATTCGGTTTTTAGATTAATGTTTTTATCTAGCTTGTTTTCTAAATTGTGTAGACGGCTGAGGGCCTGTTTTTTGTTGTTCGGCATTATCTCAGCGTCCGTTCGCCATAATAGGCCAGCTTCGTATCTGTTGCTGTTAAATTTATTACAAGTTTTTTTTAAAATCGCCAAGGCGCGCTGATCCGGGTCAGACTTTGGCCTGCGTGGCTCTATACCTAGCGATTCAATGCTAAAATATTCCCTGATTAATTGTAGCGCGGGGTCCTCGTGTTGGGTCGGTCGCACGTGGTTTACTATGGCTACGTTGTTTCGTGGCCGCGCGCTTTGACCGTGCAGTACCCATCCTAGTTTAGTTAAAGACGCTACGGGTTGACTTTTAGCACCGACGCGTAATTCTCGCGACGTGATCAAGTGCCAGTTGTCCTGGCCTATGAGAACGGTCGGTTTTGCTCGTTCATAGCAGAGCTCGTCCTCTAAATCCACTAAGTGGCTGCACTGACGCACTAGGTCCCTGTTTACCCCCTGAGGGGACAGGTTTAATGTTCCTATGGTGCTTGCACTCATCGTCTCTATGTTCCTATTGCATAAACCGCGTATGGACAATGTGTCATGACACGATTCCGCGTCGTCTATTCTGCTACCACCTACCCCTTCTAGCATTAAGAGCTGGCTGCGTCCCCTGGGTACCACACTGTCTGCCACACCTCGTTCAACAAGCGTCATGGTTGAACCTTCATCAAGTAAGGCGTAGGCAGTGGTGGTGCCCACGGGTCCGCTTAATTCTACCGGCACTATTTTTAGATAAGTGTTAGACTCGCGTACGTGATTTATTGAAGTTACATTACTGCGGGTAGGCAGAGACGTGCTTTCGCTGCCGTGTCCGTGCAACAACTTATGGTGTGATGCTTCGCACCCGTTTACTCCGCACGGCACGTATTTGCATCAGAACGGACGCCCGTGCGCGCTATTTAAACACCTAAAACATAACTTGTTTTGTTTAGCCTTATTCCATCTATCTGATACGGTGAGTTTATTAAAATCCGCACACTCAGCGGCCTTGTGCGAGCCGGCGCACACGGAACATTTTTTGCTGTTAGGTTCTGCCGACGCCTCTGTGTCCGAGCGTGATGGGCGTGGTTTTTGTTTGCTAGACCCTTTTTTCGCTGGCGGTTTGTTCGCGGTGGCTACGGTTTTGCGACGGGACGCGCAGTGTTCGGTGTCTGATCGATCGCTCGAGCTGTCGGTACCGTTGTCGCGCGAGCGTGATGGTTGCCTGCCTCTGCCGCGGGCCGTGTTTACCGCGCGCGGTTTTGTTCTATTTTTCCTATCGTCTCGCGCGGTTTCGTAGGCAAACATTGCTCCGCATTGGTCCGCCATGACGTTCAGGAATCTGGCTAGTAACTCTAGCTCTGGCGCCCCGGTGCGCTCGGCTTTGAATTCGTACCATTTATATTTTAGAATGACACTGAGTTTTTCTACGATTCGGCTAACTAACTCGGGTGAATACAGATATTGCGGTTGATTGAGTGATTTTATTGCCACTACTGTATTTGATATTTTATTCGCGAAACTACCTATATTGCGCCCGTCTTCCGTCATGCGAGGCATGCGTTTGATTGTTTCCAGTTCCGAGAGAATGAGTAGCTCTGGCCTACCGTACCGCCTCTCTAACGTGTCTATTATTTCGTATGGATCTGAAACGGTAAATAATAACGCTCTAACTGTCTCGCGAGCTGCGCCTCGGAGCGCTTTTCTCAATCGCGCTACGTTCTGTACGTCTGTGAACATTTCTGAGGTGTCGTTGAATACCGACCTGAATGCCATCCACTCGGCAATAGCCCCGTCGAAGTGGGGCAGTTCGTGGATGAACTTAGGCGCCGCGTTGTCTGACCTACCGGAATTTACCGCCTGTACTATCGCGCTAGCCAGCATAGCCATGTCGCTGCTGCTATTCCTATTCAGCGGCACGTCATTGCTAGCGCGTGGTTCGTTCCTAGCAGTGTCGGGTGGCCGGGTGTCTTGTCCCGGGTTTTGAGCTCTATCTGTCAAAGTTAGCCTATTTTTTACGTGTTGTTCCGATATCCATCCCTCTACACGCGACTTTTCAACAATGGGCTGCGGCTCCGCGTCGTTGGAATCTTCCAGTTCGACCCTGGCTATTTCCAATCGACTCATGGCAACTGCGGACGCTGCCCTAGCCCGTGCTAGTTCGGAATTATGCAACTCTAATTCGGCCCTTAACATTGACTGTGCCCGGCGCACTCCTGACCTGTGCATTCGTGTCTTCGACTTGCGCGGACCTGTTTTCGACTATTCTATCGATAGTACGCGTGCTGCTTTCACCGGTCGTGTCCTCTGTGCCGGTGCCCTTACTCCACGTATTCGTTTCGGTCGACGTAGTCTGACCGGACGCCGGTGTGGCGTCTGTGGTAGGCGTTGTTTTGCCCGAGCGCAACACACGCGCGTTCTCCATTACGCACGAGGGGGGCCCTAATTCTAACAATTTACTTATAATTAACACTTTATCACTGGTTCACTTTATCACTTTGCACTTTTTGAATCTTCTTCACGAACCTACTTTGCCTATCAGCCTGGCCGGACTCCTACCGTGGTGATGCCGGACCAGGAATGGGAACGTGTGAGGAAAGGAGAGGTAGGAACCTCCCGGCAGAGGATACGGGCGCTCACGGGTGCATCAGAATGCGGGAGGAATGTCCGCACTCGTCGTTGCGTACCATCTCGTGGTCCCAGAGCGTTACCGCACCGTACCGGCGGGGTCTGACTGTTACACCTGGGGAGGTGTGTGGAGTCGTCAGTTCGTCCACTGTGCTTCCGTACGTTTGCAGGGGCCTTTACCACCGTTAGGTGGCCACGTACGTAGTGATGATTGCTTCCAAGTAATTGACGGTGGTAAGCAAGCCAACCGCCAACACTCGCGCGTACTTGTTTCTTTCTTCTTAGATTCGTCTTCCTCGTGGACTTGAAGCTGAGACAGCGATCCGGCGACAGAAGGACCAGTTGAAAGGGGCAGGCTACTCGGCGGGGCCTGGACTCCCTGACTTTCGTTTGTGGACTGTATGATGATTGTTTGAGGTAAATAAAAGAAGACTTTGTTGAAGTTGAAACAACTGCATGTAGCGGAGTGAAGGCGGTAATGTGGTGCAGCGTGACGTCTTGTGTGGGCGGCTGTCGATAGAAGAGTGATTTTGAGTTTCCCTACACGCTATATTTATAGCCGGCGATCGTAGCGCCGGTGCTCGTAGGCGGCGGAGGGCGGCCATTTACTAGTTGGCCAATCAGAAGGCTTGTACACGCATGAGGGCGTGTGTGTGTAAGTTTGTATGTGTGCATGCAGTTGATTTATTTAAGATCAATTTACATGGTTTATATCTTAAAACTACATACATATGTGCGTAGCACTCATCATAATGTACAGTTTTCTTGTAGGAGACACGTAAGTACAAACAAAGTTTAAAAAGGTGTAAAATTAGAATATAAAAAAAGGGACAATATCTTAAATCTAAGCTGTTATTTACAAGTATGCTCAGCGACCTCAGTATCGTTTCCCAACGGGTCGGCCTTAAAATGAACATGGACAAGACGAAAGTCATGTCGAATGTCCATGTGGCACCAGTACCGGTTGTTGTTGGGAATGATACTCTCGAAGTTGTAGACCATTACACTTACCTTGGACAGATTGTTCAGTTAAGTAGGTCCAACTTCGAGAAAGAGGTCGCCCGAAGAATCCAACTCGGACAGCGCTTGGGAAGCTACGTGATATCTTCTCATCGAGAATCCCACAGTGTCTCAAGACAAGGGTGTTTAACCAGTGTGTGTTGCCAGTGTTGACATATGGCTCTGAAACGTGGTCTCTGACTGCTGGCCTTTTAGAGAGACTAAGAGTCACTCAACGAGCGATGGAAAGAGCTATGCTCGGAGTTTCTTTGCGGGATAAAATCCGGAACATGGATATTCGGCGAAGAACCAAAGACACCGACATAGCTCATAAAATTTGCAAGTTGAAGTGGCAATGGGCAGGCCACATCGCTCGTAGAACTGACAACCGATGGGGAAGAAAAGTTCTCGAGTGGCGACCACGGACCGGAAGACGCAGCGTAGGTAGGCCTCCCACTAGGTGGACCGACGACATCGTGAGGGTCGCGGGCAACCGATGGATGCAAGTGGCGAATTGTCGTTCGGCGTGGCGGTCTAAGGGGAGGCCTATGTTCAGCAGTGGACGTTTTCCGGCTGATGATGATGATGACATTCGTGAGTGCTTAGAACCTCACGTGATACCATACGCGGACTATGTGGGCCCAAATTTCCTTTTTATGCATGATAATGCAAGAGCCCATGCGGCCGGCATCGTCAGGGAATATCTTCGGGATGTGAACATCACAGTTATAGACTGGCCAGCCAGAAGCCCAGACATGAACCCCATTGAGCACATGTGGGACGAGCTAAAAAGACGTGTTAGGGCTCGTCAGCCAGTTGTCCAGACGATGCAGGAGTTGAAAACTGCCATAGAAGAGGAATGGGAGATGATCCCTCAAAATTACATAGAGCGGTTGATAAACTCTATGCCTAATCGTATGAGAGCTGTGGTAGATGCCCATGGAGGAAACACACGTTATTAAATTAAACCTTTATTTGAAAAAACATGTTTTTTATTCAAAAATCAATTGCCTTTAACAAGGCGCATATCCGACTTGTTAGGCGTAGCTCCATGTCGTATGGTATTCTGAATTCAAATTTAAAACAATACGATCGAAAAAGATGGTAAAATGTATCAGGTTTAAAACTGCATCATCAGTTTTTGTTCAATCTAGCAATCATATTTCGGTAGGGGCCATCGAAACCTAAACTCAAAGGTGGGCCAATAGATGTGTCCAGAAGTGTATAAGGTGAAATTTGTGTTTATTCAAATTATTAAAATATTGAAGATGTTTATATATTACTCAAAACAAAATAAGGGCCACCTGGTTTTTATCGATTTATTAAATAATGTTTAAATATTACTAGTTACAATGACTGAATCTGATTAATATTAATGGTTTTACATGAAAATACACAAAATTTATATGTATTCCAATAAATCGTTAAAATAAACCAAATTGAATGAAAAGTGAGGAATTGCAGGAATGTATCAAGGTACATAAAACATAAAAAAATCGAAAAAATAACGTCTTTAATGTTCCAGTGTTCTTTTAAGCTTCTCTTTTAACTCTGTTCTGCTCATTTTATGGGAGGTGGAATGGTCTGGATTAAATACCGAACATTTTCTTTTGGGATACTCTACCAGCAAGTTTTCAGACAATTTATTGGGAATTTTACTTTCTTTTCACTCTTCTTTAACTCATCTCTTAAATGCTCAATAGAACTCAGGTAAAAATCCTGAGTGTCCACTGTAACATCGTAATTCGAGCGTAAGGGAATGTGTGCACTGTTAGTCGCGTCGTGTGCACTCGAGCATTATCCTGTTTCAAGAAGAACTCAGGTATTCCTTGCTGTGCGAATGGGATAATGTGGAGTTGCGCCACACTCTCTACGCAATTTTGAGGAGTTACAGCACCCTCGTTAAGAAGTGCGAGCTCAGTTTTGCGTGATAGAGATAACAGCCCCAGAGTATAACTCAGAACTCGCCAGAACAGTCTCTTTTAAGAGTGCAAGGATCTGAAACCTGTTGTTTAGATCTTCTCTACACTCTTATGAATAAGTTTTTATTGAAAAAAAAAAATAACCCACCAGTCATCAATAAAAAACAATGAAGCCCAGCCAAAACAGTTCAATAAATTTACTCCTTCGCAAATGTTTCACGATTTGCACCATACGCTACAGTTAACTGGAGGCAAACCAGGCATCTTCTTGAGTATTGTTAGTCTTTATGGAGTCGATTCGGAATAGTGTAGTCAATTATAGGGGTGCCTGTAGCTCGACGCAATGGAGTTTGTACGGTCCGCGCAGTAGATTTTCGCTCTATTTGTGCGGTTAAACAAACTTAATGGTTTTTTGAGAAGTTTTGTTGAGAAGTTCTTAAATGATTTTTTTTTTGTTATTTTAAAATAAACAGTTTCCAAGTTATTCGAGAAAATAGACGAAATTTGACCATGGGCTTATCTCCGAAACTACTGAACCTAAAATTTTTAAAAAAATACAGAATTCAGTTTTCTACTTATAGATTGTAGGAAAACCTATAAGAAGTCCATATCTGTATATGGGAGGTAATTTTTGGGGGGGAAAGGGAAAATTAAAAAAAAAATATTTGAAAACTGCATCGTGTGACATATCAAAAGAAAGGTCTTGTTGAGACAATCGTAAATGTATTTTTTTTGTAATTTTAAAATAGTTTCCAAGTTATTCAAGAAAATAGACGAAATTTGACCATTCCCCCCCTTATCTCCGAAACTACTGAACTTAAAATTTTGAAAAAAATACAGAAATAAGTTTTCTACTTATAGATTATAGGAAAACGTATAAGAAGTCCATATCTGTATATGGGAGGTAATTTTTGGGGGGAAAGGGGAAAATTTAAAAAAAAAATTGAAAACTGCATCGTGTGACATATCAAATGAAAGGTCTTGTTGAGACAATCTTAAATGTATCTTTTTGTAATTTTTAAATAAATTGTTTCCAAGTTATTCAAGAAAATAGACGAAATTTGACCATTCCCCCCCCCCCTTATCTCCGAAACTACTGACCTAAAATTTTGAAAAAAATACAGACATTAGTTTTCTACTTATAGATTATAGGAAAACCTATAAGAAGTCCATATCTGTATATGGGAGGTAATGTTTGAAGGGGAGGGGAATATTTAAAAAAAAATTGAAAACTGCATCGTGTGACATATCAAATGAAAGGTCTTGTTGAGACAATCTTAAATGTATTTTTTTTTGTAATTTTAAAATAGTTTCCGAGTTATTCAAGAAAATAGACGAAATTTGACCATTCCCCCCCCCTTATCTCCGAAACTACTGAACCTAAAATTTTGAAAAAAATACAAAATTTGTTTTCTACTTATAGATTATAGGAAAAATCTATAAGAAGTCCATGATATTAAAATAAAATGGTAAATCACTCAATATTGTGCGTACCAATTTGGGTCAGATTTAAAAAAACGTGATAGGTAACATCGTACGGATCCCTCTTCACGCGAGTTTAACTCGCACTTGGCCGGTTTTTTTTTAAACGTTGCCCCTCACTAGGAATTTCTCCTGTGTCGTGGGTGCGTTTACAAACATATGAATTCACATACACAAACGCCCAGACCCGAAGCAACTACTTGTAGATCATACAAATATATGCTCCGTGCGGGAATCGAACCCGCGACACTCAGCGCAGCAGTCCAATCGCTCAGCCACAGCGCTAACCGTGTCGTCATTATCATCATCATCGACATTATGTTCCGTAATCTCGTCCTCATATTTTGTACTAAGTAGTAAGCACTCTTGGGTGCTACGTCGTCACATTATTAAAAGATGAGTGTGTTCGTAAAACGAAACGTGCCCATCTCTTATTTCACGGTAACCTGGGATATCGCCGCTTGCTCATCTGTCATTGTACTTTTTTGTGCGTTGCGTTGTCACGTCAATCCAAAGGTTTTCTAGAAATATACATTATATTAAGCGAAAATTTTTAGTAATGGATATGAAAAAGGGTCAACGACGACCCAGTGACTATCATATATTCTCCATCAAAAGACGTCATAAGGAACTAAATAGACTCAAGAGAGGAATGGAGCGAAGTCGCCGGCGCGCGGCACCGACATTCCGGTAAGTCGTATTTACAAAAGCTTTTTTTCTAGCTAAAATCTACTTAAATATACTAAGGAATTAACGGCAATACATACAAATTAACCCTAGAGCTTTCACAAGAGGTCAGCCATGGGTATAACAATTGTTAATGTAGGTAATTCACGAAGTCCAGTGGACTCGCCCATAGTCATGGGCGAGTTCATTGTTGGATCTGTAAATTACCCGGCAAAACATTAAAGTTAATGTGTTGATAATATGTAGGTCAGTAGGTCGTCTTAGGGTATGTATGTAGCCAGTACCTGCCAAGATAGAGCTTTCACAAAAGGGTTAGCCGGTGGTGTGACCGTACCTACCTTTATATTTAATTCAGTGTCCCTAGAGCTTTCACGAGAGGCTAGCCATGGGAAGCCATGAGTACTCAACACCTGCCAAGATAGAGCTTTCACGTGAAATTTAAATAAATGGAAACACAAGATTATACAAAGAAGAAATAATTATTATTATAGCCTTTTTTCTCATTTGTGATACCCAAGGGTAAAAGTCTCCTCCATCCTTTTAAGAAAGAAAAATGACATCCTAAATAATTGTTGACATATAAATTGAGGAAGTGGCAGAAGCCATGAAACACAGTGAACTTTTAAAATAAAACAAGAGGATAAGTGTCAAAGAAGCCATTTGACCACTACTGTCTCTGCAATTGGACAAGTCTTAAATAGTATGTTATCTCAATAGAACTGTACTGTACACTTACTGTGTAAGTGAACTGTAATGTTCTTTTTTTGAGAAATAAATGTCTTTAAACCGGACATGAAGAAAATAGTGTGAAATTTGCACTAAAAGGTCCTGGGTCTAAATAAAGACCTAAAAATTTTTGGAAAATTCAGTAAGCCAGCAAGTGTTGTTTTAACGACGTGGTGAAAACGTGGTGCAAATATTTTGCTCAAAAACTTCATCAGCAGGGCGCAAGCTATTTGACTGACGTGTGTATGGCAATCAGTAAATAAAAGGGCATGTAAAATGATGTTGACGTGGCGATTTCGGAACAGAAACGGCTATTTCAAATTATGGTGTTGGGCAATGTTAGGTTATACAGCAGAACATCAACAGTCCCAACATTGTCCACCGATTATTGAGTACTAGGGTTGTCAACCTGTTCTTTTTTACTTGTATATTAATAAATAATTACCTAGAGGTACCTATTAATGCACAGCCCAAACCCTTTGGTGTAGAAACTTAAAATTTTGCACAGAGGTTTCGTCGACAACAGCTAATCAATACCTAAATGTATAATACTACCATACGAGCAATCCATACTATCCTCTCATCTCATAATGTCCTCTTCTCAAAATGTCTAACAATGTCTTATGTACACGGAATCTTTTCTTAAATTTGAAAAATATGGCCGCCATTTTGAACTTCTTTGATAATCTGTGGTTTTTTGATTCCGAACTTCTGGTAATGGACCGATTACCTTCAATTTTTTACGTTGTTACAGGATAGGTAAGCTTAAACCTCGTATTAAAATTCGGAAACCCCGCAGAAAATTAGGAGCTCGGCCATACAGAAACTATACGACAGTAATGTTGGAATTAGCAGTTGAATCTGTGGCCAATACAAAAGTTACGTCGAGGGATGCTGAGAAACAATTCGGTATACCAAGGCGCACAATTATAAACAAAGTTAAAAGTTTTCACATAAAAGCCGTTGGATCCCCAACGAGACTAACGCAGACGGAAGAAGATAGACTGATAAAATTAATAGATTCTGCTGATTTTGGGAGCTCTCTTACAAAGCTTGATCTGCGTATCATAGTGCACAATTATTTAAAAAAAAATGGAAGACAAACATCTATTGGCCCACCTTAGAGTTTAGGTTTCGATGGCCCCTACCGAAATATGATTGCTAGATTGAACAAAAACTATTGATGCAGTTTTAAACCTGATACATTTTACCATCTTTTTCGATCGTATTATTTTAAATTTGAATTCAGAATACCATACGACATGGAGCTACCCCTGTGATGTAGCATGTATTTGAAGTATGTATGCTTGTGTGCGTGCTTATAATAATGTCCATTGGACCAAATATACTCGGTATTCAATCAGCATTACAGATGTTTCATTTTGTCTAAGTCCCGTCATTATATGGCGACCGTGACATTTGATCTTGGATCGACTTAATCATGGCTGCGATTGGTCCGGATTGTGTCAATCTGTGTAAAAGTCGTCTAGTTACGTATTTTATAAAAGACAATCATCATCATGTGCCAATCTAAGGTGCAAAGTGAGGAAATATTTTTAAACCAAAACAGTGCCAGTGGAAGACTTTAAATTTCATCTGTCAGCCATAAGCATAGTGCTAATGGTCATATGAACAATATTGTTCCTCGGATTCTTGTGTATTGGCTACAGGCTGTATAAAAAATGCCATCAAACTTGGATGAGAGACCAATTAACACGTCATGTCCTGAGGCGTTCTAATCGAACCAGGCATTATCGGAGTCAAGGAGTACCAGTTATATGCGAAGATTGTGATTGCAGAGCTACCAATTCCTGCAAGGGAACAACAGTAAAGTAACGAGTGGAAAGGCCTATCTAAAACGGGAACCAGATGACTACGGCTAAGAAGATTTTGTGTGATTGTGTAATGAAAATGTGTCAAAGTGCTTTACAGTGAATCGATGTATGTGTAGAAATCTATGTGAATAATCATATCTATATCAGTTTTATAATGGACCGTAATGTATGAACACTTAATTAATTTAAGTACTGAGCTTATTAAAGTAAAAACATATTTGGTGAAAATCGGGCCAGGTAGGCGTAAAGGTGAAATTGTGTTGAAAAAATTAAAAGAAGCTGATAATTTAGTTAGTTTAATTGTAGTTTGGAAGAGTTAAAAGCGTTGAAACCCAAATTAAAGGAGGATGAATCTTTAAAATTTAATGAGCATATTTCACAGTTTTATACTTTATACGGCAGCATATTAGACTCATGCAGTAATTCATCTGTAGAGAAATACACTAGTAAGGCAGAAAATATGGCTAAATTCGATCTGAAGGTTGCATTGAATTTATTACCAGTTTTGAAAGATGATGAGGCTAGTACGAAGCAGCTCATTGACGGTATAGAATATTATCAATCCGAGCTTGACCAGGAAGGCCAAAATAAATTAATTAACTTTGTTTTGAAAAGTCGTTTATCACAGGCGGCTAAACTAAAACTAGACAATAAATATGAATCAGTTGACGGTTTGATCAAGGCTATGAAAACTCATCTGTTGCCCAAAAAGTCGGCAACGGCGCTTCAACACAAATTATTTAATCTGCGACAAAACGATATCTCTATAGACGAGTATGGTAAACAAATTTCAGATTTATTTGTAGATTTAACCATCTCTCAATCCGAAGGCAATGAGACCAGTTTTAGTGTGTTGAAGCCAATAAATGAAAAACAAGCTACAAAAAGTTTCGCAGATGGTTTGAGAAACAGGCGGTTGAGCACCATAATCGCAGCAAGGAATTATTCGTCTCTGAGTGATGCTGTTCAAGCTGCTATAGATGAACAAATGACATCCCCGTCGACATCAGGTGATATTTTGGCTATGCGTTATAATAATAGAAATAACTTTTATCAAAACAGGAATTTTAGAGGTCGGTTCAGGAATAGAGGCCAGCATACACCAGGGCGCGGACAGGTGCCAGATCAGGGTATTCAATCTCAGCAGCATTACAGATGTTTCATTTTGTCTAAGTCCCGTCCTTATACGCCTAACAAGTCGGATATGCGCCTTGTTAAAGGCAATTGATTTTTGAATAAAAAACATGTTTTATCAAATAAAGGTTTAATTTAATAACGCGTGTTGCCTCCATGGGCATCTACCACAGCTCTCATACGATTAGGCATAGAGTTTATCAACCGCTCTATGAAATTCCGCTCTATAAAAAGTGGATTTAGAGCGGCTGGGGAATTTATCCACTAAATCCAAGACAGGTTCTGAAAGGAATTCCAGACTTCGATGCAGATTTTACGCGTTACTCCATCGACGAGACTTTGCTTGATTACTTGAAGCAGACAAGAACACCCAATCCAATGAAGACTTCAAGAAATAAAAAGATTCATGTAGAGCCTGGACAATCTGTCTCCATTTCAGATTTTAACACCGAAAATTTAATGAACAAAAATAAAATCAAGGAGAAAGAATCAAAGAAAACAAGGAAAGACCGTGAAATATAGAAAAATGAACACCAAAATTAAATTAAATCAAATTAGAAACTATGAGAAACTTTTTGAAAAAACAGGTGAGTGTGGCGTGTAAACGTTTTAAAAACCGTTTGAGCATCGGTGCGGGTCTCAACAGTGTACCAACTATAAAGTTAGGCTCGAACAGTTAATACGCAACACTAATTACTAATAAAATGGATAGTTTAATAATAGGACAATTAAACCTTCACAATGATAGGGTGGCAACTTCTGAATTGGACAAATTAATTATCGATTACAAATTAGACATTGTACTGGTTCAAGAACAATACCAAAACACGCGCTTACGTCACAAGGTAGTTCCGTTGGATAGCAAGGCACGTGTCGCGTTCTTCTAACTTTACAGTAACGTCTTTACGTAATCTCATGACGCCTCACTGTGCAGTTGCGGAAGTCTCATCCGCTACTTTTAAAGTTTACGTTGTCAGCTGCTATTTTCAATATTCAGAACCTGTTGCTCCTCACATACATAACCTCCGTCACGTCTTGCGGTCACTCGCGGGCTGCAAAGTTATCGTAGGCGCAGACGTTAATGCGTCTTCGTCCCTTTGGTATGGCAAAGTCCGGTCCACGGATTACGTACGGCGTTGCGCTGTTGAAGACTTCATTGCTGAAATGAACATTACTATTAATAACACCCCCGACGCACCACCTACTTTTTGCTGCCAAATGGGCGAATCTTGTATTGACGTCACACTTTCTAGTGCAGACGTACGCTTGGACAGGTGTCCTACCGGACGCGTCTTGCTGTGATCATCGCATGATCGTGTACGAATTTGTTCCGGTTTCTACTCATGGTTCTTCACATGTAATTGGTAACTTTAGGTATAAAAGTAAGGGTGCTAATTGGGAATTCTTTAGATCGATTTTTGCGTGTCATGCCAAAGATTTCACTCGTGATGGGCTGTCAGCTGAAGAAAGTGCTGAAATTATGTCAGACACCTTCACTTACTGTGCTGACATTGCCATTGGTCGCGGACCTATGACCAATATACGTAAATGTGATTGGTGGTGTGACTACCTAACCGAACAACGTAAAACCTATCGTCGAGTGCGTAAACATCTTAATAAGCTTAAAAAACGTCAAGTCACCCGAGACTCACTAACCTCTGCTTTAAATACATTTAGAGTTACCAGGTCCCGTTACAGGGCTTCGGTTGAAAAATGTAAGGCTAATTTGTTGCGTAAAGTAGTGGATAAATTAGAAAAAGAAGGTCCGTGGTCTCCTTTATATCATGAGCTTAAAGCCAATCGATCTGTCGACCTCGCGTATGTTCAGAATATTAAAGTAAATAATAAACACACCACCGGTATTGAAGAAACAACGGAAATTTTATTAAATACTCTTATCCCTGATGATTCACCTGTTAATGATAATGACTACCACCAACAGATTAGAGCATGGGCTACAATTCCGCCTAAATCACCAGCGTCAGACCTTCCATCCACTGACGAATTCATTAATGTTGTTAGGAGACTGCCCCTTAACAAATCATCAGGTGAAGATAAAATATCTAATTGTATGATAAAAGAAGCGTGTAAAACAGCGGGTGACGCGATATTAACTGTTTACAATCGGTGTATTGCTGAAGGCGTTTTTCCTCGTACATGGAGACATGGCTTTATACGAATAATACCTAAAAGCGGCGACAAGCCACCAGATGACCCTAAGTCTTACCGGCCCATAACATTATAACCATCTTTGGGAAAGCTCTTGGAGCGTCTTATCGTCCCACGATTGTTACCGGACGGGCCCAAATTCCATAAAAACCAATTCGGTTTTACTATCGGCAAATCAACCATTGACGCGGCACTTTCTGTTAGAAAAATAGTTAATACTTCCGAGCACAAGTACGTAGTTGGAATCTTTCTAGATGTTTCCGGGGCTTTTGATAACGCATAGTGGCCTATGCTACTCCTTAAGAGCTCCTTAGCTCGTGGTTGCTATAATAATTTTATTATATTTAATCTTCTTTGTTCGTACTTTTCTAATGGTTCCGCGAAACTTAAACTCGGACATCATTCCGTATCGAAACCTCTTACCATGGGCTGTCCTCAAGGTTCGGTTATCGGTCCTCATTTATGGAATATAGGCTTCGATGATTTCCTCGCGATTCCAGTTCCAAGTGGTTGTTCTTTAACTGGTTATGCGGACGATGGCCTTCAGCTCATTCAGTCGAGTACTCGTGCTGGACTCGAGAATTTGGCTGACACTTGCCTACGATTAATATCTCAGTGGGGCGATCGAAACCGTCTGACTTTTGCACCACAAAAAACATATCAGCTTATTTTAAAAGGTGACCTTAAATCGTGACCTAGTATTAAATTCAATAATGTTCCCGTTAAGAGAAAGCAATCGGTGTGCTATCTTGGTTTAGTCTTAGAGAGGAATTTCACATTCATAGAACATATAAAAACAGTTGGTAAAAAAGCTAAAAATAACTTTTTGCCCTAACGAGAATATCTAAATTTACTTGGGGTTTGTAATTTTTAACCTTAAAAACTATTTATGGGGCTACTTACTTGGGCTGTGTGTGCTACGGAGCACCTGTTTGGGCCGATAGGGCCACCATAGGGGCGGCACGACGTAAATTGCTTCAAAGCCAGCGCTTGGCTTTGTTATTCTTAAGTAAAGCGTATAGGACCGTCAGTACTGAAGCTTTACCGGTACTTGCTGGTGTTCTTCCAGTACATCTTGAAGTGCAGCGACGTACTGCAATGTACTTTTCCGCACGGGAGACCACTGACGCTGATTCCTACCGCAACGAGACCGTGATAAGATATCTAGATTATTCAAACCCCAGAGCGACGTCTGGGAGGATCTTTTATCCGAATGGCAAAATAGGTGGGATAATTCTATCAAGGGGCGGCACCTCCACCAGTTCTTCTCATCCGTTCGTGAGCGGCTGGCTAGGACGTGGTTGGAGGTGGATCACTGTGTTGGCCAATTTCTCACGGGACATGGTAACTTTAAAAGTAAATTGTTTTCCTTTAAGCTTGTTCCCTCGCCTTTTTGTCAATGTTCGTCTCCTGACTGTGAATATGAACAATTAGCTCATCATATTCTTTGAGAGTGTATTCTTTTGGCAGAACGAACGCAATATTATGTTGCATGCTGTTCAGATTACATCTGGAGTCATTTATTATACGGACTTTGTGGAAACTCGAACAAACTTCCGTGCGTTCAAGCGTTTTTGCCATACCTATTATTGGAATCAAATATAGCAGCTCACAATTTAGGACCCATTAATATTAGTAGTCATTTTTACCCGTGGTGCAAGGCAACTGGGCTTCTCCCAGTTGTAATGTCCCTTTGTGCCTATTGGCCTTGCTTTGTTTTGTCTCCTGCTTGCATGGAGGGAAGTGGAAACATATTTTTCCAACTCCTCCACTATTCTTTTCTGATTAATTTCGTGCAGGATCCAAGACAAGTAAATTCATTCTCCGGGACACGTCGAGCTTCATTGTCTCGGCGCTTTTCTGGTGGTTGCCACTGTTGATTCTGGCTCTCGGGAGTTGCAGTGGTTTGGGAATAGCGTGGTGGGTTTGTCCCAATAAAAAAAGATAGCAAGTGGATATTTACTAGAAAAGAAATGCGCGACAAGGAAATATGTAAAGCAAGATTGGTAGTAAGAGGATTTCAGCAAAAAAAAAGGGGCGAGGGTCCTCAATAAAACCCAAGCTCCGGCAGAAACGAGTTGCATCTCAAATTAACAATAGTGTAGTGTAATAAAATAATAACCGGGTTTGGTCGTGATCCTTACTGGCAAACATATAAAATTGTCAGTTTTGTTATTCGGTCGTCCATGTAAAAGTAGTTCGAAATAGTAGTATCTTCCCCCATTTCTCAAAGACGCCTGGACCGATTTGGAAAATTCTTTTTTTGTTTGAAAGGTTATTCTTTGCAGGTGGTCTTATAATGAAAAGGTCAGACAAACATTTTTTTTTTTAATTGTTCTCTCATTTTTTTTTTGACCTGTTGATTACGAAAAGTAAATCATTTCAGTGAAAAAAAGAATTTTCAAAATCGGTAAAGGCGTCTTTGAGAAATAGAGGAACATATGTACTACTACTACGAAGTACTTTTTATATGGACGACTGAATAACAAAACTTTCAATTTTTATATGTTTGCCAGTAAGGATCACGATCATTCCTGGTTATTATTTTATTACATTATTCTATTGTTAATTTGAGATACAACTCGTTTCTGCCGGAGCTGGGTTTTTTTCTATGAAGCCTGAGCATTCTCCAAGACGTTTATTCACCGGTTTTGAAACTGCACAGATTGAAAGTGTTGTTGTCAGTAGCAGCAAACAGAGACTATAATATTCATCAAATGGATGTTAAAGGAGCTTTTCTTTATGGTAGAATAGATGAAGATGCTTAAAGCCCCTTCAAGGATTAAATATACCAGATGGTCAGGTACTAAAACTAAATAAGTCACTATATGGATTAAAGAAATCTCCCAAATATTGGTATGAAAAATTTAACGAAGTTATAACTACTTATGGTTTTGAGAGATCTAAAAATGAGTATTGTTTGTATTATATGAAAGATATATACTTATTAATTTATGACTACGATATTTTAATTTTTGGGCTTAACACTAACGAAATAGAAAATGTAAAAAGCTTTCTGTCAGAAAAAATTGGAATGAAAGATATGGAAAGTAATATTTTAACTTATTAGGGAATTTCTATTTTAAAACAAAATAGACAAATCTATCTTAATCAAACGAAGTATTTACAAAATGTATTAAAGAAATATGGTATGCAAGATTGTAAGGGCATGGACACACCTATGGATCCTAATTTACAACTAGACATAAACACTGATATAGATATGACATTAGAAAACCATTGTAGATCACTCATAGGATCTTTAATGTATTGTATGGTGGGCACTAGACCAGATTTAGCTACAGCTGTTTCATACTTGAGCTGATTTCAAGGAAAACCTAGTGTAAAACTTGTAAAAGCTTTAAAGCGAGTTCTTAGATATATAAAACAAACACATAATTATCAGTTAATTTATACCAATTGCAATATTAATAATACTCTAGTAGGCTATGTTGATTATGATTTTGCTAGAAGCATGGACAGAAAGTCCAATAGTGGTTATATTTTAAACTTTATGGTAATACTATTTCTTGGAAGTCTAAAAAACAAAATAATGTCACTTTAAGTACTACTGAGGCTGTATTACATTAGCTACATTAGCTTTGTGTGAAAGTTCTGTAGAGGCTTGCTGGTTAATTAAATAAATTAAATTACTTCAAAGATGTAAATGTTAACTACTTTTGAAAATAATTAGAGTACTTGTTTATAATCCTGATCAGAAATGTCTCAAACATATGGATATAAAATATAATTTTATTAAGGAAAAGGTAGAACAGGGACTCAAAGAGGTGATTTATATTCCTACAAATAAACGGTTAGCAGACTTAATACTACTCATCTATTTAGAAATTTTGTTACTTTGTTGGGTTTGGAAGATTGTAACATTGAGGGAGAGTGTTGAGGAAAAGGACAATGTTCCAATTCCAAACTCGTATAATTATATAATCTATGGTTTAAGAAGTTAATTGTCTATGGTAATGCTGCTACAAAAATGATTGTAAAAGGGAAATAGTATAAATAAAAATAAATAGTACAAAGTGTCTACATCAACTCGTTTATTATTCCTCGACCATATAAAACAAGTTAGCTATGCAAAATTTATAATTTGTGTACTGATGTGAAATATTGTACGAGTGCGTCAGATTTTTTTCATGTCTGAATTACTTACATTGATTAAGTCTTTGTATAGATCCTTCTTTTTCTGTCTTTACCATTTTGTTTGGTGTCTTTTTGTTTCCCTCTTCACCATACTCATGTTTCTTTGCCAGCCACACAGGCCATAAAATTTTATCCTTTAGATTAAAATCAGTTTCATTAGCAATAATGATATTGTCTTTACAAGATCCACAGAAACCATATATGCAAGTCTTAGAAGATAGGTCACAAACCAATTTCGACGTAATATCATTGAGGTCATTCATCATCATCATCAGCCTATAATCTTCCCACTGCTGAGACACAGGCCTCCTCTCTGTGAGAGGGAGTGGGCTATAATCCACCACGCGGGCCCAGTGCGGGTTGGTAGATGTCACATGTCTTCGAATTTTTGGTTCTAGGACATGCCGGTTTCCTCACGTTGTTTTCCTTCACCGTTTTGAGAGCAGTGGTGATGAAATAAATTACACAAAGTAATGCGCCTGGCGGGGTTAGATCCCACGACCTACAACTCGTAAGTCGGGACCGATATCACTGGGCCACCACTGCTCAGTCGGTTTTTGAGGTCATTGCTTTCAAGGATTCCCAACTGCTTAAATTTCTTTACCATAAATTACATATTAGAGCCTGCGATTTTAGGTGTGAGTATATTAAATGGTCAACATATTTTAATGTGCTTAATGAAACCTTTCCACCCTCAGAAAGATATTTTTGATGCAGTTTTTTTATAGTAGCCAATAGATATTATCTTCTCTGTAATTTTAGTTTATTTTTACTTTTACACTCTTTTTTCCTGCCGTTGCACGACTATTATCATCTCTGTTATAAAATGTATTAATTTCGTTCAATATTCTGTCTTTCCTTATTTTTCTGTCTCTATTGTTTCTGATGTTATTTTTGAGCCCCAGTGTATGTGTAAGTTTATTTTTTAATTTGAGTTTCTTAACTATTTCTCTAGTTACAATTTTTTTCAAAGTTTTCTTTTTCGTTCCAACAGAATTTTTGTATTCTTCCTTTAGTGATTTTGACAAAACATTGTGTTCCAAAGGCTTCCTTTTCACTACCTGTTTTTGCGAGTCGTCAATATTCATTAAATTTTCGTTTATGAAGCTTTCGGCTTGCTTCATAGGTGTTTCTGAATCGTCATTACCAATCCCTTCACTTATGTTATTATGATGTAGTGTAGGTAGATGAATAGTTTTTTTTGAAGGCGGTTAAAATATGTAATAAAGTGTTTCAAGACAGAAAATAAAAACAAATTTTACTTTCTAATCAGCCTTTTAATTGCACATGAGAATTATAGTAATCATATACATATATTTTGCCAATATAGTTATTTAAGCAATACATATATTTTGCCAATATAGTTACTTAAGCAGACACATTACAGTAAGGGTCTGACTTTCAAACTGAACAATTCAATGGATGTAATTAGTCTGAATCGCTCATTAAATCCTTAAGTATTTCTGAATCGTTTTTGTAATAGGATGGTCTCCGCGACTTCGTTTGAATTTGCAAACCACTTGGACTTGGATGGTTAATTACAGTCTTCAAAATGTTTAAACGAGTATTTTTAGAAACAGGTTTCAATCGTAATGGTATTTTATTTTTCATGGTAATAAAATACTCCTGCTTAAATTTTTCGTTGGCGATAATTTTTATTTTCTCTCTCCTATCTTCAGGACATAAAGCTTTAGGTTTACACAAAGCCTCTTCGTGTATGGTATTATCAATCAATTGCTTCAATTCCAAGTTCTCACTGAAATATAAATCGTCAAATTGTGAATTGTCGTTTTGCGGAATCTCAACTTCTTCCTCGAATAACGTAATGTCCTCAAACACTACGGGCATTGTTTCTATATCTGCAACTTCTATTCTAGGCATTGTTCTAGTATCTGCATCTTCTATTTTAGGCATTGTTTCTGTATCTGCAACTTCTATTTTACCTTCTTCGGTTCCATTTATGTATTGGTATCTTCTTTTAGTTTTTTTTTCCGCTTTGCCTTTCTTAGTCTTTACGCATGTTATTGTAGTGGTTTCAGCAGTTTTCATTTTCTTAGTATTTTCCAAATTATCCTCCTCTGTGTCCACATACTCTTCAGTTTCAGTGCCAACACTTCTTCCTGGAATCACATCTAATTTTCTTTTTGATTCAGTTACATTCATAGTACCATATCTCACTTCCTTGAGAAAATCACGGACAGATTTTTCCACAGCATCTTCTTTGTTTTCATTATTATTTTCCTCAGGTAATCTACCCGAAATCTGATTTTCATTAATGGGCCATATGCCTGTTTTTCTGAAACCAGCCAAAATATTATCTTTGGCATTTTGGTTGAGATCAATTGTAAGTTTTTTCAAAAGTTCTGGAAACCATCCTTTTGGAACCGATGCTTGGGTCTTTCCATCGGTTTTCTTCAATTTTAAAAGAATGTTGCGCCACGCAATCTTCATCGGACGGAAAAGGCCACATCTAATGGTTGTGTCAGATGCGTACTATTTGCAGGTAAAAAACAAACGTAATGTTTTCTTCGTGACACAACTTAATAACATCTAATGATAGATGCGAGAGTAGGTTATCACCTATGAGGCACTTCTTCCCCTCTTTACCTCTAAAATAAGGCAATGCGGTTGATTTAATCCAATACTCGAAAATAGTTGCGTCAAACCATCCGCTTGCCGACCGATTATATCGCGTTCCTGGTGGCCCATTTTCGGTCCAAGTATCTTAAAGGTTTTGAGCCTTGTAGACTACATATGGTGGCAACAATTCACCGGCGCACAGACAGGTATTTGGCCCTAAAAGTCGGGCGAAATCCATTTTTTTTTGTTTTAGTTAGACGCCGTTTTTTATTATTTCTCGAAATACAATGGTATCTCCAATAGCGTGAACCGGACGCGCTAGAGCCTTTCCCCCGCTCCATGCGCTCAGTCAAAAATTACCGTTTGCTTGCTGTGGTCGTGTAATTATTCGATACGCTCAAATTTCATTGTTTTCAAATATTAAATTTAGGCTTAGGGGGACACTCGCCTCTGGTACGCGGCCCAATTTACACGGTGTAGGAACAGTAGTACAACAGTAAACTGGGCCGAATGTGTGGGCGAGAATACCCTGTCAATTTCTTTTGAATTTCTACTATGAATCTTACACAACCAGGTATGTACTTATTATTTTATTTGGTATTGTTGTGAAAAGAGGGAGTTTTCGTACCTTTAGCTCCATTAGTAACTAATTCTTAAAAAGTTCCATAAAATACGCATTTCAAAGAATCTTGTCAATTATACGTCGCCAATTCAAGCAGAAATGGTCAGCTGCCCGCAATACCAAAGCCAGATTCCTAGAAGCGATAGCGATGGCTCAAGGGCACCATATCGCTACCAAAAGCAGGTACCTATTTACGTTAACAATTCTTTTGTTTCGAACATTATTATATTTCATGGATCAGAACAGTGACTTTAGTGGTCCAGGTAGACCTCAAAAGTCGTTTTCAGACTTATGTGAAAGGAATAAAAGGCGAAAAACTGAAAATCTTCGAATATCTGACTTAGATGTGCTGGCATACGCAATACAAATGAAATTGCGAGAAACTAAGGAAGTCGAAGCATCAAAAATCGTAAAGGTTCTTACCAAAAGCCCCCGGAAAGCAAAAAAATATGCAGCAGCGATAAAAGAACAAGCAGCTGAACAAGAAAAAGAAGTTTCAACGAAATTGGCACACCTTCGTTCCCTGTTTATGTTTGTTGAAGCTGGGCTTACCCAGGTCCAATACGAAGTGGTTCGAGACACGAATCCAGGCTTTTACCTATGCTATTCGATTCTTAAGAAGTTGAAGAAAGAATGTTACCCCGAAATCCACAGCATAACTGAGACCTGTGCCGAAGTAAGAGTACAAAGCTTAATGGATCACACCATTAAGCGATTATTATTGCATCTTGGTAAGGAGGTCTTGGAGTAACCGACTGAATCTGAAAAGCAGTCCTTTCTGCTCATCAGCAAATGGGGCTGTGACGGATCTCAGCAGATTCAACATAAAATGAAATTTGCAAATGAGACTGATTCCCACGCCAACATTTTTCAAAGTTCTGTCGTTCCACTCCAACTAGTCTATGGATCGGAAAGAAAAATTATATGGCAAAACCCAACTCCGTCATCACCACGATATTGCAGACCAATACGCATACGATTTATGAAAAAACACTGACGTGACTAATGAGGAAATCGAGTACGTAGAAAATCAAATAAAAGAACTGAGCAAAACCAAGATCGACGACATATCCGTCAAACATAAAATAGTTTTAGCAATTTTTATTTATATATTATATATTTTATACCAAATATATAATAATTTGCAGTTGCCATCCCAAGAACAACCAGGAAATAAAAATGATCCAAACTACGGTAATGTTCCTATAGAACCAAACACATCACAAAGTGGAATAGATAGTTTCTTTGATATGCGGTTTAGGGAACGTCAGAGACAACGACCTACAGACGCAAGTACCCGGTTAGAAAACTCTTTAATTGATTTCTTAAATCAGCCGCGGTTGCCTACAAATGAGAACATTTTAAAATATTGGCATAAAAAGAGGTTCACTGATCCACAACTTTATTATTTATCCAATATAGTGTTGGCTATGCCACCAACGCAAGTTAGTGTCGAAAGATTGTTTTCTTCGCTAAAAGAATCATGTCCAATTTTGACCTGAACATTTTAAAACGAGTCTAGTGATGTATATCAACGAGGTGGACAGACGACCTTGTAAAGGTCGCCGGAAGACGCTGGATGCAGGTCGCTTCCAACCGGTATATGTGGAGATCTAAAGGGGAGGCCTATGTTCAGCAGTGGACGTCCTATGGCTGAGATGATGATGATAGTGATGTATAATATCTTAAAAAATGCATTTTTTGTGCTTCTTTCATATTGCTTATTTGAATTTTCAAGTAACACCAGGAAAAAAAAACGTTGTTACTATGTTTATTTTCATCATTTAAACCTCAATAGACTTTTGGAAACGGAACGTGTTTTATGAACGTTCCTTTTCAGAGAATACGAAAAACTGGTTCGTTCGAGTCATTGTGGTTAATGAATATTCAAAATAATCATTTGGTATTTTTTTTTACTATATGATGACTTTTGTAAAGAAATATACGCAATTACTATAACAATAGTTTTATTTGTACGGAGCAACACATTTTACAACTTCACAGTTTCCGCCATTAGAATAGAGAGAGATAGCAACAACTACGTCACAATAGTTCTGTCTCTGTTTATTAGATTGCATTCCGTTCTACACCCCCCTTCAATGTAATAAACAGAACTCACACAAAATCATACTATAACTTAAAAATCTTTTCAATAAAATAACACAGATACTTATTCTCACTTTAAACACAAACATAAAACCAAAACCTTAAATTGCTTATAAACAACCTAACTTTAACTCAAAGTTGAATGCCACACATCTTAACAAATTTTAGTAAAGAATCTTTCTTTAAAGGTTTTGTGAACATATCAGCTACCTGTTCAGTAGTACTTACATACTTCACATTTATCTTATCCTGTAATATTAATTCTCTTACAAAATGAAACTTAATATCTATATGTTTCAATCTTTTAACACTATTAGTATTAGCAACAGTTATAGCAGATTGATTATCACATAAGATTGTAACTGGGGATACATTAGAAATATTAAAATCAATCAGTATATTTATAAGCCAACACGCCTCACTTGCTGACATACTTAGAGCTACATACTCTGCCTCGGTAGATGAAATACTCACAGTACTTTGCTTTTTAGAGCACCAAGAAATTAAGCAATTAGAAAACATAAAACAGTAACCAGTTGTAGACTTTCTGTCTTTGATGTCACCTCCCCAGTCAGCATCACAATAACCCACCAAGTTTTCACCATCACACTTATATACCAGCTTATAATTTATTGTATGTTTAATGTATCGCAGAACTCTTTTCAAGGCTATTAATAACATTTCACATGCACAGTCTTGATACCTGCTTAATTTTGACACCACAACACAAAGATCAGGTCTTGTGCCTGATACTGCGTACATCAAACATCCAATAATTTGTCTACACAATTTTTCCATTTTTATATCTACTTCACACTTATTTTCCAATAATTTCATATCAAAATTTTGATCCATAGGAGAACTTATAGGCTTACAGTAATGTTACATTTTTTAAAAATATTTTCTAAATAGGTTTTCTGACACAACTCTGTTACCCCACTTTTAAAATTCTGCTTTACATTTATCCCTAAAAACTTAGAAATCAAACCCAAATCCTTCATTTCAAATTCCTTATTTTGACATTGACTTAAGGTCACAAATCTGACTTTCACAAGTCCCAAATATTAACAAATCATCGACATAAACTATTAAATAAATCTGTTCTTTACCATTACATTTTGAATACATGCATGAATCACACTGTGATCTTTTAAAACCTTTTCTGATCATAACAGAATTAAACTTATCATTCCAATATTTTGGTGATTTTTTAAGTCCATACAAAGCCTTATTTAATTTGACAATATTATTGCCATCATCATATGCCCCTTCAGGGGGGGGGGGGGTCCGGACCTGTCCTGTCCGTGTGGTGTCCGGACATAAAGAATAGCACCACCCCATATCTTCCAATGGGTGTCGTAAAAGGCGACTAATGGACCTTAAGACCCAGTGCATGGTATCAAGCACCTTGGGTCACCCGAATGGTGGCGGGTAAACCACCAACAAACGCATTCCCAAAGAGGGTTAGTGTCAGGCAGGCGGCCGGCTATAAAATCAAAGCCAAAACCCTTAGTAACATGTCTAGAGAAAATGAGATGCGCGATAGGGCTAGGGCGTACCCCGCAGGCGACGCGCAGGAGCAGCACCCGGCCCCTGCGGGAAATGGACAAGGGTTGTCGCACCAACCCGGGCGGGTGCGACGTAAGAAGCGAGCTCGGGAAGAAAGAATGAGGTATGCTAGTTGGAATGTTGGGACAATGACTGGAAGAGCTAGAGAGTTAGCAGATGTAATGAAAAGAAGAAGAATAAATGTGGCGTGCTTGCAAGAAACTAAATGGAAGGGTACGAAAGCGAGGGAAATTGGGGAGGGATACAAGTTCTTCTACTGTGGAAGTGATGGAAAAAGGAATGGCGTGGGAATAGTGTTAGATAGTAATTTGAAAGAAAGTGTGATGGATGTTAAAAGAATTAATGATAGATTGATAGCTGTGAAAGTCATGTTAGGGAATGTTGTACTGAACGTGATTAGTGTGTATGCTCCACAAGTAGGATGTGAGGAAATAGTGAAAGAGAAGTTTTGGGAGGATTTTGATACAGTTTTAATGACCATCCCGGTGCATGAGGAATTAATTATTGGAGGTGATTTTAATGGGCATGTGGGAAGAATGAAAGGAAGTTATGAAAGAGTACACGGGGGATGGGGTTTCGGGAATTTAAACAATGAGGGGGAAACTATGTTGCAATCAGCTACTGCATTTGATCTAGCAGTAGCTAACACCTGGTTCCAAAAAGCCGATGGACACCTAGTAACATATAAGAGTGGGGCACATAGTACACAAATAGATTACTTCCTTGTTAGACGCAACAACATAAAGCACGTCAAGGACTGCAAAGTGCTACCGGGAGAAGATTTGGTCTCACAACATCGTCTCCTGGTTATGGAAGTAGCCTTACAAATAAGGTTTCTAAAACATAAAGAGCGCCCCCCTCCTAAAATAAAATGGCATATGCTAGAGAAGAATGATTGTGCTGGAGAATTAAGAGAGCGAGTGGTAAATAAAATGATTGAGATGGGTGATATGAACGACAAGGGCGTAAATGAATGTTGGAATGAGATAGCTCAGTGTATTAGGAGCGCAGCAAAAGATATCTTGGGAGAGACGAAAGGAAGGGGCACGATAGATAGGGATACATGGTGGTGGTCGACAGAGGTACAGAATGCTTTGAGGGAAAAAAAGAAGAAATTTAAGGAATGGCAGAGCATTGGAAATGAGCATGTTAGTTTGAAAGCTGAAAGAAAGAGTGAGTATGATGCTCTTAAGAAAAAAGCTAAAAGAGCTGTGGCTACAGCGAAAGCAAATGCCCAAAAAAAGCTCTATGACACCTTGGATACTCCAGCAGGCCAAAAACAGCTATACCGGCTTGCTAGAGCTAGGGAGAGAAAGGCGAAGGATGTTTGTCAGGTAAAGTGCGTAAAAGACGATGCTGGAATGATTCTGTCGGAAGATGAGAAAATTAAGAATAGGTGGAAGGGTTACTTTGAAAGACTGATGAATGAGGAGAATGACTGGAGTGGTGTGCTTGAAAGTAAACCAGTAAATAAGGGATTAGTAAGAAGAATAAGTGTGGATGAAGTGAGGAATGCGGTGAGTGGAATGAAGAATGGTAAGGCATTAGGACCGGACGGAATACCTGTTGAAGTGTGGAAAATATTGCGGATGGATGGTTGGACGTGGTTAGCTTTATTCTTCAATAAGCTGATGCTGGAAGAAGCCATACCTGACGAATGGTGTAATAGTTCGCTAGTGCCCATTTTTAAAAACAAAGGTGATGTGCTGGAATGCAATAATTATAGAGGAATAAAGCTAATATCACACAGTATGAAAGTTTGGGAGAAAGTTATTGAAAGGCGACTGAGAGAGGAGAGCGAAATTTCACAGAACCAATTCGGTTTTATGCCTGGTCGGGGTACGACGGATGCCATCTTCGCTATCCGCCAACTGTGCGAGAAATACAGAGGTGCGCATAAAAACTTGCACATGGTGTTCGTCGACCTGGAAAAGGCATACGACCGGGTGCCCCGTGAGGTTCTGTGGTGGGCCCTTAAGGAGAAAAGTGTACCTGGAAAGTATGTACAGTTGATCCGTGCAATGTATAGTCGATGCAGTACCCAAGTCCGGTCTACAGCGGGCACTACCGGCAGCTTCAATGTAGCGGTTGGCTTGCACCAAGGGTCGGCTCTCAGCCCGTACCTCTTCCTGATGATAATGGATGCTCTGACGTCGGACATCCAGGAAGAGGCCCCCTGGTGCATGCTGTTTGCCGATGACATTGTGCTGATTGCCGAGAGCGGCCTAGAGGTCCAGAACAGATTGGAGGTGTGGTGGCAAAGACTGGAGAACGTTGGCCTGAAATTGAGCAGAACCAAAACAGAGTATTTGTTTTGCGATTTTGGCGGTCTCTCCAGTCCTGTGCCCATTACTCTTGCAGGAACGCCCATACCAGTCTGTTCCGACTTTCAGTACCTCGGGTCGCTTGTCCAAGGAGACGGCGATGTAGACCGAGACATAACACACCGGATCAACTCGGGATGGATGAAATGGCGACAGGTCACCGGAACAACTTGCGACCCACGGATGCCCCTCAAGTTAAAGGGGAAAATATACAAATCCGTGATTAGACCTGTCGTATTGTATGGATCGGAATGCTGGGCTGTGAAAAAGATGGATGAGAAACGATTGCAGGTAGCGGAGATGAGGATGTTGAGATGGATGTGTGGAGTGACAAGAATGGATAAAGTAAGGAATGAGTTTATAAGGGGAAGTTTGAAAGTGGCGCCTGTTACAGAAAAAATGAAAGGGAATCGTCTATCTTGGTATGGACATGTGATGAGGAGGGATGACACCCATGTGACTAAGAAAGTGATGAGTATGAATGTTGATGGATGGAGAGGACGAGGAAGGCCAAAGAAAAGATGGATGGATTGTCTAAGGAATGATATGAAAGAAAAAGGAGTAAATGATACTGTGACGTCTGATAGGGGAGAATGGAAGAAGAAAACGTGTTGCGCCGACCCCAAATAGAATGGGATAAGGGCAGGAAGAAGAAGAAGATATGCCCCTTCAGGTAACTTTATGTAAATATCTTCTCCTATTTCACCATATAAAAAGGCCCCTGTAACGTCCATTTAATACACAGGTAAATTCATTTTTGTTGCTACTGCTAAAAACAATCTGAAAGTTGCTAACTTGGCTACAGGTGCGTAGATTTCATCTAAAGTTAATACATCATTTTGCTCGAATCCTCGAGCTACTAACCTCGCCTTATATTGAATATCATTATTATTTCTCTTTATTTTAAACACCCATTTACTATTAATTACATTTTGATTATCTGGTAATTCACATACATTCCATGTGTTGTGATCAAAACATAACCTTTACTCGTAATACAATTGACAGATAATAAATTCATTTTTAATTCTGGAACGAACAGAACATTATCTTCAGTTGTATTTATCCATTCACTCCCATTCCATACTTCACCTGTCACCTGTCCGTAGGCCATGTACGGCGATTTGCTTTCCGTTACCAACGGTTACATTTTTGTTTGTTATAATGGAATATGACGACAGAAGCTTTTTATCACACCACATATGTTCACTTGCACCCGAGTCCACAATCCACTTGGTTTCTTGGGAACTTTTGACCATGGCACTTTCCACAACAAAAGCGTTACTTGCTTTATTATTATTCTTCCTGAAACGACACTGGCTTTTGAAGTGCCCTGGTATATTACAATAAAAACACCTTTGTTCCATTTGACTGTCTTTGTTGCTACGATAACCATCATGATTTGAACTTGCACTTGTAGAAGATCTACATTCACTTTGAAAATGTCCATGTTTATTACAATTGTAGCACTTTACTGACTTGAAAATGTCCATGTTTATTACACTTGTAGCACTTTACTGACTTCTTGTCGAACGTCTTCTTAGCAACAAAGGCTGATTGCGAACTTTCACCACCGCCTCTTTCTTTTATCCTTTCCTCTTCTATCAGTAACCTGGCGACCAAGTTATCGTAAGTCTGCTTATCATCTGGCGCAGACTCCCAGGCAGACACGAAATGTTTGAATTGCTCTGGTAGAGACATCAAAACCTTGGTTATGACCAACTTGTCAGACACATTTTCACCGAGTTGCTTTAGTTGATTTTGCAACTCTTGTATTTTGACAAAAATACCGACATTTCCGAACCCTCTTCATATTTAAATTGAAAAAATCTTTGTTGCACTATGTGAATACTCGTCTCTGATTTTTGTTCGTAAACACTATTTAACTTTCGCCACATCTCCGCTGACGTCTCGCATGTAATAATATGCACCATGACATTTTCTGAAATCCTTGTTACCAACAAAGTTTGGGCTTTTGCATCTTGAATTCCCCAGCGGGTTCTTTCTGGGTCCTTTTCTGGTTTTACAATTGTACCGCTTACTATTTCGTATAAGCCTTGCCCTCTCAACAAAACCTTTGTCTGAAATTTCCAAATGTTCCAATTTTTTGGAACCTTCCAGTTTTATTCCTCCTTGCCCGTACACTATAGGCTCCATTATGCTGCTTTACTGTTTCTTTTCCTGCCTTATTCAATCCCTGAACAAGTAATTCCTTACTGACGATTTTTCCTAAAAACAACGCCGACTTGCACTTGTTTTTTTCTTTCTTTCTTCCGCCAGTTTTTCCAGTAATCGCTTTTACTTCTTGAGTATATTTAACTGTCCAGCCTATTTATGTGACTGGGCCCATAACCTGATGACTTTTGTAAAGAAATATACGCAATTACTATAACAATAGTTTTATTTCTACGGAGCAACACATTTTACAACTTCACAGTTTCCGCCATTAGAATAGAGAGAGATAGCAACAACTACGTCACAATAGTTCTGTCTCTGTTTATTAGATTGCATTCCGTTCTTTAAACTGTAATTTATTTAAAGTTTTATCTTATGGTATGGAAAGAAAAATAAGTGTGTAGTTGACAGGTTACGCGTAAAACGAATTGCGCCGACTGTGAATGGCAGGCTATCATATGATTGACGTTTTGTAGTCGTTCGTTTGCTCTTGCTACGTGTGTACTGTGCCATTTTAGATTTTCCGATATCCTTACGACTTTTGCATTTTTCACGGACTTCGATACCTACCACTTACGATTACTTTGGCTTGTGTTATACGGACACCGATTCAGTGCTTTTTGATTGGGATTTAAGACGTTATCGCTGTTGTTAGAAAGCGATATGGAGCCTTCTACGAGATTGCTTTGTATAAATTGAAACATATGTGTTAATACGCTTCGGCGTTATCAGGCCCTTCAGCTTGATAGCAGAGTCATCTCGCTAATTAGCACTTGGATATCTCCAGTAATAGTAAGTATAATATCAATCAAGTAGGTTACTAACGTTACGTTTAGTATTCAATCAACAGACGCAGGTACCTACAGTCAATCCACTGACTGAATGTGTTACTAACATGTAGATTTCCCCATATTTAACTATTCTTTTTGACAGCTATTTAAATTAAAACATGTAAAAATATAAATTAAATATACTTATTTCTATATATTAGTATCTTATAATTGATTTGATTTTCAGATAACAGAAGAAGATTACGTTTGTGAGGCATGCTTTGATTATGCATGCAAACTATTAATGCTCAGATTCATGGAAACAATGAGTGTGATCCATCTGCTAGTTCATCTCGCCGTGGTCATGCTCAAGTATGCGTTTGTGGGCGATCATTGCTCAATCGTCAAAGTGACCACGTTCTTTAAGAAAACGCATCAAGACATTTTATTAATATTAGTCTGGGTGTTAACGCACACGTTAACACCTTAAAGACACACATGCGTCATCAAGCAGAGGGGAGTGGGCGGCGTGGTAGCGCAGCGGCTCGACGACGGCTCGCGCGCCCTCCACAGACACTCCTTTTAACAACGCGACCACGATCGAATCGATTTTTAAATAATTGACCATTGTAAAATACCTAATACTTATAACCTAGAAATACAGTCCACTCTTTTATTCCACCTATCTACTGGGTTTTACCACTGCAGGGTTAAGGCCTACTCTATTTATTTTAATCCATAATGTTACTAGGTGTCTTACTGCATTTATTACAAATATATTGTTTTTGTTGACAGATATCACAATCTGATCGTGTATGTCATGCCTCTTGGTTGCGTTTTAAACGACAAGCTCTTAAAACTCAGCAACAGGATGAGAGAAGAGGCTTAGACGGTGACGAGACTCAAGGCGAAACAATGGAACGAGAAGTGGAACAATCTGTTGATTCAGTCCATGTACAAGAAATACAACCTCCCCCGCTCCTTGCGAGTACAGATGAGGAAAATGAAAGGGAATCATTTGTAGAATCAGTTCCAGCTCCAGAGGTCCATTCGCAACAATCTCAAACTCAACCAGTGAGAGTGAGAAATCAACAATCAAGTAACGTAACATTACTTAATTATAAACGTACTCCCAATACCGCATCTCATTGTGCATTTTATGGATGTGAGAATGCAAATCTGCATACTGTGTCAGATGAACTGCGTTCTACCATTTTGGCCAACTACAAATTTTTATTTTCCCAAATTGGCTAGGGTATGCACAGACCATTTACATAGAAACAGTTGGGATTCCCTTTATGACAGTGAAAACAGCATGAGTGATTTCACTGTTGAACAAATCGAGCACGTTTTTTTTTTGTGCAAAAATACAAATGTTTTCTCGATTTTTCAAGTATAGAATCAGTACAAGAGATTGATGACCATTTATTTGGTTTGTTGATAGGCTTAACAAAAGCGAAATTCCTTAATTTATTGGAAGAACTTCCCCGACTGGTGAGTAAACACAGGGGTATATTAGGTTTAGCTGCTGTATTAATTAAGATGCGGACAGGTGATTCCGATTTAAGAATATCCACCTTACTGGAAGTTCCTCGCACTACATTAGAGAGGTTAATGCAAATAGCACGAGAAATATTATTGCAAGATTTTTTTCCATGCAATCTTGGAATAAACCACTTGTCTAGAGAACAATTGATAGAACACAATGTCATGATTCCAAATGGAATTATATAATGAAAATAATGAACAATGTATTGTGATGTGCGATGGAACATACATTTTTTTAAATAAAAGTAGCAATTATATGTTTCAAAAAGACACATACTCTTTACATAAATACAGGGTGTTAGGGACATCGACGCACAAATGGATACCATGGGTCCAGGACATGATTCTGGACCCCCCCGTGTTGGAATTTTTCGTCGGCTTTTTCCTAATTTTTTTTTTTTGTTTTTTTTTTTTTTTACTTTAGACTGTTGATAATCGTTATTCTTCAATGACTTTTTTAATAAAAAAGTAATTAATTCACTACTTTCACTAAAAGTAGCAATGTAAATAAAACTAGAAATGGTGTCTTCTCAGCTGTTTATAAAAGTTCAAATGAAAGGTCATCGTACCACAGCACCTGTAGTACCTCAAGCGCGACTCGTGAGCCACGCACTTTATTCGTACCGCCTAGCTAAAATCTAAACAAAACGAAATAACCGATATTCGACATTAATCTAACTACTGAAGGTTGGAAATGGATTACTTAATTTTGCGTCTCGAAAAACATTTTTATGAGGCGGCAAAACATCAAAGACGCGCCGCCAAAGTGCGCTGACGCCGACAAAGCGCCAAGCGGCGCACTCAAACAGGACCAAATACGCCGCTAACCTTCATACGAAAATTAAATTTTACAAAAAAAAGAAATAACCCATTTTCGACATTAATAAAAGAACATAAGGACGGAAATCTATTACTTCATTTTGCGCCACTATGAACATTTTGGTTTGCGCGCGCTTTCTCAAAGAAGCCGCTATTCTGACGGTAAATAATAAACAGTATTTCAACTAGGCTCATGACTGTTTTTGAATTTGAAATTTATAACATTAGTGTTCTGTAGTGATCAAACAATCGAGTTGATATTACTAGTTAACAACATACATACATAAACTCACGCCTTTTTCCCATGGGGATAGGCAGAAACAACAGACGCCACCTGCTGCTACGATACGATTTTACATCCAAAATCGAGTTGAAGTAACTAATTTACAAATAAAATTTAAATAGGCATAATCTCATGGCATCGGTGAATATCAATAAAAGACGGTGCCTAGTTTATAACACGAAACAGTTACGAACAATTTTTCACTGAACAATTTTTACAACATCCTCCTCTTTACTACGTGTAGTTTCCTTACTGTCCATTATTGTTCTGTGGTCGTAGGTACTACTCTCATAACATTTATTTTGCATTACCGATTTTAACGGATTTTTTGTCAGTTTGTCGTTGACTTTGAATGCGAACAAGCGGCATTTTTGCGAAATTCGGTTTACGCGAGCGAGGTGAGAAGAAATACGTTTTGGCTAGATTCCAAAACTATTTTTTTCTCTGTGTTTGTGTTTTTAGGTGTTTTCGTGTGTGTGATTTAAAAATGTCATCTGGACATAACAATAACTACAGTGCCCAAGAATATGGAAATATGCTAATGTGTTATGGCGAAGCACGTGGAAATGCACGTGAGGCACTGCGTATTTACATAAATAGGTATCCAGGAGTCCGTCATCCAGGAGATTCTCGAGTGATAACACGAGCTTACCAGCGGGTCTTAGACAACCAGCCCATTGTGCCTCAGCGCGAGGGAGTTGGAAGGCCTGTTAGAGCCAGTGTAGAGAACCATATCCTGACCGTCGTGCGGCAGAACCCACGACTGGGAGTACGCACGGCAGCTCGTGTGGTGCACAACCGTTACAGAACCCGCGTCTCGTACTGGACAGTTCATCGGGTTTTACGCAGGGATCACCAGCGCCCATATCGCATTCACAAAGTGCATGCGTTATTACCCGCCGACAGAGTATCCCGTGTTAGGTACTGTCGGTGGCTACAACAACAGCACGCCGAAATACCTAACTTTGCTGCAAATGTGATATGGACGGATGAGTCCACATTTACTCGAAACGGAATGTGGAACAGGCGCAATTCTCATATCTGGGCTCATACCAATCCGTTCTCATTGCAGCAGACGGGACACCAAACCCGATGGTCCGTGAATGTGTGGGCCGCTATTTATAAAAACCGCGTGATTGGGCCCGTTTTTCTCCCGGAACGATTAAACGGGACTAATTATCATGCGTTCCTGAGTACATACCTTCAAGAAATAATCGAGGAGATTCCTCTGGCCCAGTACAGAGTGACATGGTTCCAACACGACGGCGCTCCCCCGCACGTGACTCTTCCTGTCAGACGCTGCCTTACCGAATCTTTTGGAAATCGATGGATTGGGAGATTTGGCCCGCAGCAATGGCCAGCCCGCTCGCCCGATTTGACTCCATTAGATTTTTTTCTTTGGGGTTATGTTAAGGATAAGGTGTTCGTGTCCGAGTGCGATTCCGCAACAGAAATGAGGACTCGCATTGTGAATGTATTTGAGACGCTGCGTGAAGAGTGTGCCCGGGATCCTACGTTTCTGCCCCATGTCCACGCTGAAACTCTGCGCCGCGCTCAGATTTGCGAGCGCGCTGAGGGCGGCCACTTCGAACCTTACCTGGTCAGGAGTGAGCGAGGTTAGAGTTGGTAAGATAAATGTTTATTATTTCATACCTACAAGTATGTACAGTCAGGTTCATAAATCAATTAGCAATTTCTCAAAGCAATGGACTGACGCTAAACTTTGACTTACGACCTTTTGTTATAAATTGTTTTAATACAATGCAAATTAACCCATGATATACTTCATAATTTCAACCATCATTCTACAAGTAATGCTGGCACAGTGGTAAACGCGCTGAGATAATTCGTCGGTGGCGGAGGATCGATCCTCAGTTTTTTTTCCAATTACTTTATTTTATTATATTTTAATAATTCTTTATTCTTTTTGTAGTATTTAATATTTTTTTTAGTACGAATTTGAAAATTAAAATTGTTTTTTTTTGTTATAATTACTAATATTAGTCATTAGTGTTGTGTGTTGTTCGTTATGCCACAGATCAGAGATCATTTTAGTATAAGAAAGTTTTGAAGGTAATCACAGAAAATCAAAACAAAAGTAAATTATTTCGATTTGTGAGGTAGGCATAACTATGTTAGTTCGTTTCGAATCTCCTTAATACAGAACGTTGTTGATTCCTGGTTATTTTGTGTGACGATTGTTTGCATCTACGCATTACACTGTTATAGTTTTGCAGAGAAATTTTAACAATGGGAATTATATAAATATTGAGGGCGAATATGATAGCCCTGCATAAAATATGTGGATGAAACTTAACACAAATATCAAATGAGACCGGACTAACTGTGAGTATTAACATTTAAATTTTAATTATTTCTAATGATAATATTCTTTTAAAAATAGGGTTCCCTATTCAAAAGTGATTGTTTAAAAGTAAAAAAATGTGATTGATACTTAGTATATGCTATTAATAGTTTTTTCTTAATAGTAAAATAAATCAACAGCTGTATTATGCATAAAGATAATAAAAGGTATTAAATGTTTTGTTCTAGTGATGAAATTCTGTTAGTCTGTGGAATATGAGATATAAGGAAAAGAATATTATAGCGCTTGTCGAGACCGAAGTGGAGTTAAGGACAAGCAGGGACGTCAAGTGGTTTAGACCAATGAGTAAATGACTCAACACGAAATTAATAACCGTTCACCGTGCACTCAACACTAAAGGCTTACATCATCGAGAATCAGCTAAGAAACGTTTATGATTTACAGATAAAAAAACGTTTAAGATTTTGACAAGAATATTTTATGATATGGTTTTGTTGTATTTATTGTAAATAGACTAGAAACGTTAACATAGTTTCATTGATACTTATAATTTATTTTAAGATTAAGATTCGAGGTAATTCAGCTTCAATCCTCTTTTCGTAATGAAAACGAACCTTAAGCTAAAAGTAACCTCGATATCCTATACAGGGTATTTTTTATGAAGTGCGTAGTTTATTTCCGTCATTTTATTTCAGAAATAGAGCACATTTCCGTAATATATAACTTTACTTTTGCTAAATCGCACTTGGTGAAGCGCAAGAAAGTCGACATGCTCAAAACACAACAATTTTTGGCACCGCGACCCTGGAACGCAAAGAGCGACTGGCCCTTTGCGTTCCAGGGTCGCGGTGTTAAAAAACGTTTATATTGACACAGCAAAAGGGCATCGCGGCCCAGGAAAACAAAGGGCAATTGGTTTTTTGCGTTCTAGGGTCTTGCCTAACTTAACCTGTGCGAATCAGGGTGACCCAAGTCCCCAGCTCACTTCACTCGCTCTTACTGTCCTGGAACATAAAAAACAAATAGTCCATTACGTTGCAGGGCCGTGGTGCCCTGTTACTGTTTCAAAATAATCAGCTTTAATAATGATAACTTAATATTTCTTTTGGTAAAGTAATTATACGATTTTATTAATTTTCGTAAAAGATAACATATAAATATGTAAAATAACATGTCCGCACTATATAAATAAATACCCTGTATTTGCTAAAATATAATAAAACGTAAGACTCATTTCTTACGAGTCACTTATTTTAATTTTATGAGGATTTTTTATGAGGACTTTCATTTCGAATTGTTGAATTTTCTTATTAATAAGTTCATTTAAGTATTTCATGATTTTGTTAAAATAATAAAAATGCATCTTTGAATTTCGGCATCCAAAATATAATTATACACGTGACTTTTTAGTCGTCTTACAAAAGTCGTCCACTTAATGTATCCGACCTAAAATACCTCTAGGCGAGTTTTTTTTTTTTTAATCGTTAATAATAATTTTTATGTTTAATAAATAGGTACATTAGAAATATGAAACACCCTGTTAAAATGTTTACGTATCAATCTGTAGAGTATACCTAGCCAGCGCAATAGTCGGGTAGATCATTCCATTTCCATTTTCTATGAAACTTGGGCGTTTCTAACTACGCCTTGTGTCATAATAACCAATTAAAGTTTTATTATTAAATTTTTCAAATCTCTTAAATACATATTTTTTTATTATAAACGTGTTCTAGTCATTGGATACATGAACTGGGCTGCTTTTGTAAGACGACTAAAAAGTCACGGTGTATTATTGTTATAACATAATAATCACGCATTTTTTTATTCTAAACCCTTTAAAAATTAACATCATTAGCAAGGACTTTACTTTAGTAAGAAATTGAAAACGAAATAATCAGGCGCATAATTCTGTGTAATTGTGTTTTACAAACGTGGAAACCGGTTCTAACATTCCTTTGCATTCATTCGCAATGATCTATGTGCTGATAACTGTTTCTATTAGGCTAAGTGGATTCATGATCAATAGAGGTCCAAGTTCGAATCTTATGCTTTGTTTTTGTTTCTTTGAAATCATTACAACATTTTAATAAATAACTTAGATATTGGTTTTTTATTTTTGTTTTGTTATTTAAAATAATATTTGTTTTTTTATTATAAATATTCCTAAAACTTATGTCTACCTCCCAAAAATTGTGAACAACACAGCGACTTATATTTCTGTCCCATTACAATATTAAAACAATTGAGTAAAACTTACAAAAAGAATATCAGTGCGTCAGGTTCGAACTCGCGTCTTAATGATCACAGAATTTTGTAGACTAAACGCTTAACCATTAAGTCAACTGGACACTCATACTGATGTTGAAATTATGAATCCTATGCAATCAGTAGTTGATGATGCATGTGTCTCACCAAAATAAAAGGTCATAAGTCAAACTAAACGTTAAGCTATTTCCTTGTAAGTGATCCAATCCAATTTTGATCCCTACTGTACAAGCTTTTTTTTGTTATCAATCCTTACCGGAACCGTGATTTTAAGAGATTAAGCTTATAGGTCCTCTTAACTTCTGCATAAACATGTTCCTAACATCAATAAGTAGGTATTTATGAGTGATTAAAATAATTTTTATGTGAAATTATTGTTGTCGTCGATATTTGGCCTGTAGTCAGTGACAAACTACGTACAACGTTATCGCGCGTTGAAATCGCGTTGTTCACAATACATTGCGCGCTCGAAAATGACAATTTCTGTAACCGATCATTAGCGAGATGAATGACTTTCACAATTTGATTAATGGCATTAGGTGTAGCCTTTTCGCGAAGTTTGCGTTATGACGTCAAAAACACCCTGTATATAAATCTGTTAAAGCCATTTTTATTAGTAGCCTGTGATGGTTATATTTTAGATTGTTTTGGCCCATACAAGGCTACCACATCTGATGCAGAAAAAATGTCTTCTTTGTTCAGCAATGAAAATTCCTCACTGCGACAGTAAGAGCTCAGACATGCGGCTGACACTGAAACGGCTTCACTAGTGTACCGTTCACTATGCGAATCGATCATCTCTTATTGCATTCCGGTCTGGGGCGGGACTTTCAAAACCGTAATGCTTCGGGTGGAACGAGCTCAGCGGGCAGTTCTCAAAGTTATATATTTTCGTAAAAGAGACTACTCTACGGCCCTGCTGTACTCAGAAGCCCAAGTACTTACGGTTAGACAACTGTACATCCTCCGCACTGTGTTGCGCCGGCATTCAACAATGCCTCTGGATATTAATCTATGCAATCGGCGGTCTGGCTTCCCAATATGTGAATCTGTCCACTGTCGTACTGCACTAGCACGACGACACTATCGGGCTCAAAGCTCACAGATGTACAATAAAATACACAAAACATTATGTATTTATAAACTGACCCTGCATAAAATCAAGCAAATCCTAAAGCCTTGGCTACTGTTGCTGAACTATGATGACACAGAGAAAGTTATCATCACTACTTCGTAACACTTAGTTAAAAAACCTTCCTGATCATTCAATTCACACTAACTTTACTCATACATACACAGACTAACGCACACACACACATACACACACACACACACACACACACACACACACACACAACTTCTAACCGTTTCTTGTTTTTACTTTTATTCTTTTTTTTTTGTGTTGTTATTTTAGTCTTTAATTTTTGTTTAAATAATCTTATTGCATAAGACTCAGTAATGTCTCTGGGAGAGGGCACTGGCTCTTGTAACACAGGTATATCGCCTAGCACAAGAGTCAGGGACTTCGAATATAACTGTAACCACTTTCTTGTGAAATAAAGATTATTATTATTATTATTATTATTATTATTATAGTACTTTCAAGATTTATTTTAGACAGGGGATTCAGAGATAGCATCAGCTTATTAGAGAATTGTAATTATAAGGCATATATAACAGTACCAAATATGATGGCTTACTTCCAAATTGCTGCCAGTTTAATTAATAAGTTTGGTGTTCGCCTTCGCAATAGAGCTGATGCTGCTCAAATTCTAAATATAATAAATGAAAGGATGCCCCTGCCAAATAACTTATCAAATATAGTTTCAGTATATAATTTAAATCGCCGGCATCCTTTTTTCATAGCATTACAGCAGATAATGCTAATATTGAGTTTCCCTCGTCTAGAATTCAGTGAATTAATATTATTCGCCTTGGGAACGTACCAAATTCGTCAAGCTCGTTCATATTATGGTGAACATGTACGTTTCCATGGCGGATATAGAATAGAAGTTTGTCTAGAAGCTAATCTTATACCGGAATTAGGCAGTGGGGAAAATTCGCTTATAAAAGGAAAAATAAAATCAAGACATATTTCAAGACGTCTTATGTATTATGTGTATATTTTGTTGATGAGATTGAGGAAAAATTAGGTGTTAAGGATAAATGTGATAACGATAACAAAAGCATAGTTTCAAAAGAAGAACACGGGACTGAGGAAACACCAAGTGTGAAAAGTGATCGTGATGATGATAACGAAGATGTGGTTTCAAGTGAACACGATACTAACGATAGTGACGATAAAGGAGAGCGTAAACTTGACAAGACTCGTGACACTGTAGACGAATGTAGTTTAACCGTATTACAATTTTCCGAGGATTTAAATTGTAGTGTCGTTTTTGAACTCCATATGGTCTCCTTGAAATTGAAAGAGCCCCGATCAAGGTCGAGGATAAGGTGAAATTCCTTGGGGTCATTTTGGACTGTAAATTATGTGGTGTCTTTCAACTCAATTATATAATCAATAAATGTGACAAGAACCTTAATATGCTACGTGCTTTAGCGGGAGTTTGGTGGGGTGCTCATCACTTTACGCTTAAACTCATATACAATGCTACAATAAGAAGCTTACTGGACTATGGGTCTTTCCTCCTGGAACCCTGTGGTAAAGATGCGTTGGCCAAGCTGGAAACCATTCAGTCGAAATCCCTCCGCATTGTACTAGGATGTATGAGATCCACTCCTACCAACGCACTGCAAGTTGAGAGTGGCGACCCTCCCCTTCTTCTCCGTAGAAAATACTTAGCCGATAAATATATTTACAAGGTATATTTACTTAGTAATCACGTTGTTCTTTCTAAGCTTTCCATACTAGATAATTTATGTAGACAAAGCGATTACTGGAAGCATAAAAACCCCCCTTTGATCCTTAATTCATTTAGGAATATCCGGAATGTGTAAATCAATTCTCCCATTCCTCTGTGTAATAAATTCCCACTCTACACATGTCCATATGAAATTCTAAATTTTGTTCCGAAAAACTCTTTTATTGGAATAAATAAGGACACTATCAATGCTAATGACATTTGACATGAATGATAATTTTGTCTCTGATAATTGTGTTGACAGGTTATGATTTTGTTTTTACCCAAATTATAAATAGGACCATTACCCCAATAAAAGCTGTTATTGAATCAATAATTGGAAGAGAACGATAATGGAGAATGGAATAGTATTGGATATCGTTGTGTATAATGTGTTGCCGACTTTTAGAGGTGTCGTTGGACAGTTTTAAGGAGAATTTGTAGTGCTGTGGTGTTTCTTCTTGTTGAACGGGTAATCAATGATCTCCTTGGAAATCGGGGAAAGTGGCTTGTGATGGGCACCCGAACTCCAGCTTGATATCCGGTGCAGGACATTCATGGTCGGGAGAGCAGACGTCGCGTCATTCGCCTCTGATCACGCCGAAGTGAAACACAAGTTCTGGTTCCCAGTTGTAAAGGTGAGGATTTTTGTGGAGTTAGCGTTGGGTTGTGCACCCTCCTCCGGGGTGTGGGTTGTTTAGAGAATATTGTGATAATTCGAACGATTATTTCAGGATTCTTAATTGCGCATTCCTGGGTTGTGGCTTCGACCAGCGACCGGCTTTTCAACCTCATCCATAGCCGCCGAGGTGTCTTTCTCCTGAGCTAATTGTGAGTATTAAACCTAGCTAATTACTATAGATAGGCCGTAGGAGTTTTCTCAGTGTTTGCCCCAGTGTTAAATTATTGTTTATTCATGGACTCCGTAGTGACGTGGCGGACGCCACGCAGGAACGGCATTTGAATGGAAAACCGGTTGTCCGTTAGATCCGGGCTGATTGATTTCTCCGCTCGGTCCCATTGGGGAAAGCAAATTAGTTTCACCTATATTATTGGGTCTCCGTATTGTCGATTGCAGGACAGGCCTCAGAGAAGCTCGTTCCGCGGCTGGGAACCAGAAGGGTGTCTGGAGCCCAGACGCGGAACCCGTTCCTGGAGCACGCCTGAAGCTTCCTGTGGGGACGGCTGCACGGCTGGCGGAGCCCGCCCGGCGATCGCGCCGTGCGAGACGGTTTTTTTTTTACCTCTTAACTTTTATTTTTTATCTTAGTACGGTTTCGGTGGAAACCGGACCTTATAAAACCGGTTTATTTTGTACCCGGTTTTAATGTCGGTACTTAACCGAATTTTACTTTGAGGGTCTTGGGCTCGTTCTACCTTCATCCGGAAGCATTGTGGACATCTTCAGCACCAGGATCCGGGACTCTCCAAGTCCCTGGCGCCCATTAACTAAACTAATATAATAGATACATATAACTGGAAGGTTCGGTTAGTTTAACACTTAATTTTATTTTTTACTTGATCGTAACTTTTCCTCGGAACAGTACTCGGGTATCTCCAACTCCCCACGCCCCAGCTCTTCCTGTTGATGTTTAAACTGGCTAGCTAGGTTTAAATATTATTAATAGCTAGAGGGATTTACATTTAATAATAATGTAATAATATTCATTCTGGAACTGAGTGTCAATAATTAATGTCGCATGGAAGTCAATCTATTTATTATTAAACAGTGTTTGAATTTAATGTGTTGTTTCCTTCTAGCTTGATCCTTAACCCATAGGGAGAAAATATTTTATGTAACAGTGGCGCCCAACGTGTGTATTAGTTGGAGATAGAGGTTACGTCTATTGCTGTACCTTACAAACCGGAGTACTGTTTCTGGAACCTTCCATTTATTTTAAGAAAAACCGTCTTGCGGAATCCTTTGTGTGTTCATGTTTGTGCTGTTTTATACAATTTTACAATTTACAATTATTTACCTTTTTTTACAATATTTACTGCGTTATACAATTCAGTGTCGTTTTACCTGTGCCCCAATATACTGTACCAGGACTTTTGTCCTTTGTTATAAGAAAACCCTATTATTGTATTACTCTTTAAGACTGCTATTATTATAACTGCGTTTACTACAGTTAATATTTACACATTGCTCAACTTTGTAAATTGTGACGGCCAGTTTTAACTTCTATTCAGTTTTTTTTTCTCTCCTAGTTTCCATTATGGAACGACCAATTAAATTTAATTTGCTTCGGAAAGATGAGCTCATATATGAAGTACTGATCCGGGACGCTAAACCCGCCTCAACCGTAGAGGAACTACGTATCCAAATTAGAGACCTCAGTAAACTGGTTTCTTCTGATGAAATCATGGAGACGGATAGAGATCCGGAGGCGGAATTAAAAGTAATTAGGGCTAAATTGCCGGAAATTGGTGAAGTACTGGATAAGTACCCCACCAGTTTTAAAAAATTTAACCGCGCCAGGGCTTTGGGTTTTCATCTCTTTCATCGTTTGAGTAGGATAACTTCTCCATCTGAGCTTGATGCCGATTACGCCGTCGTTGACAAGCAACTTAGCAGTTACTTAGCAAGAATCGATTCGGTTAACGCGAGCTTTCACCAATCTTTTACTTCCGCCGAGGAGGCACCAGAGGTGCTGTCCAGTTTGCAGACGAAGGACGTCATCATTTCCTGCAAAAAAGACACGGTCAAGACCCTAGGTGTGAAATTTAACGGGACAGGTTGTGTGAAAGCGTTTATTGAGCGTCTAGAAGAGCTTTGCGAGGCTTTTAGAGCTCTAAATTACAAATATAAAATTGTTTTAATTCTCCAAATTTCATGTTACTCGTACCTTAAAACTTTGTATACTTACTGTTGTGTTAGATAAAAGATTTATTTCGTATGGTGTTAGGGGCACAAAAGTGACGTAATGGATGTTTTTCCAAAAATTACTCGCCAATTCATGAATTGGCGAGTAATTTTTATTTTATTAATCTTTAGTTCTTTGTTATGTTTTTTTAAATATAAATATGCTATTAGTTGAATTAAACAAGTTAATAACTATAAACAAATCGTTTTATTTGTCTAAATGTCAAGTTAAAAAGTTACCTTATGGAACGAATTGTGGATAACTTTTGAAACCAGAATGATATTTTTGTGTTTATTTTCACATTATTATTAGCCTGAACTGTCCCACTGCTGGGCAAAGGCCTCCCTCCATTCTTTCCAACTTTCACGACTTTGCGCCACCTCTTTCCAATTCTCAAGGAAGACATTCAGTTCGTCCCGCCATCTCCTTCGAAGTCTACCGCGGCCCCGCGTCGCTGTTTCAGGGCACCAATCATGAGCTTTGCGTGCCCACATCTCGTTCGGCATGCGGCAGACATGTCCTGCCCAGTCCCATTTAAGTTGGGCAGCCTTTTGAGCCACGTCAATGATTTATGTTTTGAAGCGCAGTGTAGTGTTTCGAACGTGATCTGTTAGTTTAACACCTAAGATACTGCGCTCCATTCCACGTTGGCAAACCTTGAGTTTGGACTTTTGGATGTTTGTCAAAAACCAAGTCTGTGCACCATAGGTCAGGATGGGAAGAATACACATGTCCATTAACTTCTGCTTCAGAGACAAGGGCAGAGTGCCCTTGAAAAGCTCCTTCATGGACCAGTAACTCTTCCAGGCATTTTCTGTTCGTCTTGCGATCTCTTTATCTTGTCTTGCCTGGAAAGAGATTACTTGGCCCAAGTAGATATAATCTTCGACATATTGTATATTCTCCCCACCTACATGTATGTTCTACACGTGAAAACAGCTCATCTGACGCGTAGACATATTTGTCCATTTGTCAATGTCATTTGTTTTGACACAAATTTGTCTATAAAAACTCTATCTATCTTGCTCAAATTTGCACAGAGTATAAGAGACAGAACAAGCACGATATGTTGCCTCAGTCCAGGTTCTGAAATTATATCAATGTCGCGGAATGAACGAACACAAGCAGGTTCGCGCATGCCCGCCATTGGCGCCAGTCCAGTTTGCGAGCGCGTTCCTTGTGGGTGCGTGTAACATTATTTTTTTGTGAAGTTGTGCGGTCGCAGGGATTATCAGCATGCCTGGGTAAGTAATAAACATTTTTGAATGCCTAAACAGTGTATTTGATAAAAAATTTAGTCAGAAATAGTACTTTGAACAATCATTGATAGCTGTTGTGACATTATGTGCCGGCGTCAGACGCACATTTCGCGGTATTAAGCCCGGGTGACACGAGGCTAGTAAATCAAGCTAGTGAGCCAAGCTAGTGCTGCCAAGCTAGTAAGCTAGTGACACTAGCTTCGTGTAGACGGAACTAGCTTCGTTTACAAGCTAGTAAGCTAGTGTGGAAGCTAGCAAGCTAGTGCCTCAAGCCAGGATAGTTTTAATAGCTTGGGGTTCTATTTTTCAAGCTAGTAGGCGCCCCCCACCACCCGTTTTACTATCCTGGCTTCGTTACTAGCTTCGTGTCAACCGCGAAGCTAGCGAACCTAAGCTAGTGTGCAGTCGGAGAGCGTGGTGAGAGTGCGTGCAATTTGTTAAAATGCCGAAATTAGCGGACGAAATTAATTTAAAATTCGTTCAATTGTACAGAGAAGAGGAATGTTTGTGGAATGCAAGTATTCCATCTTACAAGGACAAGCAAATGCGAGACTCGTCACTAGAAAAAATACGCGACATACTAAATAAAGATGGAATAGAAATGTCGATAAAAGAGATTAAAAATAAAATTAAAAATCTAAGAGCTACATATTGTCAAGAATTAACAAAGATAGAAAAATCTGAGAGGTCTGGAGCAGGAACTGCAGAAGTCTATAAGCCAAAAATTATTTGGTTTGAGGGAATGCATAATTTCATAAAAAAGGTGCCAATGAAGAGAAAAACTTCGGTAAGTTATTTTAATATTATTTACTCTTTACAATTATTTACCTTAAAAGTACTTATTGAAATATTAATAATCGTCGGCATTTTTAATTTTTCTTGTAGTTTTGTCTGAATTAACGAATCATTCTTGCTTGCCATGGTACTGCTCCATCATTGTTGAAATATCTCTTAAATTTCTCCCTTTTTTCGATAGCTGACAGAGAAGAGTGGTTACTTCCCTGTCGACTGATACTGGGTAAACATAAATTTTCCATTCTCCATGAACCGGGAATAATGTTTCCCGCTTCAATGTCTTCTTGGTCGACATCACTACTAATGCAATAAGTGCTTTTTTGCTCTTTTCGTAACCAATTATGCAGAGCACATGATGCTAGTACAATTTTGTCTACTGTTTTTACGTCAACTGCGATTGGTCTTTGATAAACACGAAATCGGCTTGCCAATATGCCAAAGGCATTTTCTACAGTTCTTCTGGCTCTACTTAGCCGGTAGTTATATACTTTTTCTTCATGTGTTAAATTGTCACCTGGGTACGGTTTCATAATATACGATTTTAATGGGAATGCAGCATCCGCCAAAATTACTCCGCCTTGTGGTATAAGGTTATTTTCTAGTTGATTATATATGGAGCAATTCCTAAAAACACTTCCATCAGATGCCATTCCACAGGCGCCGACGTCAATATAAATGAAATTATAATCGTAATCAACAATAGCCATAAGAACAATACTGAATGTTTTTTTGTAATTAAAAAACAAACTTCCACTGTTGCCAGGAGCTATGATTTGAACATGCTTCCCGTCGACGGCGCCATAACACGCTGGAAAGTTCCATTTCACTCTGAAACCATTTTCTATAGCTGCCCATTCTTCAGTTGTAGTTGGAATCTGTAACAATATTTTTAACAAATTTTTTATTTTCAGAACAATCAAGATTCTCCAAACAATAATAAAGATGACAACAGTGCAAGCAACAGTCAGTCATTAGAACCACCCGTAGCAGAAAATCTGTCAGAAAAGACAGTTGAAATGTCTCAACCTGCAAGCGAAATGTCGTCTATTCAAGATAAAACTTCTAAATTTATTTCCCCCGGAAGTAACATTCCGCAATTTAAGAAACGGAAGGTTTCGCAAGTGAGTTCATTGATAAATTAAATTAAGGTGATTAAGGAGGATTTAAACAGTTCACGAGAATTTCAGGAACCAGAGCTGGATGAACATGAGATATTTGCAAAATATGTAGCAAGTCAGTTGAAAAAGCTTTCACCCGGACAGGCCATTTTAGCTAGGGATCAGATCAACGCAACACTATCCCGCTGTCGGATGTATGATTTAAACTTCGGAAATACTACATTTTCGTACCAGTCACCTATCAATTCTTCAGACTCCAATATGTCAACCACATTTTCTTACAATAGTTCTGCAGCAAGTCCACTCTACACTAATCCACCATCACAACTACAACAGACTGAGCAACGTGATGAACCCATCATCCATCCGCCACCACAGCAAGAGTTGGAGCAAGATGAAGATCCCATCTATCAAGCATTTCAAAATGCTTGATACATTTCTCGCCATTTATGTAGCGTAAACGTACATTTTGTCGTCATTTATGATTTCTCATTTTGTAATTTAGAATTTAATCTCGCCATTTATGTAAGCGTAAAAGTACCTACTTTAATTTGAAATAAATAAAATTCTACATACCTGTATATCTTTCTTTAATGCCTTATAAATTTCACTGCAAACTTCTGGTATAAATCTAGATATAGTAGATCTTGAAACACGATACATGTGACTTAACTTCCTGTAATTGACACCAGATGATAGAAAATCTAGAGTTATTTCCAATTTTATTTTAGCCGGTATGGCTTCTCTCATATTAGTATTTAATTTTTGTATTTGTGGTCCCACTAGATTCAGTAAATTGTCAAAAATATTAGGTGTCATTCGCAAAATACTCTTGAATTCGCCGGAATCCTCAGATCGCAGTTCTTTTAAAAGTAATGCAGATGCTCCATGAGTATGTCTTCTTAAGATCCAGGGTCTTGTCCAAGTACGCTTTTCTTCTAGCAGAGCTAATATTTCATCTAGCGCATGTTGACACAACTTCCGAATTAACTTTCTTAGTAGAATTGCTTTTCTCTTACGCACACTGTTCATTTTTACCGACTTCAAAAAAAAGGAGGTTATCAATTCGACCCGTATGTATGTAATATTATCAGAACTGCCCAGTTTTCATATATTAGTCTATATCAGCGTCTGAACAAATGTGCCAAATTTCATAAGTGTATGTATGTATGTATGTATGTTTTTATGTTTGTGCACGCATATCTCCGGAACTATAAGTTCGATTTAAGTAATTCTTTTTTTGTTGTACTAGGTATTGTTCAACTTAGGGTACACTGCAAGTTTCATCAAAATCGGTTCAGTAGTTTTAGAGATATGGATTTTTTATGTTGTGACGGATTACAAGATTAGTGCATAATGTAAGAAAATTTTGTATTTTACAAGAATTTGGGTTGAATATGTAATAAATAAACTAAAAAGGGTAAAATAAAAACTTTTTTTTTAAAAAGTACCGACTTCAAAACAAATACAAAAAAGTTTAAAATAACTTTTCTTTCGGAAGTCGGTGGCTTTGTTTTGTTGTGTCATTGACTATATTGCCACCGACTTCCGAAAGAAAAGTTATTTTAAACTTTTTTGTATTTGTTTTGAAGTCGGTACTTTTTAAAAAAAAAGTTTTTTACGTATACGTGTTATCAGGTTAAGCACAACTCACTACTGACTTGACTAGCTTGAAATTTCCTAGCTTCGTGTAGACAGCACTAGCTTGGTTACAATCCAGGCTAGTAGGTAAGCTAGAAACCAAGCTAGTGACCCCTCTAGCTTACTATCCTAGCTTCAAAATACTAGCCTCGTGTCACCCGGGCTTTAGTAGCATTTAATGTGCAAACTGAGGCTATTACGTATGTTTACATGTATCGTATTATTGAAAATAGGCATTTAATTTCAAGATCATCGTATTTTAGTTGAGTAAAATCGAAATACCTATGAGACGGACGCACGGTTGAAGTTCAATGACATCAAAGATGGCGGTTTACGACCATGTTCGTGCAATTTACCGGATCATAGAAATTATGGATACGACATCCGTGATTTCAATTTGAATATTTTTTTATATGTTTTTTTATTTGTGATTTTAGCCGACTTCAATAAAAGGAGGTTATCAATTATGCACGTTTAAATTTGAATTATTTGTTGGCCTTTTTTTTAAATAATTATTTTACCAATTAAGTACGTTTGAATGTTGAACGTATTGGAACTGAAAATTTAATAGGTGTTTGTGTGTGTGTGTGTATGCATAAATAATGTTTGTTTGTCTGTCTGTCACAACTTTCTCCGAAAACCATGGCATTTTACTGCGGGTATGCTTCCGTGATTTCAATTTGAATATTTTTGATGACATTTTTTTGTTGTGATTTTAACCGACTTAAAAAGAAGGAGGTTATGAGGTTCTGTATGCATGTATACATGTTTGTCTGTCTATCTGTCACAACTTTCATTTGCATGTTGTTTTATTTTTCCTCGCACTCGTAAACGACGACGCGGTAGAGGTGGCCGTAGGTCACGGTCTCCGCTGGTTGGCCGGGGCCAGTTACCGCCATCACCGTCTCCATCGCTATCACCGTCTCCATCGCTGCCATCATCACCGCCGTCAACGTAAGTTTATTTTTTACCTATTTCTTACTACTTCCTTTTGTAAAAACTTTCTTTCATGTTATCTTTGCATGCTTTTTTTATTTTTATGTAGAACACGGCCTCAAACGCGCGGACCGCGACGTCGTGGTCGTGATCGAGCTGGCAGGGCAGTGGCGCCACCGGTGGTGATGGAGGAAGTGCTGGATTTGGTGGCGGTGGTTGCAGACCGTGGTGGTCCTAGCCGCCGTGGCAGAGGGCGCGGAGGCCGCAGAAGCCGCGGAGGCCGCGGAGGACGTGGCTTCGTCCACGTGCGGCCAGGACCATACACTCGCGAAGAGTTAGTTTTTAATTAACCCTTTCTTTTCTATTCTTAATTAAGCCTTTCTTTTTACACTACCCTAAATCATTTTGAGTTTTACAATTGAATCGTTTTGAATTTTAGACTTACAGTCTCCGATATATCGGAGTTGCCGGTTGGCCAGGGTCTGGAGACACCCCTGCACGAATGGAGGGAGCGCAGGTGGCCACCGTAAGTAGTTCTACTTGTGTATGACAGTTGTAATACTTACTCGCAAGCAAGTTTTAACTATTGTTTTAAAATGTCCATCTAGTCCAGACCAGCCGCCGGCTCTCACACCGCCACTGGCGCCTCCTTCACCGGTGTCAACCGGGGTGCCTTCGCCGGCAGTGTAAGTTGGTTAATTACGATTTTTCTATTTATCTCTAAGTATATGGGTAATACAACATTGCTTTTGTTTCAGGTTTCTGGAACTTGAAGCGGCCGTCTCGCCGTCGCTTCCTCCACCACCAGCACCTCGTCGCTCTCACCAGGCGCTGAGGGACGATCAAATTTTTGATATTTTCAATCATGGTAAGTACCTGCTGATTTTGGTTTAGTTTGGGGCTGTGGCTTCTGGTTTCCATCCGATTTTTAACCCATCTATCATTTGTTACAGGAAGCGACGACTCTGATGAGAGCGACGAGGAGATTAGCTGCCCGATGCTGATTCCAAGGGTGTATCAGAGCGTGCGGGATACACCCTTGGACGAGGAGTATCAGCAGAGCGTCGATGCCGCGAACGAGGAAGCGCCTGCTGAGCCAGACAGTGTCCCTTCAACGGCGACGGACCAGCCTTGGAGGTGGTATGATTTTGATTGGAAAGAGTTTCCGAATACCCCGATTCCACCTGAATCGAGGAGGGAAACGTTTTCCCAAAGCAATGTAGGTCCGACAACTCCACGGGAAGACCCATATGACATTTTCATTGACATTTGGGATCGTCCAATTATGGAGGACATTGCCTCGGAGACTAATAAATACGCTCAGCAGCTAACAGGCCAGATGGAGGCTAACAACAGCCTCCATCCCAATAGCCGCATCCAGAAATGGACTGAGACCACTGTAGAGGAGTTATACCTCTACTTTGGTCTCCTATTGGCGATGGGGGTTGTTGTGAAATCTCGGTTGGAGGAGTACTGGTCTGCTACTCCTGACGTATTTTATACTCCAGGATTTAGCGCACACATGTCCATCAACAGATTTTTACTTTTATCTAAATGTTTACATTTTAATGATAATGATGGCATGTGTGGGCTAGACCTGGACAGCTCCGAGGCAAGACTATATAAGATAGAGCCAATACTGTCTCATTTAAATAAGAAATTTCAATCTATGTATACCCCGGCGCAGAACATTTCTTTAGACGAGAGTCTTTTGATGTGGAAGGGCTGGCTGGAAATCGGCCAGCTCATTCCAAACAAAGCTGCAAAGAAAGGCGTCAAGACATATGAGATTTGTGAATCTCAAACCGGCTACCTATGGCGGTTTGAGATTCACGCTCATTAGAAATCCAATTCTCCACCGCAGCAGTTGGAAGATCCATTAGAGGCACCTACACCGTCAATAGTTTTACGACTGACCCAAGATTTGGAGCACAAGGGATACACATTGTGGATGGATAATTTCTACAATTCGCCGTGTCTCGCTCGAAGACTTAAGTCCTTGGGCTTTGATTGTGCAGGAACCCTGCGGACCGATCGTAAGTTCGTTCCGCAGGCCCTGCACAATCTTACCAAGCGGAACATGAGCGCGGGACAGATATCTGGTCTTACCACGGGGGACGTTGATGTCATGGTATGGAAAGATCATAACAGGGTTGCTATGATCTCTACATACCATGGCAACAGCCAACAAACAATCCGAGGATCCACCAAACCCATCCTGATATTGGACTACAATATCATGATGGGTGGGGTGGATAAAAAAGACCAGCTCCTCGCCATGTATCCGATCGAGCGGAAACGAACTAGGGTGTAGTACAAAAAATTGTTTCGGAGACTTTTAAACGTCTCCGTATTGAATTCTTTTATCATCCATCGCCACTCAGCTTCTTCTTCACTAACTCATCGTAATTTCCGTATAAGACTAATAAAAACTCTTCTTTCAAAACATCATTCTACTTCATCTTTTCCTACTTTGTCTGCAATCACACAGAACCGCCGATTCGATGTATCTCATCGAATCGGCGAATATGAACGTACTTCCGCTGCAGCGGGCGCACCACGTCGGCGACGCTGGTGCGTTGTTTGCAAGCGGAAGGTTCAAACGTTCTGTGTCGGTTGCAACAAAGCATTATGTATAACCAACTGTTTTCTTCAATTCCATTCATAATTTTATAGTTTATGTAAAATATATTTATAAATATATATTTCTTTGTATGTATCTATATATTGTATATACACCGTGACTTTTTAGTCGTCTTACAAAAGTCGTCCACTTAATGTATCCGACCTAAAATACCTCTAGGCGAGTTTAATTTTTTTTAAATCGTTAAAAATAATTTTTATTTTTAATAAACAGGTACATTAGAAATATGAAACACCCTGTTAAAATGTTTACGTATCAATCTGTAGAGTATACCTACCCAGCGCAATAGTCGGGTAGATCAATCCATTTCCATTTTCTATGAGACAAGGGCGTTTCTAACTACACCTTGTGTCATAATAACCAATTAAAGTTTTATTATTAAATTTTTCAAATCTCTTAAATACATATTTTTTTATTATAAGCGTGTTCTAGTTATTGGATACATGAACTGGGCTGCTTTTGTAAGACGACTAAAAAGTCACGGTGTATATAACAATATTTTGAACCACACCCTTTTCGTTTCATTGACTGTGCGAATTGTGTTACTGTTCATCCACCATTGTATCCTTTGGGTCCAACCTTGGGCCTTTTTTTATTTTTTTTACATGTGACATTTTCAGTGCTTATTTGTTTTTTTTTCTCTTGTATATCTAATGACATTTTCAGTATATATATTTTTGTTGGATATCTAAAGACTACTTTGTTTTTACCCGACTGCCACGGAAGGGTTATGTTTTACATATTATTTTAATAAATTTAAAATTGTGACGGTGTAGCGTGATATCTAATGGTTCTTCTTCTGACGCGGTGGTCGTGGTGACGCCTTTTATTTGCAGCTTTTTTTTTTTATTGTTTACTTGTTTTTTTTTTCAAAAGATTCTCGTCTATTGAAATGTTCATGCTTCTTTTTTTATATTTTTTTATATATTTTTTCCCTAATATACACCGTGTTCTTCACGTTATCCATAAACTTTAGCAAATACTTCTATGGCTTTTACAAATCAAATCCAACAAAGGAAGTAGTACTTAAAAAGGCTTCGTTACAAAGATATTTGTAATTTCATTTAATGAAATTTAATTGAGCTATGCAGTGAGAAAGTATCTTAATTTGAAATCTATCAAATACTATTTGCATTTCATTTGTTTCAGCCCGCCAAATGTTATGAATGACGTTGCCAATTCGGATAAAGAGGCATGCATATCGGGTTATTTACGTCTAGGTATTTAGTTTGTATGAAAATTAACAAAAAATAAAAAATAAGAATTTATTAATGTGTCCATAATGAAAAATGCTTACTTCCGTGGTTTGAACATCTGGTCGAAGTTTATGTATATCGTCCGGAACACGGTGTATATACAGGGTGAAATTTCAATGGTTGTTTTCCCGCGGCAGGACGATTACCCATCAGTAGTACTATCGAAACACAAAGTTAAACTTAAAAAAAAGAATGTTTTTTTTTTCAAATAATTAAAAAAGTATTCATAAACTCGAAAGAGCGAGAATCGATAGTAATGCACTAGACATGACGTAGGTAGGTACCTACACGAGACGCACGCGCCGCCGCTCGATGTCGGCAAACTACAAAGAAAGAGTGAATAATAAATGTTCAAAGCAAAATAAGCTCTCGAGCATGGTAATACGGCATTAACTAGCCTACACGCTCGCGGCAAGCGAGGCCCCCCCGCGCCGTCGTCGGCGTATGTTGCGCCCACCATCGCGCTCGGTTTAGTTGACTTTTAGTCCTTCCGTGAACGTCATACGTGTAATACGATATCGAATTCTTTTCAAAAATGAATTGTCATACGATTTTTTGTGACTTTTGACCTTTATTTGTGGTCTGAGCTCAAGCGCCTGGTGCATTGTGACGAACAGCAAACTCGCGACGCGTTGATAAGTGCGATAGTGGACGCTTTCAATATCGTGAGACGTGATAGAGACACTCTTATCAAACTGAGAGACAATCACTTAAAACTTGCTCGTTTGTGCATTGAACATAGTGGTTTGCATTTCAAACAATTACTCCGCTAGCGGGAAATGTAAGTACTCGCTCGTACCTTGTAAATAAACATTTAAAAGTAGGTTAGGTAATCAAAATCATTTTAATTAAGTTGATTCCATTTTTTAAATACGCCTTAAATACTTAACTAAATCAGAATTTTCTAAAGATAAGTATTTATGACGGTCCTAAGTCCGTAATAGTATGAAGGGAAAATTGGAATACCTTATTGGGTCTTGTGTTTTAATAAGTCGGGAGTATGATCAGCTGATTTAAAGAGCAACGACCGCGCGGCCGTTCGGGCCGCGTATCATATCGCGCGATGCACTACTGTTGGTTCAAGTCGCTTTCGAGTTTTGTTTATCACAATTGTAAATCTGCCATTTATTGAGTCTAATTTTTTTATAAATATTAATCGATTGTATTACCGATACAAACTCATTTCGCTTCGGGAAAACAACCATTTTAATTTCACGCTGTATATACAGGGTGTCCAGTAATGAATGGATAACCTTGAAATGGGTCATAGTAGAACTAAAGGCGATTCAGAAAAAAATACAAAAAAAAATCAATACCAAGTATTTCCTAAGATATGTCACTTTTAAGAATATTGATAATTTTTGGTACCCTACTTTACATTCTTGCACACCACGACCACAAATTGATGAATTCCATCATTTTTTTATTGATAAAATAATCTGCATTAACTGTGCTAATAGATGAGCAGTAAATAGTAACACTGCTACTAAACAGCTTTTTAAAAAATGAACTCGAATTAGTACTTTAGTGAAAAAATTGAGAAAAATTTTCATTGAGACAAAGTTTAAGCAACAATAGCATGAAAAAAACGTATGGCGACACAGGTGACCAATAATTTTAAAATAATATGCACGTAATGCAGATTTCAAAAAGGTATTACTTATCATTGTACCTTATGTAAATAATAAATTATTGCTAATTGAGTTTGAAAGGAGAGATAATTGCTGCTGAGAAAAGTTTGAAATATTCAGGTATTCCAGGTAAACCCCACACATTTTAAGAATTTCACACAAGACAAAAAATGTCTCATCTTCTAGACGCTTCGAATGACACCTATTTCAAATCTGTTGGATACCTTCACCCACCTTCACCCAGGTTAGGTTAGGTAAGCCAATTTCTCTCCTTTCAAACACAAATAGCAATTATTCATTGTTTTCAATAGGTACAATGATGAATAATACCATTTTGAAATCTGCATTAAGTGCATTTCATTTTAAAATTATTGTTCACCTGGGTTGCCATACGTTTTTTTCGTCATTGTACCTATTGAAGATAATGAATAATTGCTATTTGTGTTTGAAAGGAAAGCAATTTGCTAACCTAACCTGGGTGAAGGTATCCAACAGATTTGATATAGGTGTCACTCGAAGCATCTAGAAGATGAGACTTTTTTTTACTTCGGTGAAATTCTTAAAATGTATGGGGTTTACCTGGAATACCTAAATGTTTCAAACTTTTCTCAGCAGTAATTTTCTCTCCTTTCAAACACAATTAGCAATAATTCATTATTTACATTACGTACAATGATAAGTAATACCTTTTTGAAATCTGCATTACGTGCGTATTATTTTAAAATTATTGGTCACCTGTGTCGCCATACGTTTTTTTCATGCTATGGTTGCTTAAACTTTGTCATAACGAAATTTTTTCTCATTTTTTTCACTAAAGCTCTAATTCGAGTTAATTTTTTGAAAAGCCGTGTATTAACAGTGTTACTATTTATTGCTCATCTATCAGCTCAGTTAATGTAGATTATTTTAACAGTAAAAAAATGGTGGATTTCATCAATTTGTGGTCGCGGTGTGCAAGAATGTAAAGTAGGGTACCAAAAATTATCAAAATTTTTAAAAGTGACATATCTTAGGAAATACTCGGTATTGATTTTTTTTTGGATTTTTTTCTGAATCGCCTTTTGTTCTACTGTGAGCCATTCCAAGGTTATCCATTCTTTACTGGACACCCTGTATATATATATACATACGGTAACAGACTTAAATCAAAAATAATAATATGTACAAGTACATATTATTATTATTGATTTATTTATTTTTTTCTTATTTAGATGTGACAGTATTGGACGTATCCATTTTTCTGTCATCTTTGACTGTCCTTGACTAAGTACTTGTGTTTTGTTTGTGATATTTTTTGAAATTGTTCGTTTTCATTGTTGATTTGTGTTATGCTTTTGTTAGGCAGCATGCCTTTTTATTATGCATATCGGTTTGTAAATATCTTCAAGATTTAGATTGCTAACTTGTATTTAAAATTTATGCAACAGAATTGAAACTGTGATCCAAAGTTTGAGAGGATGTTTTTTGCGCCTGTTTTGAAGTGGTTGTTTGGGTTACCCGATACTGTTAAACTAAACATTTCTAACAGCTGAGACTCTGTCTGTGATAAGTATGTGAACCAAGCATTATTATAAATTACGAACCCAAGCCACTTGTCGTTTGATGTTCTCAGAATAGAAGTGTAAACATACCTATTATTTTGTTCGGAACGCGGCACGTGCAAATGACGTCATGTTTTTGTTATGCTTTTATTTTGAAACAAATGTATTACGTGGTGTGTTCTGTTGATTGATTTATGTGAACTAATGTGTATTTATGTAAATAAAACGATAACTTTTTGAAATAATGGTTTAGTTTTTTTATTAAAAGTACCTTTACACAAGAAACTGGAGCAATATTCACTCACCCTGCACATACATAATCATTACTAATACATTACTAGGCAAAACTATACTAATCTATAGATTCTGTTAGCTAATTTAATAACGATTCCAAAGACATAAGCCAGTGCGAGCTATCTATCGTAACTTTAGAGTTATCGTCGTTTTAAACAGACTCGCCGTAGTCGCGCGGGACCACCCACGTTGACGACGACAGATGCGCGTTTTCGCGCCAAAATGGCCCGACAGATAAGGGGGTCTCTTAAATCTTTTCTGATGCTGCGTTTTACTTCTTTATATTTTAGCTCTCCTCTCCTCTATTAGTTTTTTGGTTTCTCCTGAAAGTTTTTCAGTTCTATGATTTTTCTATTTTACTACTTTACTGGCTTTTGATATGCTATTTTCACATATTTTTTTTTAAACGATTAAGTCCTTTTCTTTCCGTATTTTTATATAATAAAATTAATAGAATCCTAAACATTTATCCGCTAACACTACACGAATGTAAATTTAACGTGAAGAACTGGCTTTTTACTCTTGATTATGAGGGTGTAGAGATAATAATGAATAACAATTAATTTAATTACAAAGGAACACTTTAATTCATAGAACACATACATACACCAACTCGTCACAAACACACACACACACACACACACACACACTCAGCGTGATAAATATCGTATTTTATTTTGTTAATTTTATTGATTCTATATTTATTTTATTTATATTTTATTAATTCAAAAGAATGATTGATTATTATTGAATGAAATTATATAATTGTACTTTACAGCACTTGAAAATGTCTATTCTAAGTTGATATTATTAATTAAGCCAAATAAAATGGGAGAGGGCGCTGACTCCTGACATACAGGTACTCCTAGTTTAGGAGTCAGAGAGTTCAACAAGTTAAATGTAACATAAATTATGTCAATAAAGAATTATTATTATTATTTAATACTAGCTTTTGCCCGCGACTTCGTCTGCGTGGAATAGTTACTTTGTGCTAACGTTTTTGCGACACAAGCATGATTTTAAGTCAAGATGGCAAGCAGGAAACAGGACTAAGCAGATTTTTTTAAAAAACAACGAACAATGGCTTCAAGGCACTCTTGAAATACCTCGGAAAAGACTCTTTAGCGGTAATACAGGGCGCCCAGAAAAAAAATTCGACGATTTGTCTGAACGAAGCAAACGCAGAAAAACTGAAAATCTTCGTGAAACCACGAAGCTCGAAAGCTATTTCATGCAGGTCAAATGGCACTTCGAGAGCGTGGAGATACTGATGGAGCAAATGTTGTGAAGGAAATTACAGAATCATCGACACGTGGCCGCGGACATTAGAACCGCATTAACTTGCACAAAAGTGACACGTCATCATTACCAGCAACACAAATAACACCAACTGCAGCGTTATCCATGTTCGTCGAAGCTTATTTAACAACGAGACAGTACGATATAGTGCGTGAGACAAATAAAAAGTTCTATCCTTGCTATACCATCCTCCAAAAAGAAAAAAGCAATGCTATCCATATTCTGAAAGCATTAGGGGAACAGTGTATAAGACGGGGACGTTAATAATCGCGAGGTATAATGGGGACATACACTCTTTAGGCATACTTAACACAACACTAATGTAGAGCAAGCGCCATCAGGACGTCATTTGCAAGCGGCCAGACGCAAATGGCGTCCTGTTGGCGCTTGTGCTACGTTAATTTTTGTGTTAAGTTTGCTTTAGGTGTGTGATTTCCCATCATACCTCGTGTCCCCGTCTTATACACTGTTCCCCTACTTTAACTGAAACCTGTGCTAAAATAAAACTGCAAGCATTACTGGACCACACAGCTAAGGGCGCGTACACATAGAACATCCGTTTTACAGGTCCGTTTAAACCAGTGGTTCTTAACCGGTGGTCCGCGGACCACTAGTGGTCCCTGGAGGCATTCCAAGTGGTCCGCGAAGCCATCCTAATAATAAGTGGCGTGACGTAATGAGTCGAGTCGAAACAACGCGGTGCACGTGCAGGGGCGGGGGTTTCGTTCCATTCGTTCCTTGTTTTAGCGGCGCGGCCGCGCAGTTTGCCGATCGTCCGTCACTTCACTTGCAACGTCGACGATGTGATGAGCGGTAGGGATTTATAACGTGGCTTTGAGAGAGTGACGAGTATTATATCTACTGAGTGGTTTAATTTTTAAAGTTCGACACCATAAAGCAAATATCCTTATTCTACGAGCCTTAGTAAACAAGCATCGAAATCGGTTGGATGCCACTGCCGACATGCGTTTAGCTTTGAGTAGCACTGAACCAAGAATTCAGAAGTTAGTAGAGTATGCAGTCACAAAAATCACATTAAATTAAAATCTGTAACTTTTACATTTTTGCTAAATAATAAATAAATGAGTGTTAATTATAAAATTGTGCTTATTTTCTTTATCAAACAATCCTTAATTTAGGAAAACCAACTGGGTGGTCCCCGGCAAGACAAACATTTGGTAAAATGGTCCCTCATGACTAAAAGGTTAAGAATCACTGGTTTAAACGTATATGTTATTAGCGTATGTAGTTGTATGAGCGAGTTCATACAGAATACAGTATTCCGGATCCAGTAAAAAATACTGATCCGACAAAATAAGCAGCAATCCGTTTTACAGGTCCGTTTAAACGTATATGTTATTAGCGTATGTAGTTGTATGAGCCAGTTCACACAGTATTCCGGATCCAGTAATACTATACTAATCCGTTTTATCGGATTGAAACCGCACGAGGCTTTGCACGGGGGTGCGCGGGGTGCGATGTGCTACACACAGCCGCCATTTGCCGGTTTCATTCCTAGAGTAGTGCATGTGTCCAGTGCTATCATAATCATGGCAAGCAAGGCGTTTGAAAAATATGTTGAGCAAGAAGTTTTGATAAATTGTGTTGAAAGTAGACCAGTTCTTTGGGACAAAACACTGGAGATTTATAAAGATAAAATTGCAAAAACCGCAGCTTGGCGCGAAATATGCGGTATTCTAAAGGAGGATTTTGAAGCTATGGAACAAAAAGAAAGACAAGAATTTGGTAAGTATTTATTTTATATTGTAATGGAGACATTGTTTTTTATTTTAAATAGCTTCATTCTGCCAAGAAACTGACCCAGATTCGGACACGAAATAGTTTTCGAATTCCGTTCGAACTGAATTTGCAGTTCGACCACCTCGTAGCGTTTCATCATCAGGTAGGCTATTGAAATGAAATGCTTCAGATTCGGATGTGTTGCCATCCTTTAAGCCCTCTTTTTCCCTTACAAAGTTGTGTAGAACGGTACATGCCTTAACTATCCATATAGCTGTTGTTTTGTTGACGTCTAGAGGCCGGTGGAATACTCTCCACTTATTAGCAAGAATACCAAATGCACATTCAACGTATCGTCTAGCTCTGGTCAAACGATAGTTATATATTCGCTTATTTACGTCTAAATGCGTCCCGCTAAATGGCCTCATTAAATTTTCGTGTAAACCGAAACCTTCATCGCCGATTATGACGTAGGGAACTCTCGTTTCTGAGCCTGTTATTAATGGGCAAGGTTCTGGTATTTGTAAACTGCCATCTAGCATCATTTTCCAACATGTCGACTCCTTGAATATTGATGAATCGCATTCTTTTCCATACGACCCAATACTAACATATAGAAAACGATAGTCAGAGTCTACGATCGCTAATAATATGATGGAAAAAAAGTCTTTGTAATTTAGGTACATTGAGCCACTTTTTGCTGGTTTTCGAAGTCTGATGTGTTTACCGTCCACTGCTCCTAAACAGTGGGGAAAATTTGCTTTTGTGTCGAATCCATTTGATATATGCTCCCATTCACTCACTGTTGTAGGAAGTCGCATAAACTCGTCATTCAAGTTGTTCCATATGCATCGTGTAACTTCCTTAATAATGTTGCTTATAGTTGACACACCGACACGAAAGACGTAATAAAGTTCTTGAAATGTACACCCAGACGCTGCATACCTAAAAAAAATAAATTAATCAATTACTATATTATTACACATATATTGACTTCCCATACAAAGTAACGTTAGTGACTGTAAGGGTTTAGTTTTAGTTAATTTTGTCTATTACTGATTATGTATATGTCTATGTTTCGTAGAGGTACTTCTCTATGGTCAGACTATTAAAGATGGCTTGATGAATAAGTCTTGTTTTATTATAAAACTATAAAATATTATAGTGACCAACAAATTTTGTATGGAAAGTCGAAATTTTTATGAGAGTTTTTAGCAAAGTCGTAAATCAAAACTCATACTTATATATATAGTACATAAATAAAATAAAATTAAACTGAACTGAACTAAATTATAAAATTACCTAATTAAAATAAATTGATTTAAACATTAGTAATACTTTTTTGCTTCCCATTATTTACTGACCGATTAGTTCTTGCACTGTCAATTTGACTTATCCACTGACCAATATGGTAATTAATTACTGACAAGTCTATTCTACCTTCTTATTCGCCTTTCACTTACTAAGCTATTGACAACCATCTTATATTATTATTTACTTGCTTCAGGAAATTATGTTATAAAAAAATGGAATTCGACTAGAGATGCCTGGATACGAACATTGAGTGAGAAAAAGAAATTGAAGAAATCTGGAGCTGCTGCCTCAAATACCAAGCCTTACAAATATCACAATCAAATGTTATTTTTGAAAAAAGTTGTCACCCCAGGTGATACACACGAGAACGTCCCTGCTAATGACAACATCACGGAAACAGTAGAAAGTAATAAAGACAACGAAGATGAACCTGATCAGATTACGGAACAAAGTGGTAGTGACAGACAAAAGGAAAGACAAAATTTAGCCCCGCCGCAACGCAAGGCAATCAAAAGAAATGTGAATGAAGTAGACGCCAAAATGATTGAATACATGAATGATCAGTTAAAAAAAAGTAAAAATGAGTTTGAAGATCCCAATTTATCGTTCTTCAAAGGTATTTTGCCGCAACTGGCTTCACTTAATGGCGATCAAATTTTAGAATTTCAGTCTGGAGTGATAAACCTTTTACAAAATATTAAAAGTAGAAGATATGGTCAGTCAAACTACGAGTGGCCTCCATATTCACAAAGTTCTAGCACTCCTCACTACCACACCCAAGGTTATTTTAGTAGGCCACATCATCTTGACTCTACACCATAAGGTTCGCCATCAGTAGAATCTACATTCAGCCAGGAGTCAGACTTGCCAGATCTGTCTATGTTTTGAAATAAATCTTCATTTTTGTAAACCTTTTTGTCATTTTAAATTTTAATTGATAATAACAAAAATTAAAGTTCTTACCTTAAAAATATCGCTAGTTTTACTTCAGGGCACAAGCTTTTCCTCCAGTTTGTGTCTTTCTTTTTTAAATCCTTTTCTAATCGTATAAGAAGGTCATCAAAAGTAGACGTCGTCATTCGGAAATAAGTAAAAAATTTAGATTCGTCTTCTTTCAGCTGACGCACAACAGCACCACGACAAAATCTTTGCCTTAATAGTGGATGTATCCAATAACGCCGGGGCTTCCTCCGCCGCAGACGACGATAGTACCAATACAACACGACAACGTCCATTCTCGTAGAAAGTAGGCGATACACTGAAGAACGAAAGTCCAGTAGCGTCGGATCTGTTAAATTCAAATTCAAATTCAAATTCTTTAATTCGAGCTATATAAACTCATATTAAGGGGTTAGTAACATTGTTCTTAAAATCTAATGTTAGTAAACAACACGATACGGAGAAACATGTAACTGACAGCAGTGAGTTATGTATGGACAATCCACTCTGCCAGCAATCATCCTCAGAACCCTGTTAGGGCTAGCCATGACCCGAGCGACCAAAGATGCTGCGCGTTTCCGCATTATGGTGTAAAAACAGTCTACCCCAGCCGCCGCAAACATCCCTGATGCACTACAACGCCATGGCAACCCCATCAGTTTTCTGAAGGCGTTATTGTATTGGACACGGAGGGCTCCATACCACGCCTGCGAATATTTCTCCCACAGGCTGCTCGTATAAAAAGTTGTGCAGAATGCTCTAAACAGCGTAACCTTTACGTCTGCTGTACAGCGTGCGAACCTACGGGCTACCATATTCGCACGCACGGACAGAGCCCTCCGTTCCCTTTCAATATCAGCGTTATCCTTGAGCTCGGCGGAGACCAGGTGACCGAGGTATTTAAATTGTTCCACTCGCTTAAGTGGAACTCCATTTAGCATCATGGGTGGAACATCATGGTGGTACTTGGTCCCCGCCTCAAACACAATGTACTGACTTTTGTTAACATTATACGTTAACCCATGTTCAGTTGCGTACAGTTCACATGTGGCTAGTAGTGTCCTAATACCACTGACTGACGCGCTCAGCAGTACCATGTCGTCCGCGTAACTTAAGTTATTGACACAGACTCCGTCAATATGACAACCGACATGATGACTGCTAAGCGCCTCAATCAGGGCATTTATATACAAATTAAACAGGGCAGGGGAAGTTAACCCCCCCTGTCTTACTCCACACTCCAATCGAAACGGCTCCGACAGCACACCCGCCCACCGAACATTGTTGACCTGGCCTCCATACCAATGCTTGAAAATTTTTATAAGCTCGATAGGCAAGCTTATAGCTTCAAGCTTCTTCCATAACAATTCGTAGGAAACCAGGTCAAAAGCTCGAGAAAGGTCCAAGAAACAAGCGAAAACAGGTGTTCTTCTTTTTGTGTAGTACCTGACGGCATTTTTGAGACACAGAACTGCACTTTCTGTAGAAAGTCCAGGCCGAAACCCGAACTGATTATCGTGCAGCACAAGGTGTCGGTTTAATTGTGTCTCAAGCAGACCATCAAGCACCTTAGCGACTGTGGTCGCTAGAGAAATAGGTCTATAGTTTCCCTTGTCAGAAAGGTCACCTGTTTTACTTTTAACTATAGGAACCACAATCGTCCTCATTAGGTCAGAAGGCAAGTATGAATGACCAATACATAAATTGTACAGCAGCGCCAAAACTCTTGGCAGGTGAGGACCTGCGTACTGCAAGTGCTCGATGCTGAGCCCATCATGACCAGGGGACTTACCTCTAGTTGTAGATTTGATGATCTTGGCCACATCTTTGGCACCAAAACGCATGCCCACCTGGCCACAGCAGGGCTCAGCATCCAGCGTCATATTTGAGCTCCCCAGCGGAGATTTTAAAAGAAAATGATTTTTAAAAATGTTTGCAATATCCTTTGCATCACTCGCACCGTCAACACTAACAGGCAGGCCTGGCCGAGCACTTAGACTCTTAGTATTCTTCCAGAAGCCACGAAAATCACGCTTTGAGTGCTTAGAGGCAATTATGTTCATCTTTATCTGTTCTTCGTGGTTCTGGCACCATTTTAGACGCGACTTAAATAATGCCCTACTCTCCCGCATGTCATCATACATTGGGCCAGTCGATGGTTTTCCACAAGATGACCATAAATGAAAGTTATGCCTAGCCAGCCTGTGAGCGCAACTGACGTGCTTATTCCAGCCTGTGACGTGAGCTTTCTTTTTACGACCAACACATTTATTTACTGCACTACAAATTGATGATTCACTAAGAGCACAAACAATATCCGAATACAGCTTATCAATAACAATTCTATGGGTGGCTTCAGTACAAAAGTTATCAGCGCAGCTAATTAATTCCACAGGAAAATCAATCAATTTTAATCTACTATGGCATTCATTGGTATATTTACTAATTTGCTCCTTGGTTCTTTCCCCCCAAACAATTTTATTATGCTCAGTCACATTTTTACAGAACTTAGGCGTTAACAAATCAAATTTACATTCCACTATAATAGGGTAATGATCAGACCATAGTACGTCATTCCTTACGTAAACATCGATTACGGAACTTAGTGCAGAGTGTGTGACTATACAGTGGTCCAGCCATCGCCTACAGCCATGAGCCTCACTCATAAAAGTGTAGGTGTCACTTGATAAGCCCAGTCTGTCTATGTCAACACAAACCCACTTTTGTTCCTCACAAAAATTTAATAACTCCGACATAAACAATGTACCCGGATGCGCATTAAAATCCCCCAAAACAAAAACTGATTCCACACTACAATCGTCTACTACAGCACTCACCGTACCAAGGCAGTCCGTGAAGTCCGGCAAATTAGCACTTATATCTGTGGGCATATAGATGCTCATCACAATAACCGGTCTGTTGTTAGTCACTATTTTTATTGCACAAACACGAGGGTTATTGCACTGTAACACTGACACATTTTGGAATATATTATTCCTCCATAGCAGAGCAACACCGCCATAGGGACGTCCGACCAACATGCCGGTCGTCGTGTCAACAGCTGATGTTCCCGTGGCACTGAAGTTGTCGTCAATGGTGCAAAGATATGGTATCTCATCTGGCTGCAACCATGTCTCTTGCAAAGCGACTATATCAAATGATCTACACAGTTCTTTAACGCTGTTTATAGACCTTTTCACGCTTTTACAATTAAATGACACTAATTTACACAATTTATTCATTGCCTTTCATACTGGTACCGCCATTGGTCGTGGACCTTAATTTATAATTCACGAACCGTCTAAAAATTATTCCTTGCGGCCATAAGTTTTTATCTAAAAATAAGGGTACCTTGTGCTCTGGTACAAAAAACTTATATGCCTTATGGTCATTTCGGTTTTTAGTGTGTATTAATTCTAACGAAACACTTTCTTGTATCTTAGCTTGTATATAACTAGCAATATCCGTGTCTTGCGTATCTATGTGTACGTTCGTAATAAATATAGGTGACTTCTTCTCGGCAGCCTTGAAGCCTACCGTTTCGCACGCAACGCCCGTTTGTCCCCTATATCGGTAATTCGGTTTTTTCTTCCGAGTTACGTATTGCCAGCCAATCTCAGGCTCGCCTCGCGGTTTATCATGAGTACTTTTTAACTCCATTCCCGACGCCTTGTTAGCAGCAATATTATAACCACTTGTTTCTGTAGGTAAACATATTGTTTCACTATTAAGTTGACGCTGTGAAACATCTGTTCGTTGCGATGACGCATTGCCGGGCGACGGCGACGGTACCTTACTCGCTAAACAGGTTTCGTTCGAACTCAGCTGTTTGTTATCGTTGCACAAAAACATTGATTTTGTACTATCTTTCTCAGTGTTTAATGTGCCTTCACAATTTATTATTGACGGGGACTTTAATACCTCGCTAGATGCAACACATTCGCCTTGCTTTTTCGTCTCATTTTGAAGACAAGTTCCAACTGCTGACGAGAGACTTATCGTTTCTTGCTTGTTACCAAGATCAAGTCTGAGTTCTTCTAGCTGGTCTTTAGTCACGTAACTTGATTTGATGTTCTTCACCTCCTCGCGTAGCACCAACATATCCTTTAAAAGCTGGGAAGCATCCAGGTGATCGAACGTGATAGGGGGAAGTTTTCCTAGATCTCTGGCCACAAACACTGGTATTGTATCAGGGTCCACCACTTTTAACAACGATATTATATCAAGCAAATCGCGTTTTTCCTTCCCATCATTTTTACGAATTATTTTTCGTTTCACTGCGGGTAGCGTTTCATACAGTAACGTTTTTGACTGTTTTATTTCTTCACTGGTAAATGTAGAAACACAGATTTTTATTAATGTGTTCTCATCAGCAACTGACAATTTATTTTGCACGTACGCTAACAATTCGTCGATGACGACATTGCACGAATTACATTTCACAAACGTTGACATTTTTATAACGCGTCCTGCCGGTAAGGATGCGCTCGCGACACTGAAACGTATGAAGGTGAGTTGAAAATAAAAAAACTCACCAACGTTAACAAGATAATTTATTAAGGTCGTGGTTCACAGCCGTCACTTGGTTCATTTATTGTTCCGTGAAGTAGGCGCACTAGTACTGCCCTGGCTATCGCGTAAGTGGAGCGACGCGACGCCGTGGAGTTGACCCTGAGGTGAAAGTGACCGCAGGGACGAGGTGGTGGATGCGCCGGCAGGTCGGCTGTGCGCTGCTAGGTGTGTGCGGTAGGTCAGCTGCGTGTGCAGGCCTCAGACGTTCGGTAGGGTGAGTCAGAGCTGGACTCACGAACGTTGAAGATGGAGTTATTTAACTCCCAATCTTGTTCCCCTAATCCGGGGCGAACACTTCACTATTTTTATTTTAAATAAAATATTGAATACAAAAAAATAATTTTTAAAAAAATCTGTTACGCAAGGTGTCACAAGATTCTAATAAAGAGAGACAGTGTAACAGCCGACAAAGTTTAATCGTAAATGAGTCGAAAATCGGTCCTGTAAATGCTGTGTGAATATTACCTCCAGTAGCGTCGGATCTGTTAAAATCGGTCCTGTAAATGCTGTGTGAATATTACCTCCAGTAGCGACGGATCAGTTAAAAAGGATCCTGTAAAACGGATGTTCTATGTGTACGCGCCGTCAGAGATTGTTACTGTATTTAGAGGAAGTTATTTCTACTTTATCAGTAGAGGAGTTGTCAACACTTGAACTTATATACACCGTGTTCTTCACGTTATCCATAAACTTTAGCAAATACTTCTATGGCTTTTACAAATCAAATCCAACAAAGGAAGTAGTACTTAAAAAGGCTTCGTTACAAAGATATTTGTAATTTCATTTAATGAAATTTAATTGAGCTATGCAGTGAGAAAGTATCTTAATTTGAAATCTATCAAATACTATTTGCATTTCATTTGTTTCAGCCCGCCAAATGTTATGAATGACGTTGCCAATTCGGATAAAGAGGCATGCATATCGGGTTATTTACGTCTAGGTATTTAGTTTGTATGAAAATTAACAAAAAATAAGAATTTATTAATGTGTCCATAATGAAAAATGCTTACTTCCGTGGTTTGAACATCTGGTCGAAGTTTATGTATATCGTCCGGAACACGGTGTATAAGTGGGGATGTGATGGATCACAACAAGCTGAATATAATAAAAGTTTGAAAACTCAAGCAGTACAGATGCTAATATATTCCAGTCTAGTTTGGTCCCTGTTCAATTGGTTTGCAAACGCAACAATGACCTTAGTTCTGATAAGACAAATCGCGAAAAAAAATCAGCTGCTCAGTACATTTTAACGAGTTAGGCGAAAATAAATGTACTGGGCAGCTGATTTTTTTTCGCGATTTCAGGTTTCATCCCATACTAAAAGTGTTCGTTATGATGAGTACAATGACCCCTGAAGAGGATTAAAACGACTAAAATTTAACCATGTATAATATAACTTTATCTTTGAATAAATAAGCGATAAATATATCTCTTCTGGAAGGATTGGTTGTTTATGCCAATTAGACCAATTTTTTATCAAATTGTTTTTCACTAAATCCAAAATGTAATCAAATGTTTCTTGAGTCATTCTTGTATATTTATAAAATCTTTCATCATCAAATTTCAATTTATTTAAAAATAAATGATGGAACTCTCCGAAATGTTTCCTTTCTCTATTAATGGGATGTGTCTGCGCCATATTTAATTATTTGTTGAAGTCATAAACGCACACTTGCAACATTATATCACATTTCCACATGTTAACTCATTCAAGAAGGATTTTGCATTCAAACCTATTCCTTTCTCACTTCCACTCTCTTCCGTCCCGTTCATCCAAAACAACCCCCGCCGCATGCACTCGCAAATCCGCTGCATCACTGGCGTCACGTGCGCCCGCGCTCCGCTGAATTTGCTAAAGAATAACTAAGTTTGTGGTGAATCTTAAAACTTTCTCTTCTCTCGTAAAACTTGCTCTCCTGCCAATTCAACAGAAATAAAAATCAATCTAAACTTATATAAATTCCAGGTCCTTTGTTCATCTCTACAGGTAGCGGAAGGGAGGGCAATTTCGTTAGGAAGAGGGGAAAAACATGGTACAGATGAATCTTTAAGAGAATTGGACATTTTGAGAACCCCATTGTCCTTTTGCGAGACGGATGCCATTTTGCGAAATAAGGTTTTCTACGCCTAAACCGTTTCATTCACTAAATAATACGCCTAAAAGCAAATGCGCAGTCGCGCAGCATTATTGTTGTAAAGGACAGTAGTCTTTTCTCTTGGACCCTGATTAACCACTGTCACGTGTTCTATCCCACTGCTGGGCAAAAGCCTGCTCTCAGAAAAGTGCATAGAACAGATGAAGTTGCAAATGCATCTTTCAAATAAAAATTAATTTATTAAAAAACTACAAGGACAATTGTACGAAGTAAGTTTCGCAAACGATTCAGTTTTGCAACATGTTTTTATATTCAACACTTGGAGCACTAAAAATGTCATCAATCATTGCATTATCGACCTTACGAACCATATCCGGAAACATTTCCAAGCATTATCATGATCAAGGTGATTAAAACTCCATCTCCAGTATTGTTTCTCCTTTACTTTTCAAATCCATCGAAAGGTTGTCTTGAAAAGATCGCTTTTAGCGATAAGACCGCCCATTGTGTCGCCCTATTTATAAGATATTGTTAGTTGAATGTATCTGTGATTTGTATGGTGTACATAATAGAGAGTATTCTATTCTATTCTATTCCTCATCTTTTTCGAACTCTGCTCATGTCTGCTTCCAATCTGACTGGTTATAGCTGACTACTGGCATTCTATAGACGAACTGCCACATTAACCTTTGCATCACCGAGAAAACCCGATCATACAGCTTTTCCTTGACCTTAGTAGAGGTCAGAAGAGACTAAGAGGAGGTCGACGATGGAGCGAGCTTACCGAGAAGAAGTATCAGTCCGCATTATAAAAGACGTTTGGAAACGCTTAGTGCGAATTACAAATCCTGCCGGGGTCGCGGATATACCGAATTAGACCCAAGTTCACCAACTACAACAAAACCATTGATTACATAACCGCCCCGTTAATATTTAAGATGTTTAAACAAAGAGCGTTTTTTAATGTTCACCATCCATTTGTAACCAACGGTTAACAAAACAAACGTTTTTGAACGAATGGGTCGTAAATGATTGAATGCAATGGAGAAGAAATCGCAAAGCTGCGAACAGGTGGCGCTCTCAACGCTCGGCTCATAACATCGTACTGTCATTTTTATGTCGTATTGTTTTTCAGGTTTTATAAGATTTTAATTGGAACTAGCGTGTGTTTTTTGTTATTTTAACGAACAATGTATGCAACGTGGACTATACCTCAGTTAAAAGCTGAACTGAAGAACCGAGGAGCTTCACTAAGAGGCCGAAAAGCGGATCTGGTCAGCAGGTATTTACAGCCTATTTTCTTGTTAATAATAGAAGCAAATAACCCAATGTTATAAAATGAAACATGTTGTTCATTAATATCGTAGTAATTACAAACTTTTACGTACTTACACAGTAGTTTTATAACACATTTGATGTTTCATGGGCTACGAACATAACCTAGAAATTAAATCTATCTGTTACAGAATCGAAGCATTCGATCGTAATTTGAACTTCGGGATACCTCAGCAGCATGAAACTGATGATACCAAGATGGATCTTCCACCTCCAGAAAGTTATCACGATATTAATAGCAGCACAAAGCTTCCTTCTCTAACGAAGCAACATATTCATCTGTATTACAATGAGTAAGTATGTACCTAGGAGTCTAAGATGAAATTAATAAACGTCCATTTTTCTAAATCTACCTATTAATTTTTCAATAATTTGTATTACTTATTATTTATTTTACATACAGGTACATAATTCTGTGTTATTTATTACAGGTTTGATAGAAAGCCCGATGATGGTCTACAATTATATGAATCAAGATTTTTAGTGGTGATTAGGGCTGCATCAGTTAATGAACACACATATATCAAGGGTCTTTGCAAAGCCTCTATGAAAAGACTGCAGTATGAGGTAAATGTAAAATTACATGCAAGTGGGCAAATTGAAGAGACTTCATGTGAATGTGTGGCTGGCAGTGGAATAACTGCCCACTGTAAACATGTGGCCATGGTGCTTTATGCTGTCGACCATATGGTACGTGAAAAAATCATAATTAAATACCAAGTGCCTACAGAAAAACTGCAAAAGTTTCATGTACCCAGAAAGGTGTTTAGCTCTACGCCTTTAAAAACTTCAAAACTACCAATGAAGAGAAATATAGACAATATTATATTTTCCCCATGTACATTAAAAATACCTGCAATAGAATACAATAATAGATTTAGGAGTTTGGTAACAAACTATGTATCTTCAAGCATGCCAATCAAGCAGTTATATGAACCAGCAAACCCTTATGCAGTTGAATGGGACCACTGCTACAGCAATGTTAGCACTGAAACAAAGTTATTGGAATCTTTAAATCTTTTGTCAATAAGCCCAGAGCAAGCCGCTGCCATTGAGCTTGAGACTCAAGGTCAGGCAAATAATCCTAAGTGGACGAATCATCGTGAGGCGAGGATTACTGCTAGTAAACTTCACACAATATGTCATCTCAGAAGCACAAATCAAGAAAAGTTTGCTAGCCAAATATTGAATCCACATAAGTTTTCTTCAAGAGCTACCAATCATGGCATTATTAATGAACAAGTTGCTCTTCAAAAGTACATGGAAGATATGGAATTGCAGGTGAATCAATGTGGACTGTTTATTTCAATTGCACGACCATAACTTGGTGCATCACCCGATGGCCTCCTTGGCGATGAAACAACTATCGAAATTAAGTGTCCATACAGCAGTAGATTAAAAAAAAATAACTCATGTAACTGTGCCATATTTAGTGCAAGATGGTAATAATAGCTTGAAATTAAAAAAAGGGTCCCCATGCTACTACCAAGTTCAAGGGCAGCTATATTGCACTGGCAGAAATTATTGTAATTTAATAATATTTACTTACATTTGAAAGTAATTTTTGTGGCAAGAGATGATGATTTCATTAATGAAATGTTAACAATCATAGATGCTTTTTATATTCAGTTTTTTAAGAAAGCTATTTTAAATAAATATGTTTACAAAAACTATGAACAAGTAATAAAGAAAACAACTTAAGATTTATTTTATTTAACAATTCCTTCTTTAAAATTACATAGCATTACACATATGAAAAATATTCTGGACAGCAATGGCACATAGTAAGCGTTTACATCAGATTTCAATATTTTGAAGGTTTTTTTGTTAATCCAATTAGCCTTTCAATATGAATGCGGTTTTTAGCTAATCGGCGATCATGCTGTAATTTTATTCCAGGTAGTTGAGTCAAACCTTTCAAAAATGTTGGTGTGTAAATGCATACATTTTTGTGTTCAAATAAATCTTGAACATTGAAGCCTCGATCTGCCATTATTGCATTATTCTCATCACATAAAGTCAAAAGTGAACTGCGTTCTGTTATTTGTAGAACCAGCATATCCCTCCGAGCAAAAGGATATAAGGCCTCCAGGTGTGGCACCCACTAGAAACTTTATAGTGTTGTGATGCTTATAGCTACTAAATGTAGCTTGCTGAGAGATTGGATTATTCGGTTTTGCAATAAATATCTCTGTGCCATCAACAATGACTCTTGTATTTGGATGGTGCTGTTTAAATGATTTTGGCATGTAGTAGTCTACTAGAGCCCGGCTAGGCCAGATATTTACTTGAGACCATAACTCAAACACAAAATTTACCCATGTTATAAAAATGTTACCAACTGCAGTGGTGCTAATGCCAAATATTTTAGATAGTTCAAAATCTTGTTTATTTCTTCTTAATTTAATTAACATTAAAAGTAACTGGTCTTCAACAGACACATTAATAACTTGACTGCCTCTATAATGTAAATGATTTGCCATGGGTAATAGTGTAGACAATATTAAGTTAAAGTTAATGTTTTCTAATCCTGTGTAAAATAATACTGATCTAGCATCAGACAACATATCCTCAAATGAAAATAGTTTGAATATGTGAGGTGTTTGAGTTGAGATTGTAATAATTTGAGCTGAATTTGGTGCACTAAGATCAGCAGTTGTTACTTCAACTTCATGTTGAAATTCAGGAATTTCAGATAAATGTTCTGCTTCTTCAGGTAAAACATGAATAGCATCATCAAAAGATAGTTGTTGTGAAGTAGATGGAAACAATTCTTTTCGAGAACAACGTTGCAAATACCGCTGCGCCCTAGCAGCTGCAGTAGAAGTAGTTACTTTGTTCCAAGCGAAGATTGAAGGAATTGCTGTCTTTTTTAAATATCGGTGTACTTGTGGCAGTCCTGAAAGTAAAAAAATTACAGTTGTTAGACTCAAATCTTCATGATACACTACTTCCTTTTGAATTTATTTTATAAACATAACTTATCATCACGTCTTGTATTCCCCGAAGGGTTCGACAGTTAATAAGTTCCATATTATAGGAGGCGAGACTATTGCCTTGATTGCCATTAACCGGACAGAAATCCAGACTATGGGCTGCTACTAAGAAATTGCTGATGGAAAAACCCCATACTTAGCAGTCGCGCTTGCGGCCACTGGACCAACAAGGCCGTATATTTTATAATAGGTGATTATAAGTATTACTAACCTGTAGCATTACTTACTCCTTGATAGTCCGTTTCTTTAAAATGGTTAGAACATATCCTCGAATTTTCGGAAGCTGTAAAATTGCGTATCTTAGTCGCTCTTTCCCATAGTTTTTTTAATCGTAAGTCTTTAGGAAATGAATGATTTCCACTATTATTACAACCGATTACAACACATCGTGGCATATTTTTGTCTGATGCCGTACAAAGTTTTTTCTACACAAATTTTGTATGTAATTTGACAGCTAATGTCATTTTCTGTGAGCCAAGCGTTACCAGCGACACCCGTGGCAAAAGTTGTCAGTTTTCTTTCCCATTGAATGGTATAATATTGTTTTGTAAAGATGGTCATGTCCCTGCACATGTTTGCCTTTAGGCGACTGACATCCAAAAATGGTAGCGTAACATTATTATACTACGAAATGAAATGCTTACCATGTCAATGCAATGTCCGTTAACGTGAACGTCTTTATTATTTAGCACCCTTTTTCTTCTCGTCGCGTCTGTCAATGTCATAGCGTGTTATTATTATATTGTGTTCGTTGTGTTCTTGTGTTCCAAGTGATTCAAGTTATTTTCAATCGAGAATTAATTAATAAGTGATGGAAAATCTACGTAAGCGTTCAGCAAATTTCACACAAGATGAGAAGTCCGTTTTAATGGAACTTGTAGCAAAGTACAAGGACCTTATAGAAAATTAACAATCAGACGCTACAACTAATGCTGAAAAAGTTAAGGGTTGGAAGCGTCTGACTCAAGAATTTAACGCTCACAGTACATACTGTGGACGTACTCCCGAAAGCTTGAAGACCTGCTGGGAGAATATTAAACGTCAGACAAAAAAACAATCAGCGACTCGCAAACGGGAGCTATTTAAAACTGGTAAGCAGAACATTTGTTTAGATATGTTATATTCCGAAATTCTATGTAACACCTACGAAATCATTATAATTTAAAACTTGCCATGGCAATAATCTTCATTAAGTTGACTGATTCTAACCGTGACAATCTAAAGAGGAGCTCCTCAGTGGATTCAGTGGATTGTCGCGATCGGAACAACAGAGCCTACATTGTACAATGTAGGCTCTGTTGTACCTACCTCATTTGGATTTACAGACAAGAAAGGTTTTATCTCTCTCTGTCAAATATATTTCTGTTGACATAATATATTATTGTGCACTAAAAATATTTCTTTATTTATAATGTTCAGGCGGCGGAGTACCACCACCAGCTCCTGGAGGTACTGGGGCGGACCGCCTGGTTGAAGATATATTGGGCCCCGCTTTAGAAGGACTAGAAAATTTTTATGACAGTGATGCTCTACTAGATGTAAGTACTTAGCTACTGAGAAATTTAAGTAAATTTATATTATTCCACACAATATTTTAGTCTTTACTACTACTAGTGGGTCTTTTTTATATCGTGGTAAAATCATCAAATGAGTCCTCCCACCCAGGGCAGGGTGGGAGAGTCTGTCAGACTCGTTCTGACTAAAATCCACGGTGTCCTTCAATAGCCATGTTCCGGGGTCACGGTAATGAGATAAGTCTCGCGACCTCGGCAGCCTTTGGCCCTCTAGAGGGGGGCCCCGTCATCTTGTCGACCCAGGCATGGTCCATGGTCGGACAGCGAGTCACCCATTACTCGCTGCCCGCATGCCCACTACTAGTGGCTCTTAACAAATAAATTATTGTATTTTCAGAATAAAGAAAATGATGATTCAAAGACAGATGATTGCGCTCAAGTTACTGAGATAAACCCAGAAAATATACTCAGCCAAGTTATTGTAATAGAGAGTGAGCATTCATGTTCATTTACGGAGCCTATAAATGGAATAACCTCGGATGGTTGGTCCGAGGGAACAACCTTACACAATAAGGTTCCTTCTACTTCTCAACCTCAACTTCAAGTCCAGGAAGAGAATGTAAGTTTTTTTTATGCAGCTTGACATGTGATTTTTATACACAGTACATGGTTATCATAAGAGGTGCCGGCTAACCACAAAAGAACTTCCCAATTCGATTTGGTGACAGGTTTTGGTGTTACTATGTATACATAATTATGTAGATATTTCAAAATAATATAAGTAAAAAGTATATTCATTAAGGTAGCATCTACAAAAATAACAAATATTATTTCTTGGCACAAAATATGTAAACTTGTTACTAAAGTGGTAGTCAGAATTGATTTGTTTTATACTGTGTATACATATACTTATATACACTAATATTGTAAAGAGGAAATGTTTGTTTGCTATTGATAAACTCAAAACTACTGGACCGACTTCAACATCATTCACCAATAGGAAGGTAAAATAGGCTGTACCATGGGCGAAGCAGGGGGCGGTTACATAGGTATGCTATGCACTAACAAAATATAACAATTATTCTTTTTTTTTACAGGACAATAATTTGAAATGGGAGGGCTGGACACCGAAAACATTAAAGAGACCTCTGTCAGAAGTATTAAGATCAGGGAATACATCAAAAGAAAAATCGTGGCTGAAAAGAAGGAGACCTGACCAGATAAATTTGAGCGACCAACTCATACATGAAAAAAATAAATTGGTCAAAACTTTGATACAGAACGCACAAGAGGAGTCTGCCAAAAGGTTGCTCATTTTAGATGAACAATTGAAACAGGAAAAAATAAAAACAAAAAAAAATGTCTTAAAATTGCTTATTTTACCGTTCGGTAATAAGCAATTTTATGTCATTTTTTTTTGTTTTTATTTTTTCTGTTTCAATTATTGTCTCTTGTGCGTTTTGTATCAAAGTTTTGCCCTATTTTACAATGTGTAAATTCATTATTATACAGGCTGTATCAAAAACCCTGTTGTTCCTTTTAGGGACGTATACATATACCTATAAGCACAACATTTATGGAATTAGAATTAAAAAAAAATCAATATTTACTAGTCCGTTTCTCAATATCAAATAACTATTAAAATCGACAAATTCAAAAAAATGTTTGCAGTATCTGACGTTACATCTTTAATACTAAAACATCCAACGAGCTCAGCGGCTTTCTGTAACTTTGACAAAAATGCCGACAAACGCTACCGCGAGCGGCGGCGCACGTGCCACCAACCCTTTACCCCCCTGCCCTCCACCCCGCGAATCACTTCCTAGTTCCTTCTTCCTTAGTCTCCCGCGCAACTTCCTATCGAACGGATGTGATTGTTGACCCGAGTAGTGAGTGACTTGTGTTTTGTTTACGTAAACATGTCTTTTTCTAACGCAGAATATTTTAATATGTTGATGTGTCTAGGGAAATGTGATTGCAATTATGCAGCAGCACGCAGACTCTACCAAGAACGCTTTGCGAGTTTACCATTACCGTCGGCGATGGCATTCCAACGTTTGCACATGCGTCAGTACAATACCGGCAGTGTCCACGGACAAGACCAACATCGAGCTGACGCAGGCAGACCGAGGACTAGAGACGATATTGAAGAGCAAGTCTTGGACTTGTTTGAGCACGATCCAACGCGGAGTACGCGATCAGTGGCACGTGAACTCGCAGTAAACCATATGCGCGTGTGGAGAGTCCTCAAAGAAGATGGCCAGCACCCATTCCACTATCGTCGCGTCCAATCATTACTTCCCTCCGATTATGAGCCAAGATTACAATACAGTAGATGGGTACTAGACAAGTTTGCAGAAGATAATGATTTTCTGAACTCTGTACTGTTCACCGACGAGTGCTCATTTGTTCGAACAGGTGTGTTCAATTCACACAATGAACACGTATGGTCGATCACAAACCCGCATGCTATTAAACCCAGTCATTTTCAACATCGGTGGCGGATTAATGTTTGGGCTGGAATTATTGGTGACAAAATTATTGGACCTTGTTTTTTAGACCAATCAATGAGCGGTGCCAACTATCTACGTTTCCTTCAAGAACAGCTGAGTGATGAACTGGACGAATTAGGCCTCCATATCGTGCGACGTATGTGGTTCCAACATGACGGCGCGCCGCCACACTTCTCCCGCGCTGTGAGAAGCTACTTAGATACCGAGTTCGGAGACAGATGGATTGGTCGCGCCGGACCCGTCAATTGGCCTGCAAGATCACCTGATCTGACGCCATTAGACTTTTTCCTCTGGGGTACTGTAAAACAACAAGTGTTCAAAACGGTGTGCGATACGGAGGTCGAAATGCGTGCACGCATAGTAGCAGCATTCGACCACATCAAGTCCGATACCTCCGTTCTGCGAAGCGTGCGCGAAAACAATATTAGACGTTGTCACAAATGTGTAGAAGCAGAAGGTGGTCATATCGAACAGCATCTCCGTGGCCGTCAAGTTGATATCATAATAAATTAATACATTCGACACACATTCAACGACATTTTAGTGTAGTGAAGTGTAAAATGTAATTTTAAAAATTAATAAAATGTGCATAAAAATACCTCTTACTAAACCAACATTTTCAAAGACTCGTTCGTAAAAGTGATAATAAACAACAAGTTGTGTAAAAAAAAATAGTTGGATATTTGCGCCGCCGCGCCGGCGCGGGCGGGGCGGCGGTGCGCGGCGGCTCGGCGGCATCGATCAAAGAGAGTGGCGGTAGGCCGGTAGCGATTTATCTCTTTGTAGTTTCGCGACATCGCTTCGTGCAGTATTGCAGCAGAGGTAACAAACCAGTTCCATATTACAAACATTAATAATTAAATATTTATTTTAATTAATTTTATTAATAGTTTTTCATAAATGACTCACTTTATTACGTATGTATACCAATTCTTAAAACGTAGGTAGAAAAAACCCTGTTTTTTGGTACAGCCTGTATTAGAAATAAAACAAAATTTTATTAATTACTTCTTTTATTATTCTATTCACTACTATGGATAGGTTACTGTGAATTTTGTAATGTTTTAAAATAATTATTTATTAGCCTTCTCCTCACGGGGTTAATATCTCTCGCTTCTGAACTATTACCAAATTCATGAGACCGCTGCTGCCTTATCCTGCCTTGTTCTATTACAGATTCCCATGGAGCAGGTAGTTCTAAATCAGGGTCGTCAGGAGGGCATTCTTCTCCTTTGGATTGGAGAATATTGTGCAGAATAGCTGTAGCAACAATTATAGGTAGGCAGTTTTTTAAATGAACATGAATTCCCAGTGCAAGTACTGGAAACCGTCTCTTCCATATCCCAAACAACCTTTCAATTGGATTCCGAGTTCTTATCTGGGATTCATTGTATAATGTCTCATCAGCTGTCTGAATCCGATCAAGGGGCATCATCAAGTAACTTCTGTTCATATAGCCACTGTCTGCTACAAGAACTGAGTCGTTATATGTGCCCAACTCGAACATTGCATTTATATGGGATGCACTAAAAATGCGCTCATCATGAGTGCTACCCGGCCACCTAGCTACAAGATCAGAAATTATAAGGTTGACATTGCATATTGCCTGTACATTTTAGCTTTATTGACATTATAGCCTTTTCTGTTTCGAAAAGTTTCGGCATGATTACCTCCAGGTGAAATAATTTTGACATGGGTACAGTCCAATGCTCCTATTACTTTTGGAAATTTGGCTATTTTATAAAACTCCATCTGAGCTTTACCTTAGAATGTCTTCTAAGGTTTCAGGAAACCTTATGAAGTCCTTATTTAGAGAGGCTATTGCAGCAGTCACTCGATGGATCACTCTATTCGCCGTGGGTCTGCTAACACCAGCAAAGTCCCCCATAGTCAGCTGGTGACTGCCTGTAGCATAGTACCTCAAAGTGAGTAACAGCTGATTTATGGGTGACAGAGAATTGTTCCTGGAAATAAATATATGATGTACGTAAGTATGTATTATTATACAAATAAACGTACCTACCTAGTTAGGTAGGTATATATAGAACATTTATTTATACTGTAGGCTACTTTTATGTATTTTTCACAGGTAGCGATAGCCAGGAAAATACATATAACCTCAAATTCATTCACAAAACAACTAGGTAGGTACAATTATAAAAAAAAACCATTATATACCTATACGTTTAAAAAATGTAACCGCCTTCAAAAACAACCATAAAAACGGTAAAAAAACCTACAAAATAACTTTTCTTTCGGAAGTCGGTGTCTTTGTTTTCTTTATTTCATTGTCTTTTTTTTGCCACCGACTTCCGAAAGAAAAGTTATTTTCTAGGTTTTTTTACCGTTTTTTATGGTTGTTTTTGAAGGCGGTTACATTTTTTTTTGAAAAAGTTTTTATTTTACTCTTTTTAGTTTAAATATTCAACCCGAATTCTTGTCAAATACAACATGTGCACTAGAATTTTGTAATCCATAACACCGGTAATAACATCGCTCATGTACACAATAAGCTAATAAAATTCCCTATCTCAAAAACTACTGAACCGATTTTGATGAAACTTGCAATATTCCCTAAGTTAAATGATACCTAGTACAACAAAAAAGAATTACTTAAATCGGGCTTGTAGTTCCAGAGATATGCGAACTCAAACTAAATCAGTCGATGCCTACTCCTTACTATTAAGGAGTTCTACCTTCCATCATCAGCTGAGCTACATGAAATTATGATTACCATACGCAAGTACTTAAATTACTTCATAATTTTGCGAAAAACGGTGTGTCGGCCTATAAAATTCGAGGGTTGCCCTCGATTTCTCCAGGATCCAATCATCAGATCCCAACTTGGTGACTATGGGACCACCTCAGAAGTACCTCCTTTCGAACAAAAAAAGAATTCAAAAAATCGGTCCACAATTGGCGGAGTAATCGCGTAACAAATATACAAAAAAAAAAAAAAAACATACCGTCGAATTGATAACCTCCTCCTTTTTGAAGTCGGTTAAAAAATTACATACCTGTTGCTTGGATATTCCAACTTCATTTCAATTAAATCAAGCAATTCCAAGGCACTATGTTTGTTTAAACGAAATCTTGTAGCGAATGCTTTCTCGTCATATTCCTCGAAATAATTGCGCCGTACATGAATTAAACGGGGTGCGCGTAAAATTCGCTCAATAGCCTCGAAATCATCTAACACATTATTTTCTTCAAAAATGTAGTTCAAAGCGTCTTGCATTTTTATTTTTATCTCCTCAAAACGTATGAAATAACGTAGGAGAGCAAATAACCACTGGTTAAACAATGTCAGATACTTCGTTTAAGTAAAACAGGCGTTTAACAGTCTTAAACAATGGTTAGTGCTTGGTGAACCGCAAAATTTTGTTAAACAGGCGTTTACGGTTTAAACATCGGTTAATAATTTAAACATCTGTTGGTGAACTCGGCTCTTAGGTACCGTGACCCGTAAAGGGCTGTTGAAGGACACCGTGGATTTTATTCAGTACGAATCTGACAGTCCCTCCTGGTCAGCCCTGGGTGGGTGGACTAATTTGATGATTTACCACACTATTAAAGCATCCTAAAGGTCCTGCCTCCACACAGCAGTTATATCGGCGTGATGGTCTACGGCCTTTGTTCAGCAGTGGACGTCTTCCGGCAGATGAAGTGTAATTTTGATTCTTATATGTTTCAGGTCAAAATGATTTGAATTCTATTAAAGTACAGTATAAGTATGAATGCTATAGCTCTCCTGCCAATTCAACAGAAATAAAAATCAATCTTAACTTATATAAATCTCAGGTCCTTTGTTCATCTCTACAGGTAGCGGAAGGGAGGGCAATTTCGTTAGGAAGAGGGGAAAAACATGGTACAGTAAGTTATATTTTATAGATTTTACCACGCTAAAAAAGTGTCCAGTATTTGCCAGACCGCTGAAAAATTATCTTGCTGGGAGTATCGACTTGGTACAAGATGATTATACGCGACGAGTTTGGATCATTCGCGATGCGGTACGTGACGGCTGAGGGCACTGTGGCGTCAGAGCGCATCCGACTCCTTCTCACACTGGACGGCACGGGCTACATCATAGTAGAGGGAAAAATCTCGTAAATTGGTGAAGACGGTGACGTCCACGTCACCAAATATACTGCTGACGAAAATGGTTTTCATGGAAATTAATTATTGCAACCATTCATCAGTACCTACCTAAATCCGTCATTTCACTACTCGACAAAGGCCTCCAAGGATGACTTCCAGCTCTATCCAGAGCCAATGACCCAATTACAGTAATTATTATTTTATTATACACATAAGTTTTGTAAATATTTTGTCATTATAGCATTTTTTTCCTTTTCTCTTTATTTTATTCAAAAATATGTTTGTATGTAAGGAAGTTGGTAATAGGCAAATAAGTTTTATTAAAACTAATATGCTAACATAGCTTGTTTTCTAGTAAAATGACAAAAAAGGAACATAATATATACTAAAAATTAGTAACCAGACTATATCTCATACTAGTTAACACAATCTTCCAAGTGACAACGCTATGCCAATGATTATTTAAATCGAGCTAGGACAAAGAATAACTCAGATTTCCAGAAGCGACTTGTAGCGTGAGCGTTAAATTCTTGAGTCAGACGCTTCCAACCCTTAACTTTTTCAGCATTAGTTGTAGCGTCTGATTTTTTATTTTCTATAAGGTCCTTGTACTTTGCTACAAGTTCCATTAAAACGGACTTCTCATCTTGTGTGAAATTTGCTGTACGCTTACGTAGATTTTCCATCACTTACTAATTAATTCTCGATTGAAAATAACTTGAATCACTTGGAACACAACGAACACAATAAAATAATAACACGATATGTCATTGACAGACGCGACGAGAAGAAAAAGGGTGCTAAATAATAAAGACGTTCACGTTAACGGACATTGCATTGACATGGTAAGCATTTCATTTCGTAATGTAATAATGTTACGCTACCATTTTTGGATGTCAGTCGCCTAAAGGCAAACATGTGCAGGGACATGACCATCTTTACAAAACAATATTAGGTATACCATTCAATTGCATTCAATCATTTACGACACATTCGTTCAAAAACGTTTGTTTTGTTAACCGTTGGTTACAAATGGATGGTGAACATTAAAAAAACGCTCATTGTTTAAACATCTGTTAAATATTAACGGGGCGGTTATGTAATCAATGGTTTTGTTGTAGTTGGTGAACTTGGGTCTGAGCTTCACAGCACTTGACAGCTTGATGGTGGTGTTATTTCTGAATAATACAAACTTGAAATATTTCATAAATAAGATATATTTGCTGTTGCTTTTAATTATTATTTTTGTGATTATAGATTGAATTGCAACTGAACTGCCTAAGATGAACCCGACTAATAAACTTGCGTATATACGACGTATGTATTCAGGGCCGCGAAAATCACGGAAAAAAGTGCAACATTCAAAAGACATCATGGAAGTTCTTTTAGTGATCTATAGTGAGTAAATCAGATTCCCATAAGATTTCGAATCAGATTTAGATACTCGTTGGTTCGTGTTGTAGTCTTCGTTAACCGCCTTTTTCCTTTATTATGAAAAAAAAGAAAAGGTGGCTCGTTATGGTTAGTTTCAAATAGTATCATGTATTGAGCAAGTTTTAACAAATTGCAGCCGGGTGGAAGCATGGTGTAACAAGAAACAGAAGGTAGTGGAAGAAACCGCGGACTGCCCTGTTGTGTTTAGGTACCTACAGACCTATCAATATTTTTCTGTCTCTCAACATTGTTTTTATTAACTGTACCTATTTCATTTATTTATCTTTTATTTCAGTCCACATACAACTCAAGATCATCATCAGCTGTCCAACCTTTCGACAGCTGAACATACGCCCAAAACCTATTCGCGTGGTATACCAGAAATTCGATACGAAGCCATCACAAGTCTAATGGATATACCAACAATGACCGGACAAACGTTCCGTTTAATTGAAAAACAATTGGGCAATGTATGGCATGAACATTTGACCGAAGAAATAAAGAAAGCTGGTGAAAAAGAAAGGTCTATTGCTATTGTAATAATTTCCTTAAGGAACACTGGTACTCATAACACAAGTTAGATCTTACTTTGAGTACCAGAGTTCAAAATACGCTAGTTTTAAATTTACTGGTAACACAGCTCTTGGCTTATTATAGTTACAAGTGTGATTGTTCACTTTTTCGCGAAATAAAGAATTTATTATTATTATTGATGAAGGAAAGGTTTCTTCAGATGGTATTCCATACATTACTGTAATGTAGATGGCGGATGGTTGAAAAGGTCATATGGTCACAACTTTGATTCTTCATCTGGAATTGTAAGTCCCAACTTGATACCATATTTTTGTGTTCATTACATTAGTACGCTTTTCCTTGTTTGTAGTGATGAAGTTTATGTTTGACAATATCAAAGTACAACATATTTTACACAATGTTCAGTGTTTTGATTTATTATTTCTTACAATATTTGAACTAAGAACTTTCAAATTTAGGCCTGCATTATTGGAAAGGAAACCAAGAAATGTCTTTATCTTGGTGTCAGGAACAAATATTGTTATACATGCCAGTATTATGAGCGAACAGGTTCAGACACTTAGAGTCATGGTTGCTGCAAAAACTTTACTGGGCCATCTACTGCAATGGAATCTGATATAATTGTTGAAGGATTTCAACAGAGTGAGAATATGCATAATCTTCGGTACCTAAGTTTTATAGGAGATGGGGATTCTTCAGTGTTTGCTAATTTGAAAGGTGTCTTATGGAAACCAAATAAAGAAAATTGAATGCAAGAATCATGTTATAAAAAACTACACGAGTGCACTTTACAAGGTAAACAACCACTTCTTAGAGTTATAAATAATGATTTTACACTAGCTTTTACTTGCGGCTCTGCACGTGTTAAAATGTTTACCTGGATAAAAAGTATAGTAAGTCCTATGTCGTGGTTATAAAATATCTGTGTGCCTAATTTCATCCATTGCTAGTAAAATCTTGAAGGGAAATATCGACTCACCGTCACTACTCACACTTATTAAATTTCGTGCTCCGGCGAGGATTCCGCGCAAACCTATAACTCCACTTTGTCCTCCAATGAGAAGAACGGTGCTGGGATCTAACTCTCCATGTGCTAGGTTTTGTAGGATTTGAATAGGTGTAGTGATGAGGTTGATTTCCACTTTGATTCCCTCAAATTTCAAAAATGTAAATTTCTGAAGTGTTTATCGGATCGTAATTTTTATTTTTAGGGCTGTGTTAATTTTGTGTGTAGTTTGTAGTTTAGAGTAGTGATTTATTATTGTTGTTTCTTTTTTTATGATCATGTGGTGTTTACCTTTAAGTAATTGTTGCACTATGTTTAGTTGGAATGCTCGTTTTACTATTGTTTGTATGAGTGTAAACAATTGTTGGTAGACCTAATAAATAAAATAAAAATAAAATAAATATCCGTTCAGTCATTTTTCAGTGCTTGTATACATATTTTATAAAAAAAAACATAAATTTTTCAATTATAGTAGGATTTAGCAACTATAAAATGTTTCTCTCTTTTTCAACCGACTTCCAAAAAGGAGGAGGTTATCAATTCGACTGTATTTTTTTTTATGTTTGTCCACTGAACACCGCGAATTGTCGACCGATTTTCAAAATTCTTTTATTATTTAAAAGAGTATACACCTGAAGTGGTCCCATTCACCAAATGAGGATCTACTGATGAGATCCCAGGGAAATTGAGGGTAAACCTCAAATTTTATTGGCATTTTCAATGTTTTTTGTTGTATTTGTTTTAGAAGTCAGATATTATTTTCAAAAAGTTTTTTATCTTCCTGTTTTTTTTTTTTTTTTAGGATTTTAGGTATTACGAAACTCCCTCTGTATGGACGAAATATTTTGAGGCCTTAATTGGTGAAATTGACACTAGTAGCGCGAAAGATTATTGTTCACAATAGCAGTCAGCCAGGTTCAATGGCTGATGATTTAAGGAATAGTCCACTTCATGTATTTGGACAGCATGAAAAATGTAAGGAATAATACTGTTTAGTGAAGCAATTACCACCTGACGAGAATAAACAGCAAGACAACCAAGTAGAAATCCTAAGAAATACAGCACCAGAAGTCGGGGCTCTCATTTATGCTGCAAATGAAAGAATCGCTTTGAAAGCTGGACGGTTGTCTAACGAAACAACAAATGTTGCAGAAAATTTTATGAGTGTCATTAATAAATTTAACTGTGGAAAACGACTCAGTCTTGGAAAAGGAGGCTCTTATCAGCGGCGTGTTCATGTAGCAGGTAAATAAGTTTTTTCATAGATATTTTAAAACAATAATTATATGATATCTCTAGCAACCCACATGATCTATGACTTCTTCTCTCCATAATATAAAGAGGTTTTTCTCAACTTTTGATTACTTATGGAACTTTCAATGGTCATCAATAAAAACTTAGGCTGCAAACAGATATATATGTGACTATGATTTGGCTTTTCAGGATTGTCTCATTCTGTAGGACATAAATGGCATCAAACTGCATGGAAAAAAAAGACAACAGAGAACCCTGGACAATATTTTAAAAAATATGTCCATCAAAAAGAGAGAAGTAGATTGCGCCAACAGAAAATGACTCGAAAACGGCTTTTTACTGAAAAAAATAAAGCTCAACCTGATAAGGACTATGGCCCAGCAGCAAGTGACCCTGTCGATATTAATGAGGTAGAATTAAAACGGCTCTGTGAATTAAGATTGCTTAAATTCCAAGAAGATACACAAAAAATAGAACTAATTGAAAAGCAGACTGTGGGTCAACATGATAATGAAAAGTATCTCTCATACAGATCTGACCGTCTCACAGCAAGCCAGTTTGGAATGGTAAGATATATTATCAGCCATCCTCTTAGGGAGTATTCAAGTAATACGTAACGCAATTTGGGGGAGGGGGGTCTTGCAAAACGTTACGGTGCGTTACAAGGGCGAGAGGGGGAGTATTTAAACAAAGCGTTATGTAACTTTCTTTTTATTTTAATAAAAAAGCTAGAGAATTAGAATCTTTCAAATTCCAAATATTATACTTTGTTCAACATAATTGTGACTTGGTCACTTAAATGTTACGTAACGTTTAAAAACTTCAAAAATTGCGTTACGTAATACTTGAACGCTCCCTTATTGTTTCTTACTTTCTAAGAAGCCACAGCACAAGCCAGTACAAGAATTTTATTATGATTGTCACTTTGTTCATTTTAGGTTTGCAAACGTCGTAATGCCACACCATGTCACAATCATGTGAAATGCATTCTCTACAAAAATAATATTTGTACTAAAGATATGATGTATGGACAACAAAATGAACATGTTGCAAAGAGCATGTTTATGCAACAATATGGCAAAACTGTCAGGCCATCAGGACTTTTCATTGATGAAGAATTTGGATTCTTAGCAGCTAGCCCTGATGGTAAGATTATTCAATAATAAAAATATACAAATAAATCGTGAACTGTGGCCATTTTTATAACAATTGTTTTGACAATTGAATGCCGAATAGCTTTTGCCTGTGGTTCTGCCCCTATGGATCTTGAGTGTCGGGTAATTTTTTTTAATTTTGGTTCAGTAGCGTAGGCCTAAAAACTTTTCTTTTTTACAGGTATTATAGAAGCAGAAAATACTATTGTAGAAATAAAATGTTTTCCCTCCTTGGAAAGGAAATCTCAAAATATTAGAGAAGCATCAGAAAATAGAAATTTTCCTATTCATTTGGAAAATGATGTTTTAGTTATGAACAAAAAACATAATTATTATTATCAAGTAAGTAAAAATATCATTATTTCTTGGTATGTATGTATAAAAATAATGTATTTCTTGTATTGTTTCATTTTAACAGCTATTATTATTTTGATTCTAGGTCCAGGGTCAATTGCGAATTACCAAAATGAATAAATGTTACTTCATTTGCTTTATATCTGTCACCCAACCATTGACTGTCATAGAAGTTAACCGGGATGAGGAATTTATCAACGCTATGATGCCGAAGTTGGTAACATTTTTTAAAACATGTGTACTGCCGGAAATTATTTTGAGAAGAGTTGAGAAAAATGCTAAATGTCTAGACATCAAGGAATTAAAAGGTATAAAAATATAAGTCTTACTCATTTCCTTACTTATTCCGCAGTTCTCTGAGGTGTGGGTTCAGTAAGAATAGTCTAACAAAACTGTGTAAATTCATTTGATGCAGCGAAAACTGCGTCTTCCAGCAATTGATTCAGATCGCACGGAAATTATATAAATGGAAGTAAAAAGTGACAAGCAGAAGACTGATACGGGGCGGCGCGGCGGCGGCGGCGACTGCAAAACGTAGCGCGTAGAAAAGAAGATATTTTATTATAATATTTATAAGTATCTTTGTATGGTGGTACGAGTCGATGGTTCGAATCCAAGCCGGCACTTTGCTTTGTGTAAATTATTTCATCACCACAGTTCAGAGGAGGCCTGAGTCTCAGCAGTGGGAACATTATAGAATAATTAATAAGCTATTTTTGCACGTAGCGATGTATTATGTATAGTTTGTGTTATTTTGTTAGTTCATAAGATTTTTCTGTGTAGATAAGTTTCACTCATGTATTTAGGTACCAGCCTAACAATTCAATTGTAAAAGAATATTTATTGAAGTTCAAAATTGTATAATAAGTATAATAAAAAGTATAATTCTAATTGTAAATATCAAAATATTTTAAAAAGTTTGTTATCTTTGTATGGTGGTATGACTCGATGGTTTGAATCCAAACGGAAACTATCTAAGTAAATGTAGTGAGAGTAAATATAAAAAAAACCGGCCAAGTGCGAGTTGTATTCGCCCATGAAGGGTTCCGTAGCAGCAAGCATAGATTAGAGATATAATTATATTGAGATTAGTAAGTAATATACACAAACAATAAAAATAACTTTGTTTTTCATAGTATTTGTATGAATGGCAAAGTTATATTTGCGGTTTTTGAAAATGTACTATATCTCAAAAACTGCTAACTGTATCTCATTCAAACCAATTTTCGTTGGTAGTTTTGGTTGAGGTCTACATTACATATTTTTTTTAGTTTTATCATTCTCTTATTTTAGAAGTTACGGGGGGGGGACACACTTTTTACCACTTTGGAAGTGTCTCTCGCGCAAACTGTTCAGTTTAGAAAAAAATGATGTTAGTAACCTCAATATCATTTTTAAAGACCTATTCATAGATACCCCACACGTATGGGTTTGGTGAAAATTTTTTTTTTGAGTTTCAATTCTAAGTATGGGGGGCACGCCCAAAATTTGTTTTGTTTTGATTTTTGTGTGAAAATCCTAATGCGGTTCACATAATACATCTTTCTCCCAAGTTTCAACAGGATAGCTCTTATACTTTCGACAAAAAGTGGCTGTGATATACACGGACAGACAGACAGACAGACAGACAGACATGACGAATCTATAAGGGTTCCGTTTTTGCCATTTGGCTACGGAACCCTAAAAACGATTATTTTTATGAAAATATTAACCCCTTTTTACTAAATAAATATTGTTAATTTATAGTAAGGTACAATAAAAAGCTTTACAATGGAATAGTCTTTTATACACCGTGACTTTTTAGTCGTCTTACAAAAGCAGCCCAGTTCATGTATCCAATGACTAGAACACGTTTAAATAATAAAAAAAATATGTAGTTAAGAGATTTGAAAAATTTAATAATAAAACTTAATTGGTTATTGTGACACAAGGCGTAGTTAGAAACGCCCTTGTCTCAATGAAAATGGAAATGGAATGATCTACCCGACTATTGCGCTGGGTAGGTATACTCTACAGATTGATACGTAAACATTTTAACAGGATGTTTCATATTTCTAATGCACCTATTTATTAAAAATAAAAATTATTATTAACGATTTAAAACAAATTAAACTCGCCTAGAGGTATTTTATGCCGGATACATTAAGTGGACGACTTTAGTAAGGCGACTAAAAAGTCGCGGTGTATATTTATTTAGTACACGTCACTATTTACACATTACAATTAGGTTCAGTCACATTACAACAACTTATAGGTACAGTATACCTATATTACCTAAAATAGAAGCCTCTTGGAGACCTTTTGAAAAAAGATTCTTTGTGGAATTGGGGTGAGCCACAAATTATAGCATTTAATTTAATTAAATTAAAGTTGAGTTGTACACCTACTCTGTCTATACTAAAAAATAGGGGTACTATTACTATACAATCAGATAGCTCCAAGGATGGCATGGGAGCCTGTCTGCTGCAAGATGCAAACCTATATCATTCTACTCAAGATGTTATACTGACTGTCAGAAAAGGTGGGCACATCGTGGGTAAATCGCTAAGTTTTTTGATTTAGCAGATGCTGAGAGCTACACTGGACATAGTTTCAGAAGAACTTCAGCTACATTGCTGGCTAATTCAGGAGCTGATATAATGACTTTGAAGCGTCATGGTGGATGGCGATCTAACAATGTAGCAGAATCATACGTAGAATATTCCATACAAAACAAGAAAGAAATTTGTGCGAAAATCACAAAAAGAATTAGACTTGATTCTGAGGCGCGTCCTACTAGCGAAACACAAAGTACATTCAATGATTTGATTTCACCTACCTACACGAATAATGAACCATCAACATAACAATACAACATGAAAGTATTTCAGTAAATAATCTGTCTGATGAGACCGCTATGCCATCAAAAACAGTTAATTATAATTTTACCAACTGCACATTTACTAATTGTTTCTCTAAATAAACTTTTTACTCACTAAATAAACTGGCTTTTTAGTATTATTTTCTTCACAAGTGTGTTGAAAAACGTCGTATGATACACGTGTGTATTGATGATTACCGTCCTCGGCTCTCTTAAGACCCTCACCTAACGGCTCGGGTCTCAACGGCGCCTCAGCGGTAATCACCAACATTACACACTTGTACCATAATGTACTATTAAGCTAAGATTCGATATAAGTGTAAAAGATGATGTGTTATACTATAAAAACAAAATTATAATACCGAATTTGATGCATAAGGAAATACTTGAAATCCTACATACAGGACATTTGGGCAAAGTCAAATATTGGCCAGGACTATCTAATGATATTGAGCAGTTCATACTTAAATGTAAACCAAGTCAAAAGTTCAGACCGTCCATGGCCAAGGAGCCTCTCTTGTCACATAAGGTTCCAAGTATTCCATTCTACAAAGTTGGTATGTATATTTGTTATTATGGTGGCAGGGAATACTTAGTTGTTGTAGATTATTATAGTAAGTGGATTGAAGTAAAAAAGTTAGTACAAAAAACATCTGATTGTGTCATAAAAAAGCTTAAGATAATTTTTTCAACCTATGGCATACCTAAGTTCATAGTAAGTGATAATATGCCATTTGGAAGTTATAAATTTAAAGAATTCGCTAATTCATTGGATATACAACTAATAAATTCCAGTCCTCGCTACCCACAGTCTAATGGACTTAGTGAAAAAGCTGTGGGCATTGTAAAAACAATGTTAAAAAAGTCCAAGGAAAGTTCTACTGATTTCTATTTAGCCATGCTAAATTATAGAACAAGCCCAGTTGCAGGGCTTGAATATAGTCCATCACAACTCCTGTGCAGATTGCTACGTACGAACTTACCTTGTACTGAAAACTTACTAAGACCAAGGTTACCAGAAAATGTTCCTCAAAAAAAAATGATGAGAATAAAAGACAAAGTTAAGGCTAATTATGACAAGACTTCTCGGAATAGACAAACCTTCTTGCCTGGACAAAATGTAATGTTACAGAGCAGACCGGACAAGACTTGGTATCCTGGACAAATAATTTGTGAAAATGGGCCTAGATAAGAAAAAAAGTGGCTGTGACATACACGGACAGACAGACAGACATGACGAATCTATAAGGGTTCCGTTTTTGCCATTTGGCTACGGAACCCTAAAAAGGGAGGATGGGACAGTAGTAAGGAGAAATCAAAGACATTTAATTAAAAACAAAAACAAGTTTATTGTAAAATCAGATTGTAATGCTTCGAATAATTTGATCAGGAGTCCTGATAATTATAGTAGAGTGATGGTTACTGATAACGGTATATTGACTAACACTGATAACAATAGGGTGTCCATGAATAATGATAGTAGGGTGACCATGACTCGCTCAGGACGTCTGATAAAAACACCTTCATATCTTAAGGATAATTTTGTTATGTAATAAGTTTAGTTTATGAGGTTTGCTTCATGTATAATGTTAATAAGGGGGGATGTTGCATATAGTAGTTTAGATTTTCTGTGGATCATCTGGCAACACAGGACTAGCTGTGACTCCTCTGTGTAGTCTGTGTCTGATACTTTTCATGTGCTTTTAATAAACATGGCTTTTATAATAAGATAGATTATTATTATTATTGAAGATGAACACATATCAAATACAAATAGCAGCCTCTATCATACAACTATACCGCTGTATGTGTTATTACTCAGTGCATGTGCACTAATCGCATACTTCATTTATCGAAGATATCATCTGAAACAGATCAAGCTTAAGAAAGAATCTCCCAACGACAAGTTCAACAGCAGAGCATCTATGCCGTTCCAAAGACTCAAAGGGACAGTACAGATCATCTTCCAGCGCAATTTACGACCAAGTCTAGATGTAGACTTCACTAGTCGCTGTTCTACGGTGGAGGTGTTAAGCAAGCATAGCCGAGGCAAATCACTAGTCTGCATCGCCTTGAATCCACGTAATAACATAACTCGCAATACCTAGGAGCTGATGCAGCACACGTGCCTCGTGTCGAACGAAGCTGATACCGTTTCCGCGAACCGCCACCAACATGCATGGGAACTGCACTTTCATGTCAATCGTTAACTAAGTAATACATCATTAGTTATTGGATAGATTTAAAATATAATTGTAATTTGAGGATTACTAATAAAACCTTATTAAATAAAATCGTTTCTTTTTTGCATCCTCTGCTGCCACCGAACTTAATTGTTATGTAGAGTTATATTGAATGTAAATAAAGGCGGAATATTATGTAAACAGACCTGTAAACGCGCTATCAATGTGTGTGTGAGCACCGAGCATGGAGAAGCGATATAGCATGCGTAGGCGCGACCCGCCCTGCGCTCCATCTACAGTCGCATTTATAAATATAGCGCGGTTAGACGCACCCGCCTTAAGAACAACAACTACTACTGTAAACTATGAAGAATCTGTGATGAGAAATATATGCAGCTTTTCAAGAACCTCACCTTGGCGTTTGTGTTTCTGATTCACCCGTGCCCTGCGCCTGAATATCGTATAGTAGTCTTGACCATATTCAAAAGTTTTATTATTTGAGATCATTTGTGAAAGGCGAACCATACAATTCGATAAAAGATTTAAGTTTAACTCCAGAAGGTTATTTTGATGCTCGCAAATTATTGAGGGATCTACGATAATAAATACAAGATTATTAATGACCATATAGGCAACATTTTAGATTTAAGTTGTATTGTTAAGTCAACAGCTAGTAGTTTGAAGGACTTTGTGTCATGTGTTAAGCGCAGGCCACACCGCCAGCTAGCGGGCGGGCGAAGCGAACGAAGGAAACTATACTAACTACGCGAAATATTGGCGAGCTAAACTATGGGGTTCACATCGAAAACTACGGACAGACGAGCGACGGGCGGAGCGCGCGGAGCGAACTAAGCGGGCGAAGCGGGGCGCGCGGATGGGAGAAGATGGAAGATGGGAGGTTAGCGTTCTATCTGTCCATTGTCATTTGCGCGAAGTTGCATTGTGCACGTCATTGTTGCAAGCGTCATGGAAGAATTTATCGAGAGTGTCCGACAGTTTCCTTGTTTATATGATGTAAAATGCAGGGAATACCATGATTTAGTGAAAAAAGAGGCTGCATGGAGAAGAATCGTGCAGGAATTAAACGACCCAGATATTTCTGATAGTAAGTACTTTTAATTATTTATGTAGAACACACGTAGCCTTTACTATATCATCTGTTGTATCCAATCTGCATGCAATAGGGCAGCGATATATACGCCATGTTGTAGCTAAAATTCCGAAAGCATCCTCCACAACATTTCTTGCTCTGCTGTGGCGATAACTAAAGGTTCTTTTTTCTCTGCTATCTCGGCACGCAGTTTTCGAATACGGTCTTAGAAAATTTCTCATTAAGGGAAACGCCTGATCTCCAATAAACACATACGGAAATTCATAACCGCCAGGTTGTAGAGCCTCGGTAGCAGGTAAATCCAACTCTCCAGTAGATAATTTTTTCCCAAAGGTACTATTCGAAAAAAATCCTCCATCACTGAAACGTCCCATGGAACCAACATCAATGATGGAAAACTTTTTTTTTGCATCCACAACTGCTAGCAGAACTATAGAATAATAATTTTTGTAGTTATAAAATTGTGAACCTGATTTATGAGGGCATTGTACTTTAATATTTGACAGGCCTGTTGGTCTAGTGGTTAGTGACCCTGTCTGCTATGCCGGAGGTCGTGGGTTCGATTCCCACCCAGGACAAATGTTGTGTGATGAGCACGATCATTTGTTCTGTGTCTGGGTGTAATTTATCTATAATATGTATGTATTTAGAAATATATAAGTATGTTTATCAGTTGTCTAGTACCCATAACACAAGCTCTGCTTACCTTGGGACTAGATGGCGTTGTGTGATAGTTGTGGAATATTATTATTATTAAAGGTACTATTCGAAAAAATTCCTCCATCACTGAAATGTCCCATGGAACCAACATCAATGATGGAAAACTTTTTTTTGCATCCACAACTGCTAGCAGAACTATAGAATAATAATTTTTGTAGTTATAAAATTGTGAACCTGATTTAGGAGGCCATTGTACTTTAATAGGTTTGCCGTCAACGGCTCCAACGCAGTGTGGAAATTGCCACAAATTGTAAAAATCGATGGCAATATCCTTCCAGTCTGCTTCATTTAAAACTCCCATATATATTGGCTGTAAAGCCTCCCAAATGGCTTCTGAATTTCTTCTACCGCACATGAAAAACCGTCCAACTAGTGGAAAATACAATCAATCGACTGGTCTACCGAATACAGAGAGTAGTTCGAATAAACAAACAAGTGAAAATGGATCCATTATTGATTTAAATGCGGATGACTCAACGCAATCAAGTAATGAAAATATTAACAATTTGGGATCAGATTCAAATCAGAATATAAATGTTGAACAAGATGCTAATGTCAGCAGGACTAAGAAAAAATCACAAGTGGATGATTACGATATACAATTATTAAAAAACGATATTGACAAAAGTTACAAGGAACGCACTGAAGAACGGAATAAAAGAAGACAGGCTGAGCTGAAAAAGAAAAGGATAAACACCCTTTAAATTTATTTTTTGAGAGCATGTGTGAAACCACGAAACGATTACCAGAATGGCTACAAAGAAGCATCAAGAAACAAATATTCAATATAGTTTTACAAGTTGAAGATACCTTTGAAAATTGCCAATTACGAGATGAACACTATCCACACCATTCATCCCTAGAACATATACCACAAAACATACAACCTCATACTTCTCAAAACGCACCACAAGAATACATACCACAAAAACCTCATACTTCACAAAACGAACCACAAGAATACATACGAGTACCACAAAACACATTATAAACAATTGATGAAACACCCACAGATTGTTAGTTAAGGAACAAAAAACTTCTAAAACTGTTGTTGATTGATAATTTTAACTATTATAATTTTATTTAGTATTGAAATCAAAAACAAAGCATTTATTTCAAATAAGCCAGTTACAGGCACTTTTGAATTGCCAAAGACAAATAAAATATTATTAAACACTACAAAATTATGGTGCCACAGTCCCAGTCACAGGACATAAAAACTGTGAAAGTACCGTAGATGCCCATTCCAAGAAGTAGATCTCTGTCTGCCATCTTGGACGTCCGCCATATTGTATTTAAGTCACGTGACTATTTTTTTTCGTATTCCTGACAGCAAACCCTTTTATTTGATACCCATATCATGGGGGTAGATTTCAAACAGCCAGTCCGCCATCTTGAGGAGGCCGCCATATTTGATTTGTTATGACGTTTTTTAGCTAGTCATGTATTGTCATAAGAACTCAGAGCGTGTGCAAAATTTCAGCCTGCTAGCTTATCGGGAAGTGCCTCAAAATTGAGTTGCGGTGGTGAACGCCCACGGCGATGGACGTCGCAAGACGATCTACGGCCACCGTAGGCGCGGGCATGCGGGCGGCGAGTAAAGGGCAACTCGCTGCCCGACCATGGACCATGCCCGGGTCGACGGCGCGTTGTGTTCCACGCGCGCCTCAAAGAGCGTCAGCATGTCAGCATAATGACGGGGCCCCCCCTCTAGAGGGCCAAAGCCTGCCGGGGTCGCGGGACGTATCTCATTACCGTGACCCCGGAACATAAAGGGCTATTGAAGGACACCGTGGATTTTAGTCAGTACAAGTCTGACAGTCCAGTACTAATTTGATGATTTTACCACACTAAAAAAAAAAGGTCAGGACCATCAACGCACACACACACTAAAGGTCAGGCCGATGTAACTACTGTGTGGAGGCCGGCCTCATATCGGCGTTATATGCCAGCAATGATATGTGCGTGATGGTCTGCGGCCTTTGTTCAGCAGTGGACGTCTTCCGGCTGATGATGAAGTGTAATTTTGATTCTTATGTTTCAGGTCAAAATGATTTGACTGTGAATTCTATTAAAGAACAGTCTAAGTATGAAAATGCTATGGCTCTCCTGCCAATTCAACGGAAATAAAAATCAATCTAAACTTATATAAATCTGAGGTCCTTTGTTCATCTCTACTGGTAACGGAAGGGAGGGCAGTTTCGTAAGGAAGTGGCGAAAAAACATGGTAGAGTAAAAAAAAAATATTAAAAAAAAAATATTTCGGAACCATAACATAAGAATAAATACAACAAGTACTCGTAGATCGATGATAGCTGCAAAAGTATAAAACTGCAGCGCAGCTACCAACGCCCTTCTACAGAAACAGAATGGAATTGATGCTCCGTGCAAAAAAGTGCTTAAAATTAAGAACATTTTAAAATAGTTAATGAAAACACTTAAAAAACAAAAATTAAAAAGGAGAAGAATTAAATAAAAATAGTACAAAAATAATCATTTGGGGTGTGTGTCAATAAGGTGTGTTGTGTGTGTGCGTTTATGGCATAATGTGTTGTCTCTGATTTTGTAGAGGTGTGTGAGAGAGTGATGAATATTTTATACTTCCACAAGTTTCTCTGTTTCATCATAGTTCTGCGATTTTAACCAGGAGACAAGTTTCATTTTGCATTTGGTTTTTTTTTAATGGGTAGATGTATAAGGTTTTGTTTAGTTTATTGTATATTTTAGAACTAATGTGTTTGTAATGACGACCTGCCACTAAGGTTCTACGAAAACGTTAAACTTATGTAAATCTGAAGTCCTTTGTTCATCTCTACTGGTAGCGGAAGGGAGGGCAGTTTCGTTAGGAAGTGGCGAAAAAACATAAGTTACCAAAACACAATAAAAAATAATATCTTTTGTGTTTGAATATCGAGATTTTGCTTATATTTTCTAAAACCTCTGAAAATAAGGGAATATATGGCATATTGTGACGTCACCAGGTACGATTTGACCATCCTTCTAAAACTTCAAAACCGTTTTTGCTGGTAACACCTGCTGGTTTTATTGTAGACTGCTTTGGCCCATACAAAGCTACCACATCTGATGCAGATATAATGAAGTCTCTTTTTAGGGATGAAAACTCTCCTCTCAGACAATACTTTCAAAATAATGATATTTTTATTCTAGACAGAGGGTTTAGGGATTCAATTATTTTGTTAGAAGCTTGCAATTATAAAGCATACATGCCGGAATCCTTGCTGGAGGGAGAACATCAGCTCACCACCGATCAAGCCAACAGGAGTCGTTGTGTGACCTTATACCGTTGGGTGGTGGAAGTTGTCAACGGGTATTTTAAACGAGACTATAAAATATTCCGCCAAGAGTTTTTTAATAAATCTGTACCCAAAATGATGCAAATGTTTTCTATAGCTGCAAGCCTTTTAAATAAATCCGGTGTAAGATTAAAAAATAGAAATGATGCTGAACAGATTATTAATGTGATTAGGGAACGATTTTCTTTAAATAATAATTTATCTGGTTTTATAAACACCACACATATGAATAGACGAACATCTGATTTTACTAATATAACAGCTGATTCTAATACTAATATTACGTTCCCCTTTCTAGAACATAGAGGACTAATATTATTTGCCCTAGGAACATATCAGATCCGACAGGCAAGGTCTTATTATAGTGAACATGTCAGGTTTCATGGAGGTTATAGAATTGAAATATCCAGAGAAAATATTAATGTATCAGAGTATCGTTTGAGAGGGAGTGGAGATAATTCACTAATTAGAGGCAAAATTAAATCCAGACACATTTCTAGAAAAATATATTATGTTTATATATTAATAGAAAATAATGTGTTTGGAAGGGAAGGAATTGTAGAATATTGTTGTAATTTTTTAGTTGGTAGAAGAACGATTGGGTGTTGTGCACATGTAATGACACTTGTGTGGTACCTTGGGTGGGCCAGGCATCAATCAGCAATACCAACACCAGCAGCATTCCTCGATGCTGTAGTAATAAGAGAGGATGATGAATAAATATATTTTTTCAACACACTTGCTCATAAAATGGCTCTAATTTCACCGCAATTAGGCACATAATGACACCTGTTATCAAACTGTGACTTTTTCTTTACTATTATTCACAAGTGAGTTATAGGTTTTTTTTTTTTAATTGGTTGAGTTGCTTTGTTTTAAAAAAAGTTTCGATACAAAAAAGATCGTGTTCAATAGTACAAATAAATTAATGTACCTACCTATTGCTTGCTAGTTTCATGCAACTTCGTATTTAAATAGATAAATTTCAACTTGCACGTTTTTAATAAATACAACTTTCACTCAAATATAACTTTTGTTTTTTCTGTGATAAGAAAACTTTGAATTACCCATTTTGTACGTGGCTAAAACGCTATTCGAGAAAAGCCAAAAAAAAAGAAACCTCTTTCTTTTAGTCTATGGCCGACCTGTTAGATGCGCGCGCATAGGAAAACTGATTTATTTTTCCCGCCATTGCGAAAAAATTTTCACAACTCGTTTTCACTGTTGAAATTATAGTTATTTTCTTCACAAGTGTGTTGAAAAACGTCGTATGATACACGTGTGTATTGATGATTACCGTCCTCGGCTCTCTTAAGACCCTCACCTGACGGCTCGGTCTCAATGACGCCTCAGCGGTAATCACCAACATTACACACTTGTATCATAATGTACTATTATCAAGACTTTTTTCTTTCATTTATCCCCATACTCACCATTATATGGGTACCATTATTACCTCGACTCGATTAGGTAGTCAGTGAGTGAAAGATAGAAGGTATCTACCGTCTAACGACTCTTACTCTCAGTATCTAGTCAGCCCAGTCAGCCAGAAAAGTGCACCACTAGTGGTTTTTAGTACAGTCCTACTTTTTTTTCTATGAGGCATCGAATAAAATAGCTATGAGATCGCCAATTACCCTGTTTGCTACTATCTTTTGGGCATGGCCGCAATCGGGTAAAAGGTATTTTTTGATTCTAACCTCAAAAGTATCATGGACGATATTTTGAAAAATCGTGGCTATTTATATAATATTTTCAAACGGGATGGTATTTACGACATAAAAACAAACAATTCTCACTATAGTTTATTTAGTGACATTGAAAATAAAAATCAAGTCCAGCTCCTACAGAAATCTGGCCATTTTTCTTTTCTTAGGTGCCCGTTTTTTATGCAAAAGAGTGTAGAAAAACCAGATACATATTATCGGGCTACAGACAAATAGGAAAAGCAATGCAAGTTCGGACATGTCTCAATTCGATCACTGTCATGTTCGAAACGTTAGAGTATATCTCGATTCAACTTATTTTCCGTATGAAAACCTAAATGTGAGTTTTGCTAATAACAGAATCGCTTTATTATACGAGCAATACACCAGATTTCAACAGTCGTATTACGGACGTCGTCCGGAGCCCATATTAAGCGAAAAACAGTTTAGAGATTTAGCACCGCTGTTTATCATTGATTGTTCTAGACAAGCGGAAAATCTTAAGACAGGTCCGGTTGTAGATGTGAGAATAGAATATGAGAGTGATTCAGAGATACCAGATCAAACTTCAGCATACTGTCTCATTCTGAACGATTGCATTGTTGAATACAAACCATTTAGTAAAACTGTTAATAAGATATCATGAAGGCGGATACTATTATAGTGGATCTCCAAGGATTTAAAGATTCTACAAATAATTTTATTGTCAAGGTAGGTGTAATTGACCATTGCGAGTCAGGATCATACACAGACGTTCTTGGTAAAACTACCATATTCATTCCATTACCTAACACAAGAAGAAAAAAAAAACAGGTGAGGTGGTTAGAAAGAAATCGAGGAATTTACTGGAGCGAGGGCTACTTAGACTACAAAGAGTTTCAACGCGTTATTTTACCATACTTAGAAAATAAAAAAAAAATATCACGAAGGGTTTGGAAAAGATTAAGTGGATTAAAGAGTTATTTACAAACTGTGAAGTGATCGACATAGGTGAGAAGGGATGTCCTAATCTTTCAGAATTATAAATAAAGTTTTGTAAAAATAAAACTGATTTTAATTGTGTGAATGATAAAATGAATTGTACATTGAATAATGCTGTCTGTATAAGGAAATGGTATTTTTATATAATAATATGTCTGTATTTAATTTGTTTTAATTATTATTGTGTTCAAAATTTAATAAAAACGTCTATCTACGTAAGAGTGTTTTATTTATTATAATCAGGGTAACCTACATAACAAACTTTAAATTAGCTGCTGTTCAGAAGAGACTGCTAGCGCCATCTAGGCATCACGATGGTCAACTATGTAAAAACTCCAATTCAAGAGAAGCGCTGCCGTAATTTACATGCACTACAATCTATAGGTGAATCATCCGATGGTTGGGATAAGATGGATGGGTAAGTTCCAAAAAATATATATAAAATCATATTTTTACTACTTTTAGGTGGTATTCGATGACACATGACGTGTGTGTCACCGATGCTGGAATTCCGCTGATAATGCAGTGAGAAGACATGCGAACCCTGCCGTGCCCGTAGCAATGCCGGAAGCAGTGCCGGAAGCTGTGCAAAATGTTCAGGAATTTCAAGTTTCGGAGTATACATGTGCTCCAAACACACCACGGCATTGTATATTTAACGATTGTCCAAACGTAACTCGCCATCGAATCCCAATAACAATTAAAACTCACATCTTTTGTGAATATAAGCTTTATATTCTAAATGGTGCAAGAGTGTGTACACAGCTCTTAGAGAATAACGTTTGGGATGAGCTACCTCAAACATGTAATGTCACTCATGATTTTAATACAGAACAGTTTACTGACATTTGTGACATGTTACGAATGACCTTACAACGTGGACCTCGGCTAGACTTCAACACGAGAGGCGTTTTAACCAACGAAGAGATGCACTTTTGGACAGGACGCAAGTGCGAAGAGTTTGATGATATATTGGTACAAACACCTGCACTAAATGAAAGATGTAGAGAGCCGAGAACTGCATTAGGTATTTATCTTACAAAACTACGTTCTGGGGAGCCAGATGAAAGACTTGCGACATTATTTAACATGTCACGACGAAAGCTCGAACGTTTGTTGGTTATTGTGAGGGAGTGTCTCAGTAACAATTATGTCGGGCTGCATTTGGGAGTGGATCACATTGACAGATCATAATTATTGGAAAAAATCTAACTATACCCAAAGCATTATTTGGAAATGAAAATAATGATAAGTTATTATTGATTGGCGATGGTACTTACATTTATATAAATAAAATGCAATAATGATGTAATGGGTCCATATGCTGCAACAGAAACAGATGCGCAAATAATGGGCGACATTATGAATGATGGACAACATCCACTACATTGGTTACTCCGAACAAACGATGCTTTTATATTAGATCGAGGTTTTAGGGACAGCTTGGACCTCATTGATGAATGTGGGTATGAATCCTATGTCCCACCAACAAAGAACCGCCAAGAGACACAGCTGACCACTGAACAATCCAACGAAGCTCGATCGGTAACGCTATGCCGGTGGGTTGTGGAAGTGGTAAATGGCCGGTTTAAACGTGATTTTAAGCTCTTGCGGCAAAAATATTTTAATAAGTCACTGCCCAATATTTTCACTGATTTTAAGATTGCCGCAGCTATCACGAATCACTTCCACCAACCCATCGTGGATAGCGTACACGCAGACGAATTCGTCAATAAGGCAGAAAATAGATACCCCGAATCTTCTGCATATGTAAGTAGAGAGAAAACAGCTTAACCACTAGATTTTCAGACACAGAACAAATGATCGTGCTCATCACACAAACATTTGTCCTGGGTGGGAATCGAACCCACGACCTCCGGCATAGCAGTCAGGGTCACTAACCACTAGACCAACAGGCCAGTCAAAATCAAATATAATTATCAAAATAAAATTATCAGTTTAAATAATTATCTGGAAATTATTTTAGTCCTTTTTTTTCATGTCTGGTAAGCTTTGAAATCATTAGAATAGCTTTATATATTTTGTTTTCAATGAAGTGTGGAATAAAGCCTTATGAAACAATTCACTTTAGTAGAATCACAACCTCTTTTAGTAGAATCATAGTAGGTTATTATAGTAGTATAGTAGGTTATTATGAATTTTGATAAAACCCGTAAAATTTATCAATAATTCAAAATTTATCCGCAATCATTTTAAGATTGTTGCCGCAATTAACATGAGTCACCATTCTATGCCCCCAGTGATCCAAAACAGAAAATCTAAAGCTCCCCATTCACAGCGCCCATCATAAGGCAGCGTGCACACTACACATTAAGATCTCTCGGCCCCTCTCCGGGCCACACACGGGTCACGGGGTCGGGTTACCAATTTGCCGGTAGAACAAGATGTGCCGTCATTAAACGCAGCGAATAGCTCTTTATTATCGATGCTCTTTGCTTTGTACCGCGGTTCCTCTTGTGAGTTCGTGCGATACGAGTTTTAGAATTGATTTGGAATATGAATGAAGTGTTATGCTTTTTATTTTGGGAACTTTATTAATGTAACTGAAGTGTTAGTGTCATTTTTTTGACATATTCACATTGACAGCTCTTGAATGTGGTTTAGAAGTACTGGTGGGGTGGATATAATTCTATTAGCGCTAGGTACATACCAACTCAAGCTGGCAAGATCTTACTGTGCCGAGCATTTATCAAATGGTCTATACACCGTGACTTTTTAGTCGTCTTACAAAAGCAGCCCAGTTCATGTATCCAATGACTAGTAAACGTTCATGATAAAAAAATAGGTATTTATGAGATTTGAATAAATAAAAATTAAAAATATTATTCATTATTATGACGCAAGGCGCAGTTTTAGAAACACCCTATAGCGAGCGCGGTCCGAGCCTTGTATCACTGCGCACTGTCGAGCGGCAGCGGCGCGGCGCGGGCGGCGCGGCGTATTATCACAGTTCATTCACCCTAGCCATGTGCCCTAGCGCAAAATAGGTTTCTTACTATTGCCTATTGCAGTCTTAATATTCTCAGTAAGTATGTAGCAGTTTGTTCATTAAAAGCCACTTAATTCCAATTCTTCCTTCATTCTTTTACGGGCTTAGGACCGTCAAACACATTTTTCATAATCCTACTCGTAAAACTGAAACAAACTGATGTACGGTACGTAAGTACCTAATAAGTGGAGATTAGGTCAGTGGGTCGTCTTAGCGTTAACAAAAAATGTTCGATATCAGTAACAAACAACACTGATCAAAATTTGATAAAAAGAAGAAAAGATAAAATTCGACTGTTTCTACACATCCTACTTACGAGTACATTTATAATAAATCCAGAATTACCTACTATTAATAACGTGATAAATACCTAGCTAGCAATCAAAAAGATGGTTATTGAAATAAGTAGTATGTAAGTTGTTTGCGGTGTATTGAGAGAATGGGAATCAACTGATATTTTACACTAATTACTAATTTCGTATTTACAATTAATGATCACTTTTTATTTGTCATAAGTAGACCTAAGCGGCTTTACCTGTATTGTAGCAACTAGCAACTGTTCAAACTGTCTACCACCTTGTTCGATGCACAAACGAGCACGTTTTTGGATGTTGTCTTTTAATTAGGTAGTTAATTTAAAGTCACTCTTACACTCTCACGCTTACGTAGTAACATTTCGAGTAAATTGTCACCACTTATTGCGTACAGGTGCAACATTTGTAGATACTCGATATTCGAGTACCGATAGTTACTATCACTTATTATTAGGTAGGTTTACCTACTCGTCGTTTCACTAAGTATCGATCGCGGACAACAACGCTTGACTCCCGGTAGGGCGCGCGCACACTTCCACTTCCGGGGTTTCGGACGCAACTAAAGTAAGCAAGACTGACCTTCACCTACTTTTAAGTGAAAGGGGCGGGGCGTCGCACGCGCTGCACTTGTAGGGATAGCGTTGGACAATCTGATTGGACGACAGTCCACGTGGACTATGTTAGATTGGCTTGCGATATTTTGTCTCATTGAAAATGGAGATGGAATGATCTGCTCGAATCGTGCAGGGTAGGTATACTCTACGTACAGTTTGATACGTAAACATTTTTAACAGGGTGTTTCATATTTCTAATGTATTATTTATTTTTTTCGTACCTATTATCTTAATTAATGATAAAAAAATAATAATCGCGCCTAGAGGTATTTTATGTCGGATACATTAAGTGGACCACTTTTGTAAGACGACTAAAAAGTCACGGTGTATATAATTGAAACGTACAGAGAGGGAGCACTTGATGATCTGCCAGACTATGGCATACACGAAGATGCCTGGCTTTTGCGTGGACAAATCCAGTCGCGACATGTCCGTATAAAAACATATTTTTGTTAATCAGCAGTGCAAATAATATTGTCCAACAGTATTGCACATGTTTAACCGGGCGACGTACGATGGGCACTTGTGCACATATAGTGTCCATCGTATGGTACCTAGGCTATGCGAGGCATACGGGATTTACTGCTCCGGCATCTTTCCTCAATGCTGTTGTAGTTGATATCGATATGTAATGTTTTAAATCTACTCACTTATTGATAAAACAATATAATTAGTTCACGAAGAAAGTTATTATTTAGTGTTTGATTATTTTTTGTTTGTCATTCAAAGATTTTGGTAAAGATTAGCCTTTTTGTGATTAGCAACAAAAACAATAGTGGTTTACGTTTAAAATATAGTTCAATTACGGAGCACAGAGTGATTATTTCAAATAAATATATGTATGTTTAAGTATGAAGTGTTTCATTTCGCGTCCATCTTGGCGCCCACTGTTGTGATTCCTGTAGTGAACCAGCCCACGCCGCCTGACTTTGATGATGCTGACTGTGATCCTTTTGACGAAGAGCTTACAGTGTCTCGAATTCAGACGTTTTATGAAGATCTTCGACGCCAAGGCAGTTATTGGTGCAAAGTTCCAGTCCAGTTTGTGACTCCTCGTACATTCAATTATCAACTGTGCCAAAAGTGTGCCAATAAGTTTTTATACTCTAGTAATACTTTTATTTATTATGATTGTGTTTTGTACCATAAGGATTGTTATAGAGATGGTTATTTTTGTAAATTTTGTAATGCTAAGTTATATGTGTTTATAGATAAAAGATCCTCTGCTGGTTTCCATTGTGATGGATCCGCGTAATGTATATTAATGTCTCCATGGAAATCCCAGCTATCTATTTTATCTTTTAGTCTATAGTAAACTTCGTTTATGTCATTTTCATTAAATTTAAATTGTTGTAATTTAGACCATAAGTCTCCTGCTAAATTTGTAACTTTAATTGTAATTTCATTTTCTTTTGGCTGTGTTGCGACTTGAATTTTGTCTATTTGTTTTGTTCGCCATTGTTTTTTACCTTTGTAATCGACTATTATTTTTGAAATTGATTTACTATTTACTGATGACGAGCGAGCATCAAGTGTCTCTACGTTTTATTCAGTGCCATCTCCCTATGCTCAACAAACATTTTCAACTCCGTCTTCGCAATATGGTCCAACTCCATCTCCGCAGTATGTTCCAACTCTGTCCCCGCAATATTTCCCAACTCCGTCTCCACAATATTTCCCAACTCCGTCTCCGCAATATGATCCACCTGGTTATGTACTTCCGTCCCAAAATCCTCCTGCGACTACATCTCAGGCTCCGGTCTATTTACATATCCCAGAAGAAAATATAAATATGCAAAACGAGTTTATATTGCAGTCCTCAACAAAAGAGAGATAAAATGTCGCACAAGAAAGGCAAATACATATTTTATAACAAGAAGTTATTGTGCCTTCTGAAATGAGCGACATAATTATTAAAAACGCATACAATGATTCCTAAATGTTGACATACATAATTATTATGTTCAGTGAAATTAATACTATTACCTATTAAGAGTTTGTAATTCTTTTCTTTAATAAAAACATGGTCATTTTTAAAAATATACTTTACTTACCTTTATTTCGTCTCTTAAAAAATGTAACCACCTTCAAAAACAACCACAAAAAAGGGTAAAATAACCTACAAAATAACTTTTCTTTCAGAAGTCGGTGCCTTTGTTTTTTTCATTTCATTGTCTTTTTTGCCACCGACTTCTGAAATAAAAGTTTTTTTGTTTTACTCTTTTAGTTTAAATATTCAACCCAAATTCTTGTCAAATAAATCATTCTCTTACATGTGCACTAAAATTTTGTAATCCGTAGCACCGGTAACAACATCGCTCAAGTGCACAATAAGCTAATAAAATACTCTATCTCAAAAACTCCTGAACCGATTTTGATGAAACTTGCAGTATTCCGCAAGTTAAACAATACCTAGTACAACAAAAAAAGAATTACTTAGACCGGCAATCACAATATGTGATGGCACTTACATTTATATTGAAAAGAGTTCCAATTATTTTTACCAAAAGGAAACTTATAGTTTACATAAATATTTGAACCTGGTCAAACCATTTCTTTGTGTGTGTACAGACGGGCATATTATTGATGTGATAGGTCCATATCAATTTTAAAATTTAAAATTTATTTTAACCACTCTTTTCAATTATAGGTAATTATTTATTATTGATAAATTTTTAAACCTGTATTGTCAAAATTGTATCTATGTGTACCTTGTATAACACTGTACCCAGCCATGTAATGTTATGAATTTATATTTTACAATTTTTATTCACAAGTTATCTTTATGAACTTATGCATGCATGATCTCATCGATTTTACCAATGTACTCAATTTCAAATATTATTAATTTTACAGTTTATGAGTTTTTTCAAAATTCAAATCAAATAATTTATTTTAGTGTACCTTTTTGCCAAAACCCCAATATTAGCGCTTATTACTTAGTAAGTTAGCTTATTTTTCTAATTCATTGTTGTATGCATGTGGTGTTTACCTATAAGTAACTGATGCACTGTTATGTTATCCGTTTAAATGTATTATTTGTGTTTGTATCAGTGTAATTAGTTGTTGGTGAACCTAATAAAATAAATAAATAAATAAAAATATGCTGCCACTCAGACGGATACCGAAATTATGAAAGATTTATTTAGTGATGAAAATAGGCCCATGCGAACCTTTTACAGAGAGGGAGATGTATTTATACTCGACCGAGGGTTCAGAGATGCAATCCCACTGTTGGAGGCCTGCAATTATAATGTGCAGAAGCCCGAGTCATTAAATGAGGGAGAACACCAATTGACAACTATTCAAGCAAATAAAAGTCGATTAGTAACTTTATGTCGATGGGTTGTCGAAGTAGATAACGGACGTTTTAAAAGAAATTTCAAATTATTTCGCCAGGAGTTTTTTAATAGAGCTCACGCGCATCTAATGAATGATTTTAAAATTGCAGCTGCACTAATTAACAGATTTCATCCTACAATCCAAGATCGGCCAGATGCTTCTCTCATAATAGAAAGGGCCATGGCTATGGCCATGGCCCTAGTATGTTGATACCTCATGAGGTATCAACATACTCCGAATTACTTGGCAGAATTTGTAAGAAATTATTATTTAAATAGGCGATCAGTCATGTTTAGACGCATCGATGGGAGCTTTCCTCAATTAAATATATTTCCCGTATTAGTTACTCTGATTTAATTATTTTCGCTTTGGACCCATATCAGGTCAAACAAGCACGATCATATTATGGCGAGCATGTTCGACAAAATGGTTTATATGAAATATAAGTATGTCGCGAACTGGAACACTCTGAAGAAATTGAGTTGCGGTGGTGAACGCCCACGGCGACGGACGTCGCAAGATGATCCCCGGCCACCGTAGGCGCGGGCATGCGGGCGGCGAGTAAAGGGCAACTCGCTGCCCGACCATGGACCATGCCCGGGTCGACGGCGCGTTGTGTTCCACGCGCGCCTCAAAGAGCGTCAGCAAGTCAGCATAATGACGGGGGCCTCTAGAGGGCCAAAGCCTGCCGGGGTCGCGGGACGTATCTCATTACCGTGACCCCGGAACATAAAGGGCTATTGAAGGACACCGTGGATTTTAGTCAGTACAAGTCTGACAGTCCAGTACTCATTTGATGATTTTACCACACTAAAAAAAAAAGGTCAGGACCATCAACGCACACACACACTTATGGTCAGGCCGATGTAACTGCTGTGTGGAGGCCGTCCTCATATCGGCGTTATATGCCAGCAATGATATCGGCGTGATGGTCTGCGGCCTTTGTTCAGCAGTGGACGTCTTCCGGCTGATGATGAAGTGTAATTTTGATTCTTATTTATGTTTCAGGTCAAAATGATTTGACTGTGAATTCTATTAAAGAACAGTCTAAGTATGAAAATGCTATGGCTCTCCTGCCAATTCAACGGAAATAAAAATCAATCTAAACTTATGTAAATCTGAGGTCCTTTGTTCATCTCTACTGGTAGCGGAAGGGAGGGCAGTTTCGTTAGGAAGTGGCGAAAAAACATGGTAGAGTAAAAAAAATATATTAAAAAAGTTTATTTCGGAACCATAACATAAGAATAAATACAACAAGTACTCGTAGATCGATGATAGCTGCAAAAGTATAAAACTGCAGCGCAGCTACCAACGCCCTTCTACAGAAACAGAATGGAATTGATGCTCCGTGCAAAAAAGTGCTTAAAATTAAGAACATTTTAAAATAGTTAATGAAAAACATTAAAAAACAAAAATTAAAAAGGAGAAGAATTAAATAAAAATAGTACAAAAAAATAATAATCATTTGGGGTGTGTGTGCGTTTATGGCATAATGTGTTGTCTCTGATTTTGTAGAGGTGTGTGAGAGAGTGATGAATATTTTATACTTCCACAAGTTTCTGTTTCATCATAATTCTGCGATTTTAACCAGCTGGGCTAACATACGCGGTCATGAGAAAATTCGAGATGGGATGAGAAATATTGTCACTCTCGATCATTTTCTCGCAATTCGCAACATACGCGCTGTAATGTCTCGGGGGTCAATAAAACACACCTTTTGTCACTCAGGTTATCTGATCAGGATACACTGTATGCGCAAGTCTAAAGACGTGCTCACTCGCCTACGGCTGGTAACCGACTGACAACGCCAATGCGCCCGCGCATACACTACATCCCTTCTTTATTTTAATTGAATTGAAATGTTTCAAAATTACAATATTAGATTAGGTTTTAATATTCCGACCTAAACACCTATAATTGGTGGATAACTAATCAAATGTTTTAAATATAATTATTTCAGATTTACCGCAAAGTTTTACAGAACAGCAATGATTTACTTAATTTTAAATCTGTGTAACAAATCTTAAAGACATAGTTGATAACAGTAATTAACAATATTATAGTACAAAATTAACAAAATTATTTACTATTTACGCTAGTTCATCATTTTCTCTTAAATCACTATTACCACTATTTTGATTTTACATTACGACGATATTCTTTCCCGGTTTCATCATTCCGATAACATCGCAACCTCTCACGTCCGTTACTGTATGCGCCGGATTGAAATTGGGGGTCAACTTATTATCTTTGATTAAATTTTCCACCAATACTTTTTCTCCTATTTCCAAGCCTGTCGCTTTACTTTTGAGATCCCCATGCTCCTTCCCTTTTTCCTTCATTTGCAGATCTCTTTCTCACTTCTTCTTCTATTGATTTGTATTCCATGTCTGGTGCTGCCCGGATCTTGTCTCTAAACTGTCTTTTATAAAACAACTCTGAGGGAGATTTGCCTCTTCTTGTATTCTTTAAGATCGGGAACTATTGGTGACACCCACGGAGAGGGTCCATTTACTTCCTCGATAATATCCGCATCCTTCAGTTCCTCTAGTTTTTTGGCAAACTTTTCTTCTAAGGGAATGGGAACTCTTCTACAAAATTATTTTTGGCTTATGCCAAAACCCGATTCACCTGTCTAGTATTTTTGTGTAAAGAATCTATGTGCAATGGAATCGAATCAGTTACTGATTCTGAACAAACTATATTCAGGTTTCGCATATACCAAAATAATGTTGTATATGGTTGAGTGACTGGTTTTACTGTTCGGCCTTTTGGGATCTGGACAGTCACTCCTTTGAAAACGCTTTCCCTAACGATGTCACATTGTTTAATTCATTAAGCCAAATTGAAGCCCAATTTTAAGCACGCCTAATAAATCGCATGTGCTGTTTCTGATGACATAAGCAGTACACTTTATACTTTTATTTTTAATGACTGAAATGTCCACGTCAAAGGAGCCTATAATATCCAGGAGTTTTTTACTGCCATAGGAAATAAGTGTCTTATTAGGTTTGCGTATCTGGTTGGAAACTTACACATTATTGACTATTAGAAATTGTTATATTCTGTCTGTAATAATATTACATCTACTTCTTGAATCTATTAGCATATCAACGGTGACTCCCTTAATATTGCATTTCATAGTTTCGCCGTCATCCAGGTGGAAAATATAGTCAATTACAGATTTATTGGCATCATTTTTTATTTCTTTTCTTGGTTTTTTTTTTTTTTTTTTTTACAGTCCTGTTGTCTGGCCTGTTGTTGGAAAATTGTCTTTTCTGTCGAGTCCTGCAATGTTCTCGGAAAAGACCAATGAATCCACATTTTAAACATCGTTTGTCTTTTGCGGGGCATTTTGTGTCTTCGGATAGATGGGTGGAGTTTCCACATCTACTACATTTTGTGTTCGATGATCGTTGTCTGAACGGTTTGTTGATTTTTTTTTTTTTTTATCTATTTCATTTATTTTTGCTTTGTTGTAATAAATGATAAATTATAATTATTTATTCAGTAAATTGGTTTTGGCAAACTCTTTTACACGTCAAAAGACACTATTTTACACTAGATGAGGCCGGTGTTTCGTACCTGACTACTCTGAGAAGAAACATCCGAAACAAACTCAGAGGTCACAGTCTCTTTTAAAGTCCAGACAATTTTCTATTGTTCAAATTATATGGGAACCATGCAGTGTAATTATTTGCATCGTTTGTATTTACAGTTTTAAATTGTTTGATCGCCTGGCTACAACTTCTAAAGCATTTGCTTTACTGATGATTTCGTCTAAACTTATTGTATCCCCGTATTCTTATTTTTTTTTCAATTAATCGACACTTTTCCGTGATTTGATCGATAATATGCTCTTCTTTACTATGGAATTGACATTTATCGGCATGGTTTCTCAACCTTAATAAAAATCTTTCAAATTGTTCTCCTTCCTCCTGTTTCGTGAGTCGGAAAAGGTATCTTTCATAAATCCGACTTTGTTTTGGAGCAAAGTAACCCAACAAACAAACTAAGCTCATAACATTAAGTTTATAAGGTCTAGACCCTTAAACTGATTATAAAAGAGCATTCATTATGCCAATATTACTTTTAGTGGCACATTATTAGAAGATTTGGCTTAAATTACCTTTAATTTTATATTTTGGCTGGGTAAACGATAATAAATCCAATTTATACGGCTACAATAAGGGCTCGAAATTGTTTTTCTTATAGAGGCTAGTTACATTGCTTTTTAGCCACATAATATTCAAAGTCATATAAAGGCTTTTAGTATGGTCAATTATTCTTAGGAAAGTAATGCACAAGGTAACTATGATGCTTTTAAACTTATAGGAGCATTTTATAAGACGTCTATCCAACAAATGAATTCTAGCATGTTATATGATGTTTACACACACCACCTCTACTCTTATGGTACTACAAAATGACCAAGCCGATACTCACGAATCAGCTAGTGGTTTCGCAGAGGATTATTTTATAGAAAATGAGATTGAAAAGGAAACCAGTGAGGAAGAACATAATTGTAGCGGTAGTGATAGTGATAAGGACATATAGATATTGCTATCAAGAGTCGGAGAATATTGATATTCGTAGTGATATAAGAGAATGGGTAGTGAAATTAAACATTTCCCATATCGCTTTAAGTGACTTATTATTTGATCTTTTCTCTTTGCAATTAATTTTCCGCCAGTTACACGAATGTTCAAGTTTTCTTAATTTATTTTCATTACATTATGACCAGCGCAGAACGCCATCTTTTTCCCACTTGCTCGGTACTGCGGACAATTTTGAGTGTCCTAACAATTTTGTAAGGCGTTAAGTTACTATTGTTAATGAACCTCACTATTTTCAATAATATGGTTGGCGTTTTTCTTTATTTGCCAAACTGTTGCACAAAATAATGTAAATCACTGAGAAAAAGACTTATTGCAGACGGCTATAAGGGCCGTCGGATTTTTATGAGCCTTTAATTTGCTACAATAAGTTTAAATAACCTTGTATCGGACCATAATAAAATATGTATAAGGGTGATCGCCCTTATCAACGCTCTTCATATCATTCTCACAGGGGTATTGGCTTTGTTGGAGCACTTTTCTTGCCATTATAAGTTTAGTTTGAAACTATAAAGCAACTATAAGAGGAGTATAAGGGTTTTGCCCTTATAAGTTGTGCCCAAACGCTCCCTTATTAGCGATAATACTGCTGCTATAAGAACATTATTTTTTGGCATTCTAAGCCTAAATTTTTTGTTTGTTTGAAACAGTCTAAATTATTTAGAGCTATTGCATAATCATCGGCACCTGCGCCTTCTTCAGCATGAGCTCCAGGAAGGTTTTAATACACTTCTTGAATTGCTATTCCCCCAACGTGGAGAAGAGTAGCTCTTTTTTTACGGGAGTGTCGATGTTGGCATTCAGTAAATAAATTTCAAGTGCCCTCTTCCATTTCCTCCAGCGAGTGCCGACAGATGTCGGATCGCTTTCGCAATCGAAATGTCTAAGTTGGGAACTATGGATGATGCACGAGTCATTTTGGGTAGCAATAAAATATTGACTCTTATTTTTGCATGGCTTTTTACTGAAAATCAGTAACAGTATTACAACTGCATAGCCCTATTTTTTGTTGTACCTTGCGTGGCTTTTTACTGAAAATCAGTAACAGTATTACAACTGCATAGCCCTATTTTTTGTTGTACCTTGCGTGGCTTTTTACTGAAAATCAGTAACAGTATTACAACTTTACTTATTTCAATTTTATTTCGATTTTATTTCAATTTTAATCATATTTATTTCAATTTTATTTCGATTTTATTTCGATTTTATTTCAATTTTATTTCAATTTTATTTCAATTTTATTTCAATTTTATTTCAATTTTATTTCAATTTTATTTCAATTTTATTTCAATTTTATTTCAATTTTATTTCAATTTTATTTCAATTTTATTTCAATTTTATTTCAATTTTATTTCAATTTTATTTCAATTTTATTTCAATTTTATTTCAATTTTATTTCAATTTTATTTCAATTTTATTCCAATTTTATGTCAATTTTATTTCAATGTTATGCAAATTTTGTATCATTTATTTAATTTGTTATAATTGAAATTGTATAAATGTAATTAATTGTAATTGATAATCAAAATATGTTTTACTAACACCAGCTGTTTAAGAAAATTGTTACTAACCATTTATCAGCTCTGAGCTTGAATTAAAGATTTCTCGAGTACTCATTGCGTGGACTTCATTATATTTTTGTAAATGTTTGTTTTTTTTTTTTAATAATTTACAGTCCTTTTAAAATTGTTACTTATTTAATCGGCGTGGCCCTTCGTTATTTACTCATTGCGTGGCCTTTTGTTAGGTACTTATTTAAACGGCGTGGCCCTTTATTATTTACTCGTTGCGTGGCCTTTAAGTGTACCTTTATTATAACTATTTTCCGAATATGTATAAATTGTGCAAGCATAAAAATAGTTAGGTTAGGTTATCTACCTAATTTAACTATATTGTGATGTAATTGTTCTTCAAATAAAACAGTAAAAGTAGAATATGTATAGTAGTATAGTGTAAACACAACATACGTACTTTTGCTATCAACACTTCCAAATTCAATAAGTCTATTATTAAAATGACATTATCTAAAGCTATTTAATAATAGGTTTTTACTAATGAGTATAACAAATCCATAAACAAAATTAATTCTGTAAGTAATAATATCTTTAAGCGAGCTGAAATAACTAATTATCTATCCTTTCTACTGTGTTGTGAACAGTTAGGTAAGTATTTCTTATTATCTCGATCATAAATCTCATTATGTCGATAATTACGTTTGGTTAAACTTTTTTACTAATTGTGGGTAGTTACCGTTAGGTCGCATACTTGCACAATATTATATTTTTGTAGTATCCTTGCGTGGCCTTATTTTCCATCTAATACGATGCATGGCCATTTACAATGAAGGATAGTGGTATGAAACTGTTTATCAGTAACAATTGCTTACGTATTGGCTCGATTCATATGTGATTTTGATTTAGCTCATAACTCAATGTAAAATGAGTGTTAATTTGCTAGTATTTTTTCTTATATAATAACAAATAATTTGTAATAGGCTATTTGGAACGAATCTACCCGCAAACAACTGATAGGCAATAAACAATTACTTATATTCCTTCCTTCATTTTATTTTTAATGTGTCATGTACTCACTTTTATCCTCGTCGCCATTTGTAATGTCTCGGGGGTCAATAAAACACACCTTTTGTCACTCAGGTTATCTGATCAGGATACACTGTATGCGCAAGTCTAAAGACGTGCTCACTCGCCTACGGCTGGTAACCGACTGACAACGCCAATGCGCCCGCGCATACACTACACGCGCCACGAGAGAGAATTATCACGTCGTGAGATATCCCTTTCATGACGAAACGTCAAGTTTTATTTTTAAATGAAAACACTGATAATCATGTGTGTCTATGGTGACTAAAGCTACCCACACACAACAAATTGAACGAATGAAATGTGAAAGAAGGCCAAAAGACTTGTTGTCAAGTTCATTAAATTAAAAAATAAAAATGTTTTTTCTCTTTTGCGAATATGAATAATGACAAGGATAGCACTATTGTCAATTTTGAACCGGTGGCTTTACCGAAACGTCACAATCAATTAACATTCATGTCTGAAGTCCGGTTGTGTTTTTGTTTTTGTTTTGTGTGTGTTGTCTGTTTGAAATGGCATTTCAAAAGAAAACGTAAGTAAATTTGCTAGTTCTTGACAGTGTAGTTGTGTATTTGTGATCGTACGATTGCTTGCATTTAATATTTATATTCGTAATCTTAGTACATTCGTATACTATTATTGTTTTAGCGTCAGAAGTACCAAGGCACAGATAAAATATCTGTGCTAGTATATGGCAGAACATGCCGATTTTGCCGCCGGCGACTTTAAGTAAGACCCCTCAGGGTGCTTTTGGACAACGCTAAAAAAATACTTTTAGTAGGTAAGGCGGTCGTTAGAATAAATTGAGATGAAAATATCAATTGTACCTATTGACTTTTATATTTATATTTTATACTTACCTTTAAATGGGCGGGCAAACCATCCCCATTGCGTGGTTCGAGGTCCACTCGTAGTTTTTCAACTATACAGTGTGTCCGGACACGAGTTAGCGATACTTGAAGGGGATATTATAGATTCATTTTCATCGACAAAACTGCTTTTAAAAAAATTCTTACTCCAACACCTCGCGAATGGCGGCCATTTAAGTTTTTTGATTTGTCAAACTGGGGTATGTACAATAAAATGCAAATATCTTTAAATCCAAGAGACCTACATACATGCAAATGACTTTATTGCAAAGTAAATGTTAAGGCTTATCAAAAACTTGCGAAAGTTGTCTAAATAATATGTAAAAAGAACCAAAAAACGTGGGCAAACACGAAATTGTACACAAAAATTACTGAATATTTTCACATTTTATACTCTAGCACGAAAAGTACCCCCGTATTTTGCTTAGGTGTTTGCATTAAATTAAAAGTATTTGAGTTAGGCTATAAAATGGTATCAAAATTATTTCTCTACGTCAAGTACTTTAGGAGTTATTCTTACTTGAACATAACCCTTCCTTAGCGAATGTACCCCAATATTACAGGTGTCGCATTCTTTGGGCGAGCTAAATCGTTTCAGTGTAAATTTATGAGCTGTCATTATTAACCACCATGCAAATGATCCCAACGAATCACCCACAAACTGAAATGGCCCATTTTTTTTTGAATTTATTCAAAGAATTTTTTTTTCATAAAGTAAACAAAAAAATTATTATTTCAGTTTAATGGTGATTCGTTGGGATCATTTACATGGTGGTTAATAATGCCAGCTTATAAATTCACGTTGAAACGGTTTAGCTCGCCCAAAGAATGCAGCTTCTGTAACATTGGTGGTACATGCGCTAAGGAAGGGTTATGTTCAAGTGAGAATAACTCCTAAAATACTTAACGTAGAGTGATAATTTCGATATAATTTTATAGCCTGACTCAAATACTTTTAATTTAATGCAAAAACCTAAGCAAAATATAAGGGTACTTTTCGAGCTAGAGTATAAAATGTGAAAATATTCAGTAATTTTTATGTACAATTTCATGTTTGCCCACGTTTTTTGGTTCTTTCTACATATTATTTAGAAAACTTTTGCAAGTTTTTGATAAGCCTTAACATTTAACTTTGCAATAAATTCATTTGCATGTATGTAGGTCTCTAGGATTCAAAGATATTTGCATTTTATTGTACATACCCCAGTTCGACAAATCAAAAAACTAAAATGGCTGCCCTTCGCGAGGTGTTGGAGCAAGAATTTTTTTTAAAGCAGTTTTGTCGATGAAAATGAGTCTATAATATTCCCTTCAAGTATCGCTAACTCGTGTCCGGACACACTGTATATAAAGCCATAGGCTTTGTGATCCGCCACAGCGACTGGAACTCGCTGTCGCGAAGATCGAAAGGATCGCAGACGTCTCGTATGCGCTTCCTTTCGATCCGCCTATTCCACCTCTCCTCGTAAATAGTTAATAAATAATTATAATACGGCACTGCCATTTTTCGCAACACTTTTTATTTTTCTCCAGCTATCTCTTCGAACAGAATGATCGACGACAAATGAATCTAATCTAAATGTCAAAACTCGATTATTTATGAGAAAATATGGCGCCTATGTTGCAGTTTGTAGAGAAAATTTCTCGAAGTCTACGTTTGACAGAACGACATGACAAAATGTAGTGCAATGTTACCGACAGTCGAGAAGTCGAGATATGTCATCTCACCTCGAAAAAATGGCGTGAATAATTATCTCGTGACGTGCATGTTAGCCCTGCAGGAGACAAGTTTCATTTTGCATTTGGTTTTTTTTAATGGTTAGATGTATAAGGTTTTGTTTAGTTTATTGTATATTTTAGAACTAATGTGTTTGTAATGACGACCTGCCACTAAGGTTCTACGAAAACGTTAAACTTATGTAAATCTGAAGTCCTTTGTTCATCTCTACTGGTAGCGGAAGGGAGGGCAGTTTCGTTAGGAAGTGGCGAAAAAACATAAGTTACCAAAACACAATTAAAAATAATATCTTTTGTGTTTGAATATCGAGATTTTGCTTATATTTTCTAAAACCTCTAAAAATAAGGGAATATATGGCATATTGTGACGTCACCAGGTACGATTTGACCATCCTTCTAAAACTTCAAAACCGTTTTTGCTGGTAACACCTGATGGTTTTATTGTAGACTGCTTTGGCCCATACAAAGCTACCACATCTGATGCAGATATAATGAAGTCTCTTTTTAGGGATGAAAACTCTCCTCTCAGACAATACTTTCAAAATAATGATATTTTTATTCTAGACAGAGGGTTTAGGGATTCAATTATTTTGTTAGAAGATTGCAATTATAAAGCATACATGCCGGAATCCTTGCTGGAGGGTGAACATCAGCTCACCACCGATCAAGCCAACAGGAGTCGTTGTGTGACCTTATGCCGTTGGGTGGTGGAAGTTGTCAACGGGTATTTTAAACGAGACTATAAAATATTCCGCCAAGAGTTTTTTTAATAAATCTGTACCCAAAATGATGCAAATGTTTTCTATAGCTGCAAGCCTTTTAAATAAATCCGGTGTAAGATTAAAAAATAGAAATGATGCTGAACAGATTATTAATGTGATTAGGGAACGATTTTCTTTAAATAATAAATTATCTGGTTTTATAAACAGCACACATAATATGAATAGACGAACATCTGATTTTACTAATATAACAGCTGATTCTAATACTAATATTACGTTCCCCTTTCTAGAACATAGAGAACTAATATTATTTGCCCTAAGAACATACCAGATCCGACAGGCAAGGTCTTATTATAGTGAACATGTCAGGTTTCATGGAGGTTATAGAATTGAAATATCCAGAGAAAATATTAATGTATCAGAGTATCGTTTGAGAGGGAGTGGAGATAATTCACTAATAAGAGGCAAAATTAAATCCAGACACATTTCTAGAAAAATATATTATGTTTATAGATTAATAGAAAATAATGTGTTTGGAAGGGAAGGAATTGTAGAATATTGTTGTAATTGTTTAGTTGGTAGAAGAACGATTGGGTGTTGTGCACATGTAATGACACTTGTGTGGTACCTTGGGTGGGCCAGGCATCAATCAGCAATACCAACACCAGCAGCATTCCTCGATGCTGTAGTAATAAGAGAGGATGATGAATAAATATATTTTTTCAACACACCTGCTCATAAAATGGCTCTAATTTCACCGCAATTAGGCACATAATGACACCTGTTATCAAACTGTGACTTTTTCTTTACTATTATTCACAAGTGAGTTATAGTTTTTTTTTATGTACTGGATGTTCAAGAGATTCCAAAGAAGAAACCAAAAGGAAAGCAGTTGCTGGTGCAGAAGAAGAAACAAATCAATATCATGAAGAAACATCCTATGTACAAATGGTTAGAGAATTCGTGGCAAAGCGACGTCACGATTCCGACAATGAAACCATGGCTGACTCTCATCAATCGAAAAAGTCTAGAAACGAAGAATATGACCCTGTACCATGCGGGTCAAAAAATATCCAGGATAATGAAAGAGTTCATCAGTTACCTCAAGGAACAACAGGCAACATTGACGAACTGTAGATTCGGGAGCTTCGAGGAGTGGGCTTGCGGCGACGGATTCTCCACGACATATGGGAAGCTCCAAACGATGGATTGGGACGAAAATTTGAACGAGCTATTATTCACCCATTATTCGGACGCAATAATGGAATTGGCGAAACGTCGGGAGGAGCAAGAGGAAATGGAAGTACTGGAATTTTCATCATCGCGGAACACGAAAAACATCTCCATGTCATCCATGACTGTGCATACGCAGGATCAACCTGCCGTTGCCTCCACATCCAAAGATCACGTGTTACACTACTACCGACTCCCAGGAAGAAACAGAAGATTGGGACCTAAACAGTTACGTTCCAGAAGGAGCAATCACCATTAAAGAATCTGAGGCGAGGAAGAAGTTACTACCGAAGAGGGCTACGTCTCTATGCTCGCAAATCTTGCGCAAGCTCATTCCTTAGTACAGAGTACTGGAAAAATTTGTCAAACTATTTCCTTAAAGGACGACGACGCGTTTATCAATATAACGTCGCTGGGCGAGCGTGGGTATATGCTTATGAAATTAGAGCTATACCCCTTCAAAGATTGTGTCAAATTACAGAAGAATCAGTACTGGTCGAAGCGAAACTTCAGTTCGCTCGCAGTGATCTCTGGACCGTACTCTCCTGCTTACAAGATGTTGATGGCACTGAGAACTCAATTAACCAAGGACATAATGAAAATCAAAGGGGTAAAGACCGAAAATAAAAGTGCAACCGGTTGGAAAAGTGGTTAAATAGCTTCATAATTACTCCTATGAAAAATATTGTGTATACTGGTCATTGGACAGACGGCCCATATAAGTATCTTCCAAAAAATAAACAATTATTACAGACGTGTTTTCATAACATACAACAAAAAATTGTGATAGATTATAGAATCAGGCGTTACTTTGCGGAAATCCATGACATTAAATGTTATGAAAAATATCTAGCTTTAATTCCGCTACAAAAATCCAGGCTTCATGCAGGATGCAGTCCCACCCTCCCGCCCTCATGCATATGCACATGAAGCAATGCTCATGCATATGCACATGAAGGGTTCGCTCACTACTTTATGCATGTACCCCCGAACGAATTGACAAGTATGTCGGTAGTCTGTCTTACATAGGACCCATTTCCGATAAAATCGCGAATATCCTTAAAAAACACAATGTTTTCGTTGCTTTTCGATCAGATCACAACTTACGTAATCTTTGTAACGGTAAAGATAAATTAGAAAATTCAAAAAAATCCGGTATTTATAAATTAGTATGCAATGATTGCAACGGGGTCTATGTAGGACAGACAGGCCGTAATTTCGAGGTTAGATATAAGGAGCATGTTGCCGCTTACAGGAATGGCCATCCAGATAAATCACATTTCGCAAAACATTTAATCGATACCGGCCATTCCTTGAGCGACAATAATACGTATAATATTCTCCATGTTTGTGATAAAAGTTTCCGGTTGTGTGTGTTGGAGCAGTTAGAAATCTCCAAACATAATAATAATAATAACTATATACTGTTGAATGAACAAACAAACTTAATTACATCACCTCTTTTAAGTATGATTACAGGTAGATCGATACAGACGTCTTTGTGACGTTTGTATCGAACGTTGTTATTGCGTCATCACGACGCTATATAAAGAGGCGATAGCTGCCAATCTGGTTCATTCGAGGCCGAGCGCTTGTCGAGTCAACATCTCCTGAGGATGCCCCGTGGAGGGGCGAAACACGTGTCGAGTATAGGTTTGATTGCATGGCATGTTTTTTCCATTTTTCTTGCACGTATGCATATGTATGTGGGCGGGAGGGTGGGACCTTTGCTTCATGTGCATATGCATGAGGGCGGGAGGGTGGGACTGCATCCTGCATGAAGCCTGGATTTTTGTAGCGGAATTAAAGCTAGATATTTTTCATAACATTTAAAAAATTGTGACATGTCTTATAGAGAACTTTTTTAAAAACTCGTATAATATCAATGAATAAATTGATTTATGTGGCACCTTGGAATGCCGTTTCAGAATATTATTATAATATAAATGATAGTATTAATGTATTGGAAGAATTACTTATGTTACAATTTAATGATAAGAGTAATATTTTTAATTTTTTTAAAAATTTATACTACTTAGTTGATAGGAAGGTTCCAAAAAAATATTGAATTTGTATTATTGGACCTTCGTGTAGCGGTAAGAATTTTTTTTTTTTTATTGTTTTATTCATAGTTGTATTAATTTTGGTCAAATGGGTAATTTTAATAAGTACGATAGGTTCCCGTTACAAGACGCTCTTCAAAGGCGTATATTATAGTGGAATGAGCCTAATTTTGAGCCAGGTGCAGCAGAAATTCTCAAATTATTATTTGGAGGAGACACCTGTCCAGCTCGTATTAAATATGAGGGTGATGCATGTATTTTAAGAACACCCATAATTGTTTTAACTAATAAGGATGTAATTCCAAATGATACGACTTTTACAAGTCGAGTTTGGAAATATTATTGGAATGTAGCTGGCTTCTTAAAATATTTAACAAAAAAGCCACATCCTTTATCAAGTAATTTACATGCACTATAATCTTTAGGTGAATCATCCGATGGTTGGGATACCGTTATCATTTATTTAGTCGTGGATAAACTAGATCCGGTCACCGAATGCGAGTGGGAAACGCATACGGGTTTATTATTGTTTCAACTAAATGGTGAAAAAATAAAATTAATAATTTAATGGATTTTCTGAGAAACCGTGCAGATTTGTTATCAATGATTAATTCTAAGAAAAATAGTGTCGATTCTAAAAGTTATCATAAAAGGATAAACAGTCAAGTCAGCCTAATCACTCGCATTCTTACGTCGCTAAAAGTAAACAAACTACAGATAATAATAACAAAAACGCGTTTGCGAATTATGCGGTAAAGATCATTATTTACATTCATGTGCTCAGTTCCAGTATGTCGGTTACGGATAGGTTAACTGTGAAACAACAACTACTGCGAACAATCGTGCGCGAAGCGCACATGATTATGTTCATGCACGTTGTTGTTGTGGAAGGGGGAGTGTATGTTGAATGTTCAACGAACTTTCAAGTTATATAAACCTTTAAGGCGTAGTGGAGCACAGTTTCATCTGAACATTAGCTTCGGTAACACCAAATACTTAACCATTGAGTCTCTCAAAGAATTTTTAATCTTCAAGATGGACAGACCAATATCACCGATTTCGTTGAACAACGAGGAAGGCTGTGTGAAAATTGCGGCCTTAAACGAACCACGGAAGGAAACGACGGAAAATTTGCAAGATCTTCCGAACACCCAGTATGTACTGGATGTTCAAGAGACTCCAAAGAAGAAACCAAAAGGAAAGCAGTTGCTGGTGCAGAAGAAGAAACAAATCAATATCATGAAGAAACATCCTATGTACAAATGGTTAGAGAATTCGTGGCAAAGCGACGTCACGATTCCGACAATGAAACCATGGCTGACTCTCATCAATCGAAAAAGTCTAGAAACGAAGAATATGACCCTGTACCATGCGGGTCAAAAAATATCCAGGATAATGAAAGAGTTCATCAGTTACCTCAAGGAACAACAGGCAACATTGACGAACTGTAGATTCGGGAGCTTCGAGGAGTGGGCTTGCGGCGACGGATTCTCCACGACATATGGGAAGCTCCAAACGATGGATTGGAACGAAAATTTGAACGAGCTATTATTCACCCATTATTCGGACGAAATAATGGAATTGGCGAAACGTCGGGAGGAGCAAGAGGAAATGGAAGAACTGGAATTTTCATCATCGCGGAACACGAAAAACATCTCCATGTCATCCATGACTGTGCATACGCAGGATCAACCTGCCGTTACCTCCACATCCAAAGATCACGTGTTACACTACTACCGACTCCCAGGAAGAAACAGAAGATTGGGACCTAAACAGTTACGTTCCAGAAGGAGAAATCACCATTAAAGAATCTGAGGCGAGGAAGAAGTTACTACCGAAGAGGGCTACGTCTCTATGCTCGCAAATCTTGCGCAAGCTCATTCCTTAGTACAGAGTACTGGAAAAATTTGTCAAACTATTTCCTTAAAGGACGACGACGCGTTTATCAATATAACGTCGCTGGGCGAGCGTGGGTATATGCTTATGAAATTAGAGCTATACCCCTTCAAAGATTGTGTCAAATTACAGAAGAATCAGTACTGGTCGAAGCGAAACTTCAGTTCGCTCGCAGTGATCTCTGGACCGTACTCTCCTGCTTACAAGATGTTGATGGCACTGAGAACTCAATTAACCAAGGACATAATGAAAATCAAAGGGGTAAAGACCGAAAATAAAAGTGCAACCGGTTGGAAAAGTGGTTAAATAGCTTCATAATTACTCCTATGAAAAATATTGTGTATACTGGTCATTGGACAGACGGCCCATATAAGTATCTTCCAAAAAATAAACAATTATTACAGACGTGTTTTCATAACATACAACAAAAAATTGTGACATGTCTTATAGAGAACTTTTTTAAAAACTCGTATAATATCAATGAATAAATTGATTTATGTGGCACCTTGGAATGCCGTTTCAGAATATTATTATAATATAAATGATAGTATTAATGTATTGGAAGAATTACTTATGTTACAATTTAATGATGAGATTTTTTTTTTTTTTTTTTAAATTTATAGTACTTAGTTGATAGGAAGGTTCCAAAAAAAAAATGTTTTTGTATTATTGGACCTTCATGTAGCGGTAAGAATTTTTTTTTTTGATTGTTAAATTCAGAGTTGTATTAAATTATATTATTTAACTTGAGGTTGATTGCGGAATGAAGAGTGTTCACCGGAATGTACATGAACAAATGTATATCTTTTCCATTGATGTTAATTTCAATGTATGTGGTATTTGATGTTTATAAAATACTTGTTTATAAGAAATGTCATCTGAAAATCCATCTTTTTTATTATACATAGGTAGAATAACTTTCTTTGTGGGTTTTATATATCCATTAATAGGATCATATGAGTAGTTTATAAGTGGTTTTTCCAATAATTTATTCGCCAAACCAGTTTTAAATACTTTATCTAAACGATAGTTTACATATTCATCGAGACTATCATAATCTCCTTTCATTTTATTGTGTATAATACCAGCATACCAATTTAAATGACGCGGTAATTCATTAGAACCACCATTTTATACATCGTATTAAATTGTTCTTCCAACGATTTATTTTTAACTCCTGTAGGTTTCATTGGTTCCGTAGAATCAGAAGTGATTAGCCGATTATCTAAATATACTTTATTATTTAATCCGACACACCATTTTATTATTGGTACGTATTCTGTAGTAGCTGTTCCAGACAAAGAAGTACCGTGATCAAATGCTGTACGAGTACCAATAATATGTATATCAGTTTTTACATTCACTATTTTCGGATTCCATGGTAAGCTTGTAAATTCCTGAGGCGATAAATACCACGGTACCCAGTCGACCGGATAGTAGGCGTACAGGGTCAATACTCTTGTGATGGCAGTGCCCTCGACGTTGGTATGCACGTATCCGTAAGTATAATGAAACCACTTTTTCTTTATGGTCATGTGAATAACCTTTAATTGAGGGTTCGGCATGATTGTAGCTAAACCCCTCCCGCCTGACGTTGTAGCAATAGCACTTCCTCCTGGTCCTCCGCTATTTGATCCCAATCCCGCGGTATCCATAGGCTCCTCATTACTACCGCCCGCAGCGACCGATGACGAAGACGGCATCGAAGGGATATTATTTTGTATGTCTGCCATAGCAATATCCGACTCACTACTATCAATATGCTCGTTGAATAGATCGTCCAAATCGAAATCTTCTGTATCAAAATCAATGATCCTGGAGGGGCCGGCGACGGGTTCGGTGTTACGTCTGGAATCGGTGGTACTGGATCGATTTTGTTGTTGCCAATCTGCATCAAATTGTCGTTTAACAGCTTTTCCAGCATCACTCAGTCGCCATGTATTGTAACCACCAAATTGAGATTTTTCTGCTGCACTTAATTTTTTCCAAGCTTCACCATATGCTTTTTGTAAGGAACCGTAACGAAGTTGTCCTTTATGCGGACCGCGACCCGGTGTCATGATTAAAGTTCAAACAAGGTCTCTATATATATAGTTTCTCATTAAAAAATATTTGTAGATGGCGACACTGTTCCACAATATTTCGCCTTAAAGGTTTATATAACTTGAAAGTTCGTTGAACATTCAACATACACTCCCCCTTCCACAACAACAACAACAACTGCGAACACAACAAAAGAGTGATTCAGAGATACCAGATCAAACTTCAGCATACTGTCTCATTCTGAACGATTGCATTGTTGAATACAAACCATTAAGTAACATTGTTAAGAAGAAATCATGAAGGCGGATACTGTTATAGTGGAACTCTAAGGATTTAAAGATTCTACAAATAATTTTATTGTCAAAGAAGGTGTAATTGACCATTGCGAGTCAGGATCATACACAGACGTTCTTGGTAAAACTACCATATTCATTCCATTACCTAACACAAGAAGAAAAAAAAACAGGTGAGGTGGTTAGAAAGAAATCGAGGAATTTACTGGAGCGAGGGCTACATAGACTACAAAGAGTTTCAACGCGTTATTTTACCATACTTAGAAAATAAAAAAAAATATCACGAAGGGTTTGGAAAAGATTAAGTGAATTATTAAAGAGTTATTTACAAACTGTGAAGTGATAGACATAGGTGAGAAGGGATGTCCTAAACTTTCAGAATTATAAATAAAGTTTTGTAAAAATAAAACTGATTTTAATTGTGTGAATGATAAAATGAATTGTACATTGAATAATGCTGTCTGTATAAGGAAATGGTATTTTTATAATAATATTTCTGTATTTAATTTGTTTTAATTATTATTGTGTTCAAAATTTAATAAAAACGTGTATCTACTTAAGAGTGTTTTATTTATTATAATCAGGGTAACCTACATAACAAACTTTAAATTAGCTGCTGTTCAGAAGAGACTGCTAGCGCCATCTAGGCGTCACGATGGTCAACTATGTAAAAACTCCAATTCAAGAGAAGCGCTGCCGTAATTTACATGCACTACAATCTTTAGGTGAATCATCCGATGGTTGGGATAAGATGGATGGGTAAGTTCCAAAAAATATATATATAATCATATTTTTACTACTTTTAGGTGGTATTCGATGACACATGACGTGTGTGTCACCGATGTTGGCAGTCCGCTGATAAAGCAGTGAGAAGACATGCGAACCCAGCCGTGCCCGTAGCAATGCCGGAAGAAGTGCCGGAAGCTGTGCAAAATGTTCAGGAATTTCAAGTTTCAGAGTATACACGTGCTCCAAACACACCACGGCATTGTATATTTAACGACTGTCCAAACGTAACTCGCCATCGAATCCCAATAACAATTAAAACTCACATCTTTTGTGAATATAAGCTTTATATTCTAAATGGTGCAAGAGTGTGTACACAGCTCTTAGAGAACAACGTTTGGGATGAGCTACCTCAAACATGTAATGTCACTCATGATTTTAATACAGAACAGTTTACTGACATTTGTGACATGTTACGAATGACCTTACAACGTGGACCTCGGCTAAACTTCAACACGAGAGGCGTTTTAACCAACGAAGAGATGCACTTTTGGACAGGACGCAAGTGCGAAGAGTTTGATGATATATTGGTACAAACACCTGCACTAAATGAAAGATGTAGAGAGCCGAGAACTGCATTAGGTATTTATCTTACCAAACTGCGTTCTGGGGAGCCAGATGAAAGATTTGCGACATTATTTAACATGTCACGACGAAAGCTCGAACGTTTGTTGGTTATTGTGAGGGAGTGTCTCAGTGACAATTATATCGGCCTGCATTTGGGAGTGGATCACATTGACAGACCATAATTACTGGAAAAAATCGAACTATACCAAAAGCATTATTTGGAAATGAAAATAATAAGTTATTATTGATTGGCGATGGTACTTGCATTTACATTAATAAAAGCTCGAACTTTTTATTCCAAAGATTGTCCTACAGTTTACACAAGTTTCAGAATCAACTAAAACCTTTCCTAGTTGTATGTACAAAAACAGATGCGCAAATAATGGGCGACATTATGAATGATGGACAACATCCACTACATTGGTTACTCCGAACAAACGATGCTTTTATATTAGATCGAGGTTTGAGGGACAGAAGACGGTATGAATCCTATGTCCCACCAACAAAGAACCGCCAAGAGACACAGCTGACCACCGAACAATCCAACGAAGCTCGATCGGTAACGCTATGCCGGTGGGTTGTGGAAGTGGTAAATGGCCGGTTTAAACGTGATTTTAAGCTCTTGCGGCAAAAATATTTTAATAAGTCACTGCCCAATATTTTCACTGATTTTAAGGTTGCCGCAGCTATCACGAATCACTTCGACCAACCCATCGTGGATAGCGTACACGCAGACGAATTCGTCAATAAAGCAGAAAATAGATACCCCGAATCTTCTGCATATGTAAGTAGAGAGAAAACGGCTTAACCACTAGATTGTCAGAGGATGGAAGCGAGCCAGATTGAAAACTTCCCTTCAATGACGGAGGAGGATATAATTCTATTAGCGCTAGGTACATATCAACTCAAGCTGGCAAGATCTTACTGTGCCGAGCATTTATCAAATGGTCTATATATAATTGAAACGTACAGAGAGGGAGCACTTGATGATCTGCCAGACTATGGCATACACGAAGATGCCTGGCTTTTGCGTGGACAAATCCAGTCGCGACATGTCCCTATAAAAACATATTTTTGTTATATATAATTCAGCAGTGCAAATAATATTGTCCAACAGTATTGCACATGTTTAACCGGGCGACGTACGATGGGCACTTGTGCACATATAGTGTCCATCGTATGGTACCTAGGCTATGCGAGGCATACGGGATTTACTGCTCCGGCATCTTTTCTCAATGCTGTTATAGTTGATATCGATATGTAATGTTTTAAATCTACTCACTTATTGATAAAACAATATAATTAGTTCACGAAGAAAGTTATTATTTAGTTTTTGAGTATTTTTTGTTTTTCATTCAAAGATTTTGGTAAAGGTTAGCCTTTTTGTGATTAGCAACAAAAACAATAGTTGTTTACGTTTAAAATATAGTTCAATTACGGAGCAGAGAGTGATTATTTCAAATAAATATATGTATGTTTAAGTATGAAGTGTTTCATTTCGCGTCCATCTTGGCGCCCACTGTTGTGATTCCTGTAGTGAACCAGACCACGCCGCCTGACTTTGATGATGCTGACTGTGATCCTTTTGACGAAGAGCTTACAGTGTCTCAAAGTCAGACGTTTTATGAAGATCTTCGACGCCAAGGCAGTTATTGGTGCAAAGTTCCAGTCCAGTTTGTGACTCCTCGTACATTCAATTATCAACTGTGCCAAAAGTGTGCCAATAAGTTTTTATACTCTAGTAATACTTCTATTTATTAAATACTTTTATAAAAATTTATTATGATTGTGTTTTGTACCATAAGGATTGTTATAGAGATGGTTATTTTTGTAAATTTTGTAATGCTAAGTTATATGTGTTTATAGATAAAAGATCCTCTGCTGGTTTCCATTGTGATGGATCCGCGTAATGTATATTAATGTCTCCATGGAAATCCCAGCTATCTATTTTATCTTTTAGTCTATAGTATACTTCGTTTATGTCATTTTCATTAAATTTAAATTGTTGTAATTTAGACCATAAGTCTCCTGCTAAATTTGTAACTTTAATTGTAATTTCATTTTCTTTTGGCTGTGTTGCGACTTGAATTTTGTCTATTTTTATATTTGTTCTTTCTGCCCATGGCCGCCATTGTTTTTTACCTTTGTAATCGACTATTATTTTTGAAATTGATTTACTATTTACTGATGACGAGCGATCATCAAGTGTCTCTACGTTTTATTCAGTGCCATCTCTCTATGCTCAACAAACATTTTCAACTCCTTCTCCGTCTTCGCAATATGGTCCAACTCCATCTCCGCAGTATGTTTCAACTCTGTCCCCGCAATATTTCCCAACTCCGTCTCCACAATATTTCCCAACTCCGTCTCCGCAATATGATCCACCTGGTTATGTACTTCCGTCCCAAAATCCTCCTGCGACTACATCTCAGGCTCCGGTCTATTTACATATCCCAGAAGAAAATATAAATATGCAAAACGAGTTTATATTGCAGTCCTCAACAAAAGAGAGATAAAATGTCGCACAAGAAAGGCAAATACATATTTTATAACAAGAAGTTATTGTGCCTTCTGAAATGAGCGACATAATTATTAAAAACGCATACAATGATTCCTAAATGTTGACATACATAATTATCATGTTCAGTGAAATTAATACTATTACCTATTAAGAGTTTGTAATTCTTTTCTTTAATAAAAACATGGTGATTTTTAAAAATATACTTTTCTTACCTTTATTTCGTCTCTTAAAAAATGTAACCACCTTCAAAAACAACCACAAAAAAGGGTAAAATAACCTACAAAATAACTTTTCTTTCAGAAGTCGGTGCCTTTGTTTTTTTCATTTCATTGTCTTTTTTGCCACCGACTTCTGAAATAAAAGTTATTTTGTAGGTTATATTACCCTTTTTTTGTGGTTGTTTTTGAAGGCGGTTAATTTTTTTTGAAAAAGTTTTTTTGTTTTACTCTTTTTAGTTTAAATATTCAACCCAAATTCTTGTCAAATAAATCATTCTCTTACATGTGCACTAAAATTTTGTAATCCGTAGCACCGGTTACAACATCGCTCAAGTGCACAATAAGCTAATAAAATACTCTATCTCAAAAACTCCTGAACCGATTTTGATGAAACTTGCAGTATTCCGTAAGTTAAACAATACCTAGTACAACAAAAAAAGAATTACTTAGACCGGCAATCACAATATGTGATGGCACTTACATTTATATTGAAAAGAGTTCCAATTATTTTAACCAAAAGGAAACTTATAGTTTACATAAATATTTGAACCTGGTCAAACCATTTCTTTGTGTGTCACAGACGGGCATATTATTGATGTGATAGGTCCATATGCTGCCACTCAGACGGATACCGAAATTATGAAAGATTTATTTAGTGATGAAAATAGGCCCATGCGAACCTTTTACAGAGAGGGAGATGTATTTATACTCGACCGAGGGTTCAGAGATGCAATCCCACTGTTGGAGGCCTGCAATTATAATGTGCAGAAGCCCGAGTCATTAAATGAGGGAGAACACCAATTGACAACTATTCAAGCAAATAAAAGTCGATTAGTAACTTTATGCCGATGGGTTGTCGAAGTAGATAACGGACGTTTTAAAAGAAATTTCAAATTATTTCGCCAGGAGTTTTTTAATAGAGCTCACGCGCATCTAATGAATGATTTTAAAATTGCAGCTGCACTAATTAACAGATTTCATCCTACAATCCAAGATCGGCCAGATGCTTCTCTCATAATACTATATCTAATAATACCTCATGAGGTATCAACATACTCCGAATTACTTGGCAGAATTTGTAAGAAATTTTTATTTAAATAGGCGATCAGTCATGTTTAGACGCATCGATGGGAGCTTTCCTCAATTAAATATACACACATCAAAAGTGTCTAGGGATCAAGCATTTTTATGCGGATTTCTTGAGATTGAGATGTGGCTTTGTAATAAATTTATGATTTTATAAATTTATATGGATCCTTTTTGGTGCATTTCATAATTTGAATCAGGAACTGTGAATCAAATTCGAGTAAAAGATGAAAATCAGCTGTCAATATTTTCCCTATAAAAACATACAACGCATTGAAGACATTATTAGTGCTACTGTTTCCCTACTACTGATTAAAACCAACGTTATTATGGAGCGGCGACGTCATTTAAGCAGGGAAGAAATGCTCAGAGCCGTGGGAATGATAGAAGCTGGTTCCCGGCAACGTACTGTGGCTTTAGCTCTGAATACAAGTCAGAGTGTTATCAGTCGACTTTGGACACGTTACCGAAGCACTGGTACCGTGGCTGAGCGCCATGGAGGACGGTATCGCTGCACCACACAGAGACAAGACCGATACATTCAAATCTTAACTCGAAGAGCTCCAACAATAACCGCCATGATGTTAGCCGTGAGGCTTCATCACTCTTCAGGGAACTTAATTAGCGACCAAACAGTCAGAAACCGCTTGCATGAAGTGAACCTTCATTCCCGAAGACCGCTACAGGTACCACCTATAGCAATGCACAATCGTAGGATTCGATATCAATGGGCTCTTGAACACAGAAATTGGGCAGAAGAACAATGGCGTTTCGTGTGCTTTTCTGATGAGTCTCGTTTCGGTATGAGACCGGATACAAGACGTATACGACACTGGAGAACCCCTGGACGCCAACAGCGATTAAAATCCTGCCAGGAAGTCCATCCTTATAGTGGTGGAACCATCATGGTATGGGCGGGTATTTGGATCGGCGGAAGAACTGAGTTGATTTGGATCAGAGGCAACCTCAACGCTCAAATTTATGCTGAGACGATTGTATCAGACGTCATCGTTCCTCTACAAGTGCAAATCGGTCCCTTATTTCAGTTAATGCATGATAATGCACGACCGCACACCGCAAGAGTTGTAAGACAGACTCTCGCCGCAGCTAACATCAATGTCCTGCCCTGGCCTGCTCAGTCGCCAGACTTGAATCCGATTGAGCATGCATGGGATATGCTACAGAGAAGAGCTCTGCCGAATATGGAGGGTATCCAGTCGCAAGAAGACCTTTTTTTGTTGTTGCAACGAACATGGGCGGCCATTCCACAGCGTGATTTGGATGAACTCATTTTGAGTATGCCAAACCGATGTTCTTGTGTTGTTAGTGTTCGCGGTAGAAACACGGATTATTAATTGTTTAAGTTACCCAATAAAATTTTAAAGAAAACTGTTATTTCAGTCTTTTTTTTCGAACTTTTGTGTTAGTGGTTCAAATGTCAAAAATCCCTTTATTAGGAAAATGGCAAATTTCTTTATTAATGCAAAGGTGACTTGGTTTATCGTTACTGTGACAAACGAAAACACTTTATTTGATGAATCCTTAAAGAAAATTTTAATTAATATCAATCAGGAGAAAAGTTATTGCAAAAATATATGTTGATCCCTAGACACTTTTGATGTGTGTATTTCCCGTATTAGTTACTCTGATTTAATTATTTTCGGTTTGGACCCATATCAGGTCAAACAAGCACGATCATATTATGGCGAGCATGTTCGACAAAATGGTTTATATGAAATAGAAGTATGTCGCGAACTGGAACACTGAAGAAATTGAGTTGCGGTGGTGAACGCCCACGGCGACGGACGTCGCAAGACGATCCCCGGCCACCGTAGGCGCGGGCATGCGGGCGGCGAGTAAAGGGCAACTCGCTGCCCGACCATGGACCATGCCCGGGTCGACGGCGCGTTGTGTTCCACGCGCGCCTCAAAGAGCGTCAGCAAGTCAGCATAATGACGGGGGCCTCTAGAGGGCCAAAGCCTGCCGGGGTCGCGGTACGTATCTCATTACCGTGACCCCGGAACATAAAGGGCTATTGAAGGACACCGTGGATTTTAGTCAGTACAAGTCTGACAGTCCAGTACTCATTTGATGATTTTACCACACTAAAAAAAAAAGGTCAGGACAACACACACACACTTAAGGTCAGGCCGATGTAACTGCTGTGTGGAGGCCGTCCTCATATCGGCGTTATATGCCAGCAATGATATGTGCGTGATGGTCTGCGGCCTTTGTTCAGCAGTGGACGTCTTCCGGCTGATGATGAAGTGTAATTTTGATTCTTATTTATGTTTCAGGTCAAAAAGATTTGACTGTGAATTCTATTAAAGAACAGTCTAAGTATGAAAATGCTATGGCTCTCCTGCCAATTCAACGGAAATAAAAATCAATCTAAACTTATGTAAATCTGAGGTCCTTTGTTCATCTCTACTGGTAGCGGAAGGGAGGGCAGTTTCGTTAGAAAGTGGCGAAAAAACATGGTACAGTAAAAAAAAAATATTAAAAAAGTTTATTTCGGAACCATAACATAAGAATAAATACAACAAGTAGATCGATGATAGCTGCAATAGTATAAAACTGCAGCGCAGCTACCAACGCCATTCTACAGAAACAGAATGGAATTAATGCTCCGTGCAAAAAAGTGCTTAAAATTAAGAACATTTTAAAATAGTTAATGAAAAACATTAAAAAACAAAAATTAAAAAGGAGAAGAATTAAATAAAAATAGTACAAAAAAATAATAATCATTTGGGGTGTGTGTCAATAAGGTGTGTTGTGTGTGTGTGTTTATGGCATAATGTGTTGTCTCTGATTAGTAGTGTAGAGGTGTGTGAGAGAGTGATGAATATTTTATACTTTCACAAGTTTCTCTGTTTCATCATAATTCTGCGATTTTAACCAGGAGACAAGTTTCATTTTGCATTTGGTTTTTTTTAATGGGTAGATGTATAAGGTTTTGTTTAGTTCATTGTATATTTTAGAACTAATGTGTTTGTAATGACGACTTGCAACTAAGGTTCTAAGAAAACGTTAAATTTATGTAAATCTGAAGTCCTTTGTTCATCTCTACTGGTAGCGGAAGGGAGGGCAGTTTCGTTAGCAAGTGGCGAAAAAACATGGTACAGTAAGTTAAAATTTTACCACGCTAAAAAAAGGAGTTCAGTACGAGTATTTGCAAAACCGCTGAAAAACTACCTTGCTGGGAGTATCGACTTGGTACAAGATGATATACGCGACGAGTTTAAATCTCGTTCACGATGTGGGCCTCTGAATTTAAAACATCTTCATTATTCTCCATCAACAACGCATTGATAGGACGCAGTTAAACGTCTGACAAAACAGCGCCGTCAATATATTTTAAAGAGGAAGTGTTTTTTATTGATAAACTCAAAACTAGTGGGCCGACTTCAACATCATTCACCAATAGAAAGGTAAATAGGCTATGTACTCCAAGGGCGAAGCTGGGCCTGCAGTCTCTACAAAGATAGCGATTCGATCGATACGTAGCGATCGCTAAATATTAAGGAATAAATTCGCATGCAATAACGACTGTCACAATGAATGCAAGTCTCTACATCCGAGATAGCGAGCAAAGTCGGTAATTATGAAGACTTTGCGATGTCGCTATGATAACGGAAATCGTATTCATAGTGCGGTAAATTAATAGTATTTTTGGCATGGCTTCTAGGCTTTTCTTCCATTAGTGAGGTAAAATATTGGCAGTCGAAACTATTTCTTTATTATAGGGAAAACTAATAGATAAGATAATTCTCAAAAAATATTTTTCTTTAAAAGTTGTGCAGAAGAAAGGTAAACCTTATTAAGTTAACACTTAATTTCATCGAAATGTGTAAGTATCGTATACCGCTTTTAAGAATACACATAACAAGAAACCTATTAGTTTGCTTCCCTGCAACACCTAGACGTTCAACATGTCAAACAGGCCTACAGACTGTCAATGTCAAGTTTGTTTGAGCGAAAACTTTGTTTCTCAAATTTAAAATAACGGAAATAAAACGGTGTTTCCATGTACAGCGATACTGGATACAGGCGCAGGCCCGTCGAGTGCCAGCAGCGGGAGCGGCAGGTTAGTCCAAACTACAACGACAATTATTATTCCTATTTTTAGTACTAAATTGAATACTTTGTATACATCCGGAGTATTCTGTGCAGTGCCGCTGCATTAAGACTACTTGATGCCTTAAGCAATCCTAGCGTATGGGCCCCCTACCATTTTGACTATACTATAACCTTGGGATATATACGTTTATTGTTCCGTCCCATACGCGAAACGAAACGTGCTTGACGTTTTGACGTCTGTCGTTTTTGACAGTTGACATTACTGTTTCCTCTTTGGCACCATGGAACGTCTTGATTGATTTCGGCTTGCTCACGAAGAAATATGTGAAAGCCTGTTTGGACCTTGGGATTAATATTAATCCATTATAATCTTGTTTGTTTGTGATCAGTCCGTTGAATTTTGGGTGAAAGTCACCACATTTCTCCATTTGAGTCGCGAGACCCGAGTAATTTTGAGGCTAAGTTTGTCGGTAACGTGTCGAACTTTGAAGCCGTGATATACCAGACCTTAAATAAAACTATTTGAAACCAATATTTGAGTGCCAGTGTGTGAACTCGTTGTGTTCGTGTGTTGCTTGGCTGAGGCACGACACCGCGTGCCTGGCTGGTCGGGCGTCGTCTTGAAGACAACGTATTCGGTTCACACTAGACATACACCACTACCCATAATTACTCTCTACTCACCCCACTAATACATACATATAACCGAAAGGACCATCGGCCTCTGGGAACTTCAACCCTGAAGACAGGTAAGTGTAGACAACATTGGTTATTAACGGCGGGTGGCACACTTGGGTGTCGTTGAATTGACTCTGCGGAGCGCAGACATACGTTCAGTCCCATCTCGCCTGGGGTTGGTTCGGAACATTTATCTTTTAAGTTCATTCGTAAACGGAGTTCTTTGTAAGTCAATTTCAAAAAGCGTTTCGTGTACTAGCAAAGAATTTTTCGGTCCTGTATATGGTGCCCCCTGAGACGTGACGCCCTAAGCAATTGCTCAATTTGCTTCAGAGTTAATCCGCAACTGATTTTGTGTTTATATAATGAGTATATTTCAGGTGTAAGCGTACGTCACGCGCGTGTAACATCCGCTCAAATTGATGGACTTTTGGCGCAAGCAAACGCTGCCAAAATGCAGTCTGAGGCAACCAAGATTCAAGCCGCGGCATCGTCGTTGCTATTTGCGCAGGCTGCAAGCAAAACAACTGACGCTATTGCTAATAATCTATCACAATTATTGTGTAAATAAAAATAATAAATGGTTTTAAATACATGTTTTTTTATTTAAAAAATAAATAAATAAAATCACGAACTATGGTTCATACAATACTCGAAAAGACGCACCCGGCGGCCCCTTGCAGTCCGCATTCGCGCGCAATCGGAGCTGTTGCTAAAGTGTTTACTATTACTTGTATTTTTTGTTGTGAGTGATTGAAGTGGTGTGTTATCATGAATAGGTAAGTAATAAACAGTTTTTAGTTCATACATTGTGTGTTTGATAAAGATTTCGGATAGAAATAGTCATTTCAATAAACATCGGAAGTCATTTTGCACGCCATGGCCGCGCCAAGGCCCGTACATTTCTAGGAATAAAATACAATAATGTTATCTAACTGTCGTTATTACGTATGTTGTTACACTTTCCATGTATCGTAATATTGTTAATGAGCATTTAATTTAATAATTACCGTGAGGCATTTGCGTAACATTGAAATGAAAAATACGCAACAAAAATGGTATCACGTCGTGATATCTCAACAGACAGAGAATTTGCGGTCAGTCGCCATCTTTGTTGTTTTTGCACGATTGTTCGACATTGTGGATAAGGCTTACGTAGATTTCAATTTTTATATTTTTAAGAAGTAGGTTTTTTTTTGTGATTTGTTTTTAACCGACTTCAAAAAAAAGATTGTTAAGTATGTCAATTCGACAGTTTGTAATATTATTGGAACCGATATTTGTATGTGCTTTGTAGGTTTTTAGGGTTCCGTAACCAAATGGCAAAAAATGGAACCCTTATAGATTCGTCATGTCTGTCTGTCTGTCCGTCCGTATGTCACAGTCACTTTTCTTCGAAAGTATAAGAGCTATCTTGTTGAAACTTGGTAAGTAGATGTATTATGTGAACCACATTAGGATTTTCACACAAAAATAAAAAATAAAAAACAAATTTTTAGGGTTCCCCATACTTAGAATTTAAACTCAAAAAAAATTTTTTTTTTTTTTACCAAACCCATACGTGTGGGGTATCTATGGATAGGTCTTTAAAAATGATATTGAGGTTACTAATATCATTTTTTTTCTAAACTGAACAGTTTGCGCGAGAGACACTTCCGAAGTTGCATGTTTTTGCATGTTTTAGTACATCTATTTGTATGTGCATGTTTTTATTAAGTGAGGGAAGGCGTCCTCGCACCCGAGGAGCACGACGCGCCAGAGGAGTGCGTGTGCGAGGTGGACGAGGTGGACCAGGTGGTCCACCACCGGCAGTGGTGGAGGAAGTGGCAGTGGTTGCGGTTGGGACGGGACAAGTGGCGCGTGGCAGCCAGCGTGGGAGAGGGCGCTTGGGTCGCGGAGGCCGCTCACATAGACCAGGACCCTTTACCATGGACGAGTTAGTTTTTGCTTAATTAACGCTTCCTTTTAATCAAAATAATTTTGAGTATTACAATTGAATCGTTTTGAATTTTAGACTCAACATCTGCGACATTACCGAAATGCCAGAAGGGCGGGCTCTTGAGACCGCCCTTCATATCAAGAGGATGCGCGTATGGCAACCGTAAGTAGTTCTACCTGTGTAGTTGTTAGTTTTATATATTATTCTGGTTGTATTACTTACTAGCAAGTTTTAACTTTTGTTTTAAAATGCCCATCTAGATCATATCCTGCACTGCCACCACCACCACTATCGCCTGTGCTAACACCAGCACCACCGCCTGCTCCAATACCACCACCATCGCCTCTACCGTCGACCTCCACTGCGCCACCATCTCCGGCGTCATGCTTCGTGCCGTCGAGGCAATGTAAGTCACTCACGGACTTTTCTATTTATCTCTCAAGATATGGGGTCTACTTAAACACTGCTTTTGTACCAGGTTTATGGAATGTGAGGAGTCAGAGGCTCCTCTGAGCTTGCCCGCCTCACCGACGCACTATGGGACCAAACAGTATTTTCCATCTCAAAAATGGTTTTGTCGAAAGTCGTAAATCCAGATTGTTTTATGGTTTTATACTCTCAAAAGATGGAACTTACGAATAAATTACAAAATATAAAAAAATATAAAGTTTTACGTTTATAAAATGAACCTCAAACATTGGGCATAAATATTTTCATGCCAATTAAATTACCGTTAAGGGAGTTCAACACATAATTATTCGAAAGTTTTCCAAGGAAACATATTAGTGTTATACATCATTAGCTTAGAACATACACTTTGCAACCACGTTCAGTTTTTGTAAAAAAAAATATTTTTATTTAATTTTTTAATATTTTTTTAGTGAAGTAAAGAAAATTTAGTTTTTGTTAATTTCAATTGGAGTTTTCGTTGTTGCCGAAAGCAGCCGGTGTCAAGTTAATTACTCTATTAGAGACCTTATCTACTCAGTAATATGAGGATTAAAAAAACTTGCGCGTTTTTTGCGCCAGAGGTGATTTTGAAGCAATAATGTCAATCGGGGAAAAATCCTCGAAAATTACGGTTCTTCTTTTTTATTATGAAATATTATATTTAGTTATTATCCTTTGATGTCTATATTGTTTTTTCTATTTCTATGATAAAAACATACATTTGCAAATTAAAAAAACTGCTATTATATTTGAAAGAATCTTCCCATGGCAATTTTGTTTGGGGTGGTCACCTTAACCACAAGTATGATAAACTATATTGCTGCGGAAGTTCTATTTATCTGTTGTGGTAAATAATTACAATCAGTACTGATTACACTATTTCGATGAGAACTGTTATAATCAATTGTCCCATGGTTTTTGCACAAGGCACTAAAATATTAGTCCTTTAAATACCCGTGTATGTTCAGCATACGATTCATCAAAGTGTTCAGATACTTCTTTTCAATAACAATTAACGCATAAAAAACATTATCTAACAATGAGTGAATTCGTTTGTGTTCGACGCGATCTTTGTGATCAAATAATAAAAGGGAAAAGTACTTCAGACCTCAAAAAATATTTATTGGAAAATTTTCAACTATCGGAAACTGACGTTAATACTGTAATAGAGAGTATTCAAATAAATCTAACATCGAGTTGCAACCAGAAATGGACCAAAGCTCAAAGAAAGCCGGACCGGTTCGAGAGCCTATACTCAAATTGGTTAAATGGTGAGTTTAAAGTATCATTGAATTCTTGCAGTACCTCAACCATTGTAAATTCTGGTTTGAATACTTCTGGTGAACGTGGAAGACCAACAAAACAATATGACGAGTGCTCGGAAAACACAAAGAAACGAAAAAATATGGAGCTGGTCCAGGAGTATAGAATGGGACATGTCCGTAACGCTTATGTGCAAGGTTTAAGATCCATGGGGGAAAATGACGAAGCGTCGATTGTGACTATCAGAAATAAGGAAAAAGAAGAGAAAAAAGTTATTCTACAAAACATACTCAATTCAGATAACGCACTTTCCTTTACAAAAGAGGAAGCATTGAGTATATGCATTGAAACTGATTTAACCAAAGCACAATATGCGTACCTAAGAAAAAGGCTCGTTGATAAGAATTTAAGTTCTGTATTGCCTTCGTATCAAACACTAAGTGAAGCAAAAAAGGCTTGCTATCCGCCTGCATCCAGCATTACGGTGACAAATATAAGCGCAAAAATCAACCTGCAAGATCTCTTAGACCATACAGTCTGCCGTATTATAAAGATAAAGTCAGGATCGACTTACAATCGTCTCAAGCTTTTCACTAAATGGGGATGTGATGGATCCTCCGGGCAAAGTGAATATAAACAAACTCTACCGGAAGAAAACGAACAAATATCGGACGCTAATTTGTTTATAGTGTCCCTTGTACCACTGCGACTAGTAGACGAAGAAACTTCTACGGTCATATGGAAAAACCCTACTTGCTCATCTGTTAGATATTGCAGACCAATTTCATTAGAATTTGCAAAAGAAACTCCCGAAAAAACTACAGCGGTTGTCAGTGAAATTGAAGCCAAAATTAATCAATTGATTCCAACTCTTGTGTCAATAGAAGACAAAGTCATCGAAGTTAAACATCAACTGTTTATGACAATGATTGATGGGAAAGTTGCTCAAGTGTTGACAAACACATCATCCAGTGCTACCTGCACTGTTTGTGGAGCAACTCCCAGACAAATGAATGATCTTTTAAAAGTTACAACGAGAGTTGAAAATGAAAATGCGTTTAAATACGGATTGTCGACGCTACACGCATGGATAAGATTTATGGAAATGATCCTCCATATTTCTTACAATTTAGGTTTTGAGAAGTGGTCTGCAACAACTCCAGAAAACAAGCAACTTAAAGAAGACAAAAAAAAAATTGTCCAAAAACGTTTCCGAGAAGTGCTTGGCTTGCATATTGATAAACCACGTCAAGGTTCCGGTAATAGCAATGACGGTAATACGGCAAGGAGATTTTTCCAAAATTACCAATGTTCTGCAGAGATAACCGGAATTGATGAAGAATTAATCAAGAGACTATATGTAATTCTTCAAACTATGTCATCGGGATTTCCTATAAACGCAGAAAAATTTGGTCAGTATACATTGGTAACCGCGCAATTATATGTAAGCAAATATAACTGGTACTACATGCCATCTTCGGTCCATAAAGTACTTATACATGGTGCTAAAATAATAGAGCATTATGCAGTTTTGCCTATAGGACAATTATCCGAAGATGCCCAGGAAGCTCGAAATAAAGATTATAAAGTAGAGATGGGTAACTAGCCGAAATTTCAATAGCTTAGCGAACCGGCTATTTGTGGTGTAATAGCCAGCTCGCTAGCCAGCTATTTGGCTACTCGGCTATTGAACAATAGTGTTTAGTAACTAAGCTAGGTAGGACTTAAATTACGCAACATCAACTGCCCGATCTGAATTCGATCCTAAACCAAAAAGAAATGATTTCCTTTCTGAGATCACAATAACCAAAATACTATCAAATTTTTATTTATTTTAAACCTGACGGTAACTAACCAGCTTTCTAATCATCGCATTTCAAAAGTTCGTTCATTAAACGAACGAAATTACTAAATACGAGTATAATGCTCTCTCTTTGTCTAATCTATATTGTGAATATTGTGAGAAAAAGATCGACAATACCAATGAAGATCGCACACGCGTAGAGCAGTGAGCGCGCACACAGCTATCGGCTATTTTGGCTACTCTAGCTACACGGCTACCGAATACCGGGACGGCTATAAAACGTAGCAGTTAGCTATACTCCGTGGCGGCTACGCGGCTACGAGCGGCTGCGCGGCTACGAGCGGCTACGCGGTTACGAGCGGCTAAGGGGCTATATAACCTGTCAGTTATCTAGCCAACCAGTAGCCGATAGCTAGCTATCGTGTTGACGGATATCATAGCCGTGGCTATTTTGCTCATAGCCGGTATTTGGCTAGTTATGACTATAGCTACCCATCGCTATTATAAAGGTGCGTACGGATTGCGCGTACCCTGGTACGCGTACTCAGTTTACGCGTATCCGGAACGCCTAGTCCATACCTGCAGCTACGCGTTCACTCTTGGGGTACGCGTACCGCGCGAGCCAACTCGCAGCGCGAGCCACCGTCAGTCGGTTTTTGGTCGCGCGTCAAAGAGGACGCACGCGGCCGGCTACGCTATATTTGGACGGCAAAATGAATAAATACGCGTGTTCTTCGAGTTTCAATAATGAAAATATTATTAGATTGATTCAACTTTATGAATTTCACCGGGTCTTGTGGGATAGCACACTAACTGATTATCGAAATAACGATTTACGCCAAAATGCATGGAAGGCAATTTCAAATGAACTGAACATTCCAATAGGTGAATTAAAAAAAAAGATGACAACTTTATTAGCAACTAATAGAAAAGAAAGGAGCAAAATCAAAAAAAGTTTAGTAACAGGATCAGGTAAGTTTTTAAAAGTTTTTGAATAATGACTAACGCCGCAGCAGTGGTGGTGCACGCAACCGCTAAGTTTGTCGGAGTCATGGCGAATGACTGGGGCTCGCGGAGCGCTCTGGATCGATTGACCTCGCGTACAGGTTCGCGGCGGTCCGTACAGGAGCTGTACGCGTATCCAATGTACGCGTGGACAGTGTTTCCCAACTACGCGTAACACAGGAACGCGCTATCCGTACGCCTACGCACCTTAAGAAATATAGGTTACATCACGCTAGGAAGTGTTCCAGATCAGCAACAAACGAAGACGTTCTGCATATTTTGTTATATACATCTGATCCTTATATATCTAGCTTAAATAAACCAAGTTTTCTAATATCCAAAGAATTATTTGACGAAGCTAAAGAATTGTTGGAAATAGAAAGTGATGAGTAGGATAAGTTTAAGTAATAATTTTTTTTTGTCATGTAACTGTTTGTTTAATAATAATAATTTAGTTTTAAACTTATTGTAAGCATAAGTGTAACCTTTATTGCTATTTTAATATAACTGTATGATTTTTTGTATGAAATTTCGTATAACTTTATCTTTGTCATTTTTTTTCGGAAAAAATATTTTTTTTAGAATGATGATGTTTGATTTCTTTTATTGCCTAGATATTCACAAATACGTGAAAAAAAAAATCAAGGAGATAAATCACAAAACAACAGAGTTATCGATTTTTGAGATGGAAAATACCGGTTGGTCCCATAGTGCGACGCTGCCGCCGCCGCAGACTTCGTCGCCGACTCGGCGTAAAGCTCCTCGTCGCTACCTAACCGATGCCGAAATTGACGGCTTCATGGGTAATTATATCTGCTGTTTTTAATTCCGTTTGGGGCTATTGGCACACCAGTCATACACACCATCACCAGATTTAAAACCAATCTATCATGTGTTACAGGTAGCGACGAGAGTGGGAACGAAAGTGGCGACGAGGAGGTGTTGGGGTACTGTGGCATTCCAAGGGTGTTTCAGAGCGTGATGGAGACACCCTTGGACCAGGATGCCACAGAAGACCCCGCGCCCACCGAAGACCCTGTCGAAACCGCTGCACCCGAACCAGCCGGCGACCCGGCATCCGCCGAAGTCCCTCCTACGGCCACGGACCAGCCTAGGACGTGGTACGAATTTGATTGGAGAGCGTTTCCGAATCCTCAAATTTCACCTGATTTGAGACGGGAAACGTTTTCCCAGAGTAATGTTGGTCCGACAACTCTTTATGGCGACCCATATGACATTTTCATTGATATATGGGATCGTCATTTTATGGAGTACATCGCCTCGGAGACGAATAAATATGCTCAACAACTGGCAGGCCTGATGCTCGATAACCACAACCTCCATCCCAACAGTCGCATCGGCCAGTGGCATGATACCACGGCCGATGAACTTTATGTTTATTTTGCTCTTATACTGGCGATGGGGGTTGTGGTAAAGAGTCGACTAGAGGAGTACTGGTCTGCCACGCGTGACATATTTATCACGCCCGGTTTTAGCGCATACATGTCGATTAACCGTTTTCTCTTATTAAGCAAGTGCCTCCATTTTAATGATAATAACGACATGTATGCGCTAGAACTGGACTACTCCAGGCGAGACTTTTTAAAATTAAACCAGTGCTGTCACATTTGAATAAGAAATTTCAAGCCATGTACACCCCTTCCCAAAACATTTCTCTAGACGAGAGCCTTTTGATGTGGAAAGGCTGGCTGGAATTCAGCCAGCTTATTCCTAACAAAAAAGCAAATCGAGGCATCAAGACATACGAGATTTGTGAATCTCAAACCGGATATTTATGGCGGTATGAGGTTCACGCTCGTAAAAAATTGTCACCGCAGCTTTACGAAGATCCGCTAGAGGCACCTACGCCGTCAATCGTATTACGCCTAATTAAGGATTTGGAGCACAAAGGATACACATTGTGGATGGACAACTTCTACAATTCGCCGTGTCTGGCTCGTCGACTGAAGTGCTTAGGGTTTGACTGTGTAGGAACCCTGCGGACCGATCGTAAGTTTGTTCCGCAGGCCCTGCACAGCCTCACCAAGCGAAACATGCGCCCAGGTCAGGTGGCTGGTCTTACCTCGGGGGACGTCGATGTCATGGTATGGAGAGATACCAATAGGGTTGCCATGATCTCTACATACCATGGCAGCGGCCAACAAAATGCCCAAGGTTCCACCAAACCCACAATATCATGATGGGTGGGGTGGATAAGAAAGACCAGCTTCTGGCCATGTTTCCGATTGAGCGGAAACGAACAAGCGTTTGGTACAAAAAGTTGTTCAGAGTCTCCTGCTCAACGTATCTGTCCTCAACGCTTATATCATTCATCGTCACACCTCTTCTCTTTCTCATCGCAATTTCCGTACTAGCCTTATAAAATCACTTCTCGCTCGTCATTCCACCTCTCCGCCGATTCCGACTACACCCATGCAGAACAAGCCTGTCGACATAACGCACCGCCTCGCCGAATATCCGATGGGGCCTACGCAGCGTCAGCGGAGGCGGTGCGTTCAGTGTAAAAAAACTGGTAGGCACGTTCTGTATTGGGTGTAGTAAGGCAGTATGTATAAACCCCTGTTTCCCTTTGATCCACTCATAATGTTATAATGTATGTAAATTATATTTATAAATATATATTTCTTTATAAGTATCTGTATATTTTTATATATTTTTGTACCACACTCTTGTTCGTTTCGATGACTGTGCGAATTGTGATGTTGTTGATCCAACATTGTATCCTTTGTTGCAGATCTAAAGACTTTTTCAGTGCTTATTTTTTGCTGTCGATTTAAAGACATTTTCAAGACTTAATTATAATTTTTGTTGTACATTTAAAGACGTTTTCAATGCTTATTTTTTTGTTGTCGATTTTAAGATATTTTCAGTGCTTATTTGTACTTTTTGATGTACATCTAAAAACGGTTTCAGTGTTTATTTAGTACTTTTTGTACACTATTTTTTTTACTTTGTTTTTGCAGACTACTTTTTGTAAATGACGGTTGACGGTGTAGCGTACATCTAGTGGATCTTTTTTAGACGCGGTGGCGGTTTGTCTGATGCCCGATTTGTTTTATTGTTTTTTTTTTTCCAAAAGTTTCTCGTCTATTGAAATGTTCATGTTCATTGCGTCATTCTGTAATTTTTTTTTATGTTAATATTTCTTATTCATTTGTGACAGTAATGGTCTCCATATTATGTGTGCACTTATTTTTTACCCTGTCTGTTGATGTATCAACAGGTGATACGAAATTGTTCGTTTTCATTGTTGATTTCTGAAATGTTTTTGTAAGGCTACGTCCTAACTGGTTAAGTCGTTCGACGATAAAATCGGTCGCTCGCACTGCCGACAACAAAACTAATTAGTTGGTCGTACGACAATATCAATTGTGTCCAAACTGAACTGTCGTCGTCACGTCAGTCGTCAAGATGGCGTTGTCAAAGGCCACTGTGCTTTACTTAAGTGAAAACTGTTATTTTTCAACCAAAATACGATTTTTGTAGTTTTTGTTCCATTTACTCCACAATATAGGTCTTCCTTGTATTTCTGTTATTAAAGAATCATTGAAATTATTCATTTTTGTAAATAAACAATACGTGGTTTCCAAGCGAACGACACGACCGACACGACAAAATAGAACAGGTTTGAAATTCAAACGCGTTCGACCAACAAATGCGATGTTGCACGTCCGTGTAAGTTGGCAGTTAGGACAGATCCATTCAAAACGCTTTGTTTAAATTTTTTGCGTTGGTTGGTCGGTTGGACAACAGATGTTGTGTCGTATTGCGACAGCTAATTAGGACATAGCGTAAGGCAGCATACCTTTTTATTGTTCTTATCGATTTGTAAATATCATCTAATTGTAAAATGTGTATTTGTATTTCAAATACATGCAACAGAATTTACTGTGTGATTCAAAGTTTGATGGGATCTTTTTCAAGCTTATTTTCGAGTGGTTGGTTTGATGTTCGATTTCTCATAAACTGAACATTTCTAACAACTGGAACTCTGTCTGTGATAAGTACATAGACCATACTATAATATAATTTAATAACCTAAGCCACTGAACCTACAGTGTTCTCGGAATTGAAGTATGAATTTACCCTATTTTTTGTCCGTGCGCTGGGGTCGCCTAAATAAGACATTTTTTTGTAATGCTTGTGGGGTGAAAATAATGTATGGGGAGGTGTGTTCTTTTTGTTGATTAATATAAAATAATGTATATTTATGTAAATAAAACAAAAACTTTTTGAAATAATGGTGTATTATTTGAATTATTACCACCTAAACACAATAAACGGGGAAAAAATCGCTCAAACTGATTTTAAACGATTATGAGTATTACATTTCAAGGCATAACTGGATTAGTAATTTGAATGTAGTAGCTTATTTCATTGCAATTTCATCGACATAACATTTATACAGCTCCCATAGACAACTTCCGAGATATTGTCATTTTAAACAAACGTGCCAAAATCCAGCGGACCGCGCCAAAATGCCTAACAGATGTCGCTAATTCGAAAAATGGCCGCGACAGATCAAAGGTTATGTAAAACTAGTATTATTTAGTCTTCTTCTTATGCGCTCTGCATCAGCTCGCCCAGAGCCTGCACTGCGCAACAAAAATAAAATTTCATGAATGTTCACAAAATGGTGATCGGTACACATATCTATTACATTTATAGTAAAATAAAACAAATCAGTTGATAAGTTACCTGTCATCATGGACTTTCTATTGTCCACCGATGCATGTGGTGGACTCTGGTTTCTGTAATCTATATTATATCCTCAGATTCTGGAGTGGATAATTTATAAACCGGGGCTCCGTCGAGATTCCTTGTTGGGTGGTAATCAGTAACAAAATAAACGAAATGTTGAAACGATGATGACGATTGTACGTCCACCCCTAACATTCGTCACGTAAGGCCGCAATACTTTCAAGGGTGTGAAGGTACATGAAAATATATGATAAGTTAAGGGAACCTACGAAGACCTACAAGCCTAACAGTCCCTACGACCCTAAGCCCTATAAGCCCTACAGCCCTAACCTACCATATACCTAGTGTGTGATAAATAAATATATAAATAAGTTCAGGATGTCTGCACCATGCGACCTAAGGTTACAGACGGATAGTAGACAGGAATACCAGGTTCGGGAAGGGTACACTCACTGCCAGTCCCGCAGACTCACGAGACTGATCAGAGATGGCTAAAGGTGTCTTGGCCACAGTGAGGGGTAATGAGATAAGAATATAAAATTCAAATCTGATTTATTTACAAAATGTTCTGCTTATATACTACTTTTTCTTAACACACACTATTATACAAAATCAATGTGTCCTATGCGTGTAAGATGCAACCAAATCATTCTTTTAACTGGGCCGCGCGTAAGCCAGGCCGAGTGCTGAGTCAATGTCCAAAGGTAACATTGAACATTCTGGCGACTCTCAGGAACGGGACTCCAGTTGGTACAGCTCGATGGTCTCGTAAGGTCTGGCCTGGCCTTGTTCAGCTTCAATTTGTTGTGACTGGGTGGGCCCGCTGTGTGCTATGCCGTACCGCTGTTGTGTTGGTTGCGTGTGTCGTGTGCAGATCGTTGGTTGCTGCACAGGTGGCGCAGTTTTCCTTGTTGCTGTAATGGTGGCTCGAAGTTTATTCAATACCTGTGGACCGAAATAAATTAGAATACATGCTAAACTTATAATAACAAGTGAAGTACTGATGCTAGTGATGTATGTATGAGACTCTAATTGTTTCCAAATCGTGTTATCTAGCTGAGTTTGTAAATTTATTTCGGATGTGGCTAAATGGTCGAAAACTCCTTTTGACTTGTCTAAAACTAATTCTTCTTTGGATATATCTTTTATATTTGATGGTAGGATCTGCGTATTAAGGGAGAAGTTCGTTGTTTTAAAATAAGAAGCTAGTACTGTTATAGTTGTTGTTCGTCTTGCAGCAAGTATGTTGTTAAGTGTTTTAATGATACAATTCTCGGAGATATGTAGAACTCCGACATCTTGAATCGTAATTTCTTTTCTTTGACCGTCACACACAATCGATATGGCAACCGGTCTTGTTGTAATGAAGAGCCAAGTATTTTGCATGTATAATTGCTTCCATACAACATCAGTCGATATTTTGTAGGTCTTTGACGTGCATTGAGTATGGGTGTAGTTCTCTGTTCTAAAGAGTTGTTCAACTATGCAATTTTTATTTAATTGCATGTTCTTGACAGCTACAGGATAGCAGACAAACTCTGTATTACTATGAAGACAGTCTTTAAATTCTTCTTGATTTAGTTCAAAGTAACGCTCGTTGTTGTAATCGAAACCCATGAATGACTGCTGAATAGTTAAGCACTCGTATGATTCATCTGTTTTTCTCTCTGGAATTGGCGTTACGTGTATCAGAGTGTACTTTGTTATATCGTGTATTGGGAAGTAAGCGTACACTCTTATGTGCGTAGTATTTACATCCATCTCAGTCTGTATTATTTGACTCTGAATAATTTTCAAATTTGATGGTAGTTTTTGATTAGCCATTTTTATTATGTTGCTGATGTGTTTTGGTGTTAGTATACTGTATATAGTTGCTTTTTGGGAATATCTTTCAAGTAATCCTTTATAGTAGTCCATTATTTCATTTATAAAATTGTTTGCTAACTCGTAGGTTTGCATTACTTGTATCTTGATGTGATTTTTGGCAATCGATTTATACCAAACATTGTGGTTATTCATGAACGATATTGCTTCATTTAGTTTTGCTTGGAACTTCTCTAACTTTTTCTGGATTTGTTCTTCAGTTTGGTTTACACCTGCGATGGTAGATATCATTATCTTTGTTTGATGATTAGCAGCGTCTATAAGCTTCTGCTGATTGTTATTTAATGTATCTATGTCCCTGTATACTTCATCATTAACTCCGAACACTGATGTTAAAAGTTGCCCCAGGAAACCTCGTTTCTTCCTATTTTTCTTTATTTCTGTTAGGTATTCCTTTGTTGTCTCAAATTTCGTTTTTTCTTCGTTTAAATGGTGATAAAATTCGTTGCAATGCGTTTCATCTATGATGTATTGAGTATCCTTGCAAAGTTGTTGAAATTGTGTTGTTATTTTTTCGATCTTTTTTTGGTCTAGTTCCAAGCTTCCTCTTTCGTAATCCGTTTCAATCCTAAACGTTCCTCGATTAATGGTTGTGGTTCCTATGTCTTCTACATATAGTCCTGGTTTTAAACTTTTTAATGTGTAGGTGGGCGTAGTCGACACGGTGCCAATTAATAGAATAATTATTGTATGAACTAGTAAACCCTTTATCCAGCTTTTAGGTGATCGTATACCTTTTTTGTTTATTGTGGTTGTTGATATGTTACATTGCGTAGACGTTTGCCTATCTGTGCTTGTTGTACCAATTTCTTTGTTTTCGTTCACAGGTAGCGGGATCAACGTGTGAATTGATCTTTTAAGACAAGCGCCTGTTGATTTTTGAAGAGTTACTACTCTTACTACACCATCATCTCCCGGGTGAACTTCCGTGATTTTTGCTAATGGCCATTTGCTTGGAATTATATTGTCATCTTTTATTAGTACTAAAGTTCCAATTTTAGCATTTACATGTGCTTGTTTCCATTTGTATCTTTGCTGAAGTTGATGTAGATAATCTTTTGTCCAACTGTTCCAAAAATCTTTTTTCATCTTATGAATCTGTTTCCATCTGTTTACTAGGTCAGTATTTATGTTTTCGATCGGATCTGGTATTCCTACAGCTTCTCGTCCAATAAGAAAATGGCTTGGAGTTAATATTGTGTTGTCGTTAATATTCTCGGTTTGCGCACACAATGGTCTTGAACTCAAGCATGCTTCAATTTGGTGGAGAAAGGTTGTCATTTCCTCGTATGTTAGTGTCGAATCCCCGATTACACGACGTAAATGATGTTTCACTGACTTTACGCCAGCTTCCCAGATGCCCCCGAAATGTGGTGATGATGGAGGAATAAAATGCCACTGTGTTCCTATATTTGTTATTGCATGTTGAAATTGCGGCGATTGCGTGATTTGTAATATTTCTTGATGTAAGAAATTGGCTGCTCCAACGAAGTTTGTTGCATTGTCACTGTACATGTGTGACACGTGACCTCTTCGTGCCATGAATCTGCGTAGCGCCGCGATAAATGTTTCTGTTGTTAAATCTCCCACCAATTCTAGGTGTATTGCTTTTGTTGCTAAACATACAAACACAGCAATGTATGATTTATAAGACTTGTGGCCTCTCCCTTTCATAGTTCTTGTTTGTATTGGTCCCGCATAATCCACTCCAGTATAACTGAATGGGTAGGATTGCGTTACTCGTGCTTTTGGTAGTATTCCCATTTTCTGAGAGTTTGTGTCTGCCTTGTATCGTATGCACCTCACACATTTGTTAATTAAGCTCTTCACTTTCCTTTTCCCGCTAATGATCCAATATGTTTGTCGTAAATAAGCCAAAGTCAATTTGTTGCCACCATGCAACGTTTTTAAATGTGCGTCTTGTATAATTAATGACGTTACGTGATGGTTATATGGTATAAGTATCGGATGTTTTTGATTGTAAGGCAAATCAGAGTTTTGTAATCTGCCTCCAACTCTCAGTAGTCCACCCTCGTCTATAAATGGATCTAAAGTGGATAATGTTTTATTTTTCTTCAAGGGTTGTCCACTGTGTATGGTTTTTAATTCATCTTTGAATTCCTGCTGTTGAATTTTCAGAAGTATTCGTTTTGTTGTTACGTTTAATTCATTACAAGTAATTGGTTTATTTGTTGTTTGTTTGTTTGCAAATCTGTAGCAGTAAGACAACACCCTTATCATTTTATCTAAACTGGAAAATCTATTCCAGAGATCACTCTTCTCAATCTCAGCTGTAGTTGTGTGACACAATTTGATTTCTTGGTTCGGCTGCGGCATACGTTTCGTGATAGGGATCTGATTGGTTTTTAACCAATGTGGACCGTTCCACCATAAGGAATAGTTAACCATTTTTTCCGGCTCAAGTCCTCTTGAAATGATATCAGCCGGGTTATCGGCAGAAATTACATGGTTCCATTCTGCGTTTGGTAGGAGTTGTTTAATTTGTGACACCCTATTGGCTACGAACGTTTGCCACCGTTCAGGCTCTCCTCTTATCCAGCCTAAGGTGATCATAGAATCCGTCCAACAAGATATCGTAATATTCTTGCAGTTAAGCGCTTCCTTTACTTTTTCCATTAAACCAGCTAGTAGCAGTGCAGCGCATAACTCAAGTAGAGTAGTTTTCTGTTTCTTTGGCGCCACTTTCGATTTTGCTTGTAATAATGTAATGTAGTAGATGTTATTTATTTTTACACGGCTATATACCACCGCTCCGTACGCTTTTTCGGAAGCATCGCTGAAACCATATAGCTCAATCTCTGTGCTGTCTGTTATGTAACACCATCGTGGTACTTTAATTTCTTCTATACTTTTAAGATGTTTTTGTAATTCAACCCATTTTTTCTCGAGTATGTCATCAACAGGTTGGTCCCATCCAATGTCGTTCGTCCAGAGTTCTTGTATAAGCAGCTTCATTTTAATTATAATTGGTGCTAACCAGCCCAGGGGATCGAATATTTTCGCAACTTCTGACATAATAAATCTTTTCGTTGGATTTTCATTTTCCGTTATAGTTATTTGGAAATAAAAACTGTCTTCCCGTGGTGACCATATTATGCCCAATGATTTCCTGGACTCGTCTAACGGTAGTTTGAGCAGCTGATCGTCTTTGTCTTCCACTGGTACATTTTCCAGTAGCTCCGAACTATTTGACGACCATTTTCGAAGTTTAAACCCGCCCTTGTTTAACATGGATATTAATTGACGCTGTAATTCTTTTGCTGCACTTATCTGGGAATCTCCGGATAGAATATCATCCACGTAGAAATCTTGTAATGTAGCTTTACTCGCGATTGGGTAGTTGTTTTGTTCGTCTATCGCAAGTTGTTGCAATGTTCGTACCGCAAGATAGGGGGCACTAGTAGTGCCGTAGGTTACCGTTTTAAGTTCATATTCACTAATTGCGTGTTTGGGAGAAAATCTCCATAGTATCCTTTGATGTGCGAAGTCTAATTCATTAATTTTTATAAAACGGTACATTTTCATAATATCTGCCATAAAAGCAAACTTATGTTTTCGCCATCGTAGAAGTATAGTGGATAAGTCTTGTTGTAATCGTGGTCCTTTATACATATTATCATTAAGACTCATTTTTGTGCTGCTTTTACTACTCGCATCAAAAACCACGCGTAATTTTGTAGTCAGCGAATCTTCCTTAATTACTGCCTGATGTGGTATGTAGTATTTTCCTAAGTTGTAGTTCGTTGTATCTACTTTTCTCATATGACCCATATGTAAGTATTCATTCATGAAGTCAATGTATTGTTGTCGTAAATTTTCATTTTTTGCGAACTGTCTTTCTAGTTGTAGTAGTCGTGCAGCGGCTTTTCTGCGTGATTCACCGTTTAAGTTTAAGTTCAAGTTTGAATCCTTTAAAGGAAGTCGTACCGTATAGGTTCCGTCTGGGTTTCTTATTGTTGTTTCTTTATAGTAGTTTTCACAGGTCTGGTCGTCTTGTGTAAGTTTGTAGTGTTGTGGTATTTCTTCTAATTCCCAAAATTTGGTAAGTTGTCGTACATCCTCGGTGCAAGCCACCATACTCAGTATTTTTACTCCATTCTTCGTTTCATTGGGATAAAATCCGGATAAAATCCACCCTAATTCTGTGTTCTGAGCGATAATTCCGTCCCTTAGTCTTTCGAAACCCTGTAGTAATATTCTGCTATATTCTTGGGCACCTAATATTATGTCAATTGGGCCCTTTTTATAATAAGTTGGGTCTGCTATAAGTAAGTTATCCAACATTTTTTCTTGTAATTGTTGTAAATCATTCCTTGGTAATGAACTTGTTAGTTTTGGTAGTACTATTAGCGTTACTGGCAGTTTGTAATCGCTAGAGTGCCTTGGTTGTAAAGTAATGTTAATTGTGTAGTTTGACGTTTTTGGTTTTTCGTCTCCGATACCTTTTATTTCGGCTTGGATTTTTTGTCGTGGGTAAGACAATAATTGTGCTACTTCTTCAGTGCAAAATGACGCTTCTGATCCCTGATCGCATAATACTCTCAGCAACTGTGGCATCCCATCAAACGAGGTAGTTCTTACTATGGCAGTTGCTAATAAAGTTGTATTTTTGGCGTCAGTGTTAGTTGCAGATAAGTTTGATGTCGCTATATTTTGTGTCTTCTCTGTACCTGTATTTTTTGGTATATATTTTTTAGTGTTATCATTGTTTTGAAACGGCCTAGATTGATGCAATAATGCGTTGTGTCCCTTATGTTTACAAATTTCACATTGTTTATAAACTGCACTGACACATTGTTTCTGGTCATCGTGATTTAAGCAACGTTTGCACATTCTTTTTTGCATGACGGCCTTGTATCGATCGTTGACGCATAACGCCTTGAAACTAGGGCAGTGATGAATAATATGATCGTTTTTTTGACAAAACCAACAGCGTTTATATTTTTCTGTTGTTTGTTTATCCCGTGATAGTTGTCTGTTAGTATATGATGTAGATCCGTCAAAAGATTTAAGGCAATTGAAACGGTTTTCCATGAATTTCATCATCTCGTCAAAGGATTGTATTTTATTTCGGTTTTGTAGTTGATCTTCATACTTCGTATTTGTTTCTTCATCCCATTTTCTACTGACTATTCTTATCAATAGAGGGCCCCAAGACGATGTGTCTAAGCGTTGATTTTTTAGTGCCTCAAGACATTCATTTATAGTGTCATGCATATCTCGTAATTGTGCCGCATTTGCTCGTTGCATTTTAGGTAAATCTATTAATTTGTCAATAAACTTAGTAGCAATCATGCGCTCGTCTTCATATCTCTGCGTCAGCAACTTCCAAGCAGTTTCATAATTTATTTCGCTTATTGTTAAATGACGTATTAATCTTGCTGCGTCGCCTTTTACATGTGTTTTTAGGTACTGCATTTTCTCTGTTGATGAAATTGATTTATCTTCGTGAATTATTTTTCTGAATAAGTCTTGGAATGTATCCCAAGAGTCATAGTCCCCCGTGAATATGGGAATACTTATTCGTGGAAGTTTCCCTGAGGATTTAGTCGTAATCACTTTTTCATCTGAGATTTGAAAGATTCTTTCTTCCAATAACTCCGTCGTGATATCGTAATCTTTTTGAGTTTTTTCGAAACAATTGTCTCTGAAGTAGCTGTTGTCCAGTGTACTTTCGGCCATTAGTAGTCCGATGTGAGTTTCTTCGATTTCTAGCCATTGTTTTTGTAAAGTCTGTAGTAGTGTTTGTAAATGCCATATAGGCTTGTTTTGTATAACGGATTCCTTAGCCTGAGTTATTTTCTTGGCTATCTGCGACATTCGGAATAGCTGTATAAACAGTTTTGGGCTACTGACTCCGTCCTTGTCTTCATCTTCGTCTAATAACCGTGGTTCATAGACACTTTGCACATGTTGTAGCCTTTCTTCGCATTCTTGAAGGTACTTGATCCCTTCGTCGTAACATTTTTTAATGTTGCCAAAGTAGTTTGTAGTAATATATTTATGAGTTGATAACACCTCCTGTTCCTGTAGTCTTAAGTGGTTCCCTTGAACTCGCTGAAAAACTTGGTCTAAGGTTTTCTTTCTTTCGTTGATGTATTTTTCTGTTTTTCTTGTGGGCGAGTCCTTTTTTATGTTTGTCAATACCCTTTTGATCTCGTTGTAATCCGCTTCCTGGCTCCTGATTAGTTCGTTAACTTCTTGTATCTCCATAATGCTCTTCTTTCTTCTTCCCTGACGCCCTACCCTACTCTAATAGTTAAGTCAGTACTAGTGGTATCTGCGCTCTTGTTATATCCGTGCGACTTCTCAATCAGCTGGTGAGACCCGCTTGTGGGAGGCCAGTGACCGATCCGCAACGAGAGGCTTTCCGACAGAATACCCTAGTACAATGTACTTCAGATTACTGAAAACTGATGCTTTGTTGAGTACACCAGCCCTCAGTTCTCCGAAGTGTCAGTCTGTCAACGTATATCCCTACAGTGGGCAAGGGGACCGCGCGATTCAAATGCTCGAAGGACCAAAATGTACGTCCACCCCTAACATTCGTCACGTAAGGCCGCAATACTTTCAAGGGTGTGAAGGTACATGAAAATATATGATAAGTTAAGGGAACCTACGAAGACCTACAAGCCTAACAGTCCCTACGACCCTAAGCCCTATAAGCCCTACAGCCCTAACCTACCATATACCTAGTGTGTGATAAATAAATATATAAATAAGTTCAGGATGTCTGCACCATGCGACCTAAGGTTACAGACGGATAGTAGACAGGAATACCAGGTTCGGGAAGGGTACACTCACTGCCAGTCCCGCAGACTCACGAGACTGATCAGAGATGGCTAAAGGTGTCTTGGCCACAGTGAGGGGTAATGAGATAAGAATATAAAATTCAAATCTGATTTATTTACAAAATGTTCTGCTTATATACTACTTTTTCTTAACACACACTATTATACAAAATCAATGTGTCCTATGCGTGTAAGATGCAACCAAATCATTCTTTTAACTGGGCCGCGCGTAAGCCAGGCCGAGTGCTGAGTCAATGTCCAAAGGTAACATTGAACAACGATATCAATTTATTTGTTACTTGATGAAATTTTTAATAATTTTAATTTAGGACAGTATACGGTTCGTACTTCAGTTGGCGTTGCTGGGATTAACAACTAAATACAGCTTTTGGCACACCGAAGCATCTTTCTATGATTTTCCTGGCTGAGCAGTGTGTTTCGGTAATTTGTACTCCGGTGTGCCAGGGCGTTGATGTTTATGGGAGTTATTGGCCACGGTTCTAGAGGTCCACGGTTTTATCCATCATCACCTAAAAGATTAAACATATCAAGTAATTTGAAGGTGTGTCCAAATAGCCGGGTCCACACCGGACGATCCATCGCGCTCCGATCGCGCGCGGCAGCAGCGCGATCCAAAGATGCAGGCGGTGTGGACGTGCCGCGCGCGATCCATGCGCACGTATTGGAGCGCGCGCTCCCTACCTCGCGCGATCCGTGTGCGGTCGGTTTTTGTGCCAGCCTCAAAGGTGCCTCAGTTGCGTGATGCGCGCGGTGTGGACGGTTGTGTTGGTTCGCGCGATCCACCTCGCCATGGACATCTCAGAAAGTCGCCGTTTGATATCGCTTTATAAAGAATTTAAATGTTTATGGGATCCCAAAGATTCTAATTACACCAATAGAGGTGTTAGAGATGATGCTTGGCGTCAGATTTCTCGTGAAATGGGGAATAAGTCGATCGGGAACCTAAAGAAAAAAATGCGATCTCTGGCGGGAGGCTACAGAAGGGAGAAACACAGAGAGAAGCAAAGCCGTATAACTGGATCCGGTAAGAAAACAAAGCTACTTTTTATCTGTAGGTATTAAAATTATATATTTTATTATAAGTAATTACATCATAATATTTACTGTGGATTTCACGTGATTTCGCTTTTTACATTTAAGCTGTTAGAAATACACGTGGTTATTTTAATGAGTAACTTGTTTATTTCAGGTGCTCAAGATACATATAAATCAAAGTGGTTTGCGTATGATGACTTCGACTTTATGGCGGATAAAAATGAACCCGGAACCACACGCGATACATTGGAACATGTGAGCTATTAGTTTACTGATATTCATTTTGCCAAACTATTGTATGGTTTGTAACAAAGTGTCTTGCTAAGTGGGACCGTATTGTAGTGGCATTTTCTGTTGCTCTTCTTGGTACGACGGCCATCGGTTGTAGCGATTGTGATGGCGGTTCATTTCGCCAGCTTCCAGGTATTACATCTCCATTCTCCTGTACTGTATCAAACGTTCCTGGCGATATAAAGTTAGGATTACTGCGTAAGTAGTTATATAGATGAACCGTTGCCAGCACGACTTTAGTCGCAGTTTCTGGTTCCAAAAGCATAGGTTTACGCAGGACTCTGTAGACAGAACTAAGTACTCCAAACGCGTTTTCAACTACTCTACGTGCTCTTGACAGTCGGTAGTTGAAAATTCTTTCACAAGAACCCCTTTCCCGTGTACCATCGTATGGTTTCATAGTATAATCATTAAGCTGAAAAGCTTTATCACCTAGTATATAATAGGGTACCTCAATTTTATAGGGAACTTGCAATATCTCCGGTGGAGGAATATTTAGCTCTTTTTTTTCAAGTTTTTTATATAAATTTGTGCTTTTGAACACGCCTCCATCTGATATTCTGCCTTTAGTCCCAACATTCACATACAGGAACCTATAATTTGCATCTACTAATGCAAAAAGAACAATACTAGGAAATAATTTGTAATTATCAAAGTCGTTGCCACTATTAAAAGGCGATTGTATAGCGACGTGTTTGCCGTCCATCGCTCCTATCACGTGTGGGAAATTCCACTTATTCTCGAATTGCTGAGAAACTGTACGCCATTCTTCTTTAGTTGACGGCACCTGAAAATAAAGGAGATCTTAATTATAATATAAAGCTGAAAATAAGAATAAGCAGTAAATAGTAATAATAATTGTTGTTACAGGTAGAATCTGATACGACTGAAGGGGAACTTGAAGTTAATACTACAGTGAGCGAAAACGAGAACAGTAACATTACTAGTGACACACAACCGGAGAGAGCCAACCACCACACAGATCAGAGTAGAGAGCAGAATGATCAGAATGCACAATCCAGTGTCCAAACAACAAACAAAAGAACAAAAAAAAGAAAGAAAACTACTTCTAATGCAGATGACATATCAGATGAAACTCTTTCAGAGGCTTTCCAACTTCTGCAACAATGTGCTCAGCCACCACAACCGGAAACTGATTCTTACATTGCTTTCGGGCAGTATATATCTACTGAATTGCGGAAATATGATGCAGTAACATTAGTTAATGTCAAAAATGCTATATGCCAAGTTATTTTTCAAGCTGACACAGGAAGATATGGGGATAGCAATTATGGATATTACACTAATTCATATCCTGGCACACCAATAGCATACACTTCATCACAGTCCCAGTCTCTACAACCTCAAAATTATCCAGCTCCAATTCCACAGACATCACCGTCTGCTCATCTAGCCTCCAATTCATCACAGTCCCAGTCTCTACAACCTCAAAATTATCCAGCTCCAATTCCACAGACATCACCGTCTGCTCATCTAGCCTCCAATTCATCACAGTCCCAGTCTCTACAACCTCAAAATTATCCAGCTCCAATTCCACAGACATCACCGTCTGCTCATCTAGCCTCCAATTCATCGCAGTCCCAGTTTCTGAAACCTCAGGATTATTCACTTCCACAGTCACCACCGAATTAAATAAGTACCTACCTATATCATGTTTTCAAAAAATAATTAATAATTGTAAACATGTTACTTCTTTAAATTATGATTGTAATACACTACTTTTTTATTGAGTAATAAAGTATGGTTTTACTTACCTTTACATAATCATTTAACAGGTCAATGATGGCTTCACAAACTTCAGGAATAATTATCGATATAGACTGTTTGGAAATGCGGAACAGATACTGCAAACTGACGTACGAATCTCCAGTTGCTAAAAATCTTAATGTTAGTAATAATCTTTCCTTCACAGTAATGGCATCTCTATAATTTGTATCATTCTTTCTTAGCTTGTTATTTAATAATGAACACAATATCTCAAATTGATTAGCATTCATTCTTGCAAAATTGTGTTCAACTTTATCTGACACTAACTCTGCGTACAGCTGAGTCCCAGATTCCAAGCGATTTTTGTAAAGGATCATCGGCAAAATGGTCTACAGCTCAATAACGATCAAACATATATCATTGGAAAGCTATTTTCATTTACTACAATAGTTTCTATGGCGGTTCATTTCAAATCGCTGTGAGAAAAAAGTTATAGCCACTTTAATGCGGCTATTATAAAGTATTAGCAACCAATGTCTTGGGAGTTTAAAAGGCTTGCCGCTATGTTGTTTCGCTTCAAATCGCTATTAAAGTGAGACAAACGTATTAATAATAATTATAATTATTTTTTGCACATTTTTTTTTGCACGGTAGTGCGCCAAGGTAATAATTATTCATCAACAATTCAACACCCTATTATTAATTCAAAAGCATTGTCATATGCCTGCGGGAAAATAAGAACGAAAGGGTTAATAGGTCGTGGGACTGTCTAAACTGGATACCGCGGCCCTGTAATGCAAAGGGCAACCGAAGGAATAGATTATTTTTTTGGTCAGCACGAGTCTAACAGTCTTTTCCGTTCCAACCAATAGGTACCCATTTAATGATACTTATTCTATGCAAAAAATCTCTTAAAGCGTTTTTTGTATGACGCGAAGCAGTTAGTGAGTTCCACTCTTTTGCTGTGCATATTATGTACGATGATTGGAGCAGTTAATGTGCGAATTGGTGGTATGGCAACTAAGTATACTCGTATATGGTAATTAATATTATTAATAGCAGTAGGTACGTCCAGAATTCCGATAGTATTAGAAGGAGCTGATGGTCTCATGTTGTAGAGATCATGCGCACACTCTTCGAAGTACAGTCTGTATAAGAACGACAAGTAGGCAATCGATGATTGAAGCTTTGAAGCTTGGCATCTACCAGTTTTACGACGCCAATAAGGCTCTTAACTCTGCGTTCCACTGAGTGAAGACGGCCTAGTTGATATGTAGCTGAGCCATCTCAAAGGTAGCTGTAATACTCCATTCACGATCTTACTTGCACTTTCTGTAGAGTCAAAAGCTGTCCAAGCTGTTAAAGTATCGCTTCGCTCAATTTAAGATGCCCAGTACTTTGTCCACTGTTTGGGCTTTGTGCTTTATGGTCGCGCCTAAGTTAAAAATCGATTTCAACCCCATACCAAGGAGTAGATCGGTTATGGGAACAAAGAAAAGGAAAAAAAGAGACAAAATTGTCATCACACCACTGGGAGACAAGGCTTAAATCTGATTAAATCTGTCAACTCTCTAATTAAATCTGTCAATTCTACCATGGCGGCCCTCAGGGACCGATCTTCATCTTCGCTGCTTCTTGTGCTGTACAAGTATCTCTCTGAAATAGTATTTTCATCTGCGTAGCTTTAATACCCGGCTGAAGTATGTTACTGAAGTGCAGCAGAAAAATAAAGAGAACAGGATCTGTTGCCATAAGCTCAGAGAAGCAGCCATTAACAACTACTCTGATCGATCGCGTACTAGCGGTGTCTGGTGCTTGTTGAGTGGACCAGTGTGCTACACTCTGTCAAAAACCTTCGGGACGTCAAGCGATACCACTAGTGTTACACTGTCTTTCTGGCTTTGCTCAATAGTGGGTAACACACACAAGAAGATCGCCAGTGGACCGTCTCTAGCGAAAGCCATATTGACGGTCACTGAGAAGATCAGTCTTCAATTAAAGTCAACAACTTATATTTTGTTCACTACTCTTTCCATGACGTTATACAGAAGGTAATGGCGATTGGATCGTAATGAGTAGGTCTGTACGATCGCCACTTTTGAGCATTGAATAGGATTTTGGTACCATTATTTTTACAAGAAAGAGGCGGAACAGCCGTGTCTACAGAATATAGTTCAGGAGCACACTGGCACAATACTCTCGCTAAAATATCGTAAGGCTATATCTAGCCTTGTTCACACCTAGACTGCATAATATTATTCAGACTACTTTAGTGTGAACTGTAATCTCAGACTAAAACTCCTCTTCTCGGATCTCATTGTGAGAAGGTTCTTGTCTCTGGAGCTCTAACCACCGGTAACTTGGACCCTTAGACATGCTGCTAATTAAATGGAATAAACGACATAATTATATTTATATTATTACTTAATTCATTTGTTTTTATTACTAAACTACACCATTTTCCAGAAACCAATATTACTTGCGATACAACACCATAACTTTTTTCTCACAGCTATTTGAAATGAGCCGTCGTAATAACTTTTTTTGTACATTTAAAGAGCTATCTAATGACATACATATGGTTGTTATTGGGTTCTAGACCAGCTTCCATACATTTCTGCCGATTGTCCTTTGTTTCACCCAAAACCGTCGTTTTCTTTTTTGTGATTTTTTGCGCAAGCATTTAAGCAAAATAAAAGTTACTGCTGCAACGGCAAGACGCCGCCGTTGTACGTGTGACTCCATATCGTACAAGAGTTAGATTGGCTGAATCACGGATCGCCTTAGGATCGCTTGGAGCGCATATTTGGGATCGCAAGTTTCCAAGAGTGGATCGGCCTAACACGATCCACGATCCACGCTCCGCGATCCTGGATCGCGGATCGCGGGATCGATGGATCGTCCGGTGTGGACCCGGCTAATAAAACGCGGCATTCGAGCGCGGCAGCCGCGCGCGGCTAGCCGCGCTATGATTGGATGACAGCCGCGCGCGGCAGCCGCGAGCTACCTGCCGCGTACGGCGATCGTCGCGAACGGTAAACCGTTCGCGACGATCGCCGTACGCGTGTCGGTTCGCAAATGGTTGTGTGTGGACGGACGTATTTTATTAAGTAAAATGGATAACGAAACAGTACTACGTCTTATTGAAATATATGGCTCCCATAGTCCATTATGGGATCATAGACGTAAAGAATATCACAATAATAACGTGAGAGAAGATCTATGGGATGAAATAGCAAAAAAATTCGTACAACCAAAAGCAGCTTTAAAACTAAAAATGAAAAGTCTTTTGAGTTCTTATAGAAGGGAGAGAAACAGAGAAAAAACAAGTAATGTCACTGGTTGTGGTAAGTTTAATCTTATTACATTTTTTAACAGTAGGTTAGTACCTACTTTTTTTTAAGGCGTTAAAATCATCAAATGACATCTTCCGCTCTAGGGTGAAGCGGGAGGGTGTGTCATCCTTTTACTGACTAAACAATCGCCTGTGACCTTCAGTAGCCTTTTGCGTTCTGAGACCAGGGACATCCTTTTCAGACTTACCCCATGGCTCCAGCTGCAGGCGGCCCAGTTACGGCGTGCGTAAGTGTTGGTATTTATCGCTGTGGATTGCCGAGTCGCCGAGTGAAGGCCTGCGCGAGGGTTAGTTAGTTATAAAAGTAGTGCGGAGTAAATAAGACACAAGATGAGCTTACGTTTCAGTTATTTTAATAATGTTCTTTTTTCTTTTGCAGGTAGAAACAAAGCATATAAGTCTAAATGGTTTGCTTATGAAGCATTCAGTTTTTTACATGACAGGAATAACCCTACAGTGGTAACTAACATTCGGTCGAGTAGTTTCTTTCGTGTCTATTATATCAAACAAACAAATATTTCTTCTTTTTAATATTAGTTTAGATGTAACGGCCATAGTATACATACAGCCCGCATTCTACAAAATCTATGAAATCAGATAATGCTAAAGAGCCGTTTGTTTACGTTACGATGATTTTGGCCATCTTTAACCTAAGGTTATGTAATTATTTAATATCTTTCTTGCCAATCAATTGATCCGTTAGTCATAAAATGTCTTGACAAAAAAATACGAATATCAGAAGGAGTGGTAATACATTGATTTGGAGTAAAGGTAGCTGCTTCATTCGCTAAATTATTAGATTTTTTTAATAAAGAGTCTCTGCGAAGAAAGTTATGCAAGTGAACAGTAGCTAGAACTATGGTTTTGGCTGACTTTGGGCTTAAAATCATTGTACTTCTCAATACTCTAAATTTTGCTGACAAGATTCCAAAAGCATTTTCTACTACTCGGCGTGCCCTTGATAGTCTATAGTTGAAAATCCTTTCTTTTGACCCTTTTGGATGAATTCCTGCAAATGGTGTCATCAAATGTGTGCTTAATGCAAATGCTTGATCTCCTAATATTACATATGGTATGTTATTTGTGTAGGGTATTTGTAAAATTTCTGGTGCTGGTAAATTAAGTTGATTATTTTCTAGCTTTCGATATAATTCGGAATGTTTAAACTCCTCCGTCTGAAATTCGACCTTGGCATCCTACGTTAACATACATAAAATTGTAGTTTGAGTCTACTAATGCCAATAGCACGATGCTAAAGAACTTTTTATAATTAAAATATTCAGTGCCGCTACGAAAAGGAGCTTGAATAGTTATGTGTTTTCCATCTAACGCCCCAATAGCGTGCGGAAAATTCCATTTTTCCTCGAAGTCTTTCGATACTGCCTTCCAATCTTGCTCTGATACTGGTAGCTGAAAAAAAAATTAATAACGGTTTATTTACTTTGTTATTTTTGTTTCAGGATTGTGGCTCACCCTCAGAGCCAGGTAATACAGAACAAGCTATTCCGGAACAAGGCATTTCAGAACAAGGTATTTCAGAACAAGGCACTTCGGAACCAGGAACTTCATTACAAGGCACTCGAGACCAAAATACTAATACCAAGAAGTCAAGAAAAGAAAAGCCAGTCAATAAGAGGACATACCAAGAATCAGAGTATGATGCTGAAAATCAAATGATAGAAGAAGCATTAGAAATAATGCGAAAACAAAATGACAGTAATAATAATGATCCTTACGTTGCTTTTGGCATGCACGTAGCAGCCGAACTAAGAAAATATGATGCCGCTATGTTTACGAGAGTTAAACATTCAATAAATACTGTATTATACGAAGCTGATATGGAGCGCCTCAATCAATCATCAGCACAAGAATATAACGCTGAAAACAGACGAGGATATTTCACTTCACAGTTTACCGATCTTGACTCATCATCATCTAGTAACATGGATACTGGCCTTACACAACTGATTCATGATTTGGACACGGATTTAGATTAATATTGTGAATTAGTTGAGAGCAACTGTGATTTATGAATGATGATTGTGATGTTTTTTGATTACTGCTTTGTTGGGGTTTTCTGGTCGTTGACTGATACCCCGGTAGTTGTTGTAGGTAAGTTGTAAGTTCACACCAAACCACTGTTATGTTAAATAGTTTAATTAAGTTTAAGTTACGTATGTTTAGTTATCTGAGCCGCACTTGATGCAATGTTATTATTGATCGACCCGCTCGTGGCTGAGTTTTAGTGACGACTGAATTTATATTTTAATATAATTAATAAAGTACGTTTAGCGTAATTCATTACGTGCGCAAAACGTACTTTTGCTGTATGAGCATTATTGGCTCGTACATGCTCCCGAGGGAAAGATAATGTACGCACTCAGATTACCAAACTAGAGTTACAAGTTAAATAAAATACAATATACATGTCAATAAGCAATCAAAACAATAAGCAATACATAATTCTTAATTAATAAATCATAGTTTAAATCTTGTTCCGATTGCTGGTAGCTGTGGCCGGTAGTTTTCCGAATGTCCACCTCGTATTTTGGCGTAGGTAAGCTTTTGTTGTCCGATCACCCTTTTCAGATGTGATTTCATGGAACGTACAGCGGCTTCCCATAAGCCACCTGCTGATGGCCAGGATGGAGCGTTGAAGTGCCACTCGATTTGAAGGTCGTTGATTTCCTTAAAGAACTCTGACGACTGCAGTGTTTTAAATAGTTGGAATTCTTCTTTTAAAACTCTTGCGGCTCCGACAAAATTGGTTCCGTTATCCGAGTAAATGTGTTTTGGGGTGCCTCTGCGAGCGCACATTCTTCTTAGCGCTGCGATGAAAGTTTCCGTTGATAGGTCCGAAACAAGTTCGATATGCACTGCTTTTGTACACATACATATGAATATGGCTATGTAGCCTTTGCAGGTTTTTATCCCGCGGCCTTTGTTGATCTTCACGTCCACATGGCCTGTAAAGTCGACTCCGGTGTGCGAAAACGGCCTCGATGGAGTGATCCTTTCTTTGGGAAGGTTGCCCATCAACTGTTCATTTCGAGTTGATGCGTATCGACGACATCGAATACATTGTCGAAGTATTTTCTTGACGGTTCGATTGCCGCTGATTATCCAGTAAGTGTTTCTAGTGTTTGCCAGCGTTAGTCTAGCTCCACCGTGTAGTTTGTTGATGCGCTTTTTCAACAATAAGTTGGGTTAGTCTTCCTTCTCCTGGTAAAAGAATGGGATGTTTCGTTTCCACTGGTAAGCTTGAGTGATTCAGGCGTCCTCCAACACGTAGAACTCCATTCGAGTCCAAAAATGGATTAAGTTTCAAAATTGTGCTTCTGTTGGTAAGTTTTTCGCCTTTGTTTAGAGAATTTATCTCATTTTCGAAGAAATCCCGTTGCACTGATTTAATAATTATAAACAGTGTGTTGTTTTGTTCGTGCAAGTTCAGTTCATGGCACTCAGTTGACCTTCTTTTGTTTCGTAATGCATCAGCAAAACGTATCACCAAAGTAAGTATTCTTGTAGTACGATTTATGTTGCTATGTCGTTCAAGTAATGAATTTATTAATTCATTTTTGATCGACGTGGGTTCCGTACTATTAGCCGTATAACAGTTTTTCAGGAATCCCTCGTTTGTGCTATAGATTTGCTTCGAGTCAAGGGTTTGTATTTCTTGCTCCTTAAGCCATTTTGGGCCTTCCCACCACAGGGAATAGTTGACCAGCTTGGATGGTGGGAGTCCTCTGGAGGCACAGTCGGCAGGGTTTTCGTTACTTTTCACGTAACCCCAGTTGATCGCAGGCACGATGTTTAATATTTGTGTTGTTTTATTAGTTACATACTTTTCGTATTTAGTTTGATTTCCCTGAAGCCATGCTAGAACGACCTTAGAGTCGGTCCAGCAGGTAATCTTTAGATCATAATCTTCAAGGATGTTTGTTATCTTTTGTAGGAGTTTCGCTAGCAAAACTGCGGCGCATAATTCCAATCTCGGTATTGTAGTTTTTTTTTCTTCTTGATCGGTGCCACTTTAGTTTTTGCTGCGAGTAGTGTTGTTTCGTAAGCGCCACTGGATGACGCAGTTCGGCTGTAGATAACGCATGCATAGGCTTTTTCGCTCGCATCACAGAAGGCTTGCAATTCGATCGTACTATTATTTTCATATTTTATCCATCTTGGTAAAGTTATGAATTTTATGTTTGGCAGGTCAGATTTTATTTGTCTCCATTCCTTTTCTATGGAATCCGGTACATTTTGATCCCAGTCAATGTTTCGGCAGCTCTTATTCCATAGGTTTTGGAAAAGCAGTTTTGCTTGTAGTGTTATTGGAGCCAACCAACCAAGTGGATCGTAGATCTTGCTTATTTCCGACAATAGTCTGCGTTTTGTATATGTTGCATTTTTACTGTCGTTAGGTGCTTCACTAATGAAATGGAATGTGTCGCTTGCGTCATTCCACGCGAGCCCCAGTGTTTTGCTGAATTCTTGTTGTTTGAAGTTGAAATCGTTATTGTTACTTTTGTGTTTCTTTTGTATGTCTTTGAGAATAGATGGTTCGTTCGTGGCCCATTTCCGTAAAACAAAACCACCTTTCTTCAGTAGTTCGCTTAGCTCTTTTTGTAGCTGCTTTGTCGACTCTATGGTATGGTGGCCCGTGATGGCGTCATCCATATAAAATTCGTGAAGCAGCGCTTTTTTGACTAAAGGGAAAGCGTTGCCTTCATCCTCGGCCAACTGTTGGAGAGTCCGCATCGCTATGAATGGTGCGACTTTGGTCCCGTATGTTAGGGTACACAGTTGCATAGTTCTCAGTGGCTCTCTTTTTGATTCTCTCCAAATAAGTCTTTGAAGACATTGTTGATCTTGATGAATAAGGATTTGACGGTACATTTTCTCAATGTCCGCCGTTAGAACATATCTATAGCTCCGCCATTTTATGATCAGGGATAATATGTCCTTTTGTAGATTTGGCCCTTTTTCCATCAAATCGTTAAGGCTGTACCCGGAGTCTGTTTCCATTGATGCGTTAAAAACAGCTCGTAGTTTCGTTGTTGATGAGCAGTCCCTTACTACTATTAGAGACTGGGATAAGGTTGGAGGAAGAAAATACTTATTTGTAGTGCAACTGAAAAATATATAATTTTTATTTTAGACTTTTAAGTTACAACGGTTGCTAGGACACATTAAGCAGTAGACAAGATGTAGTTTATAGTAAGCTTATAGGTTTACAACCTCTAACACCGCCCCTTAAACTTATCTTGTAAACATACATCGGTAGCCAAACCTAACTCGTTTACAAAATACTTATGTTTCTCTACCGACAAAGGTTTAGTTAAGACATCCGCCGTCATTTTGGACGTTGGCATGTAATTTATTTTTACTGCACCATTGCTGACCGCCTCCCGGACGAAATGATGACGTATGTCTATATGTTTTGACCTACCATGAAACATACTAATTTCAGTCAATTTCAAGGCCGACTGATTATCATTGAAAATAGTTATTTCAATGTTACTACCTATACATTCATGCAAGAAAGTTTTTATAAACAGTGCTTCTTTACAAGCATCGGAGAGCGACATGTACTCCGCCTCAGTACTTGATAACGCAACGGTACGCTGTTTCCTACTTTCCCAACAAGTAATAGAATTCCCAATTTTGAAAACATATCCCGTATAAGAACGTCTATCAATTTCATTAGAAGCCCAGTCTGCATCAGCAAAACCCGTCACAGATAAGCCAGTTTTTTTATAGGTAATGCAGTAATCTACTGTACCTTTAAGATAACGCAACACACGTTTAGCTGCTTTCCAGTGGACATCGGAGAAACAATTATTGAATTGACTTAATACGCTTACAGCATGACATATATCAGGACGCGAACAGACCGCTACATACATAAGACAACCGATCAATTCTCGATACTCCAAACTGTCATCTTTTTCTTCAGCTTTGTTTAATTTTTGGCACTGCATTGGAGTTTCAACAGATTTGCAGTCTTGCATTTTGTATTTCTCTAATATCTTTTTAATATAGGCACTTTGATCTAGAGTGATCTTGCCATTCTCTTTCCTGATTCTTAATCCTAGAACTCTTTCTACAGGACCAAGATCTTTCATCACGAATTCTTTCATCAGCAATGATTTAGTTTTAGTTTTTTCCACATTGCAATTGCTAAAAATGACTAAATCATCAACATACAATGCGATAATCACAAACTTGTCGCCATTTCGGTTTATATATACACATGGTTCAGAGACCAATCTCTTAAACTTGAGTTTGTTGACAAGAATATGATTGATCTTTTCATTCCATGATTTAGGCGCTTGTTTTAGACCATACACAGCTTTACGTAGTCGATACACAACAATTACTACCTCAATCAAATGATTCTGAATTGGAGTACCTCCATTACAGTTCTGATAATTCTCAATGGCAGATCAAACCTCTCCGAGATAAGATATCATCCCACTCCTGGGTGGATGTTGCATCATAGACTTAAAAATCTGACAATAGATCATTTCCCAAAAGATTTCCAAGGCGGCCCACTAAGGTTATCAGAGATAAGTAATCTTTTGTGTGATCTGAGAACTCAATTTAGATTAAAATTAACTTGTTGCGTTATCTTAATGAAGAAATCAACATTCAACCAATACACTCATTTGACAACTTTAGAGAGACTTATTGTTTGGAGGTATCAACCGACCACAAGAGGGGACTTTTGTATCAACTGGAGTAAGGTTGTAGGGACAACAGATTTTCTCCCAACCACTGACTTGTGTCAAGCTCTACATTGCTACCCATCTCATTTTATATCTGCACATTGTAGAGAGGGATGCATGCATTGTGGCTCACCTTGTCGACAAAACTACTCATCCTCCTATTTCTTGGGATGGGATTAGGTCAGGGGCTCAAGGCCAAGGGTCAGGGCCTCCGAGTGAGGGTTATCCTTTGGATGGAAAGGCCCCAGAGAGATATCAGACTATACCAAAGATGGTCCATCTCTCGAAATGTTCAACCCATATATTTTGACAATGCATTTCAACTTGTTAAGAAGCCTGGGTTTAATGAGTCCTGGGAGATTACAAAGGAGGAGTGTGAGGAGCTCTTAGGTCTAATCCTTGGATCAACTTTTCCTCCAACCTCCCCTATTGTCTTTTGGGAGGAGTTTGACGCCTTTCAAAAGAGATCACTAACTCAGTATATATTGGAAGCAACATCTTTAGAACTGCATGAACCAACCACTAAGTTCTTTCACCCCCGGAGACACACTCTGCTACCATATTAGAGACTGGGATAAGGTTGGAGGAAGAAAATACTTATTTGTAGTGCAACTGAAAAATATATTTTTATTTTAGACTTTTAAGTTACAACGGTTGCTAGGACACGTTAAGCAGTAGACAAGATGTAGTTTATAGTAAGCTTATAGGTTTACAACCTCTAACACCGCCCCTTAAACTTATCTTGTAAACATACATCGGTAGCCAAACCTAACTCGTTTACAAAATACTTATGTTTCTCTACCGACAAAGGTTTAGTTAAGACATCCGCCGTCATTTTGGACGTTGGCATGTAATTTATTTTTACTGCACCATTGCTGACCGCCTCCCGGACGAAATGATGACGTATGTCTATATGTTTTGACCTACCATGAAACATACTAATTTCAGTCAATTTCAAGGCCGACTGATTATCATTGAAAATAGTTATTTCAATGTTACTACCTATACATTCATGCAAGAAAGTTTTTATAAACAGTGCTTCTTTACAAGCATCGGAGAGCGACATGTACTCCGCCTCAGTACTTGATAACGCAACGGTACGCTGTTTCCTACTTTCCCAACAAGTAATAGAATTCCCAATTTTGAAAACATATCCCGTATAAGAACGTCTATCAATTTCATTAGAAGCCCAGTCTGCATCAGCAAAACCCGTCACAGATAAGCCAGTTTTTTTATAGGTAATGCAGTAATCTACTGTACCTTTAAGATAACGCAACACACGTTTAGCTGCTTTCCAGTGGACATCGGAGAAACAATTATTGAATTGACTTAATACGCTTACAGCATGACATATATCAGGACGCGAACAGACCACTACAAATAAGTATTTTCTTCCTCCAACCTTATCCCAGTCTCTAATATGGTAGCAGAGCGTGAGGAATATCGTGAGGAATATCGTGAGGAAGCAGAACGAGTATGATATAATTAATTACATTATCAAGTAATAATTACGAAATCGCGAAAATGAGTAACCAATCCATCGCAATTGAAAAACTCTCCGGGGTAAATAATTACGCTACCTGGAAATTTCAAATGAGGATGTTGCTTATTCATGAAGACTTATTTGAATGTGTCAACGAGGTTGATAAGAAAAATAAACCAGAATGCGAAGACAAGAAGAAACAGGAAAAAGCTCTAGCACGAATCTGCCTCAGTGTTCAGCCATCTGTTTACTCCGTTGTCAGGAATTGCAATACTGCGTTTGATGCCTGGAAGAATATACAGAATTCGTTCGAGGACAAAGGTCTGTGTAGAAGATTAGGTCTTCTCAGAATGCTATTTAGCTTAAAATTAGAGCAGTTTGAGAGTATGGAGGCGTATGTTACAAAAATTATAGATACAGCCC